>CM057135.1:34829825-35518180 GCA_029964075.1 Patiria pectinifera
TTAACAATCCCATTCCCCCCCCTCCCGGTCCCCCCCCCCCAAAAAAAAACATTTGGAAGTACAATTCCAGTCGAGATTATTGGGTTTTTTTTCTGTCCTTTAGCACCTTGAAAAGCTGATGGATAGTTTCTCACCAATTTTTTTCCAAAATCGGCATTTATTTCTTGATAAACCACAAGATTGGCTTGTAATACAATTTAACACCCCCCCCCAAAAAAAAAATGACGCACCCCTCCTGCCCCGCCCCTTATTTCGGGTTCTCGGCTCTCGCATATATAGCGCCCTCTACCGAGCGGACTACTCGAGTAATAAAACTATTTTCAGTGTTCTGCATCCCGAAAACCACGGTTAAATACAGCTTTAAAATATCAATTTTGCCCAAATTTACAATCTGCTGTAGGTGGGTATTCATTTCGTTACACTGTCATCTTAGTCATACCTAGGTCATCTGTAAAAGTTGGAAAATGTTACTCGATTTACTGCGAATATTTTGTCTTTCTTAATCGTGTGTGGCCGCGCCGGTACGGTGAGCGACAGTGTAGCCATGTGTTTTTTTTCCTCCATGCTGTACTCCCTGTAGCCGGCAATTTGCATTAACAATGTAGCATGTTATATAATTTTATTCGAGAGAATTTTAATAACTCCTGAAGACCTGGGAAAGAATGTTGGAAATCCCATATCTGGCCATCACTAATTTTTCCCCTTCACGCAAGGCTTCAGTCATCAGTGACTTAGGCCTACACTACAGCCATCAGAATTGCAGAAAGTGCTAATAATTAATGTCCTAAAATTAGTAAAAAGTCAAATCATGGCAAATTTAGCAGGGAAATTATTAAGTATTTGCTTGTATGCACGTATTTTGTTGGTGGATATTTGTTGAATTTGCAGACCTTTCCAGAAACTACGTCATATCTCGGTATAGTATTGTCACCACACTAGCTCTACTGAGTGGAGCGTTGAACTACGGTACCCACGGAGGATTCCATAGTTCAACGCTCCACTCGGTAGAGAGCTACACCAGTACCATACCGTAGACAAGTATTTGAACTTTGACCCATTGAACAATTGCAGATCTGTACGACTACATCTGCCTGCAGTCCATCATGGCATCAACCTCAACAGATGCTAGCCCGCCGGGCATTTATTTCTGCAACATGATCTGTGGGAAGGCCTTCCTGAACAATCCAGAATTTGAGGAGCACCAGAAGAAGAGCCACAAATCACGAAGATCTGTTATGTCCGAACTGAAGAAGTGCTTCCCACCGGGAACTACTTTCCGGAACACCATTCCAACCGCAGTATCAGCAACGTCTTCCGCAGCATCATCAATACCTCCTGCTAATATAAGTGGCAGGCGTGTATACCCTTGCACCGTATGCGACAAAGTCTTTAAAACAGAAAAACATCAGGTTCGCCACATTCGAATCCACACCGGGGAGAAACCTTTTGCGTGTCCCACGTGCGGCATGTCCTTCTCGCAAGAGTGCAGTATGAAAAGGCACGAGAAAATCCATTTGGGAGATGCCAGGGAAAAAAATTACACCTGCGATATTTGTCAAAAGGCCTATGAGCACAGGTTCCATTTGTCACAGCACATGAGGTCAGCCCACGCAGGAGAGAGACCGAACAAATGCGACGTTTGTGATAAGGCGTTCTGTACTATTACCCAGTTGAATGTCCACAAGAGGACTCACACAGGAAGCCGGCCGTACGTCTGCAGCATCTGTAACAAAGGGTTTGCACAGTCAAGTCGCCTCAAAACCCATCAGGTTGTTCACAGTCGCGACAGCCTCGTGTGCGATACCTGCGGCATGTCCTTCAGCCAGCAGTCCCATTTTGCCCATCACCGCAAGGTGCACTTAATGAAGAAACCGTTCGTCTGTAACATCTGCAACCTGGCCTTCACCAACAAGCGGGGGATGACCAACCACAGAAACACCCACGTCAAGCCGTTCTTGTGTGAAGATTGTGGCAAGTCGTTTTCTCTGAAATATGGTCTGGCCAAACATCGCATCAGACGTCATAAACCAGAAGAAACTGAAGACAAAAGCCAGAACTCTGATCAGTCTGAAGACACTGAATGATTTCTCTTGCAAAAGCCATTAAAATTTGAAAAAGACATTCTAGGAGGGCATTTTACACCATAATTCTATTATGACACACAGCCAAGTTGTTGCTGTTGTTGTTGTTGTATAATCAAAAGACAGAAACTTGGTTTGTAATTTACTTACTGACTGCAAGTTTTTTCTTCCTTGCTTTTACAAAATTCCTTATCAGAAGGATAAGGATTATATTTAGATATGGGGTTTTTATCAAACTTTTTCAGCAAGTTTATTCAAACAAATAAGTGATGTCCTCAGTGCACTGTGAGCGATTTTGAATGTCAACTTTCATAAGTGATTGTGTGTCAGATTTTACCCACTTACTCTTTTTCAATATAAACTCATGATTTCAGAGATTTCAGGTAACAATGCAATGGAATTTGCCTTTTAAAGTTTAACCTAAATTGAAGGTGTCTTCACAGTCTTCTATAAACCATTATCATGTTGCAGCCATTTGATTTTTTTTCCCATTCAGATCAATGTAACCAAAGCGAGGCTGGAAGAAAAAATAGTCTGGTTCCTTTTTTCACAAAAACATTATCATTCAGTACTGTTACAGGGAACATGACTAAAATGGTGGAAGCATGATAAAGGTCTATTGTCTAAAATGATTAAATATAAACATCCAGTGCCCTTTTTTTTTATGGTCCAAACGCACGGACCAACTTTGAATTACAGTGTTAAATTTTTCGAAATAACTTCTCTCAGATTTTCAGAGCATTAAGATCTCATCAGCTCTGTCCTACACAATCGTGCATTTTGAATTAAGAATATACATACGTACTCGGTTTACATTATCGAAGGAATGCACACACAATCACAAGGTTGGTCTTTATTGGAAGGAGAAATGGAAATGGCACCCTAATCCCCCAAAACGACACTAAAAATTACTGAAGGATTTTTTTCGTTTCCTGTTTTCAACAATAAACTTTCCCAACCAAAATGAATTTCAGGAGAAAGCATTGTCATAAAAAAGTAAACAAATAAAGAATTTGACAATCTGTTTTTTAAGAACCTGCGCTAGCCATCCACATCAGGTAGTTGTGATAAAATTCTAATGAATGTTATTGTACCACATTATTTAGCATTCGTGATTGTCTTTGTAAACACAACATTGACACAATAAATAAAAGTATGTTATATGAAAATTGTCATTGTTAATCACCCTTGTGTACTTGTACATGTACCAATATCCCCTCCCTTTCCATATTTCCTAAATATGTGAGTATGCACTTGAGCTGGTCTGTTTCCTTGCAATTGTACAGTGAAAGAAATGGTTGAAACGACTGTAGGGTGGGAGGGAAGGGGCTTTTAGGTGGTCTTCTCCCCCCCCCCCCTCGCCCCCTTGTCCATAAAAAGTAGGAAAATACAGAAAAAAAGTAATGCATGCCTGCCCCCGCCAATTCCCCCCCCCCCCCCCAAGCAGGATTCGACCCTGAATCCAAGACATAAGGAAAAACGTAAAAGAAAAAGCCCTACTTCCACCTCGTAATTATTTAACGATATTAATTACAATAGTCGATTTTCAACCCCCCCCCCCCCTCCAGCCTTGTCGTCCACTACTACTGGACGCCACACACAAAAATGCGTTGATCTTCCTCGAAAGGGGGCGCTGTTGTCCGTTTTCGGCCCGGTTTCCAGCAGTCCCGTCATGCCCATTTTTTGTGAACCAGTTTAATCATTGTTATTATTAATTTATCATCAAACGAATTATTCAAGAATATCGAGACTTCATTACCAGCTGCTGCAGACCTATGTCATGTAAGTACTAGAAAGGTAGACGCAGTAGAGCACTCACTGTACTGTCTGTGTTATGGGGGTCGCCGTAACTCAGTCAATTGGCTTGCACGGCCGGTCGGGTGCCCGGTTCCGATGCACAGACCATGCACTATGCAGACAGCCCTATTTTTATTTTCAAGAGCCCCCAGTTCAACCATGGAGCGTGCGTTGTGGTAATGTGATCATGTACTATGATGTAGTCTATGACCCCGTCCCCGTTCCATATATGAACACGAAAAGGCACTATGTTTTATGTTTTGCATGTTTTGGGACTTTATGCCATGGACTTAGGCCTTAGGCTTAAGTAAATGCACCTGTCAAATGTACCTACAGGATCAACCGATCGCACATGTCCATTTCTGCGTGATTGAGTGATAATATAGATCCACCGATTGCCCCCAACCAAAGTATTCTGTCCTTTAAAGTTTGATATTTAGTTGGATTTGCAAAGCACTTTTGTTTTGTTTTGATTTCATGTAGATGCTGGCTGGAAGTCTCAGAGGAAGTTGGCGTCATAACACAGTCAGACAGTGCTTTTGAAATAAACGCAAGGCGTGTGAAAGTACAACAGGGCCATCTGTCTGCAGTCCATCATGGCGTCAACCTCAGGGGATGCTAGCTCATCGTGTATTGTGATCTGCAACAAGATCTGTGGGGAAGCCTTCATGAGCAAGGAAGAGCTTGAGGAGCACCAGAGGAGCCACATCTTTAGCCAGTCCTTCATGTCGGCACTCAAGGTCAGCTTGCCCGAGGAGAGTATTCCCGATAATGCCGATCCATCCACGTTATTTGCTGTCCCTCCCACCAGGGATGTACCTGTGGTCCCTTGCACCCTCTGCGACAGAGTCTTCACATCGGAAAATCGTCAGGTCCGCCATCTGCAAACTGTCCACGCCAGAAAGGAACCGATTACCTGCGCCACGTGCAACAAAGTCTTCACACTACGAAGCTCATTGAAACAACACCAGAAGATCCATATGAGACAGCCCAAGCCGCCCAAGGACAGGTCTGTTTCCTGCGACATTTGTCACAGGGCCTTTAAACATAAATCCCTGTTGAAATGCCACATGAAATACCACTTTGAGGAGAAACGCCACAAGTGCAGCGATTGTGGTAAGAGCTATTACACCAGCCACAATTTGAAAAATCACATGAGGAGCCACACGGGAGACCGGCCTTATGCCTGTGAGATCTGTAACAAGACGTTCGCAGTGTTGACTTGCCTCAAAAGCCATCTGGTGGTCCACGGAACAAATCATCAGTATATGTGTGAAATCTGCGGCAAGTCTTTCAGCCGCCAGAACAACTTGACCAGACACGTCAAGCTTCACTCCATGGAGAGACCATTCGTCTGTGACATCTGCGACCAGGCCTTCTCGGAGAAGGCGACAATGAAGGAGCACAGGCAAATCCACACCAAACCGTTCTTGTGTGAAGATTGCGGCAAGACATTTTCTCGAAAGGCTGCTCTTAAGAGACATACTTTAAAACGTCATGCTCAACCTTAAGTTCAAGATGACTGCCAAAGCTCAGACTAAAAAATTATAGCCATGATTTTTTTTATGAAAAACACAGAAAAATTCAACAGACTTTCAAGGTATTACTTACATGTAACACAATTTGTTTTCCCCTTATTTTTTAACTTGGTTTGTAGATGTTATGGAATTCTTACTAGCTGTAAGTTTTTTTTCTGTATCAATCTTTCAGTATTCAGACCTGGGAATTTCTGACTATTCACCACATATTTCAGACAAAAAAGTTTAATGAATCATGGAGTGCATTCTTAGGAAATGTGAATATAACAGCACATTATTTGTTTGTTGTATTCACATTTTGAATATAAGTCAATACTTTAGAATATGTTCAGGATTAATTTCTTTTTAAGGAAAGCGATTGGATAGTAATAAATGAGAAATTGCGAGAGCTGCACCCCCCCATAAAAAACAACAAATAAAATTGCATAGGGTCACCTCTGATAGTACTTTTTTCCTTGCTTTTATTCGGCAAAAAGCTGGATTATGAAAATGGGTTATTACTTTCAGAAAGTCTGAAAATATTCCCAATTCTAGTGTTACAACAAATCTGTTTTGTTTGCCATGAAACTCAAAAGAACCACAATTTTTCTTTTGAATTTCTTTCTACCACAAGTCATTATCTAACGATGTTCAAACTGTAAAGAAAACATTGACAAAATAAAATAAAATAAAGTGCATTGTATGAAATGAATTATGGGTGTTCATCTCATTTTTTCTTCATCGTTTTATAAACCCCCCCCCCCTCCCCAAGGTACATGTGATTCCGTGGTTATGAATTAGATTTGTTTTAAAAGACTTTAATTTATTTGCAACATTCAAGCAGCAGAAATTTTATTTTGTTTGTTTTGTTGCGGAAAGGAACCAATGACTATTATTAGAAAATCCAGTTTGCATCATTTTTATGGTGAAAATTTGAAATAAAAAAGAAAAGCAAAAATGTTTCTTTTTAAAAAAGTGAAGCGCCCACCCAAAAATAACGAATGGGGGTACCAAAATAACGATGTGCAAGACGCATTCATTGGTGCCCCCCCCCCCCCATTTTCGATCCCCGCCCCCTCAAAGATACGTTAGGGCGCCACCATGAAAACCCAGACCAAAAGATTATAACTTTCCATTTTATCCAAACGATTTTCCCTTTCAATTTTCCCCTTTTTCAATTCGTTTCTCAACAACGCATATTCTCCCCAGTTCAAAGACAATATTTTTTGTGAGTGTTCAGGACAATGTTATACTTTTCATTACGATAATAATAGTAAGTAAATTGAACCTATTATGGCGGCAGTGAATATAAGAACACATAACATCTAATCTTGGTATCTTAGTTTTTGGGGTAAAAACAGGAATGTTATGGATTTAAAAAAAAAAATTTTACATCGCACGCATTAACTGAATACACAAGGCTTTTTCTTTTTAAAAGGATGCTCAAGCTCAATATGCAAGAATGTAACCGAAGAGGTCGCTTTACTTTTTTCTTTATTCCACTAAATAGACTACTTGGATGTTGAAATCAATTGAGGACACTCAAATCATAGCGCGCGCCCGGAGAGCAAGAGGGCGCCGCCGTTTTTATTCTAGCATATTGCAAAAAGAGGGCGCTGTTGGCCTACAAAGGTGTTTATCGCTTTTCTGCGGACAGCTTCGACATTCTTCGAGCTCCCGATCTACAACAAAAATAGAAATATTTACCCATTAAAACTACCAGATGACTTAACCTCCAGCCTAGGGCATCACTTGGTAAGACTTCTTCATTGTTTTGATTCATTTATTTGTTTGGTTTAACTTAATTATCTATTTAAAGGGAAAATACAACATTTGCAAACATCGAAAAATAAAACTATCCAATTGTTACGAAATACTTTACTAGAATGTTGGAAAATTACAGTCTAAAAATCCTGTAAAATTATGGCACCTAGTGTGAAGTCATTTTCAAGAAAAATTGTATTTTTGTATACATTGCCAACGGTGGTCGGCCGACCACCGTGGGAAAAACCTAACTATTTTTCAATTACTGCTCCATATTTACCATTGAGTTTTTCCAGTCCAAATGTTGATTGGTTCCATGTTCATGAACCGGTGCAGGCCAGCTAGACTGGTTCCCTTACCTTACATTTTACAATTTTGTCCATTTCATCTTTAGTGGAGTCAGGGAACCAGACTACTTAAACATTTTTGTTTTTCTTGGTTTTTCCAGCATTTTCGAACGCAAAACTTGTGTAAAAGTATTTGACCTATTATATGAACCTCCAAAATAGTTCGTTTCTAAAAAATTACAGCAAAAGCCAAAGATGTACATTCCCTTTAACAAGAACGAGTGTGATTTGTGAAAAGTCAAAGAATTAAGACGTAATCACACGGGCATATTGCCAGCTGGAAAAGAGTGTTGCATCCTGATCCTGCCGCCACTTTTTAAATCAATTATTTCAATGAAGGTCAGTCATTGCAAAAATGTTGAGAATCATTGCAAAAATGTTGAAAAGACGTAAATTTGAGATTGCTCATTGAGAAACATTTCCAAGTTTGTTAGAAAATATTTATTTGAATATGCACTCAACTCTCCATAGTCATAGACTCTGTACACAACAACAGATGTGGCGTCGGGATGATACATTCTTTCCGACTGCTGCTTTTTCACAAACTGTTACTGTTATTGTTAAGGAACACACTTCAGTTACACCGGACGCATGGGGTCAGTTAGTCCAAAAATTTGCGACTTTCGATACTAATTGGCATTTTCTTTTCTCTGTTTTGCTTTATTGTCTTTAAACCAGAAGAATGGCTGTACATCATACATGTAAACTTGAATCTTGCGCGATGAAGTCCTGATTGTGGATGGAGAAGAAAAGACGGTCCAAGAAGTTGGCTCAGTCATCCAGGAACTTCTGAATTGTCCTGTGTTCCCAGACCGGTTTCTTCAGACTTGAAGTCTTGGGTACATCTGCACTTTTGAGAAAAAGTAAAAACGTGGGATTCATGTAGCTACAGAAACACTCCCCCTTAAAAACATGTCTAAAGACGGGCCCTTTGCTTGCGACGTTTGTAACAGAGAGTTTTCGATCAAAGGAAATCTGAAAATCCACTGGAGGACCCACACTGGAGAGAAACCGTTCCTGTGCGACATTTGTGGGACTGCCTTTTCACTCAAACAATCACTGCAGCAACACCAGTTGTGCCACACTGGGGAGAAACCGGCGTCGTGTGGTGTTTGCGGCAAATCTTTCCGAGACAAGCAATCTGTCAGAAAACATCAGATATTACACACCGGAGATAAGCCATATGTCTGCGATATCTGCGACAAAGCCTTCGCATCCAATCCCAATCTTCGTCAACACCGCAAGGTTCATTCCAAAGAGAAGCCGTATGTTTGCAGCAGCTGCGGTGTGTCCTTTTCGAGAAAATCCAGCCTGCGCAAGCATGTAAAAAAATACCACATCGTTGGAAAACCAGTTTACTGTGATATCTGTGGCCGCACAATCCCACCAGAAAATGTTGTAGAAATAATACTGCAGGCGGACACTGCCGTAAAGGCGTTTGTGTGTGGCTTCTGTGATGATCCTATTCAGAAACGCAAGAGACTAAAGAGCCATCTGCATGTCGATATACAAGAGGAGGCGATTATTCTTGTTGCGCATGAAGAGGTCTGTCCTCGTGACGATCTAGAATATCACCATGAGGAAAAAACTGACAGGACACTTGGCTCAGAAACGCAGAGTTGTATGGAATCTCACAGTGGGGACAACACTGGGGATGCATCTGACCCAGAGACACATAGTCCCAAAGAACACCACCATAGGGACAAAACTGGTGAGACATCGATCCAAGAAACGGCCAGTCTTCCAGACCACCCCCATAGTGACAACATCAGTGGAACATCTGGCTGTGGGGACAGCACTGCGCACAGTTGTACGGAATCTCACAGTGGGGACAACACTAGGACCGTGCCTGACCCAGCGACACATTGTCCCACAGAACACCAACGTAGGGACAAAACTGGTGAGACATCGATCCAAGAAACGGCCAGTCTTACAGACCACCCCCATAGTGACAACATAAGTGGAACATCTGGCTGTGGGGACAGCACTGCGCGCAGTTGTACGGAATCTCACAGTGGGGACAACACTGTGGCCGTGACTGACCCAGAGACACATAGTCCCACAAAACACGAACATAGGGACAATTCTGGTCAGACATCGATCCAAGAAACGGCCAGGCTTACAGACCACCCCCATAGTGACAACATCAGTGGAACATCTGGCTGTGGGGACAGCACTGTTGAAATATCCGTCCTAGAGACCGGCGGTCTTCCCAAAAGCCACGTAGCTCCATCCCGCAATGAGCCATTAGATGGTAACAATCAGAGAGCTAGCCCACGGAAAAACGCACCAAAATTTCAGCGAGGAATTGCCGTCAGAAATAAGTCATCTACAAGCAAAATTGGTGGCAAATCCTTTCCGAAAAGAAAGAAGCCTGCAAACCGTGCCAGAGTTCGCACCACGGGTTTGTTTGTTTGCAAGGTATGTTACAAAGCCTTTGCAATCAAAGGAAATTTAGAAATGCACCGCAGGATCCACACGGGCGAGAGGCCATTTCTGTGCGATCATTGTGGCAGTACCTTCCCACGCAAGCAAGCGCTGCAAAATCATCAGTTTTGTCATACGGGAGAGAAGCCGTATCTGTGCTACATGTGTGGCAAGTCTTACAGAGGGGGGAAAGCTCTCCGAGATCATCTGCGAACCCACACGGGAGAAAAACCGCACGTTTGTGAAGTCTGCGACAAGGCCTTCTCAACCAGCGCCAACTTTCGCCAGCACTGCAAGACTCACTCCAAAGAGAAGCCGTACGTCTGCGGCACCTGCAGAGTCGTCTTTTCAAGACGAACCAGTCTTCGTAAGCACATCAAGAAGTTCCATGTTGGACAGAAACAGTTTAACTGTGACGACTGTGGCAACGCAGTCTCACACAAAAGTGTTGTAGAAACTCTACTGCGTTCCTCAACTATTGTACAAGTACTCCTGTGTGACTTTTGCGCAAAACTGTAGAGACAAACTTGCTATTCGAACTGTCAAAAAATCACATATGCAGTGAAGTTGGTAAAAATTTTAGCAAAACATGAATGCAAAGAATGTTCAGTACGGTCACCAACCAAATGATAATTGTCTGTTGGTAAAACCAGGCACAAAACAAAACAAATCACTCTGATTTCCTAACTTTTGAAATTTCCTTTTTTTTTAACCAGAGATCAACCTCTAAATCAAACCATTGAGAAAATGCGTGGAATCTTTGAACTATTCGTCCAGACATTTCTTTTCAATTCTGCCCACAATTTTCACACATAAACTGGCAAAATTCAAGCTTTATTACTTTAAGGCAAAACTATTACAAGTGTAGACTTTATTTTGAGGACGTCTGATATTTCTGAGGAAGTAGTTTACAAAGTGTTTAGTAATAAAACAACAGCACTTGTAAAAAAAAAACTTTTTAAGAGTAATGTGTACAGATTATGAATTTTTGTGTCCCAAATAGATTTTAGCAGAGTTGTCAGAGACCATTATTTCAAACTAAAGACCGGGTACTAAGATCATTCAGCAGATGTATACTTGTAGGATTCAGGAAAGGTCTTAACTACAGTGCTTGAATACAGAATCGCTGTGTCGATGAGAAGTAAAGAAGAAAAAACTACTATTTGTCTCGTGTACTAATTAAGTTCATTTTACCACAGATGAGTTCATATACAGCAAAGATTAAATCGAGTCGTTACCATCTTTGACATAGTGAGAAAAAAAAATACTTCCCACTACTATCAGTGCCCCTGTCGGGAGGATGGGCGTAGCAAGGATGGGGCAAGGCCCCCGGACAATAAAAAATATCTTTAATACACAATAAAAAAAATGGGTATCTGTAGGGGTGTCAATGGGGGTGGGCAGGGCAAATCACCCTCAAAAAAAAATCCTGGCGACGCCATAGTCTTATTCTTCCCCCGCCCCAAACAAACATTAAAATGCCTCCAGAAACTCCACACCAAATCAAAATGACTCTATACCACTTCACAAAATGTGTCTTTTGTTCCAGGATAAAAAAATAGTAGCCTACTAGTCAAGTTAAAAATAGGGTGGGGTTAAAAAAACAACACTGAATTCGCAATTTGAGAAATGGCCAAATATCAGAACTACAGAGGGCGCTGTTTGTAAAAAAAAAAATCCTGCCTTGTATTATTTTGTAATGCATGTTCTGTGTCAGAAATTAATGTTTTGACAAAATAGGGATACGAAAAGACAGTGACAGAAAAGATGCAGTGTAAATCTCTTCATTGATCAATCGGACATTTGCCTCAAAATATCGCTCAAAAGTAGGTCCGAGCACAACGTAGGTTAAAGGGAAGATACAACCTTTGCAAACATCAAAAAACAAAAGATCAAATTCTTTACTGGACTGTTAGGGAATGACAGTCTAAAGCATCCTGTGCTATCATGGCTCCTGGTGTGCTGACATTTTTAAGTAAAGTGGTATTTATGTATCAAATTCCAACGCTAGTCGGCCGACCAGCATTGGAGAAAACTAGCTTTTTTCAAAAACTGCTTCTACTTTTCATATTTAGTTATTCCGCATTTTCTTTGCAATTGATTACCCACCTATGAAGGGGTACAAGCCAGCTAGACTGATTCTCTGACCTTATAATTCCCCAATGTCTATTGCTTCGTTTCATCTTAAGTGGGATCGAGGAACCATACTACAAGAACATAATTGGTTTTCTTGGTTTTCCAGCATCTACGAACCCAGAACGTGAAACAAGTCAGTGTAACAATATTTGCTTTAACATACTATTTCTTCAAATCCATTTATTTCTGAAAATTACAGCAAAAGCAAATGCTGTACTGTACATTCCCGTTAATGGCAGTATGAATTTTTTTACCGTAAATATTGAGCAGCGCCCTCTATAGCTTAGAAACTTTCTTCCAATCAAAATCGCCCTTTAATTTATAGATTAGCGCCCTCTATAGTTTCGAAACTTCTTTGCTTTAATATTATTTACACCCAGACTTCTTTCCATTGGGAAAAAATTAAATGCATCGTATGAAACCAGACTGTTAATTTTGTCAGCGTGATCGTAAACAGAGAGTATGCAAGCAAGAAAAGGTCTGCAGAAAACTTTATTATTTTATACTTTGATGACCCAGAAAAGTGTTGATCTGCTATTTTACAGAAAAACCATATGTGAGTTTATATACCAATGGAATTTCATTAAAATAACGCCAGAGTTTTAACATGTTAACAAAAAATAACAGTTAATATTAAGATAGTGGATATTTTGCCGGAGGTAATGACGGCAAACTAACGATTACTAAAGGTTTGCCGGCGGCAATCCATATATCAAGAGCAAAAAAGTTTAAATAAAAGCTGAAATATATAGAGGTATTCAATTCCCACCAAAAGTTGTGTAGCGAATGGGGTAATGGGTAAGCAAAAGGTTCTAGTAAGCGAATGGATGACTCGTTCGATTCCGACCACACATTTTTTTTTTTTTTTTTTCCCCCCAAATAAATAGAGTATTCTTCTTTTATTATTTTAACATGTCTCAAACATTTTTTATATTACATTTTTTTTTTTTTTGGCTCTCTCTGGGATTTTTTAAAAAGGAAATAATCCGAAGAAAATTATAAATGGTCTGAATCCCATCTTGTGAATACGAGGTAACAACGATAATTTTGGCATGGAGCCAGACTAAAATTTGTCACCGGAAAATGTTTAAGTACAAAAAAACAGTAACTGCGCATGTTCAGTGCATATCCGGCAAACTAACGTTTACTAAAGGTTTGCCGTCTCCGGCAAAATATACACTGCCTATTAATAAACACTTGACAAATAAAATGCACACAATTTGTAGGCCCTATAGACATACATAACATGCACAGTACTCATCTCATGACATGACACTGTCGCAGTGCTGTGTCAGCTGTCGCTGCAGATCGAACTTAAGTGAAACAGACCAATACAATAACACTGTTCACAAATTGCAAAGAATTTTGCATCCTGATGCCACTTTTTCATCAAATATTATCATGTCAATGGAGGTCGGTCGTTGCAAAAAAGGGGAAAAGACGTGAATCTGGGACTGAGAAACATCTGCAATTTTGTTCAAAAATACTTTAAAATTCTTCTTGACTCTCCGTAGACTTTGGAAAGATTCCCATATCTGGCCATCTCAAATGTTTCCCTTCACTTTTTCAGTGACCTATCGACCATTAGAAAGTGATGTCCTAAAAAGTCACAATTAGCAGGGAAAATATTGAAGTATTTACTGAGAAAACACTTAGGACTAATAATTTCCAGACCAGTCTCATACTCATAGGGTTTGTGCACTGGGTGAAAAGTGATGGCCAGTTTTGGGAATCTTTTCTACACCCCAACTAAAGGCCTACCATCGGTCACAACATTCGTTGGGGAAAAAATGTAGTCGGCCTAGGCCTATCCTGACAGCACTTTACAAACGTATAAACAACATAAATTGTAATCTTAGATAATCTTCCATTTGAACTAGACCCAGTAAGTGAGTAACTGGGGACTTCCAGAACTGTAAAAAAAACCTTACAGTTCTGGAAATAGTAACTGGGGCGCTAGTAATTACTGGGTCTGAGATCTGCATTTGAACTCTGTCAGAACTTTGTCTGAACATTTCTCCGGATAAGTCTGAGATTTCAGGTGGAAAATATTGTCGCAATATTGCACACTTTGCAGTTTGTCATTTAGATTGATTTGAAAAGAGGCTCCAGTGACACAGCAAGTTTGTGCAATATGAATATATCATGTCTTTTTCCTTTTAAAATTTTTTTTAATTGTTTTAAAATTTAGAGAAACCCTGAATATAGTTGTCAAGTTACCAACAAATTACAGTGTACGTAAAACGTCTCTATCAAGACAGAAACTGTCACACTGTATCCTGCCTGGCTCTGCTTGGTGAGATGCCCATAGTAGGGGTCAGGGATAACAAGCATCCATACTGACCCAGGCCTACCACCCACAAAAAAAGAAGTAAAATTGTGATGTAAGTCAAGTCAAGTCTGTCCTTCACGCATGGTTCTCCTCCTGTGAAAGTCAATTACACACTATTACCATTGACAGGACATGACACCATTGGCATTGCATCCTTTTACTCCAGAGACCCACGCATAGCGTCAGCCTCCTACTGGTCCTGTCATGGTCTGAGCCTAGACACCTGCGGGTTTGTTTTTGTTGAGAATATTGTGTCATTCGGATGGAGCCAGACTAAAATTGACCAAATATAGCCCCGAACGTCCTGTGCTGTCGGTTTACCTTAAGAACTGTGATTATTTTGTAATTTTGGGGTCTGTCATGAATGTGGGTCCAGTTTTCCCTGTCCCTTTTACATCTGACATACATTATCTATTATTTCATAGTTTTGATGCACTCCTTAATATTAATGCAGTCATTCTCCAAGAAATAAATAAAAATTGAAGTCATTCGTACTTAAATAGCAAATTACAAAGTACCAAGGTAACAGGGACAGGAACAATGTCACACTTTGGACCCTGAATATTAAGAATGACCCATTCGCATTTTGGCTTCAACTTTCAGGCTTTCAGCAAAATTACAAACAACATGCAATATTTAGTTCATTAAAACTTTCTCACTTCTTAACCCCCTCCTGAAAAACTGGAAAACAAATGTATGCAAACAGTCCGTAATAATAGATGCTTTCTAACCAAAAAAACCCCAAATCTAATCATTTGTAGAAGTTTGGGAAGAGAAACAGTTCAGCCAAATTTGAAAGAAAACTGTTTTTAAGTCAAATTGTGGTCAGCTGTTTTCACTTTTCTTTGACTTTGGTTATTGGTTTTCAAGTTAACATTTGACAATCATTCAAATAATGTCTTTGATATAAAAATAAGTGTTGTTTTTGCACACACACATGAAGTCCTTCACATAGCTTCAGCAAAATTCGCACTTGTCTCGAGCCTTTTTTGCTAAGTCCGCGTAGATGGATACCATCTATTTTTATTCCCAGACAACCTGAAAATGCCAACGGTTGACCAAGCACTCAGCAGGCTCCATATCATTACTACCCCTGAACATTTCCCATTATTATTATTATTATTTCCACAGATTGTTGGTCCAGATTGAGTGGAGATCTGGTGCTAACACCACCACCGGCCTCGGGGCCGATGTATTTGTTTCTCAACAATCCAGCGGGGTGCCAAAACCACTGCATGTATGGCCAGAGGGCTGATATTGGCTGAGAGGTTGAGGGCATTCATCTCAAGGGGGCGGAGCTTAGATGGAGAGAGAGGAGGTGACAGAAGGCGGACCATGGTCAATCCCTGGTGAGTTTTTAGGAATTTTCTCAAACCAATCATCTGCAGGTTTGAGAGACCAGCGTTCAAAGTGTTCTACATTAGAGGCTGTAAAAGGATTTCATACCAAAGATAAAGGCAAAGCTGATATTGAATTAAACTAAGGGTTGGAAAACACCTTAAAAGTCTCTTTTTATCCACATTTCAAAATCAGTCTTCTGTTGAAAACTTTTCCTAAACCTTTTTTTTTTGTTCTGGCCTATTATATAGTTGGTGCATTATTTGTATTTTTAAAAATCTGTTGAACATTTTCTAGCTAAGTACTGACAGAAATTTCTTCCATGCCGTGCCTTGTTTAGCCAAGTCTAACTGATAAAGACCGATTTTCCAAGGTGTTCTGGGGGGCTTGACGATCTAGAACCCATTCAGTACAGTCTGGAGGTATTTGACCTCAATTATTCCCTTTGATTGTTTGTACAGTATTAAAACCATGAAGTGCTGTGCCCAGGGGGCCCTGATTACAATCAAATGTTACAAATTGTGTTTAGGCTGCGTATGCGTTACAACTATGAGCAGGTTTGTTTATTTGGATGTTATGTTTAATTAGCAGTTAAATTAGTCTCCTACATGTGGGAATGGAGCAGATGGGATTCCTTTTTCTTGTTTTACTTGGGTGAAAGGTTGCCATGGAAACAAATGTATAAACCGTTGGCTATGTTTCTTATGTGGCAGCCTTAAAGATTTTATTTGCCATATATTTATTTTCTTTAATTATTTTTTTGAAATTCTGGGTTTTCAAAATAAGAAATGTTCGGGGATGATTTATTCTAAGGAGAATTTCTAATATACCTTATAAGTGGACATCAGCTGAAAAATGGAAGTGAAAAGGAAAATCATGAGATTTTCTTGTATCACTGAATGGTCAAATTGCTTCATGTATTAAACTTGCAAGTTGACACAGTTGCAAGAACAGCATCGTACTGAATAAATAAAACTTCCAAAACAAATAATTTCAGCTAGGGCACCCCTGCTCAATGCAATGAAGCAGTCTTGCCACCAACTAATTTCCAAACCAGGCTACCCAAATATCACTGGTCTTATGGAATCTGTCATCACCGCATGCTCTGCATTACTACTGTTCAACCACTGAGCTATTTTTTTCTGCTTTTTCTGGCATAATTCTGCTGTTTTTCAGGCAGACTTTCCCACAGCAGTGCCCCAGACACAGCTGGGAACCATTCCCATTAGGAATCTCTGTCCCTGAGAATTTGGAAGAAAACACTTCAACTGATGATCTGATGACAATTCGGAGTTGGTTCCAAATCGTTACATCCAAAGGTTTTTGATTGAACTAAAGTGGATGAAATTGTGGACTCATCAGTTTGCTTATTGAACCTGGAGACAACAAAAGGTAAGAACTTGTAACCAAATTGTCTAAAATATCATATTACTAGCCGTTGAGTTTCTTCAACCCACGCTTGCGTGTGTTCAGTGTGTGGTGGTGCACCGAGAAACTGGCCTAACAGCTCACCAAATGATTTTGAGTACCATTGTAGCCTCAGCAGTTCGTCGTTGACACGTCGAGAAGCCAGCTAGTACTGAGATGCTTTATAAGGGTATTTCTGTCTAGTCTTTGCCGTGGTTTTGGCAACTTTTTGAAGTGGATGTTTGTGAAAATACTGTTGTTTACATGGTAGGTCAAAAAGTATTAGTATTACCGACCTAAGTCAAAATTTGAATTAAAAAAGGGAGTAAAGCGCACCAGTTGCTAGGTCTTACATCATGCTTAGGTATAGGTCATTTCCAAAGTTTTGAAACCAAAAAAAAAGGAAGGCGTGGTCAAATATGTAGGAAAATTCAGCTATGATGACCAATTTTATACGAGCATGACAAGTCACTAGAGGAATGTCAAGTCAGTCGGCCTGCCTTTTCATTGGCAGGCCAGATGATCCCCGTTGCAAAACTTCGGACTTCAAGCACTTTTTGATTTTGCAAAAGTTTGCATTAATGTTATCCAGCTGATGTACCGATACTTCTTAAAAGTACGTCTAGGAAGCAAGAACCCATAATTTTGGCTCTTTTACATTTGAAAAGTCTGTGTCTTTTTCATTGTGAGCATGCACTGCACAAGCCATTGGTATATCTGTAGATGAATATTCCAACATCAAACCACACGTGCAGTTTATCTTGGCCCACTGATTGGCAATACAGTCAGTCATTGTTGCTCCGTGGCATTGAACCCAGAACAGAACAGCAGATTTCCCCATCAAGCGGAGGAATAAATATAGAGTTCAACGAAAAAAATTCATTAACTGTGTGTGGCGACTCTGGACCAGACTTCTCTCATCAATAGTTGGTTGGTAGGGGGGGGGGGGGGGGGGGGGGGGTCAAAGAGGGAAATGTCACAAAGTAGCGGCCAGCTCAACTGTTTGGGGAGCAGGGAGTCATGAAGACATGATTAGGGAACATGAATTTTACAAATGTCGGCCATCTATTAACCAACATGTGGAGGATGCTAACTCCAAGAGACTATGCTAAACCGATGCGACAGGAGTCAAGTTAGTTATCCTAGGAGGTCTAGCGTGATAGAGAGTGGTAATGGCTGGGTCCGGCAACGGCCTCCACTGGGAGTACCAGACTATAAATTGCAATGGCAGTGATCCAAAATGGCATCTGCATCCGACGTGCATTTTCAAACCGAATGACTTCACATTATGAAATGGAAGTAAAAAAGACCGCCTTTTTGTGTATATTGTCAGTGACATGCCTTTAAAACATGATCTGTAGTTTTGCTGATGAAGTCCAAATATTTGTTTGTTTAGGCCTCTAGATCATGAATAAACATGTGTCAAGTACATTTGAATGTTTCTTGTCAGACACCGGTTGGCAGGTGCGCTGGTGCAGAACTGATGATGACATGCAATCCGGTTGTATTTATTGATGGTGGCACTTACTATTGTAATGCTGTGCATATATTTTATGCAGAATCAGAGCTCAGGCAAACCATAAAAAAAACAGGGAATATAGAGAGGGAGAAAAGTATTTAAGTGAATGACATTGTTCTTAAGGTTGGAATTTTGTCCTGTTAGAACTTTTTTCTCTTTTTTTTTGGGGGGGGGGGGTGGATTTAAGTGAAAGTTTAGCGCTTGAATGGCATTCTTACATGCATGAGTTAAATTTTGTATCGCTTGATTTATATGCATTTCGTAATAAGTATTGTGATCTTGTTTGAAAAGATATTTTCATTTAAAAAAGAAAATCAAATTAAACACTTAAATTACATACCGAGATATGCAAACTTCTTAAAAACCAAAAGTAAGTTTGATTGAGGAAAGTTGCTACTGTTAAAGTGAAGTTCAGCCTAAAGAAGTTCATGGCGAACACAACCCAACAATGACATGAATCCCCCAGTCATGATGCACACTCATGCTCACAGCACCAACTTCATCGATTCATGCAACTACTTGCCAAGTATTTTTCTTTTTATGGGAAATTACTACAAGGTCACCGACAGCCACTGGCAGCACAGGGGTTACCTGGCTGAGCTCATTGGCCGTATTTCAGGCGTGAAATCGGCCTCAAGTGCAAATGAGGATTCTGCAATTGTTGCCACTCTGGGAGTTTTTTTAGACCAGTATAGAAAAAATAGAAAGAGTCAAAGTTGGCAGGTTAAAATTCCAGTCTGAACTTTTGCATACTTGGCCTTCAACGAGTCTTGAGTCTAGACTTTCTCTTAATCTTATGAACTTCTGGAACACATGAACTTTTTAAATTGTATTAAATCACATAATAAGTTTGAATGAGCTTTAACATTTTATAAGATATTTTCAAGTTTTGAAGTGGCAAATTGTTTTAATTAAAGTTGCTTTGAATACTGCAAATTTATCACCATTGTCTAAGATGTTTTGCAGTATTCTTTCTGCGTAGTTGCATCATTTTGGTATAAAAGGGGAAAAAATCTATGAAATAAAGATTAGTGAAACGGTATGACCTGTTTAAAATATTTACAACTTTCGTGTTGCTTTGATAAACATTATGGCTAACCAGCGATACACTGTAAATTATTTATTTAGAAGTTGTAGCCCGAGCCTGTAAGCAGTTATTTCCAATTTGGCTCGTTTCGAGTCACTGGTCTTTGGCCACGAACCAATGAAAATTCCTATGGGAATATAAACAGAGTTGTCCCCGGTAATGCACTATGATAACTAACTACACTGTTACGGTTACCCTCCGCAAATTGAATGATAGTCTGTTATTCTTTCATCTGGATAAGCATGGCGACCGATGAGGTAAAATGTGTCGTTCGGTGACGGATGCGGACAGCTCTTGATGATGTGAGTGGTTTTTTTATTTCCCCGGAGTACAGCTAATTATTGGATGCGAAACAATTTTGTGAACTGTTATTTTTTAAATCAGAAATTTTTTTTGAGAAAAGACGGTACACACATGAATCATGACAATAGTTTCCTTGGGGGGGGGGTAGAAATTTGAAGACTTGATAAGGTCAATATTAGGAAAAAATACAAATACAAAAAATCTACAATATCATGCACAAAATGTAATGTATATCTGCCACAGAAGCTGACAAGCTGCAATAACTTTTATTTTGATTAACATTTATGGACGGCAACATTCCTACAGTTTACTGTAAATTTTTGCATTCTGCGTGTTTTCACTCGCTTAAACGTGCGATACATACACTTTTGATAGAAATACATGGACAGCTTGTTTATTCCACAGTCTAGGCCTTATTTTGTTCTCAGCCCAAGACCAAATTTGGACAACTTGAAATGTATTATTTTGAAGACGTTTCAGTTTTGCACTTTAGTACAGCCAAACTATATTTTGATTATTAGTATTTTTTACTCCAAATTGAAAAAATATCTGATAGTTTGTTTATAAAGGGCCCCAAAAACATATTTATGGAAATTCTCAATTTGTTTGTGAAAATCTAAAGAATATTTATCAGTTCCAAACCTCTGCAAAAGTAGGCCTGTCTTTTGAACTTTCTGGATGCACAGTTATTCACTGTCAATGTTCCAAGATCCACAGCAAAACATTGTGTGAAATTTTCCCCAACATTTCATGTAAACTCATTGTGCGATATCTACAAGTGTCCAATCTACTTTCACTTTCGTTTTTGTGTACTTTGTGAAGATGTATAACCCTAATAAACAAAAACATCAATTGATCGAAATGGTCACAGGGTGGGTCTGTTATTGCCTGGCATTACTCTATCAGGAGAAAATTCAAATCAAAGTTGTTTTGTTTTTTTAACAGATGTTTAAAAAGGGGACGATAATTCGAAGGAAGGAGAGGAAAAGGGGCTCTGTTTCTCTGGACTTTAAAAAAAAAAATAGAGATTTGTCAGACTTTAGAGGTGCTTTCAATATTGCTTTTTAAAAACTATTTTATTGCTGCAAAACGAAATAATTTTGAGCACCTCTCATCAGCACCCCCTCCTGTTTTTCCACAGACAACTTTATTCCATCCGCTTGACTGAGCTCCGGAGCTTGATTTGAAGACCAAAAAACCACTGCACCAGACTAACATGTGGACAACAGTGATTTTGGTGACTTGTATTCACATTAGCATAATAACACTATTCTTGTGATTTTTTAAAAGACTTTTTCTCCACATATGGTTAAAGAGCTATATACTTCACTACATTTTACCCAAAAAAACAAGTTAAGTAAGTACCGGTAGGTTGAAATTCTTGTCAAATGTTGGTTTCCTTCTTTTTGCACCACCCTGTAGAGTAGTGTTTTTTTTACAACATGACACAAGACAAGACAGATATCACTTAGAGCAATTATTGCAGGTGTTCTTTGTTGAGATACACGGATATGAGGGCATCACTTGGGATAGATACTTGTCTGATTTCCTTCCTTCCTACAAGATAATGCAGTCCCCCTACGGATTCACAATTTCTGCTCCTGTGGTATCACTTTTCTCTTCCTTTGAATTGTCATCATCCAGAAATAACTCTTCTTTTTTCGACTTGCAGAATAATGACCCAGCGAATTTGTTCTCAAGCCAACCCCCCCCCCAAAAAAATAATAAAATACATAAATTAAAGGGTCGTTGCTATGAATTTTTCTTTGGAACACATTTTGTGCAACTTTTACTCCTCTTAAATGTATGAAAACTATTTGACATTCCGTGTTGGTTAATTTTATTGAAAAGTGCACTTCTTTAAAATTTTAAAATTGTCCATGCTTTTCCGGACTCCCGAGGATGCTGTTATTGTGATGTCATTTCAGGAAGACACTGTTCAGTTTAGGGGTTTTCTGTTCAAATTCTGAACCCAAATTTTGCTCATTGAAAACATTTGTGAGAAAGGGTTGCTCATTGGCTTACTGCCATAGGGTACTTGCACATCAACAAGTCACCAAAGAAAAGGAAGTTTACGACAGCCAAATTTATATAAAAAAGTCTAGCAACTTTTTGTGCTGAAATAGCTGAACATTGAGGTTTCTGCTCAGAATGTCATCACAGTTTTGCTCATGAATATGGAAATTCACATAAGCATAAAAACCGAAAAAGGCACCAAAATATCCCCTTCAAAATGGCAAAACGCAAATTGAAAATAACTAAAATGCGAAACAATGCATTTTCCTGGATAGCATTAAACAAATTAAATGCAAGCAAAGTGTGTCTTAAAGTAAGGCACTCTAAAGAATTCTATAAAGAAATGTATTGATAGTTCAAATTCTGTTAATTCTTCGATTTGATTTTTTTAAAAATCAAAATTTTAAATTTTAGCTGTCCAACCCCGCTCCATTCAATTTCTGTGTTCAACTTTTCGTTAATCTTAGATTTTTGTTTTTATGTGTGCTGTTAAGATTTCCCCAGATTTTTGTTGCTTTTTTTCCCGCCTTGTGTTATAAAGATGAACATTAAAAAAACACTTTACAAACACCCGGACTCTTCACCACAGATTTACATGTTTAGTTATTGGTTGTTTCTCTGGGACTCTTCACCACAGATTTACATGTTTAGTTATTGGTTGTTTCTCTGTTGACACACCGTTTTAAAACTTTACGGTCCAGACACAGTGTCCCTTTCCTGTGTTTGTATACACCGCCACAAAGGCATTGTACCCCGTTTTGCACCGTTTGTGGACTCCTTTTTGCGCCCCTTGTGCGCCCCTCTGCAAACCCAAAAGGGCCTTTTATAACACTCCACTGATCCCCTTTTGTTGTTCAAGTGTAAAGACTTGTACACTTCCCAACCAGTAAATGGGGGGCTAACTGGGGCTATTAAGCCACCCTGTGTGCTATTGTGAAGGGATTAAAGGTTTGCATGTAACCACCAATCACAGTTTATTGTAGGGTGGGATTTATGTACCAAAGTATCATTGCTAAAGACCTGAAAGCACTGCCTGGGGTGGTAACTGATCCGATTTGATCTTCTCATGAAACAAATTGAAGGATTTTTTGGCAAGTTTTCAGCAAAATAGTTAATTGGGTACCTGTACATTGTAAAGGTAAGATAATACATTTTCTCTAGTCTAATATCATTCATTGATTGTAGCACAAGATCGATGTCTACTTACCAAATTCAGATTTTGGAGTATGGCATTAAAAAAGCTGGCAACTTTTTGGAACCCTACCAGAAATTGAAAGGGTACTGACATGACAACATATTTTTAGAACTGCAGTTGTGTACACTGGCGATTGTTTTAACAGAGTGTTTCTTGTTTTACCTCAATGTTTAGAAACATTGTGGAAAGTTTCTAAACATAGAAGGGGCGCTTCACATAAATTTCCCACAGATGATTCTCTGCACTTTATAATACGACTGTAGTCTTCGTTTTCTCCAACATGATTTTAAGTTGTGAGTGATTACCAGTTAGTTTTGCGGACTATAGGGTATTCCTTTTGTTTTTGGAAAGAATTACTGCCGCACCCCACAATCTGCACATTGCAAAAGTTTTTTGTGCGTATATTGTTGGTAGTTTTTAAGACAAGGTGAGGAGTTGGTTTTGAATAAAGTTTTGCGTGATAGGCACTAGCTTCTCCATAATAATTTTCTCCTTGTGTTTGACCATGCCTATGGTGTTCCACAGACCACCGTCAGAAGAAAATGTGGTGTTCGCTTGGATTTGTCTAATACTTGTAATTCCAATACTTCTGTGCACTATGAAAAGTTAAGGATTCCTAGCCATAACCTGTTATGTACCTGGGTGCTGTAGGAAGATACTTTGGAAAAATACTGGGCAATTAATAAAAGGTTATCCAATGAAATCAGGTACATGTTGTATGTGAAAGGTGATTTGTCATATCACAAGCAATCACGCCGATTTGTTTGTCAGCATATTTGAAACTAGAATTTGAGAGTTTCGGAGCATCCAACACATTTGAACTTATCCCTCCTGCCATCTAAAAGCATCACCGATTCTGCTGCAACAGTTGATGAGTATTCCGTCTGCTGTAAATATGATCATGTCTGGTCCTGTGGTCTAATCAGTACTATGTACTTATACCTGTTATTGCTCCTGGCAACATGGCCTCAAAGGGCCCCGCCGCCCCATGATCGGTTGCAGCGACCTGCTTAACTCAGATCAGCAGAGCACTGACACATTTTGGCTCTGCGTGACTAATTTAATCGCTCACACACCGTTGTTGATGTAGGCCAGTGATATGTGACAATGTTCTTTAAAGCCTTTAACTGTCTGGTCGGCGCCAATTGCCGCCAAACTGTGTAAATAGCCTCCCAACATCAAGTTGATAATGGGTGTTTCCTAAGTGTAGTGGCAAATCCCCAAAGCATATTCTGTGTAAATTGGTTGGATTCACAGAAATAAAACAGCAACCCAGGCCTCCCATGATGGAAAGACATACCGGTACTTTTGGGCAGTTTTGTACAGAAACAGTTTTCTCGAACTCCCTTAAAACTTCAATTCACATCGTAAACATAAAAGTGTCTTAACCAGTTCACGTTAGTTGACGTGTATAAACGCAAATGTTTTGCGGTATTCGGAACAGATGACGGATAAACACGCAATGAGCAAGGCTGGAAATATCTGTCAGCGACCTGCTCGCAGCGAGCGAGGCTGGAAATATCAGGGTGTGCTACCCGCAGATGACGGCCTGAAACCGTCTGGCATCGAGGTTCCTGAAAATGATCCTGCGCCTTGGTCCGGTCATGCCAAAATAATCCCGGCGCGAACTGGTAAAACAACATGTAGGGAGAAGCATAATATTGTGAGATATATTGACAGTGGAACGTATTAGGGTTTGTAAAAAGTACACGTACACCTAGCCAGCAGCATCCCCAGAGCTAGACAGCGCATTAAGTTTTATTCCCCGTTCATGAACTTTGTTCAAACATTCCAACCCCACCAATATCTCTCCTCCTATTAATTTCTGTTGGTCCTCTTTGTTGTCGCAAAGAATGTTAACAACGTGTTTGTGCCAATTTCTTTAGGACTGTCCAGTCCCAGCCACTTTTTTTATGATAGCCAGCAATCTAGAAAACCCGCCAGACAAAAGAAAACACACATCAACTTTACAGCCAAAAGCCAGAAATCAGCAAGTTTGTTTCTTCAAGGGTACATGTAGGTCTTTGAGGGGTTATTTTTGGGGGGGTTGTCTGAATGTGGAGGGCCCTTGCATGAGTTTTTATGAAGTGTGAACGGACAGACTACAGTGGGCGCACTGACATGTGCTTGTTGGTTTGCCCTTAAATTGGCTGGGTGGACCAGACTACATCATGCTAAAGGAATTTCTCCCAGACTTTTTTTTTGGCACACCATTTCTGGGATTTTGGGGCAATTGCAATACAGCCTGTTCCTATATGGGTGAATTGTTATCAGTTCTGGCAATTTAAAAAAAAAAACGTTGGTAGAATAATAATAATAATAATAATAATAAAGTATTTATAAAGCGCTTTTACAAAATAGACCAAAGCGCTGTACAACTACAAGAGAGGACTAGGAAGTAATGAATAAGAAACTTTTAAGACGTTTCTTGAAAATGGTGAGAGATGGGGCGTCCCTGATGTTGATGGGAGTAGTGTTCCATAATTTGGGGCCTGCTATTGAAAAAGATTTGTCTCCAAGGGATTTTGAACCTGTAGGAATAGAGAGAAGAAGTTTATCCTTGGAGGATCTTAATCCTGGTCTGCCTGGTTGATACAAAGTGGGTAAGTCACACAAGTAAGGGGGAGCATTACCATGTAGGCACTTGTAAATCATCAAAAGAACTTTGAATGCTATACGCTGCTGGATGGGTAACCAGTGAAGATTGGTGATGAGAGAAGTAGCATCCACAGTGCATTTGACAGAGAAGAAATGAAGCAAAAGTCAGATCAGACTTTGACAGTGTCAGATGGTATAACTTAAGTCATATCTGTAGGAAGTGAGGCCTTCTCCAACTGTGTCCCAGTTTGAAAAAAATTCCGAACAATTTACCATTGAACTTTACTTACATTCCCCCACCCTGAGAATCATTTCGTCACTGCTCAGAAAATTGGAACGGTACCCTTCTGCTAACGTGGCACGGCCCCTAACGTGGCGTGGCCCCTAACGTGAATTTTTCTGCTAGCGCTTTTAGCATAAAACAGTGATCGTAAGTGCAGAATTCTGTGGTTAGCAGCGCCATGAAATTGGGCCATGTTGTTTGATCATACAATGTATCTTAATACCATCCATCCAAGAACCATCCATTCACATGTTTCAATCTAGATGCGTTGCGTGCCGCAATATTTAAAAACCCTCCCGTTATACCCAACCTCCACCGACGTTCCTGTCAGCAGCACATCTCCCAGCACGTAAACGGTGTCCCTCCCCGAGCAAAGATCGTAACGAATGTTTGCCGACCGAAACCCGTGATTGCAAAATAACTTCTCCTCTCCCTCCCTCCCTCCCTCCAATTCCAATTACAAAATCTTACAGAGTTCTCACTCGCACCTCTCCCAAGATGCAGTCAGTGAAAGATGTAAGACTAGCTTTCTCTTCGGAGATTCCTCTTTCCCTTTGGAGGTTCTTCTCCCCTCATCTTTCTGCGGGGGATGAACCCCTCTTAGATTAAGGGATTGCCTTATTTTTGTCTCTGTCAACTTTTCATCCGCCTCAGTGATGATTGCTGGAGGGGGTGGGGAGTTGAGGACAGAGAAGATAGTGTTTGTGTCTTCACTTTATTTTTTCGAAATTAAGAGGAGGCTTACTTGTGCAAGCTATTCAGTAAGATGGTTTCCCGTACCTCAGCAAACCACTCCCAGGTTTTTGCAATATTCAGTGACATTTTGGGGTTTTTTCAGTGAATGCTTAGATGTGCCTGAGACTTCAGTTAAAGGGAGTGTACAACATTTGCTTTTGCTGCAATTTTCAGAAATAAATGGATTTGGAGGATTAGTTAATGCAAATATTGTTAAAACTGAGTTGCTTCACGTTTTGGGTTCGGAGATGCTGGAAAATCCAAGAAAACCAACCATGTTTTTGTAGTCTGGTTCCCCGAGATGAAACGGAGCAATTGATAGACTTTGGGGGATTGTAATTAGGTCAGAGAATCAGTCTAGAAGGCGTGTACCCCTTCACAGGTGTGTAATCAATTGCAAAGAAAATGTCAGCACACCGGGAGCCACGATTTTACAGGATGCTTTGGACTGTCATTCCCTAGCAATCCAGTAAGATATTTCGTGATAGTTTGATCATTTTGTTTTTTGATGTTTGCAAATGTTGTATCTTCCCTTTAACAAGCACTATTCACTGGGCCCATACGTACATTTAGCTATTAACTGGGATCTGGGATCGTTAGATAGGTATATGTTTTTACAAAACCCAGCTCTCTCTCATCATTCATGCTAATGGAGGGGTGTTGCCTCAGATTATGACTCACAATGTGCATGTGGTCAATGGGAACACAATCTAATTATCGTGGAAACTTAGTTTTGCAGTAATGTATCTAAATTCAGTTTTAGGGGAATTGGTGCAAAATTCAACTTGTCCCTTGGCGTTGACTGATTTACCTCTGAAAACCAAGTGGAAAGCGCATCAAAATAAGCCATCATATACACATTTGGTTTAAAGGCATCATTTGCTGTTCACGCATTTGGTTCGTTTCCAATAATAACACCTCTCAAAGTCAAAAGAAGACTGTTCAAAACCTAACCTGTTGAAGTTTCAGCTCAGTGAATATTACACTTTTTTTCGGGAAAACAGTGAAAAAAAACATGCACAACCTTTTGATCACAAAACACGATTTTGTCAATAGAACTCACTCCAAAAATCAGTCAACAGACTGATTGTTGGAAATCACCTCCGTTTGTTGATTTCTTCTTAAATGACAGCAAGCCAGACGGAATAATTTCACAGGATGTTTAGTGCCAGCAGGATTTTAATCTTTTTGATAATAAAATTTGGGTGAAATATTGCAAATGATCCTTTAATTCTACTGGGATAATCCAACTTGGCAAATAGGATAACAGTAAAAACTCGCAAGAAAACGGAGAATGAAAGCAACCTGAGAAAGCAAACTAATGAAACTGCATCATCTCAGTGACTGCTGCATGGTAGTGACACAATTCATCGTATTGCTCCAAAGAAAAGCAAAGTTTTGGAGAAACAGAAAGTGTTGACAAGAAGTGTATATTTTACCAGTCCAAGTATAAACCATCCATTTCTTATCTGGAAAAAAACTCCCTTGAGAATTCCACAGGGGGTGGTATCCATTGATGGATCTGCTTCACAGCTCAATATTTGCCTCCAGACTCCTATCATCACATTCATCACGAGACCGAACTGGCTACAAATCACTAGGCATTTCACCATATTTTAGAATGATAAAGAAACATTGCTCCACGTATAGAGAGATGCTGGGTTACAATTTTTGTGATTGTTCATAGGAAAAGTACACAGGAAAGTATTAACAGGGGTGTGAAATCTCAGCGTTAAAGCTGATTTCAGCTTTTTTGTTTTAGATTTCAGCTTTTTTCCCCTCACTTGCTGTGTACAAAAGTATAGGAGATTTCCAAAGTTCAGCTTTTTTACACCTTTTCCAGCTATCTTTATCAGTGGTCACTCACACCCCTGATTAATAAATACTTATATATAGTATTTATATAAGTATGAAAGTATTTATAATGCACAAAAGTCTGTATTAATTCACAGTTAATAGTTGATATTGTAGCATTAGCAGGAAATAGTTAATTGACTGTAAGATTGTAGGTTATGTACATACATATATCCAGCATATAAATATCCAGCATATCTTGAATAACAAGTTTTTACCAGGAAGATTTGTAAGTATTAAATTCTGGACCATTTTTTTTTTAAACAGTTAGGTTTAAGCTAGACAAACACAGGTGGTAAATCCCAAAACCGGGTGCTCAAAAGACACATTTGCTAAGTTGTACACAGCTGTAGACCTACATGTACTCCTACACATCCTTGCCGCAATTTTTCAAGCCACTCAAAATCCAAAAACAAAACTGCAGGTAGGTATATGGCAATGATGCTATCAAAATCTGCAAATACTGTTCCACTATTCTTCATGGTTAAACTAAAAAGGCTGTCAAGTGTAAATTGACCCGTGACGAGCCTACCAGTATTTTCTGAGGTGTTTCGCTGCTTCACCCTACGCCAACCCACCCTCGAGCAACCCTCCTGTAAGAGACCAGCGCTGACAGACCAATGCAAACACTGATGTGTGGCGTGGCTTGTTCCTTGCCACCAGAAGTGATTTGCATTGCCCTCAAGGGGATAGATGGTTCTTGGGAGGGGAAGATATTGTTTAAATTGTCATTGTGACATTTTTGTGTCTCAAAAATGAAAGCTTCGGTTTTTTTCTTTGTTTTTTAAGGCATTCCTTTTTGGGTATGCCTGAAAAAAAAACTTGAGTTTTGCTGTAATGAGATCATTCTGGCGATCATTTTCAAGTGACTGGGTACAATATTTTTGACTAAAATCTTTCACCAGAGGATGAAATAGGGCTTTAAAAGTTTGAGTATTAGGTTGGGAGTGAAAGAAAATATGAACCTACATAAAGCATCGAACAGTGCCAAGCAAATTTGTTTTGCTCAGAAAATATAGGTCTGGCAAATAATTGTCAAAAATGTATGCGCTCTGTCAGCCCTCCCGCAACAGCCTTTACAGGGAGCCCTCTTTCTATTCAGTTAAATGGACCACGTTTTTCATGAGATAAGAGCATTTTTCTAAACCAGATGGCTCGCATGCCTGGGGTCAGGTCAAAAATCATCCCGAAACATCCTTGACAAAAACAAATTCCAAGTAAAATGTCCAAGTAATGTACACACAGACTGCAATGAGTCAATTACCCGTTGACCCAGTTGCCTTCAACTTGTTAAAAAAAATTGTTCTTTGATAATCCTATTTGCTGTTCTGTCCATTGTGTTCCAGAGTGCGAAGTACATAAACTACTTCGCGCTATTTTATTGGCCTCGTAATTGACTGTGGTATGTATGGTGTGAAGTGTTTGTGGGGAGGAAAGAGTCAAGGAGGCATTGACCCGTGTACTAATTTGTGTGGGGGGGGGAGGCTGCAGTTTGATTAGCCCATTTAAATTGATTACAGGTGTTCTACATTTCCTCCGATCCTTCAATTCCGCACGTGCCGTCAAAAAAATTGAAAACCCTGCACGGTAAAAAGTCAGATTGGATTTTTCTCATTTAGTTTATTTCTCTATAACTATATACTGTCTGTGATGAGCATTAGGTTTTATGCACGTACTTTAAGGGTTCATGACATGATTTTTTTTTCTTAGGAACATATTTTGTGCAACTTTCCACTCCTCTTTGTATAAAAACTATTTGACATTCCCATTTTGGTTCATTTTATTGAAAAGTGCGCTTCTTTAAATATTATAATTACCCGTGCTTTTCTGGAAAACTCAGGGCGATTTTGCTGTGATGTCATATCAGGAAGACACTGTTCACTTTATGGGTTTTCTGTTCAAATTGTTAACCCAAAAATGTTGTCATTGAAAACATTTGTGAGAAAAGTTTGCTCACTGGCTTACTGCCATGTACTGAAACAACAACGAATCACCACAGAAAAGAAAATTTATGACAGCAAAATATCCAAAAAGTCTGGTAACTTTTAGTGCTGAAATAACTGTAACATTGAGGTTTTGGCCTGAAATGACATTACACTTTTGCTCTTGAATATGAAAATTGGCATCAACAAAAAGTCAAAAAGGCACCAAAATACCCTTAAAAATGGCAAAACAAAAATAAAGTTAATTATATGGGACACAAAGGTGTATTTTCAAGGATTGCATTAAAAAACAAATACATTGAATGAGCATTGTTTGGCATAGAGGCACTGTAGTTTTAGTTTTAGTTGCGTACGCCTCCAAAATGATGACCTTTCCTAAGGGGCAATCCACTGCGTACATTTATGCTGAATGCTGTTTAATACAGTCACTGCTCTGTTTCTTACACTGAAATACAATTGAGGATTTAAAAACAGTAGCCAAGACCAACAGGGAAAGAACCAACAAGTGTAAATTTCAGTTTCTAGAAATGGGAAGAAACCTTGTAAAAAGAACCAAATGAAAAACTTCACAAGTCAGGGTTTGCCTCCCAAGTTTGGGTCCATACTGTAACTACCAGAAGTTGAGGTCTTGTTTTAATGAGCTATGCTGAAAGTAAGATTTTTTTTATTTGGAAAATGGTGTGATTATATATAGAGGGGATAAGACTTAGGAACAAAAATAGGACATTTTGGATAGGGGTATTTATATTATTACTCTGCTATTTTGAACTGTCTCAAAAGTTTCATCAATTAGTCATGCTAATCCAGCATTTCCTCTTCATTACCAAACATCCTTGATCTCAGTATCCTTAATCAACACCCAGGCCAGGCCGGTATTATCAAAGTCGAGAATTTGGGAATAAAAGTCAAACACGCTATTCAAACATACACCTGGTCGTACGGAATGTCGGGCACGGGCCTGAACCAACACCACGTCAGTTCTTGTGCATGCGGCCTTCGGATGCGGCCGATCTGCGCGCTGCCCTCTATTGACACTGCACAACAAGGTTGGGATGTACTTTCTTGACCCCCTTGTGATATTTTTGAGTGAGGTCATCATTATCAATGACCTTGTTACATGCTGTAACATTGAAATGAAAGTCTGCAAACCCTTGTATAAAAATGAATTGATGACTACTTGTAGAGAACTGTTTGCTAATAAATTTGCCAATATGTTGTTTTTGTGATACTTAGTTAGTTGACACTCTATGACCACACAGACAAGGATTTCCAGAAATCATTGGGCAGAATCCATAGTTTCTATGATTCATTTCTTTTTTTAGCACTGTATGTAACTTCATTTCCCCCTAAAAAAACTAAATCTCTTTACTTTTGTATGTTTTTCCTTTTTTTAGCAGACCGCAATAGAAATATCGTATACTTCCTTTTATCCTTTGCAATGCCTTGGATTTGTGCCCATATTTTATTATGTAGTTTTGGTTGTCTAGTTTTGGTTGTCTTTTGAGAAATTCTCAAAAAAGAGGGGAAAAACAGACAAATGTACAACAACATTTTTGAACAGATGAAGACAGTCCCATTGTGTGTCTTCTTCTCAGTTGTATACACAGTAAATGTTTCCAGCTCCACAACACTAGAAAAAAACACTGAAGATTGCTGCAAAGTTTCAAAATCTTGGATGTTTTCCCCCTCCGGCTTGGGGCTGTTTGTTGCCACAAGGCAGCTGGTCTAGACTGAGAGACCGGCTCACGGTGGGGAAGCCACCCACAAGCACAGGCCACCAGCCTGCCGTCGGGTCCGACCCCAGACTCCCTACCCCCAACATTACATAGTCCACTCTCATCGGACCACTAGTCACTGCGAACTGACGGCCTTGCGGAGTTGGCAGGAAAACACTCCCATTACAAGATAACAGCATTTGGGCCTCGTCTTGCGTGTGGTATGCCAGTGGTATCACCAGTGTGTCCATGACTTGGAAGCAAGTCCCATTGGAAGACAACTTTATATCAAGTGTGTTTGTACACTGGGCATATTTCACTCCAATTTGATTGCTGTTTTGAAGACAATGGATACTGACTGCTGGTTGTCTAGAGCATCTGTTGAAATAATGTGATGAACTCCATAAGAAGAAATACATAAATGTACTTGTCTGGTTGGAACTGTGTGATGGAAAACGTAATTGAAAGAGTGCTCTACAAAATTTGCTTGCATGTTGGCCATCATTAGCTGAGACATCATCATTATCATTTTACAAATTCCACGGACCTTCGATAGTGGATAGTTTCGGAGTCGTGCCGTGCCGACAGTATTGAAGTTAAGAACAGCGCTTTGGATTTGATGAACCATTTCTTTCCTCGCAAAGTTGCTTATAATTTGTGCTGATCTTTCAACTTCAGCTTCAACATTGGTAAGAAAAGTATTTGTACATACTGGCCCATGTACATATACATGTACTTGTTGTGTGGTACAGTTTTTGTTGTCCATCTTTTACGGCCGTTTTAAGACTACATTGACCTCACACAGACCGACAGGGACTGTTCCTAAATGAACTTGTGGTTTTTCGCTCTGAAACTGAACTGCGATCACGGTCATCCCGGCCATAAATTTTCCCTACACTTTTGGACAGAGTTCAGCACTCAACACTTCTCTCCGAGGCATTTGGTTTTTGTCAAAGGAGACAGACATATTCTGCGAGCAAAGCACAAGAACACTGTAGCCTGTATTTCCATATGGAGTGCCATGCAGACTGCTGATGTTGTCACCAAAGATTGCTTCATGAAGATGTTTTGTGCGAATGGATTTTGCTGCTAAGTTTTGTTAAAATCTTCCGATCAGCGGCTGTCAAACTTTGAAGTTGCGGTAAGTGTTTCTTTTCATTTTGGGACAACTTTTTTTGTGACATAATGTAATTACTGTCTATCGCAACACAAGGAAAAACTGAAATATTCCTTGAGATAACTCAGGCTTTTTAGTGTTGAAATCGAGAAGTCTTACAAAATATGACTGCACAGCTTCTTTTATAAACATAGTAGTTGAGAAGAATAAAAAAAATTTGTAAAGAAAATATTAATTCTGACATTAATGGTGCTGTACTATGTGTAAAAGTTGTTACGCATAATGTTTGGATGCCTTTTTTTTCAACACATTGTGGTCTTTTTATTTTAGTGAAACCCCTTTGCTTGAACAACAAATTACAAACAATGAAAAAGTTAAGGAAAGCATAACAGAATTCCAAGCATTCAACTTTTGATTGCTTTTTAGTTCTGTACCCAGTATGGTAGCAAAATCAGTTTTTGACAGAAATTCTGATCAATGCATTTTAACAACATTTTTGCTCTTACATGGGGCACACACAATGAAATTGGGGATTTGTAAGATTTTTTTTTCAATATTTGATAAATCACGTCATTGATTTCTAATTTTTCTTTACAATATGATAAATAAACAAATTGTTGATTGAATTTTATGTAAATTACATCGCAAAGGTCAGATGAAAAAAAAATTCTGTAATTTTTAATCGCACTGTAAGTCATTGAACTGACCTTGCACTTTCCCTTAATCTAAATCACCTTTTAGCTGTACAAACACCTCTTTAATTTTTTACCCCCCAAAAAACTCAAGACAAATATACATGAAAAGTAACACGCAAGAACAAAATGCGCAAGAACACTTTCTCTTGCACAATAAACTAGGCCATGTTTCTTACCACCCTCTCCGTCCCTAATCAGTCTTGACATTCCGTTCTGTCCCTGGCCCCAATGTTATGGCCACGCTCAGTACCGCACGCTGGGCACCGCTCCGCGGGCAACCGGGAAGTTGCGGGCAGGATTATTGGTTTTCAGTGGGAAGTTGTTCGCCTCATTATGTAGTCTGTGGTCTGAAATTGCTGCTTTTTATAGAACCAAATCAAAGTGCTTAGGAGTAGATGGGAAAAAAAATTCAGTTTCATTATTGGTGAAGTTTCATATCTTGATTGGTTTGTCTGGCAAAAAAAGTGGTTTCAATTTGTAAAATTTTTCTTATATTTTTTAGGTCCTAAGTTATTTGTGCCAAGACTTTCGATACTGTGCATTTGTATCTTAGCCATATTTTCAGAATAGCAAAAAAAGATGAATTTTCGTTACTTTTTTTGTGTATTACACATCAGATGTTTTGGCAGTGCATCTTCAAAAAGGTAAATCAAAAAGAGTTTTTGGCGGTATCCCTTTCAGTTTCTGTTCAAGATGTAGTTGTTTGAAAATTTACCTCATTGAACTTCACAAAGAATCCTGACCATTTTGTTTTTGTTGATCAAAATTTGATTTGATATTGCAGTTAATAAAGAACAATGTAAGAAAATATAGTACACACTAGGCTGAAAGCCTTAATTTAACGGTCACTCGGTATGTGGTAGTCAGCAGAATTTCCCAGAAATGGACTAATTTTTTTTTTGTAACATGCTGACAGTAGATCAGGCCACCACAAAGTTACCAAAATGCGTCCATATGGCATTCAGGGGAGTATAAAATGTGTGTACGTCATGAATCTATCTGCATTTTGAATTACAACTTTGAACTTCTGGAAAATAGGGTCATGTAATTAACATGGGACAACTTTGGCTTGGAAGATTGTAGAGATAAGCGAGGTGTCCCCATACATTGAAATACTACCATCGCTGTTCAGTTTTGTTCATGAATCCTATCTTACTTTGTATCAACTTTCACATTTGATTCACCATTATAAATACATTGTGTTTACACAGAGTAAATGATGGACCGTATTAAATTTCTGTGGTCCTTTTAGGCTGTGACAGCATATCTTCATGTCGGCCTTGTTAATAATGGCTGGTAGCTGATGGGTTGACAGTCAAATGATGAACATTGTGATGTCCACATTTTCTGTTTCTATTTAATTTTAACGTGATTGGTAATTTTCTAAAAAAAGAAAAGGTATGATCAATCGTAAAATGAAGGTTGTTCTTATTTGTTGGTCCTTTATGGATTTGTATATAAAAACTGAAAATTAAAAATTTCTGTTCTGGGATTTTTATAGGTTATTTTCTTGTCATTCCTTTTTGATAATGCAATAATTGAATTGTTGTCGTTTGATGTGATGTCAAGATTTGTAAAGATGATGATTCAGTAATGTCAGGGAGTTTCTCCTAAAGATAATTTGAAATATAGTACAAAAGTTAGAAAAATGGTACTTCATTATAAATTGGAAAAAAAACCTAATGTACTATTGATAGCAATTATTTTTGCAGAAATTTTCCTTGTCCGTAGTCCATGTTATCTCAGCAATGCATAAACAGTCTTCAGACGAAATACCATACTTTTTACACAGTCGTAAATTTCCCGTTTATTAGTTTTCAGATACCTTACCCGTGTCATTCTCATAGTTGGGGAGGGGAGGAAAATGTAGACTTTGTGAAGGAAAAGAAAAAGGAAACTGTCACCAATATACTTCTCAATCACAAGGGAGGGACAAAATTCAATTACATCTCCGGCCCAGGTCTCGTACCCCGTCTTCTGCATGTGGTGTTAGAGTGTAGTGTTTTATGGGCTAGTTCCTGGTTTCACGTTCCAATAAGCCAAATTAGAGCGCGCGTAAATCTGTCGCGGGTCGCAATGAAAACGGGACTTGTGGGAGCCGAATGCAAAAATATGTCTTTATTGATACCGCAGGACTCTTACTTGCCCGGCGGTACATGTAATATACAGGCCTTAGGTTAAGTGGGAAAAGAAGGATTTTTTTGTCACTTACACCATGGCAATGTACAAGGTGTGCTGTAAGTGACTTTTTCCCCCCTCAGAAATGTACATAATTCTGTGTGGATGCTGTTGATTTGGAAAGTCAATTGAGTACAGTGTCTGGAAACTAGAGGTTTCATAATAGTTCTAGAAATAAGAAACATCCAAAAATGCTTAGTGTTTACCAAAATGCTCACAATTTTTTTTTTTCTGGACGCTTTCTTATCTTGTGTCTCCTGTTTCATTCGTTAAGGAAAAAGGTGAAAAAATAAAATGAAGCTTGCATGACCCAACCTCTGTGGCCTAACTCTGATTGCTTCAGAACTTTTGCGCTCCCTCTTTCAACACTATCTTGGGCAATTATGAAGGGGGTCATTCTTTGTCTCTCCTCAAATAGTCATTCAGTCTTCATCTTGTCTTATCCATCTTCTCCTCCTGAGCCTCCAAGTTGGCATTTTCTTTGCCAAATCCTCCTTATTAGGGCGGTGACAGGCTCAAAAATGAATGCTACGTGAGTATGTGTACAAGTTCATGTGCAGTGTAGGTGCATGTAATGTACACATGTGTAGAAAGTTTACAAGCAACAGGCATTTGGGGTTTTGTTTTCTCCCAAGTTGCAAAGCCTTTTCAAGCATACATTATTTCCAAATTTTTAAACTGAAAAAGCTTTTAAAGCCTCCATAATTTGCATGGGAACTGCAAATAACTTGCATGCTATATAGGGTGGGGTGGGAATCTTGGGGGGGGGGGGGTCATACAATTGGGAAGCATTTCAAAGACCGCTAACGTACAGTTCAATGGGGAAAATGATGTACCGGTACTAAACAACTTTATGTTTATTCATCAAAACAGGAAATGCTAACAAGTTATGTTGACCATACATGTAAGATTACAGATCACACCATGTTTGGATGTGGTTGTCCTTGCTGCAAGCTAAAGTGCACATGACTGTGCAAATTTTTCCAACAGGCTACTGTCTCTAGAACGTTTTACCTTGAATTTAGTTTGCATGACAAGTAACCTTTAGAGAAAAACAAAATTCAAAGTGAAGATCAGCCTGCTTTCAAACTATGACGACTTCCAACTGTCTTCATCTTACTTCTCCCTTTACAGCTAATTTCCCCCACATTTATTCACTGGATTTCAGTGGCTGTTTGTTTTTGAAAGATGGGTGAAAGTTAGCCCAGCAAACACAAGTTGGCATTCGTTAAGTTGCTGGAGAACCTCTGCAGTATTCAACTTTAACTTTGTCAAACTTTACTTGATGTACAGTAATTGCGCTTATCTTGAGACACACTTGATGGTCTCATTCAGATCACCCTTCCCCGGTCCTCCTTCAGTGTACCCTTTGATGAAATCGAGGACCTCATGCATCCGAGTTCTCTTGAATCGTGTCCTGTCCCCTCGGTCTGCCAAAATAATCTTGTCTGGGGCACCGAGAATCTGGCTTGAGCAGACCCGGGGCTAATTACTCCCAGAAAATCCTTGCTCTTGCATCTCTCAGCAGATCCACATCTGAGTGAGAGAGAGACTGAAGGAGGGGGGGGGGAGCTGAGCTACGAGTTTCTACTTTGGAGGGTCCAAAGAATTTGTCTGCGTCTTCAAGAGTTCCCACACCCTTCTGGTATTTAGGTTACACATCAACAGGCGGAAGAGCGCAGGGAGCTTAATTACTCTAGCATGTGCCCGATTATCCCTTCTCTCATTTTCATGGGAGCGAATAAATATTACTGCGACCGGCAACGAATTTGATGAGGATGCGTCACTGATGAGGTAATGAGTGCTTGGTTTGAGATCAGAGAAAGCGCAAGGATCGGCGCGATATCTCACTCTAATCTGACACTGACAGTTTGTTATTCTCTTATGACTTCACGTTGATTGGTGGGTTCGTGAGTGCGATGCAAGAGATCCAGATTTTTTTCCCGTTTCTAGACTAGACAGCTAACTTTCGAGTTGCGGCATTAATTGGGAATTTCCGTAAATTTATATCTGGGGTCCAGACTACAGAAACGGAAACGATTTCAAAAGTCTTGTCATCTTATATTTCATGAGACTATTTTATCTATCAAGGAAATGAAACTATCATCTGTTGTGTGGCATAACATAGCCTGAATTGTGTTGAGCAGTTTTTCTGGATTTCATTGATTTTGATTGTTTATAGGAATATCGGGAATGTCAGCAGGCGTTTCGTTCTATTTGCTGAAGAAACACATTATTGTTGAAGAGATGAGTCATAAAAATACAGTTGTTTTTCTTCCTTTTCAATCATAACTTCAACTGATAACTAGTTGTTTTCAACAATTTGACAAATTAAGTGAAATAACAAGCTTTGAAGTGTCTGAATGTGTCTTTCACCTGCCAAGTTTGCAGAATCAAATTTTTTAAATCAAACGAAAAATTAACGCTTCGACCCCACAGACAATTTGTCAAAGGCAAATTTTTGTTGAAATACTTCATTAGAGCTCTTTCTTCCTACTGTGTTCCTTTTAGACAAAAGTGCATTGACTTTGATTCTGAACAAAATTGACTTTGATTCCATTATAAGTCAGACTTGTCAGTTACCATGACAACGGATCAGGTACAACTGATCCAAGCAGTCAAAAGGTGCACCAGACTGACAACTCTGTATATTTCTCTTGGCACCGAGTCAACATATACAATGGGCCCCAGTGTCTCCGGTGATGGGGCATTTTATAGTGCGTGGTTCAGGGGCAGCTTTTTTTTTGAAGGCTCATATAAAATGGTCATATTTTGAGTTATGGCCAGGTTGTCTGTGGTATGCCATCGGGTGCCAGCACACAATGGTACTGATGTCAAACTGATGCGAACTTTGACATGCCCAAACAATCAATAATTTGTTAATACTTCGCTCATTTGGTCCGATACCACTACCTGTCCACATACTTTGATTTGCCTTATAAATCTTTCTTGAAGTGTAATTTTCTGTTGTTTCATTGAATATTTTACATAAAGTATAGGATAAATAAAGTATTTTGAATTGAATTGAATTGAATGTAAATAAAAGTCCTTCTGGTAAAATGAAAAACAAAATTGCTACCGGTATCTTTACTAGAATTTATAAATTTATTTCTCTGGCGAAGGTTTATATGCCTCATATGCGTACAATATTGTTATTCTTGGGAAGTAACTGCATAAAAATCTTAAATCTTTAAATTTTTCTTTACGTCAATTATTGTCATTTCTCCATCCTTCCCTTCCTGATTCCTGTTCAAAAATAGCAATCAGAAACCTATCTTGAAATGTTTACTATGGATCATGTGCCCTCACATCTTACCCAATGCGATACGTGACTCAGAAAGTGAAAATCATATTGTGTCCACTCCTGAGAGTTTGTAGTATCTGGGGAACCAATTTTATTGCATAATCTCCAGCACAGAACAGATGTAATCAAATTACTGAAACACAATATTGTGAAACATGGCACCCATAAATAAGACCGTAACCTCCCCAAATATGTCCGTAAATACAGCATCCATAAATTCCAACTTCACAGACGTCCTAGTTTAGACACACCTGTATAGTGGAAGAAAGGAGCCATTTTTGTGTGAATTATTGGGGGCAGAGTGCAAAATGCATCTGTGGCCAAGCCCAGGAGAAAGGCAAGCTACTTTTATTTAGGCAAGCACGCCACCTGTTAGTGTTAGTTCCACATTTTTTTAATGGGATTTATCGGGAGCAGATGCCAGCAGCCCAGCACACAACAAGGTTGAAAATGCAGGGATAACAATTGTGTGAACTCACGAAGTGGCGTGCAATCATCATGCCGTTCACCTGATGTAATTCAGTTATTTCGGGAAGGAAAAGGGGATTTTTTGGGGGGGTTTACTTCTGAAGGGTTGGACATGATGCGACTTTGTTAAGAGTGTATTTGTTTTCCCTTGTATTAAATGAAGTCTTTTGTGTCAGGCATTGATCAAAAACCAGTTTCTGGGGGAAGAGGAGTACATGGGATAGGGAGTGAGTTTGGGATCTTTACAGAGCTGTATTAAACAATCTAAACTTTCTGCAATCAAGATTACAAACTGTGTAAGAGGTATAGGGCTCACTCAATGACGGCCATCTCTGTAGGAGAACTGCAACTGCGTATTTTACGCAATCAAGCACGCATTACGCAGAGTTGAAAATGTTCCAAACACGCGCGCTTGTTGTTCGAATTGCGTTCGAAATACAACACAGCCGATGCGTGCTATGGAAGTTGACACTCTAAATGCTGATGCACTTTGATGGTCTGTAGGAAATGACGTCACTTGAACGAGACCTATAAGAATACATAAATAATAAAAAGTAACATTCAACTGTAAAATAACAGGTACATGTACATTGTACATGATATACATAAAAAAGAAATTAGGTGAGTAGTGATGAAAAGCTTTCCAACAATGTACTGTAGAAAGGTTTTGAGGAAAATGCTTGGATTGGAAATGTTTTATACCAATTCCTGAGTGTGTCGGAAGTGAAGGTGTGCCATTTCATAAGATTTTAAAGTTTTAAAAAAGAAATTTACATAGTAGGGATAATTGCTCAACATGTTACACGTAGCTACTTGTAATTGTTTCCTTCATCTGTTTTTTTTCTTCAGTCCAAAAACCTTTTTAAACTGATTAGCCAAAAAAAAAAACTGGCAGTGAAGACCTAAGCAAATAAGGACTTTAATGTAAACTTTCTGTTTCCATTTTTTCCTTCTCACTAAAACCTTTCAATCATCTCAACCAGCCATGTGGAGACATGACATCTGTTTATCTTGACCTTAGAAGAAATTGTCCTGAAAAGTTGACCCCAAGGGGAATATTGAACCTAAACACTCTTGGTCGGCGCTCCACAGTCAGATAATGCATCTATAGAGCAATGGAGCCAGGATAGTCGAGTACACAGTGACAATTTCAGGCGGAGTACCAACCAACAATTCCCTGGTGTCTCTTCGCCTGACGTTTTATTGAATCATTTCATTTGTGGGTCATCTGTTCAATAATTTGTCGAGGTGGAAGGGCCATGTCATATCCTGCTTCATGTTCTCCAGGATCACGGGCCGCTGTGAATACAAGTGATGGAGAACCCTGGCCAAATGGCATGCTTGATGAGTGCGACTTTTCGAATTTTTGTTTTTGTTTTTTGGCACATCAACTGCAGGTTAATACTCGTTCAGGTACAGGCTTGTTTGTTTTTTTTCAGATGAAATGTACCATAATGGAGTAAGCCCTTCTTTTTGTGTAAATGCAGGTATATAAAATACAGGCTTATGGATAATTTTCAGATTTATTCACTGATAAATAAGCTTGGACAGTAACATAATGCCTTGTTAAAAATGTGACCAAAGTTTTGTTACTGTGGCATTTAGGTAGTTATCTGTTCATGATGACGAAGAAATTGGAGCCTTTTTGGGTCTTCAATTTGGATGTGTTGAATATGTATACAAAAAATAAAATTTTGTCACCGAATTTACGTCATGGCTTCTTGGTTTTGCCACCTTAATTTGACGCAGATACCCATAGGCTTGTAAAAAGTGACCGCTGAACTGGATAGTTGAGTTGACAGATTCAAATATTGCTTCGGTCAGTTTCCTTTGTTCAACTTAACAAATATATAATTCCGTTAAGAAACTTGCAAATCACTTTCTTCTGGCAGTATCATGCCGTGTTTTTTTTCCTGCTCGGTACTTTTATTAACATACGATCGAACGCAGAAAAAAAAATTCAATGTCGTTAAATCAGAAAGTCAGAAGATAATGTGTGTAACAGCCCCGTTATTCCAACACAACCGATGACGGGTCGGGCTTCACGTAGCTGTAAGTTTATATCTATTGTGTATGGTAAAGCTGTTGAGGTAAGTCACGGTTAAGCCCGAGTCAAGCTGCATTTGTTTCCTGCTAGTCCTCTGGAGGAAAGATCCGTGGAGCAGTCAGACAGAATGACAAACAGGTAAAACCTCCCGCATCATACCAAAGTGGTGAGTGATGGCGGAGCTTTGAGTTTGATGTGCTGGCTAGGACCGTGAGCTGTCCTGGGCAGGAATTTCGTGGAGCTGCTAAGCAGAGAAACTATAGACCGTATGCGTAGCGGCCATCTTAGAGGGCATCTTTTGTTACTGAGATTCAATAACATTGAGTGCACTAAAGGTTCACTCATGTTTATCCCAGAAAAACAAAGGTATTGCACACCGAGATGGCTGCTATGCATGAGGTCTATTGATTTGCGCTTTAACATGCTGAGCACTATCCTGTGAGAGCTTGTCACAATGTAACACAGTTGTGGTTTTTGTGGGGTTTGCAAAGCATATATCTAGGGCTTAACTTTCTGTGCGTAGTAGCTTCAGGGCCCTGGTCTAGGCATTACTTGTTCTCAGAACTGAATGTGCTCAAGTAAAATATAGATCGTATGAAAAGTTGGGAAGGGGCTTGGTTAGGCAGTACAACCTCTAAGCAATTATGCAAACCAGACACCAGATATCAACCTCCTTTCTGACAAAGCAGTCAGACTGTATGCTTGAGAATCAGTACGGTGTTTTCCTTCTGCAACCAAACTCCCCACTAAAAAAAAATACACCCTAAACTTGAAACTCATGATATGATGCCAACCCATATTCACCTTGTAATAAACAAAGTTGAGCAAGAAACTTGTTCTATGGTGCCTCATCTCAACTGCCCCTGCAAATGTTATACCCACTACAGAAGCAAAAGTATATGGTTTTAGCAAAATGTGATTTTGGACACCTCAAAGTTCAGACCTGGAATAAAACAACTACTCATCGCCTTAATTTCCAACTCAAAACATTTCATAAGCCCTTCCCAATGTTCCTGCAAAACCCCTGCTCCTTCTCCCCCCCCCCAAAAAAAAATGGCCGTGCAGCATGTTTCTACAGAGATTCATTGATTGTGGATGTACATTGTACAGTCGAGTCTGGTTAATACAAACTCGTTCGGACCTAGCCAAATTGTTTGTTATATATGAATTTTGTATTAAGAGGAACATCAGTCCCATTCATTGTGCACATAAATGCACAGTCGGGACCAAGGCTTTATGTTTGTTATATCCAGAATTTTGTATTAACAGAGTTTTTACTAACGAGAGTCGACTGTACAAGTACATGTACAATACTATACAATATTTTTTTAGGAAAGTCATGCTGCAAATCAGTGTGGCTCTTGAGACATCACAAGCATCTCATGGGATGATGACTGTGACAACACTGGCACCAGGTGCAAAGTTCGGCTGTCAGTCCTTGACCCCTAAAGCAGTAAAACACCCTGCTCATTATCCCCAGCCAAGAAGCCAGTAGTTATGGCCAGGTTGTTTTATTGAAACTGTTTAGTGGTCACTTGTGGTTTTATTATGCTGGGCAACAGTCCTGGCCTTTGAACCCTTTGCCTCTACAAACCAATCCCTAATTGCAAATACATGTCGTAGAAAAATAGACTGATTTAAGTATGGGGTTTTTCACCCTCTGCCCTCCCTTCATCCTCAACTTTAATACTTAGTTGAATATGGCAGTCTTGGTCGAACACCGGATTTTATTCTCCTGCCGCTGGTCCCTGGTATTTGGTAGTGTCCATCAAGTAGAGGGTGCTATATGAACAAGATAAATCCAATCCCTGGAACTTGTTGATGGTTGTAGAGTTTTTTTATGTTCAGACCAGTAAATATAAATTCACCATAGGTCCCAGTGGTAAAATCCCCCCCCCCCACTTCAAAAAAATTCAGGAAAAATACTCACAACTCTCCAAGGTATTTTGAGACACACTTCAAATTCAGGCTATTTCATAATCTTTCATTTTTCTGATTTTTGGGGGGTTAACCGAAGACTTTAGGGAAAAAAGTCTGTCCAAAGATGAAAAAAGTCTGTCCAAAGATGAACAAGCTTACTGTTCAGTTCAGGGCTTCCACCCTTCTGGCCCACTTGTGCTGACAGCAAAAAATTTGAGGGCATGCAAATCGTTATTTCAGTTGGCCAGCGTTGGCAGTTTCAGGCCTATGTACTGGCCTGCACACTAGCACTGCCATCTAGTGATCTACATGTAGTATCTACCACAGGAGGGGTTTGCATGCTTGCCAGGGACTAGTCGATTAGGGAAGGGCATTGTTGGGACAAAAATTTAATTCCAGTTTGCTCCAAGATTTTGAATATGGTATGAAAAAATGCATTGTTTGTAAAAATTATGAAACAGATCATCCCTAAAATTCTTGCAGAGAACAAACTGTCCCTTCTGCCTGTCGTAACTTTTCATATGAGTAACGACATGCCTATGTTATGAAACAATCATTGAATGAAGATGCTGGATAATATTTGGTTCATAATTAATGTTTGGTGGAGTCGTTAGGTCTAATAACAAAAAACTTGGCAATTGTTGTCTTTATTTATCATCACTCTGTCTTTGTCCACCCACAAACTATGCACTGTCTAATTGCAAAATGCATTCCTCACACCACAACGCGGACCAGACATCTCTATTGTCCGCCAACACCCGCATCTTTTTTTAATTTCCTCTGGCCAGTAAGCGCCAGCCCTTATGCCAACACTTGTTGGTAAACACGGAGGGTATTATCATGGCACACTAGCCCCTGGTGTAGTGTCAACATGGTGTATAATCCTTCCTGGCCTGTGCACACATATTACTCATTTGCCAGCTTGCTTAGTCCCCCATGAGTTGGTGCTGATGGCTGTTGGGTTGGCCAGTTGTTACATCACCTCTGTTGACCCACATGGCATACTGGAACCATTGGGTAATTAAAACAGGGACCAACTCCACAGTTGATGATGATGCGAAAAGTTTCTGAGAAAAAGTTGCATTGTTGTGTTTTTGTGTGCATGTACTCTTGTAGTGGCAAAGTAAAGTTCCTGTTTCTCTTGACCAATGACAAAATGTAATTGTTGAGGGTAACTTCTTAAACTATTCCAGTACATGTTGGCATTATTTATCATTTTTATTTGTTGAAAAGTAACAATTCAAATAATTTAAAGTCCTTTCTTCCCAATAAATTTGAAGCTGCAAAAAGATTTTTAAAGCACTCTTGGGGTATTTTACAAAATTTACTTTAAAAGTTACTTCCTTTCAAACGTCTGAAAGTTTTTTGTAGACCAATTTAAAATGTCAGATGATAAGCTTTTTCCCATTTTTTTTTTCAGAAACATTTTTTTTTATTGGTTTCTTTCTGTATGTGGATGATGTTAAATGATTAAGACCTGTGAGTGTGAAAATGAATAGGACTGCTGCAAACTTCTACTGACTTGATTGACCTGAAATATACAATTCCAAAAAGTGGATTAAGATTTGATTAAGACATGTCACAGTATGGTCTGAAATACCGTAGTTAGTGAGCTTCCTCATGGGATAATACACAATGTAACTTGTAAGGACCTTTTTTTTCCTCAATATTTTCTCAAGATGAAACAATGACTCCAAAGAGTTTGTCATTTCTCTTTTGTGCTGCAATGTTTTCTTTTGTGTTGCACACAACAAAACAACGGTACTGAGGCAACTTGAAAATCAGGAGGAGAACAAAAAAATCAGAACAGCACCAACTGTGAAACATCAACTTCTTTTCAGACCCCTTACAACAACAAGCCATAAAACAGGAAGTTGGTCTACAAGTGGGATTAAGCAGTAAATAATGATGCATTGCCACAAGTCCCGCCCACTCAAACTCTGCTCATTAGCATATTAGCAAACTGAGCAGTGATTGGCTGAATTGGGGATCAGGGACTTTGATTGGCAGGTTGACTCAGGCACCGGACTGTGTGAAGAGTGAATGAGAAAATGTGTGTGGCCAGTGAGGTCTTTGACAGGCCTGAGACAGTGAAGTCATTCTGTGAGCTTTATCACCTGTTTTATGGTTTGATTGAGATCGTGTTATTAGTGCATACTTTTGCGGCACATATATCCACACTGTGTGAAATTGCTCTACGATTTGGCTGTACTTTGGACACCAGATACATACATCAGCCAGTAGTACAACACAACATGCCAGGATTTATACAGTTGCTGAAAACTCTGTGAATTATCTTTGAATGTGCTAGTGTTTATAGCTCCATGCTCCATGGTTTATGGAACTCCACTTTTTCATTCCACCGGCCAGCCAGGAACGAATTCTTGATCTTCAGCCGAATATTTCATCGTCAGAAGCTGTCTTTGTCGTTTGGTATGATTTGTTGTTTGTTGTTTTAACCATCAGTGGGGTTTCAACTCAGCTGAACTGCGGCTTTTAATATCATCTGATCAAGGAGGTCATTTCTTTAAGTGGTGTTAATTTTAGAAAAGTTAAGAAAAACATATATCTGCCATGTTGGAAAGTCATCCTAGTTTGGTGATATGATATAGGGTTGTTTTTACAGATGGGGCAATGCATGGACATATGGCCAGTGCATGGAATTTATTTTTGTCGAAGGACTTATTTAAATTCAATTTTTCCAGCCATCTAATGATAACACCGCACATAGATCACTACTGGGAGATAGTGAAATTCCTATGACGAGTTTGTGAAAATAAACTTGTCAAGCTTTCTGTCTGCTTTTGTTGGTACAGTGTTTCTTGAGGTCTGTTTTCTAACGAAATGGATATTCTTTGGTCGTACATACTTTTTGCATTGTCCTGACTTTTCGAAGTAAAGCACTTGTAATGTTCAGTTCGGTTGATGCTTAGATCCTCCATGGTTGATGTGAAAGAATTTCCAGTTTTAACTGGTTATCTCAAGTTGAAAATATTAACTTAGCAGATCTTGTGCAGTTGTCGACCCATTGTAAGTGAGGTGCTGGAATTCCTTATTTTTTCTCTCAAGTTTTGACTTTGGTCGGTCGCTAGTACGACCAACCTGGACTGACCAAAGACAACATTGGGGGGGGGGGGAAAGGAGTCCTAGCCCCCCCAGTTAATACTGGGTCTAGCACAGTTTGTATCTTTTGCTGCTCATTTTAATGCACTTAAGTTGCTTTACTTTATTTGAGGTAAATGAAACTATGGAATTTTGTTTTTCTTTTCAGGTCTGATTTTACAAGTGAACTGATATGACATGATAAGTGAACATCCTTCTTATCAAGGTGAGTTTCAGTGAAACAACTTGTCTTTGGACAAATGTGTACATGATGTAGGAACAAAAGCAGACCTCTTTCGAGGGATATTTTTTGGCAGTGCGTGAGCGAACACTAAAAAAAACCTGCAGGAATCAAGTTCAGATAGAAAAACTGGACCAGAGTGTATTAATGATTCTACCTCTAGTTCCAACTCCACTTTCAGATCAGGAGAATGCTTGAACATACAGTGTACAAATTGATTCTGAATAGCATACCAAGAGTCTGACTATGTGAGACTCTTTCTGTAGCCCACGTCTTTGTCTCGTGTTTGCCCAGGTGTCTCATAGGTAGGTCCTTGTGCCATAGTGTGCCAACACTGATCCTGAACTTTCCCCTAGGCAGGAAGATCCCCGCTGCTTTATTGTATAAACTTTCACCAATGCATCCTGGGTGCCGTTTACTCAGTACAGTTCCGCGCTCTTATAAAGTTCCGCCGACTTTTTTTCCTCTTCAAAATGGAGGCCCGTTTGGCCGAGTATATAACAGGGTTGTCTCGCCTGCGGCAGACATGTGCTTACTGCAGAGGTCAGGGTGTTGGGCATGGTTTACTTTTTTTCCAAGTGGCTTTTTGGGGGTATTTCTAGGGGATGTATACACAACGAACAAGGAACAGTGGTTTTTCTGTAGTGAACACAACATTGTATGAAAATAGCCCAGAGAAAGAAAAGAAATCAGGTAAAGTTTATGGAGTTGAGGGCACACTTCTCAAGAGATTGATTTGCGACAGTTTGGTGTTGTCACTAGGCCTATAGTTTCAGATGTGGACTTTCGTTTAATGGGTGGTCCACACTGTGCTGTACATTTAACGGGAATTGCACCCAAAAAGTTGTACGGGTATTTTGGCAGGGTTTGAAACATAAAGTGTGAAACAGATTTACTTTGTCACAAAGTCTAAGTTGCAGATGTGAGGTCTCAGGCTGAGTCTGGATTAATAAAATGTTTGATTTTAAATAAAGAATGGAAAGCTTAATTTGACGCGCCTCAGTTGTCTGATGTTGTGGTTCTGAACACAATATCAAACATACTTTGAACAGTAAAAAATATTCGAACTATGATCAAATACTTGAATCTTCGGGACAGCCTTAATATAAAACGATTACTTATACATAAAGGCAGTTGTATCAACCTCAAAATGCAAACAGCAGAAATGCAGCAAAATGAGGAAAATCCAGAAAAAAAACAATCAAATTCTGCGAAACGGCTCCAATTTTTTTTGGTTTATATGTAGTCCAACCAATACCCACCGCCTCATATTACTCCATCAGTCACACCGTGCTGAATCGGTGTAAAGGTCTGATGTAAACTGTGAAGGCAAAGCTGACAGATGTTTTGAATGGTTCGTCCTTTTCCCTTGTAAGAAATTTTCAGCAAAGACATACACACGCATGTACATGTATATATACACACACCAAAAAGAAACCAAAAATCCCGCAGCGCGCGTCAGTCGTCATGCGACAATCAGGTCGGCGCGTTTTGTAATCATTTTTCGGATGGAGCGCTCCATTGCCGTAGCAATTGCTCATGGATGTGGTTTCGTTACGCAGCGAGGTGATGATGAGTTGTCCTTTCTTTTGTATACACTCGGCGAAAATGCTGGTCTTTTTTGCCCGTCCCAAATTTTGCGATGATTCTTTGGTATGAGTCATCACACTATTTTCTTTAAGGATTTTCAGTAGATACTTTTGATTAAAGGGATTCACAAGTTCAAATGTACTCTGAAATACAATGCATTAATTAGCAAAATACCAGAATGTTTATTATTACAAATGGACATCCGCAGCCTTGCATGCATACAGTAACTGCATGCCATATGGGCAGCGTTGCATTCTAATCAGAAACTATATCCCTTCACACCTCCGAGTTAATTTCCAACAGTTGTCCAGTGATAGACAATTATCTAAAGGAGCTCTAGGCCTACATTTATACCCATTTCCCTGTGCCCATTCTCAATGGCTCTGCCAGGCACATACATGTATTTCTGTGCATTGATTCATAAGAGCAGGATTTCTGAACTCATGATTACCATTCTGTGCTTATTTTTAGAGTAGTTTTACATCAATTTTCAATCTTTGTAAGCAATATATAACTGTTTAAAAATTACATTTATTTGATGTGTAATTCACTTTTACACAATGTAGTGTTTTTAATAGTGAGCTGTCCAACCATCTGTAAAATTGCCTTTTTAAGGATACATGTAAATAAAGTATTTTGAAAGGAATTGAATTGAATAGAAATTCTGTAACTTAGCACAGAAAATATTGTTACAGAACATAAACGCACGATCCTATATTGCTTGCTAGCCTTCTGGTATGTTCTGTTGAGTACGGAATCTCCTGTTATTGCATGGAGGACTAAGAACACATTTAGCAGAGATTTAAATTCTGAGAGGAAGAAGCACCGTGAAATGTGTCCTTGTAAATATGTTTAATTAACGCCTACAAGCAGACAGAGGTCTATGACCTAGGACCATAAATGCCGAGAAGCCAGCCATCAAGCCTGCCTGAGATCACACTCAATGCCGAGTCTTTTTTGCTCCCACAGCCCGGTATGAATTTTCCAATCAACACCGTGGCTTTGCCCCAACAGGTGCTAAGGACATTTACTTGCATTTGACCCATGGTTCAGTTCAGAGTGGTTGAGTTTGTGGCGCTAGTTTTTCTGTTCCCAATACAGCATGTTTCTCCGAATCTCAGTGCTGTTAATGGTAAAGGGATCAACCTTTGTTGGCTGCCATTTTCATATATTTTTTTTTCTATGGTAATCATCTATTCCTACCTCCATGTTTTAATAAATCTTGTCATGCTCTCTAACTTTTCCTTCAAGAATCATGATGAATGTAATACATAACACAAGGTTTACTTTAATAGGATCATGTTCTTTAAAAATTGTAGGTTTTCAAAAACCTGCAGTTGAAAACATAGCCCTATACTGCACATACATGTATGTGCAGCCATGTGCCAAAATGTATCATGTGCACAATGGCTAAAAGAAATGGAAATAGAATATAAATGTAGTTGACTTGGATACAGTACACTTGCTGTGCAACTCAAATGTTCCCATTACTGGCCTGTAATTTGTTCCGTGCTTATCACCATGAAAACACACTCAACTTAATGTCCACTATCCACCTGTTTCCTAAAAGAAACCAACAAAAAAGGCAATCACCAAAAATATTAGGGTCACAAACAGAGGCACATACCAATTGGCTCACACTCACTGCCCAGGACGACTAAAACCCAGTGACTCATCATAAATTACCAGGAAAGCCGGCCATACCAGTGGCTCCCTAAACCAAACTTAATCGCAGCGTCGACAGATTTACATACATTCCTCCTCCAAAAATTCACCTCTCAAAATATAAAAAAGACACAGAGAATCAACCAAAAAAACTGTTTGCTTGTGATCGTAATAATATTTGTATCTCAGATATTGTTTTTCTGTACTTTGACCGGATGACGTGGCCAAATCGGCTGTGCGCTCGGGGATTCTGCGGTTTGTATGAGATATGTTTCGGAGTGCTTAGCAAATAAATGACGTAGCGCGATAACGATAAATCATAATGGGAAAACGGGGCCATTGAACCTAATTTTCTGGAATTAAACACATTTTTCTCACTTTTGATAGGCCTATTTGTCATGATTAAGGTAACAAGTTCGCTCTCAAAATCTAAGAATTGAAGTTGTTTGGCATAGTGAATAAGTGGTCAGTCAACCACTGTTTGAAGATAATTGGAAGACCGTTTCATTGTATTCCAAATAGTAATGGCCCTTGAAAAGTATTGAAATAAACTTTGTAATTCCACATTAATTTACATCCACTATAAAGTAAGCACATAGTCTTGTTAATGGCTTGACATGGATGTGAGTTTTTAGACAGTTTCTCCTTACTAGTATAAGGGTTCTTTGTTCTGTGTACGATGATAACGTCCTTTGATGCAATGATGTTTTGATGGATTTGTTTGATGTTGCACTTATTGTGAGCTTTAATTAACAAATATGAAACTGAACTGTTTCTGAGCTAGACAAAAAAAATGAATGTTACGTTGTAATTTTTGTGAAGGAATCTGAAGTTACAGTTTCCATATGCCATTGTGTTTGGTGAAATAGAACATTTAGTCAACAAAAGAACAAGCGTAACTGGTAATACCGTTGCTGGTAATATTCTGATTCATATAAATGACAGTTGCCAAATTAAATTTGGCACTGAAGACCAGCAGCAGGGTGCCAGTGAAGCTGACAGGCCTGTATCTGTCTGGTGGTATAGAGCATCCCTGCTGTGATTAGTTGATCAGGGTTACCAATGTAACAAATTCCTCCCTGTACATTTGATGTGTAGGTGTACTGCCCCAGTGATTGGCAGGCCAACTTGTGTGGGGGCGTGTGGGCAGCAGTACCCATGGTCCGTCTTGTGATATCAGTTCCAAGTATGGTTTCTTTTCTTGGTACATTTATCTCACAGGCATGTTACTCCAGAGGAAATCAGCCAATTTTGTTCGTTTCCCTCTGCAAATACCACATTTCCCTCTTTAAATATCATGGATATAGTTGGTTTATGAGTATTAAGGATTTGCCAATTTCAGTTTACCAAATATTGCTGATATGGTTTATCCAGCTAAAGGAAACATACCCCTCCACACGTATATGGAAAAAAAAAATCTTGTTTGAAATGTTACATTTTAATCTTTTCTCAGGGATCACACGAGAATAACATACAAGTCCGTGATGTAACATATATGTAAAAAGTTGAATCAGTTTCTTATTCTACGACAAATCCAAGATGCAATTGAGTTGGATCCATCTTCAGTGGACTGCTACTCAAAGTCAAATTTTTCTGAGTACTTGTCCTCTGAGGTCACTTGTCTCTTTTCCTCATTTGCATAACTGCCAGTCACTATGGCTGGCTGGACAATGACAGTCAATGACCTCGGAGGTCACTGTAACCCAATCAGGTTGCTCCTCGGAGCCAATCAAGTCATGAATAACCGGGAGTTAATGAGGCATGAGAACCCAGTGGCTGGTCCCCTATGCTGTCCTGGTTCCCCTGTTCTGATACACATCCCCGTTGATGCTGTGGGTGACAGGGACATTTATTGTGACCATGCTGGTTGAAAGCAATAATGCAAGCATTTTCAGGGGAAGAAAACTACCTTGGTTTTTTTTGTTTGATGAAAATGTAATTGTTGCCATATCAGGTGGACATTCTTGTGGGTAATGTGAAAATTGTGTGTCAGGGTGGTAGTCTGGTTTTGCACATGGGAATGGAACAACTGCTGGTGGTTTAAAGGTCTCACGGTCCTTTGATCTTAATATGTGCATGTAAGGATTATGATTTCAAGGTTAACTTAAACTTTAAAGGTGTTTAAAGTTTTCAGTGCTATTCTTGGCATTTCACCACTTTGTTAAGAGGAGGCATCTTTTTTCCTCTGAATTTCAGGACGGAACAGATTTTTTTTTTTACACCGACGGCAATATATTACATTACAAATTTGCCATCAGCTTGTTGCAGGGTTAAATTTTTGTGAATGATGAAACAGGTGATCGTTAATGTTACTTAAACAAGAAATTCTTGTTGTACCAGTTCCAACAACTAACAGCTATAAATTAACAGTTTTTATATATCGTTTCCCTTTCGGCAGCCAACCGCAGCGACCGAAATCCTGTTACCGCTTCCCGCCTCTCCCAGTGACATGCCCTGCAAAGAATGTCCGTTTTTTGCGCAAATCTTTCGCCGCTCGGGCCTGAACCCCCCTACCCCCCAACCCCCTAAAAATTAATTCCCCTGATTTATCTGTTGGAGGACAGAAAATGTCCCCCAAATGCACCCCTGGCATTTTATTTGCCTGTTGTTGTGGGTAAACGAAGGAAGGTGGTTGGCCGAAATGGGTCTTGTGATTTCAGTGTTTCTCTTTGTCTTTTCTGGAAAATAGCCTCCAATCCCATGAGTCATTGTAATATTTCTGTCGTCACCCACTGGGTGCTGGTTGTGGAGTGACCTTCAGGTTATGAGAGGGGGAACTATTGGAGTTGCCAGAATTAGCCACCCCTCGCTGTAGCAGTGGACCGTTCTGTGCGAGTGTAATGGGTTTCTCAACTCTAAAATATGGGTGTGAGATATTCACGGAGGGATTCACAGTGTACCAAGATCTTGAAGAAATGCATCTCGCCCATCATCAAATTGCTCAAAAAGTTCCACTAACCCCCTGCGGTAAATAGTCCATTCCAAAATGAACAGTTTTATGGATGATCCCATTACGATCAGGGGGAGGAGAAGCCTGAAACTAGCTCTGTTAACTTGTGATAAGACTGATAATGATGTGGTATCCAAGGCTTGCTTGATTTTCAATTGTGTAAGGCTAGTCACCATGCATTTGTCCTATCAGGGTAATAAGTTCGCAATCAAAATAGCGAGGCAGTGTAGTTTTACTGTACAGGAGCTGTAAGTGCTTGTGAATCCTTTCCAGCCTCCCTAGTGTGGTATTACGCTGACAAAAATAATGATTATGCGAAGGCCACGTCTTGGGCTGATTGTTTGAACATCTTAAGACTGGAAACACCATCCTGATTGTTCCTTATGATTGCAATAGCACAAAGTGCAACTTCATCAGCATTTGCATTTTGCTGATGGCTTCTTGATGGTTTTCTGCTGTTCAAGCACTCCAGACCGTTCTCCCGTCATCCACAGTACTATTCTTGAATACGGTATACCGGTAGATTGCAATTGTTCAAATGATGACTTCCATTTTTCACCTCGTACCATCCATACCAGAATTTTGAAGAACTTCTGTAGATCAAGAGTGCGCACGGAATATGTTGGAGGACTGTTGTTGGAGTAATGCTGTAGTGCAGTAAAATCTTCAGTTTGACAATTTCTTTTGAGTTTCATGTGAAACAACACTTGACTAGCACAGAACTTCCTGGTAAGTTTTGGAGTAACCTTTTTGAACATTTTTCCAGCTTTTAGGGTTTAAAACATAGATCACCTTTTTTTTCAGACTAAATAAGAATTTGACTATTTGCTTGATTCACGATGTCAAATTCTCAAAATTTGCCCGCTCTACTATGCTCAAAACAAAACGGGGGAAAAAACGGTGTACTGTATAATTTTTGTATAAAAGAAGTTATATGTATATTATTAATACTACATGTATACAGCAACAAAATACATGTACTACCATTGCAATTTTGAATTCTTGAACTAAGAGAAAATTGCACACAGTTCAAATGTTGTTATGTGGGGAACTTCGAACCCAAATTGAATTAGAGTGAAATGACCAAAATAATGTTAAACAAAAAGTCATTCCTTCCTAGTGTGGATGCTCCACATGTTACCCGTTACAACAGGGGTGTATTTTTGTGCATTTTCCCGCATTTCTGAAAAGATAATTGATAGAAGTGTTACTATATTTTTATTAGTTTCCCTAATTAATTGCCTTGGAATTTATCACAGCATAACAAATGGGAATCTGCCTAGATTCTGCGCTTCCACAAATAAATAAGTGCCACCAGTGAACCCATAATTCTCTCTGCACCTTATAAGAGCCAGCGATTAATTATTGCTCTAAGGATGAGAAATCGGCCTGCATTCCTCCATGGGTCAGCCCTAATTAGGTGCCAACGAAATTTCCCCCTGAATATGGACCAATTCCCCAATTTGGCGTAGTCATTAATGAGCAAAATGTTCCCGAGGACGGGATACCGGTCATTTATTGGTGGTGAAGCGTGGGCGTGACAAATCATGTTACCGATTACTGTCTTTCAGCCCGGTGGTCAATTTGGGTCATTGAGATGTGATGAATGCGACCGATGAAGTTTTGATTTTATGGGGTCCGTAGAACATTGGTCTCGTATACTGTGTCCAAGTGCGTGTGTACTCTTTAATGCTTATCTTCCATTAACCTGTGATTATTATTGACCACTCTGTTCACTGTGACTGTGAGGACACAAAATATACATAAAAAGAGGACATTACGTGCAGGTCCTCACTTATAAACCAAAGAAGCCATGAAGGAAGGACAGTGTGAAGCTTTAGGATGCAGAAAATAATGGTCTCATCTGTGTGCATTTACAAATGTAAGAAAGTAAATATCTACACTATTTCCACAGTACCAAATATTTGATGCACATATTTTACTATCGAAGTTGCATACCAGTTGAACGTCTATGTAATCAACACTTGCATAGATCTCATTTCAGTAGTCGGTAAAGTTTACAGCGCAGGCCTTGAACCAGATAATTAGGACTTCCTAAATGGAGCGCTTCCTGATAAAAATCTTATTCAATATCTCATCAGTATCCAGGTGTCTCTTCTAATAAAACTGTAAGTGTTAGGGACCAATCTTTTAAGAACTACACAACATACCATGGAATCTAAAGATGTAGCTCTTGAGCCATGGTTTAGACTTTGTACATATTCTCAACTTCAATACCTTCATGTAGTATCTAATTGAATATGTGAATGAACTTGTACTTTACTATAGAAGCAAAGCTGCAAAGTGCTGCACCCACTCTGTAAATTTCTGACTTTTTTTTGGCTGCTGTGCCTGTCAAGTTCGTCAACTAAGTTGACCAGAAGGTGTTTTTTTTTTGTGGACCTGCAAACCTAAGATATCAAACATTTTTCTACACTCTGTATATTTTAAAGCAAATAAAATATGGAGCTTCTTGTCATTGTATTTACTTAACGCATGAATTGTGCTGTGAAAAGCTAAACAGTTGTACTTTTTGGGCAGTTTCTTTGTCCTCATATTGTTGAAAAACAACTTCCGCTTATTCCTTTGGCTATTAATTTTCAAAACTGTACTTTTTTTCAGCTGGAGAAGCTGTTTTCCAATTTTGGTCATGCTCATGATACCAGTAATTATTCTCATGTAATCACTTCTCCCGATGTCGACAATCATGGGCATTTTTGTTCGCCTGAATTATTGAGCTACTTCCCCCCCAAAAGACAAAAGTCTTTCTTGTTCATGCTTTATTAATTTTCCGCTTGCTGTGTATAAACATGCAGTGTGTAGGACTTTATATTTTATGGCATTTAGGAGTATGTTAGAACAATTATTGCGACTAAAAAAGTGCAGTCTTAGGGGTAAGATTTGCTTGGGCGATATTGATCTTATGATTGATGCCACAGCTGTTTCATCATAAAAATTGTGTGTGATAACGTGTGAAGTATCTGTTGCCGAAAAGGATAATGAATCGCTTCAAATTTCAGTTCACTGTGTAATTTATACAAGTTACAATTATGGTGCAGGACTGTTTTTAGTCCATCATTTATACGTGTACAAATGTGTGTACACGTACACGTTGCTTAGCCAGCTAAAAAATTGACTTTCTTTAAGTTTCACTGGAATTCATTTGAATGGCACATGTAATATTATTTTGTTAATGCCGTCCTTGTAAAGGCACCTTTCTGTTCCATTTAACCTTATTTTCAAATTTAATTTTGCCATCTTTAAGGGCATTTTGGTGCCTTGTTGGTTTTCATGTGCGCTAATGCAGATTTGCATATTGATGAGCAAAGTGTGATGTCATTTCAGGCAGAAAACTCAATGTTACAGCTATTTCAGCACAAATATTTGCCAGAATTTTGGATATTTTGCTGTCGTAACTTTTCTTTTCTTTGTTGATTTGTTGTTGTTTCAGCATGTGGCAGTAAGCCAATGAGCGATTTTTTCTCACAAAATGTTTTCAATGAGCAAACTGAACAGTGTCTTCCTGAAGTGACATCAGAGCAACAATGCCCTTAAGTTGTCCGGAAAAGCATGGAAAATTATAAATGTTCAAAGAAGTATACTTTTCAATAAGATTAACCAAAAAGAGATGTCAAGTTGTTTGCATACATAATTTAAGAGGAGTTCTAAGAAAGTTGTACAAAACAGGTTCTTAAGTAAAATTCATGTCATGGGCCTTTTAATGCCCCATATATTTTTACCTTCTCTGAGTATCATGAAGGTTTTCTTTTCAATGGAGTCTCTAAACCACATTTAAGATTACACATTTGTACAGCCTTCCACATAATAAGATTATTTAAATGGCATAGTATTGCAGGTATAATGCAGTGAAAATCCTTTTGAAGTTAAAATTCTTTGTCAATTTAAAGGATGTTGTGGATCCCTTTCATCAATTGACTCCCAACGCTTCTTTACCGTTATCTGTCTAAAGCTGAAATTTTTAAAATTTGAATTTTGCAACTCAACGAACACAATTACAATGTATACATTTTGTTTAAATATTAAAAACAAAATCAAGTTGATATTATTGACAGTTAGTCTAAATAAGACATTTTCCCCCTAATACCGCTCGAGAATACACAAGGGGACAGAAACAATGGAGCCCAGCCTGTCAGTGTTATCACGCATTCACAACTCACTGTAATCTGCGTATCCCATGAGTCATCTCGCCAGTATTTTTTGGTCAATGAGGATTTAAACGATGCTATTTCTGTTACCAGAGAGCTGAGAGCAGTAGGAGTTTCACAGTGCGTGATAACGGAGGAATTATGTTTCCGGCTGCAGAAATGTTGCGATGTGTGTTATCCACAAATCTTGCTTTCAGCAGAAAATGTGAAAGAATTTCACTGGCGATGCCCTTGACTTTTTCAGCCAAGATATTGTGGGATTTTTGTCAGTATTTCTGGCTAATATCAGCCATTTTATCATTCCTTTGAATAATTTCTAATTTACCCTGTCAGCTACAAAAAAAATGTTTATTTCATTTTTTTGTCTACACCTTCAGATTGTAGAGTGTGGAAGTTTTAAACTGATGCATTGTTGATCAGCATCCATCATACATTTAGCATGTTCATCCATCATCTACAAGTTCTTTTAGAACTTAAAGCAGGAATGTTCTTATCAGAACTAAAACTTCTCAGTGAAAGTTGATAATATTAATAAGCAGGACAAGTTCCTTTCAGAACTAAATATCTACTGACTAGTTATTACCACATGGTGTTACCGCAAACCAAAACGATTTTTCATACAAATTTATTTTACAAAATTGTGTTTCAAATTCAAAAACAGTCACAATCGCGTGATGAAAAAGTTTCAAGGCATATCCAAAAAAATTCACATCCATTGGCATTTGTACTACTTGAAGAAGATGTGCAGTGTAGTCCTAAAAGTAAGATTTGTCTCAGCCGAGGTACGAAATGTGGCAAACCCAGGAAAACTGTGCTATACCTTTGTTGATGGGAAGGTTGATGCTCAAGAAAATAATCTTTTAACAGTACTTATTAGGACATTAACTTAAAGTGATTGCCCAAAGTCTCAATACACAGGTACAGGCCTACTGTCTGATCAACATAACTACACATATATATATGTATGATATCATCAGCAGTGCAGAACTGCAGGTACATTGCTCATGTGATGTGTTGATTAGGATGTTATCTCTAACATTCTAAACTGTCCAGTACCACATTTGCATGTGCAAACTCAAATGTTTACCGTTTGGCTTGAGGTGTTTTCTGCTTCTCTATTCAGTATCAGAACATCAAACTGATAACATTTGAAGGTTAGGTTTTACGTATGCCTCTCATCAACTGCCCAAAATCTTGATTCAACATGGTGTGCTAACTTAGAGAGGGCCAAGTCAATATCGGGAAGTGGGGGAAGGTAAATATAAGGGAGACCAGTAGTTTACCTAGCAGTGTGCTTTATACCACAGATGAGAAGTTCTTGTTAAAACGGTTGTTTGCTTCCTCCGCTACACATTGTTTAGCTTTCTCGGCAAGTTCTATTATTCATGCATTTACAATGGAAAAAAAAATGGTATGTGGTATTCACTAATTCAATTCTTTCTCATCAAGGTCTGAGTACTGCTGAAAGCCTTGAACATTCATCACATTTTGTTTGTGAAGTTCCAACTGGTAGCATGTCAGATTTAATCGCAAGGACACATGTTGCTGAAACCTTGAACATCTATCATCATGCGTGTGTTGATGAGGGTGGGGAAAACAATGTTGGGCTTCTTCCAAATAAGTCCATAATAAACTGCTGGTACTTATGTTGCTTAAACTTTTCTACAAACCTTGAAGCAGTGAGCTTTAGTTGTTAAGGTGTGGTATGTTTGTCATGTTGAGAACAATCTACTCTTGAGGTTATTCTGTCAACTTTTCAAGTACATTCATGGTGTGATGTTTCAGCTTGAGGTGATCTTGGTTTCGCTTTCCTATGACAGTTGGAAACCACTGTTCAATTTGACTAAGAGTAGTTAGAAGCGAGTCAAGAAAGCAGTGAATTCAGCTTGAGTTTTACCGCTGTGATTAATAAAATTCCTGATCATTTAAGCAAAGCTGAAGGACCTTCATACGAGTACATCAGCCGTAAACCGCTTACAATGAGAATGTGGAAAGTGTGATGAAATTTGTTTCGGAGAATGCAGACGTTCGTAGTCCTACACTTCGGAGATTTGAGGTATTAAGGATAATTGAAACCTTTGTCCAGCAAAAAAAGACGGGTGAGAGCCTCTTGCATATTGGTACGTACATGTTAACATTTGAGCAAGGTTCCTGTTTTGGTTCAGTAATCACTTTTGTTGTAACTTTGTTTCGGTTTCTTTCCATGTCCCAATTATGTTCTAGTTCATTTCTTTTTGCGCTTTGTCATTCAGATTGACATGCACTTTGCTCTCGTTGAAAGCGCCAAACTTGCCAGACACCAACATAGACCATACCGGCGTCCTGAACCCACGTCATGAACCCAACATTTTCCGGGTGTCCAATCTCCCTCTTTCCAGACTCCTGTGGTTTACCTCCTCCAAAAGGCTTTAAGTCTCAGTTTTTTTACTCTGACCTGAGCAAGAATTCCTCTCACTAAAAACGCTCAGTGCTCAGCCAGAAGTAGCAGCTCTATCGAGCTGAACTTCTGGTAGAAAAGGGCAGTTTTCTATAGACGTTGACAAATGATACAGATTAGTACTGACTCCAGGGAAGTCCCGTGGATTTTGGTGATGTCAGTGTGTCTTGCACTGGGATACAGTTTGCCGTGAGTGCACTATTATTAACAGGAGAAACAAGTTCATATTTCAGATATTTAGGTCAATCTTTGGAACATCTTGTTGATTGGGATGTGTTTGTCAGCTTTAGGACTGGAAAATGTCTACGTGCCCATACCAACCACAGTAAGACACAACCCATTGCAGACAAAATTAGTATGCCGGTAGTTGGAGTGTTGGATCATTCCAACAAAAAAGTGGACCATTTTTGTTAAAGACTAAAGAAAGAGTTTTGCAACTGTTGTGCAGTGTGTGAACATAGGTAAAGACTTGACTACACATGTGCAGGTTCTATAAACACCCCCTCAGTTTTTTTATGCGCAGGTAACCTCTGAACCTGAACTTACTGAGTGAAGATCCATTGTCAGCTTTTGTTGTCAAGTCATCACAAATCATCCCAAGTCAGTCATACCAAATACATGTACGTAATGTCGTCTGAGAAGGCTTCCATTTTTCATTGCCCGTTTCGTATTTCTTGGGAGCTTGAATGTAATGTTGCGAGTTTGAATTGTCTTAATTGTGGTTGACTTGACTACGATTTTTTGAAGGTTTCATGAAGTGAATGAAATTGTATAAGGAACTTTATTATGTGCAACTTTCTACTACTCTTAAATGTTTGAAAACATTTCACATCCCTTTTTGGTTAATTTTATTGAAAAGTGCACTTCTTTAAACATTTAAAAATGTTCCATGCTTTTCCGGACAACTGAGGGCGCTGTTGCTGTGATGTCATTTCAGGAAGACACTGTTCAGTTTAGGGGTTTTCTGTTCAAATTGTGAACCCAAAAATTTGCTATTTGTGAGAAAAGTTTGCTCATTGGTTTTACTATACGATAAATCACCCAAAAAAAGAAAATTGAAATACAGTGAAATATCCAAAATTCTGGCAACTTTTGGTGCTGAAATAGCTGTCATGTTGAGGTTTCTGCCTGAAATGACATCACACTTTTGTTCATGAATATGGAAATTGGCATTAGCATACAAACCAAAAAAGTGCCAAAATACCCTTGAAAATGGCAAAACGAAAGTTGAAATAGGGTAAAATGGGACGCAAAGGTGCATTTCCAAGGATTGTGTGAAAAAAAATACATTGCATGGCCGAGCCCTTTAAATGTACAAATTTGTCGGTACATACACAAACATGCCAAAGCAATCTTTATACCCAGGCCACCACATTGCAGGATTTATATCACAGACTGAATGACTTTTGTAAAAACAAACAAAAACGGCACACATTCATATGATAGACTGTGCACAGGAGATAAGTAAAGATAACGAACAGCATTATGTACATGCTATATACACGCCCTTCTTATTATCTCAATCCTCTAGTGAAATATATATTACAGCGCAGCTGGCCTAGAATGCCTAGATATGATTTCTGAAATGTGTATGTTTTTCATCAGTCAGGGTTATGTGTACCAACAATGGGGTTTGTGTGGTTGCGCTAGATTTTAATACACCCCTGAGATGTTTGCCTGAGGTTGCCAATTATCTCCTTGGCTGAATGTTTTATGGCACCCAGGACATGGGACTTGTTCCAATAAGGGCAGACAGTAACATCTTTATGAGCCTGGGCATGAAATGTTTCTATGTGAGTGTGTGTATTATGTGTTGGATATATCTGAGTGTGTTTATTACCAGTACATGTAGTACCTTTGAGAATTGAAGAATGAGAAATTAAAGCAAGGATCTTGGATGTGTGTTTGTATACTCACAGCTGCTTACCAGCGCAGCTACCTAGTACATCACTGTGTGAAAAGATGTTGCATGAGATGTATTCAGCTTTTAAGTTGTTGTAAGCTTTACACAGGCAAAATCTATGGGCTCCATGCGCCAACAAAAGAGGGCGTGTTTTTACCTCTTTTGAGAGCTCCGCGGACGGGACACACAACATGCGCGTGCTGTACTGTTTTGGTTCGTGCGCAAAGTACGCACGACTTCCTGAATGTGCAAAAGTTAAAGCCATCACGTCTCCGCGTGAGCGTCAGGCGTCGTCAACGTGCGAATACATTTGACTTGAACTTGTGATGGTCTTTTAGACTAATCCCCACGCCTAATAAAGTGAGATACATTCGAAATATGCAGTGGATGGATCGGGAAGCAGTCTAGGTCACCCCTACTCTCCTTGGCCATTGACGGGGTACTTGTGAGCGGAGCCCATAGTCAAGACTTATGGAACATATCGAGAAAAAGTCTAAATGATACGAACAAAATAAGGGAACAATGAGGGTCCTCAGTAAGTAGCAAAACTTTACAGTATACATGTATGTACATGTACAGGAGTGGCAAACAGTTTGCGCACATCAGCTTCCGTGCATGACGACAATTGAATGCACATGCTTGTTGATAGACTCGAAGGAGGGAAAAATGATTCATCCCATTTTCATCTATACCCAAAGGACCATTTTGTTTGTTGATATGAAATGATCTACTGAAAAGCTCCCTAAGAGAGAGTTAATGACTTGTAAGTTCTTAAAGTATTCTAAAATTGTCAGTCATGTTTCATCAGTTGCGTGCAGGTTCGTTCGCTCATTAACTCATCCATCATCACCGGATTAAGGATTTTCCTGTGGATTTTTATCAGAGCCCTCTTTGTCAATCTTAATTCATATCACGGGTTTTAAAGTATGAGTGCATTCAATTTCAAATCTTTTTAAATATACAAGTAAAAAATAAATCGACTTTTTTTGGATCGACTCGTGTTTGTACCGTACTTGTATGCAGTTAGTAACAGAAAGTTTTCCAAAGCTCTGACGGAGATCCGTGTTCAAGAGCAAAGCTGCAAGCTTGCAAGTAAAAAGTTAAAAACAATCCGTACTCTGTGTGAAGCTACACTTTTTAAAGTTTTGAGAAAGTTAAAATTGCAATCGTTTTTAAGAAATTTGTTCAATTAAATTGTTTGATACAATAACTCTTAAAGTGTTGCACACCACTAAATAGTCCTGTTTTGGACTCAAAATGGGCTTTGTTTGATATCTTGACCATCACCCATCATCCACCAATCGTCACCATTAGTCTTGCCCGGTCAGTGGATCAATTCACTGGCCGGGCAAGACACCCCCCCTCCCCTCTTCTCGAAGTTCCCAGCAAATGTGGAAGTCATCAGCGGTCCCATATTTCATCAGTCACAGTTGGGAGTCCCGGGATGGACTTGATCTCTCTATTTTTGTAGCGCCTGTGAACGAAACTTGCCTCAGGCAAAGATGTCTATCTGCTATAGATCTTAACCTCCAATACGTTTCTACTCCTATCTCCCCCAATTTCTCACTCCACAGGATCCTGGCTAGTCCTACATATCTGTCGAAAAAAAAAGAAATTATAAAGTTGTTGTCGAAAACATGTTAAGGTATTTGGAATATTGATGAGAATTTTATGGTGGAAATTAACTTGCGATCAATCATAAATCAAAAATCCCGCCGAAATTGATTGAGTGTGGCATGTGTTACATTTACTGGAATGAGCCCAAAAAAATTGAGATTAAGAGATTTCATTTTTACGGGTTGGTGTGTGAAGTTTGCAATTTGCAATAAAAGTGAGTAGAACAGTACATCGTCATAAAATTTATGGCAAAACAATCGAACAGCATGTGAGACATTGCAAGTGAAAAATCAACCCAAACTGATTGCTTGTTATGAAGTACATGTAACTTGTGAGGCGACTGCTAAAGAACTGCAATAATGTTTATGACAAAAGCTGTCAGAAAATTATGATGTTCTTCAAATCGGCTTTCGCCACATTTTTGCTTGTCTTTATTTTGATTGTATGCATCCTCCTTTTTAATTTTGAGTTCAGGCCTGTGAATGTGTCGAGATCAGCAGAGTAACTTTTATATAATCGTCGTCATCATCTTTATGTTATTACCTTCCAACTAGTCCTTGTGTCACCACTATTGTTATCCTCAATGTCTTCCTCATTAGCCATCCCAGTGTGTTTGAAAAGCCTCATCCTTTAATAATTAAGGCTGTGTATAAGCTGGCCACCTTTGTCTATGACTATGACTATTTCTAATAGCACGCCAAAGGCAAAAGCCAAAGCCACAGCTAGTAAATGTGTGAGGCTCCCTCTGTCGTCCTTGATCAGTTTCTTGGACTGCTAACAATCCCTTCATTCTTTGAGTGTCAAGATCGGTCACAAGGAATCATGTCTTGTCACCACTGATGAATTATTCCTTGTGGGGACCTCAAGTTCCCCCCCCCCCCCAAATCCACCGTGCCACAAGCATTACCAAGGATTTACAACATGTGAGAACCATCACGCAACCCGCCAAGAAATTGTTCCATGTTTTTTTCGGGGGCGAAAAGATGTTCGCCATCATGCCCCTAGCTCTGTGAAAATATGTACTCTGGTAGACTTTTATGGGGTAATAGAGTGCTTGAACCTATCATGGATCTGTGATGGTTGAAAGACCTATGCATTCCTCCCCCCCAAAAAAGTCCTACAAAGGTAGATTGTATGTAAATGCACATTCGGACGGCCTATGCAGCAACCAGTAACTTGTACGTGAAAGACTTTTTTGATGGAGTCCTGGAGCAGTGAGACATGTTCATCATGTACATTTGTCTTGCTTACATCTGTCCAGACGTGTCACTCCAGATTCACGTTTGGGTTAACCATCTGCCAGAAATGTCAAACTCGATACATGTAAATTTCAAAACTGAAACTTGATCCTTTTTTGCTCCTTAAACACATGTCTTTGAATGTCTCCGAAAACTAAGGCAAAGTACTCAGACACCATCTTCTTGAAACCCAGATATTTCATTTGTCTTTGGTCATTATTTGAGTTTAAACAATTTGTTAAATGTGGGGTCCAGTTCTAATTGAGGGAAAGTTTGAAAGGGGGTACTGAAAATGGATTGATGTTTGCGGTTGGGATTGAGATGCCAGCATGAGTTGGAAAGGGGTACTGAAAAGTCGATCGATATTTGCAGTTGGAAATTTTTTGAATGCCCAAGTTTTCCCAGCAGCTGTTGGAAGCTGAGATAATTTGTTGACACTTTCGAACCATGTTATCGCTAGATTTAAACCTCATCAGACACATCTCTCACTGCCGTACAACTGAGGCAAAAGATCACTAGATCAGCCTCGCATCGTTTAGCGGCATCTGCTGGAATCGCTCAGAAAATGTCCTCTTCACCCTCGTCCAAACTCTGGAGGGTCTGAAAGATGTGGGATGCGACACATCACAAAGAAAAATAGAAGCGCATGTTGTTTGTTGGTCAATTGGAAAAAGTTGGGTGTTTTCTCAGACAACAGGTTACTAATGGAAGCAAGAAACGCTTAGACACCGATAGCGGGGGCAAAGGGAGGATGGAAAGTACCATTTGTTGACAAATCATCAAAATTGCTGAAACTACAGTCACACAGACACGCAAGGTATCAAGATTCAAATAACAATCAACTGTCTCAACACTTTCGTCTTGGACTTAATTGTGCTAAAAGCAGTTTCACAGTACATGTACAGGGTATTTGATGTAATTCAGAAATGCCCTTTGCACATGGCATTTTTCAAGTTTCAAAAGACCCAAAATGTCCGTGTATGGCTTTCCTTTCAAATCTCTGTTCACTATTTCTAAGTTCAATAGCAGGGAAAGAACGAATGAGTTGTGCTTAGCACTACACAACTTGTGTAGAAATGATAGGAACGGCACTTGTTACAAATCCTGGAAATTTCACGTTTGTCAGCAGTGCAGTTCAGTGTTTTAGCAGAGAAAGCCTTCTTGATTTTTCTAATCTAAGAGCAACACCCTCTAAACTGCCAGTCGGTGTATAAAAAGTTCAAAGTTCTTCTTTTCAGAGAACATTCAATTCTTTTGTTGTACAGGGTGAACTCACAGAGAGTTTACTATGTAGTTGTCAGGATCTTTACTTTAAATTTGACTGCTAAGTCCAGTTGGAAACTACAATTTTTTTCAAAAGTAAACAGGAACTTCAGTTTGTTTTGAAAAGACAGAGATTTTATTGGTCATATGTTTGGGCCCCTTATCAGATATGAAACAATAGAAACTCCATTACTGTCATACATTCCTGTTTTTTTTCCGTAGTTTATTGTGGTCAAAGTCAAGTACCCTGCCTTTCGCACTTGAAATACCAGTTGCTAGCAAGTGCGGTATCGCTGTCACCGATACTGACAGCTCTCAATTTTGGGAATCATATCTGCTCCTGAATGCTCAGACTGTTTGTGCATTCACCTTCTGACACGCTGATAGTAAATCTGTCGTCACTAAGATAATTGAAACAATGTTTTTTCTGTTTCCACAAATCATAGAAAACATCTCCCCCACTTGGCTGAGACGAATATTGGGTGACAATAAACCCCACTAATTGGCCAAACATTGTGAATAAAAATATGCCAAAAACCTCCAATTTGTTTTGTTCGAAACTTCAAAAAAGGACAAGGTGCTGTTTTTCAGACAATGAATCAACAGCATACCGGTAAATATTCTAGTTTCGAAACAAGTGACAGTTCAGTAACACAATTGCAGACAATTCTCACCAATTAATTCGGCAGTTGAGCGCTGATGCTATCCTGCAATAAATTAGAGTTGACATTGTGGTGAAGTTTTGACATCATTGCAGATTGGACATTATCCATACAGATTATTTTGGGAAAATATTTGTAAAAATTCTTCCAAGACTCATTTTTGGACTGCCGACTTACACAGTTCCGGTACTTCCTTATTTGGGCCCGTCATAATTGAGATCTTCATGATTTAAATATAAAATACTTATATTCTTTACTAAGTCAGCATTTCCTGTGATATCTATTTAAAGCACTACAGTTGTTTCTGTCAATTAAACTACCTTTTTGGAACGCGGGACATGTATTCTAGTACAGTTCTGTACCTCATAACCAGCAATCAAAATTTCAGTCTCAAAATCCTCTGAAGTAAATTTAAAAAGCATTTTTGACTATTGAACTTTCGGTAACATTTCTTTCGTCCAAGTCACAATCATAACCAAGCAACATTTCTTTGAAAACCTAATTTACAAACGGGGACGTCATGTAAAAAAAAAAAATTACATTGATCTCTCACTGCTTGATCACATCTGCTTAACCCCAATCAGAGAGGCCAGAGCCTTCCCTTGATATATACAGCCGCCGGTAACCTTTACCCAGCCCCATGAATCAATCTGCATACTGCATACGTGGCGCTGGTACCCTGTCCCGGCTCCCATCGAAACAACCCCATGCTAGGCTCGCCCTTCCCCGACCTCTGACCTTTGGGGTGTGCTCCTCCGAGGAAACTTTGAACAACTTCTTCTCTTTTTTTTGGCACGTGGATTCTGGATTAATCAAAGCCTGACGGGGTAAAGCTCTCTTTTCGTGCCTCATTTGCACCAACCCGTGTGACGAAACCTCCCAACACTTTGGACTCGGTTCGGGTTTGGATCAGCATTCGGAAAAAGTGAACTTATGACACGAATTAGAGTAATTTTGACATTTGTTTGGCAAATGAGATTTGGGTCAAATACAAAGGGGGTGATAAATCAATGTTCTGAAAGTCACAGAACCTCACAGCTAGATTCCACCAGAAGATGACTTCATAATACCTCTGGGCATGTAAAAATGTTAACATGAGCATTGAAATGGTTAAGGCAGGGGCCAGTAAAACTGCCTACTACATGTAGCAGTTTCAGACCGTGACATCACTCCCGCACATGCTGAAGTGCTCTGAACCCTAATAAATTAACTACCAACTCCATGCGGTGGCTCCTTCCCAATTTTGTCCAATTGGCAACAGTTGGGTTTCTCATCAGAAAAGTATCTACTTACAATGAACGTGTAACAGATATACACATTTGCTGATATTTCAAGAAATTCAAATGGCATTGCACGTATAATTCCCTCCAAACCAGTTTTTATATGGCGTTTGCACTTTTTGAAAAGGTGAAGACCTTTGTTCCATAACCGCCAGAATTTTTGCAGAGGCTGAGGTACATAATCGATTTTCCAACTGAACCACATTTTGTACATGTGCACGTACAAGTTTGGCCATCAGGCATTGTATGTAAATTCCTTCCCACAAACTGTACATCGAACGCAACGAGGACACATTTCATCGACTGGTTTTTGTCAACTAAATTCCAAATTTACACAGAAACCAATTAAACTCGCCTATCACCAAATCCCGTGCTTTAACTCCACATCCTCATAATCCCTCCTTACTCACAAACGCCCTGCCAAGAAAACAAAACTCTCAGTAATTACCAGACAGAAATCATAGCCAAGGTCAGTCCGGTAAATCCAGCAAGGCGTGGGCTGGACTTGGAAAAGGAATTCATCAGAACATGAACCCCATCACGGGGGTCAGAAAACAAATTGTGGCTTTCGGGATCCAGACATCTTAATCTGGTCCAGCGCTGGGAGAGCGCAAGAGCCAATCCCCGGCTCATGTTCCAAATCTGTAAAAATTTCTCGTTGAGAAATCCCAGCTTCAGTTGCCAAAAAAAAGTTGTTATTTTATACAGAGTCTGCAAGCTGACAAGTTTTTCAAGTGAAAAGAAAAAAATCTTCTTTTTTTTAAAACCCACTTTTTTTGCAAGCATTGCTGAAATATGCCAGACTTAAATTGAAACTTTTCTTCGGTTTTAAGATTGTGTGGAATGCTTCAACCTGGATCTTAGTCCAAACCCGTGTAATCTGTTGATCCCCAAGGCCTGAATCCTCCAAATCTGGATGAAAAACCCCAGACTGATGTGTCCAAAAAACATAGTTCACAAACTTCTTGTCAGGCGTTGTGTCTGTTCATTGTTCGGTGATCATTGTTGATTTGAAATGAAATGTTGAAATTTTATTCCGGTGACTCAGTTTCAAGCTATTTGTGAATTATCTAAGACTAACATTTTGAAAGATGTTTGATTTTATATATTGTTGGTCTAAAGAGAAGGTGTGATAGTGAAGATATTTATTTGATTTTCAAAACTGAATTAAAAATTGTAGCAAAAATGATATTTATTTGGCCAGAAACATTCCCCCCTTTTCAGGTAATTTTGGAAATGTTTACTGGCGACCTTTATAATTTGTAGATATACGTTACATGTATTTTGCATGCCTGAAAACACATTACTTTTGTAATTGTTGGAAAAAAGTAAACTTTCTTCCCTGATACTAACAGCAGACACTGATCAAAAGACAGAATGACAATACATCACTGAACTTGGCCTGCGCACGCGCAGTAACAAAAGTATGATACATCTTTGCGCAATCCATGGCAAATCCATTTTCTCCTGTGCTATAAAACGACAGAAATTCCCTCTAAAAATAACACAGCGTAATGAGCTACACAGGGGCCACATACTTCATTTTCAACCACGCTTGACACGCGCAGCCCAAAAAAAAAATGTGCCATGTACTTTCTTATGGTCATCTACTCTAGATTACATTAGACTGCGGGAGCTAATAATGGAGACAGCAGATAGTGCGTGCAATAGCTCAGGGATGATATCATCTTATAACCCATCCCATCTGGGCCTCCATCTGCACCAACTACTTTTTCAATTAACTCCCTCCTGATGGTCGGGAAACTGGTTCTCATTTCGAAAATTGCTCGGCACTGGCAGAAAAGAAGAGTAAAAAAGAGGGGAAAAAAGAGTACAATTTAGCATGTGCATTATTAATATCTGCGCTGATTGAGGTTTTGGGGAGAAAAAATGGTGCATTACATGTACATGCATGGTTCAGCGAAACAGGAGTGAAGCGATTCAGTCTGAGCGTATTTTTCCACCGAGTACTGCAGGCTTGGGAATGGAAACAATGTATTCTTCCACATGTAAGTGGAAGTATGAGTTGTATTGAAGAGTGAGTTATATCAAAGTGGCCATAAGGTCCATGAAATCACAAATATAGAATTACGAAGGTAATCTTTGAGAGGTATGCCACACACCAACTTCCTAACCTTAACTTCTTAATTTTCTTGTACAGATTAACATCCTACTTTGTGACAGTCGACTAATCCACCCTACTCTGGCCATCAACGTAGCCAGCTCGCCGATTGTATGGCAACATCAACGCTAGACAGCACAGGCCACTCCGACTACCTGACAGCAATATGCCCCCAGCCCCCCTGCCAGTCGCAGCCCCAGCCCCGGCCGACCACGACGTGTAGCACCTCATCCGTGGAGGAGGACTCACGCGATCGGGGCTACGGTTCCAACGAGGCGTTGCGGGCTTACGAGCGGGAGATCCGGCGGGGGCTGGAGCGCGTGCCCAGCTCAGCCATGGATGAAGCAGGTTAGTAGGTTTTGCTTTGATAGCGTCATCGCTTGTTTGGAGAAAGAGCTATTAACCGAATTTTTTTTATCCCATTGGACCAATTTTGTTGTGTTGCTATATACAGAATTTTCCCAAGCCTGGGAAAATAAGTAGCAAATCAGCATGGCAGCGTTGTTTTCAATTAATCACAAGACAATCACAAGTCGTCAAGTCTCCATTCAAGTGGCAATACAAATAATTGGAGACAAAGACATTCCATCGTCATTGTTTTCACCCTGTTAGTGTTACTTGAAACTTGGCCTATATATTGACTTGTGATTTGCTATTGACTTGATTACATCTCTGCTGCCAGTTACCATTGAACATGGTACCTAACTTTTTCTGTGTGTGCAATTAAAGCCCTTACTTGGTTGTATGAAGAGCGCCCTCAACTGTACCTGCACAGAGGCAATAAAAGATGAAAGTGGGTGTTTTTTTGCGGGGGGGGGGGGGGGGGGTGTTTTTTGGTTTTGTTTTGGACTTGAGTTGATTAGGAAACCCCATGAGGAGCTTCCAAGTAACCGCTCCAGAGGGCTCACTTCAGGTTAGTGGTTTATTAGTTGTTGGAGCACGGGAATTGTCACCTTGAGGTCTCGGTTCTCATCCTTCTTGGGCCATTTTGTGCTTGTTTTTTGTTGGTCATCTTCAAAAAGGCCGTCAGGTTTTGCCTATAAGTTAACTTTTACTCAATTAAGTGAAGATACACACCATGTGTGACGTGAGCGCAGTCTTTGGTGTTGGTGACCAATTCTGTACTTTAGAGCACAGGTTAACTGGTAACCCGACACCTGGTTCCTCACCCCAGAATGCAGAAGTGTTCTGAACCCCATTTCAGTTAGGAGGATTAGCTTCATCACACACTCAATCATTGTCATCTGTCTCAGGAATTCAATGTTCCCCTTTCTTCCCTCATTTTGGGGTAGTATAATAACTGACTCATCATGTTGTGTGGAGGTCTGCCACCTTTATCTCAGCTCCATAATCCCCCTGTTTACAAGGCCTCTGGCACCCATGGTTTACCCCAGGATGTAGCCCACATGGCATTGGGTCCACTGGCCTGGCAGGATGTCACATTGCCATGCACACTGACACCGCGTTCCCACTTGAATTGGGAAAAGGTGGATCAAGATGCGGCATTTTGGTGTGATCGTTATCTTACCGCAACGAAACCGCAAGACGCGTTCCCACTTATGCTTGATCCACCTTTTCGTACGGAAATGTCGGGTCCGAAAGGTCACCGAGTTCGGAATTACGCGCGCTTTGTGGGAGTGCCATTGTTGCATGGTTGCATGGTAGGCCAGGATGGGTCAGTTTTCAAACAGCACTATCAGAATTCACCGACAAAAATTACGCAAATTCACCAACATAAATCACGGATCCGTAGAGTATCCGTGCGTGCAGTGAAATCCAACAGAGCCGCTCATTGTGTGACATCACGGCAGAAACCAATGCATCGATAAGGGATTCCCTGGTTCTGAAGCTTCTCATTGGTTAGAAACGGTCACATGATGTACTACGACATTATTTTCCAATTTTCTATAATCAATACTTCAGATTTGTCACCTCCGTACGTACCGCGTTATCGGCACTATTCTCATCGCATACTCGTAAGCTTTTCCATGATTCTGTGCCAAAGTGAAGTCTTTTGGTGAGTGCGGACTCGGAGTCATTTATGGATGGAAAAATAAGTAAAATTTCACGAATGAAAAAGGTTTAGTAATGGACGAACACGCAACAAAAATAAGGCCTAGTGAAGTTTTAGGATACCACGTGCGCTTTTGCATGCGCGGTGCTAGCCCGTAGTTCAGCGGTTGTTTATTGTGCATGTTGTATACGCTGGAAATGTTCACAAGAGCTACACGCCTGAAAACGTGTTTCTTCGTTCATGAGACCGCAACATTTTCGCGCCACTCGTGCACCGGGCGGATGTTAACAGGTCAAATTGCCGGATCAGATCCACCTTTTGCGTTCCCATCTGATCGTGATCCGGCAATTGCCGGATCTGATCCACCAATTGGGGGATCTGTATCCTGGTCCAGAGGTGGATCAGAAAAGGTGGATCTGATCCTGATCCACCTTATAACGGTTAGCGTTCCCACTACACACAATTGCGGGATCTGATCCACCAATTGGGGGATCTGATCCGGAAATTTGGCAAAAGGTGGATCAGATCCCCCAATTGGTGGATCAAGTGGGAACGGGGTCTGAAAAGTCAAGAATGTCTCGACTACAGTGCCTGTAAACAAAACTTATCAAGAAATGATCATAAAAGTTGTGAACATCAGTGAAAAGGACTCATGTGGGATCGCTGGAGAACGTTGAGTAAATATTCGATAAGTACATTGTACTTATGATGACGCTTAGGAATTAATATGCAGTGACATTGCAGACAAAGTCGTGGAATTTTTGTGTAGGTGTGGGAGTAGATAGTTGGTATTTTATCCTGCTTTATTTGGTAGACATAAAATCATTATAATTTGAAGGTGAATTTATTAGTTCCATTTAATTCCTTTACCACAAAACAATTTGAACAGTGGATTAGTTTTTGAATAAACTTTTTGGTGACTTAGTTTTTTTGAAAAGGGGCTTTGCGGCCACTGCAAACTCTTATAATTTCAGTTCGGTTTCTGCAGTTTCCATCTGTTTTATTTCAAGTCCGTGAATCATCCGTCGTTTTCCAGAAAGTTAATTCACCAGTAACAGGAAGGCCAGATGATCAGTCTGGATTCCTGGGTGTACAATTCATCAACAATTACAGCAGCACCCCTTTGACGCCATAATCTTGAGGAAGGGATGATACCGTATTGCCTGACAACTGCGCATATTTTCTTGGGAAAAAAGTTAGATTTGGAGGAATATACATGAAGAATGTTTGCCACAAATACAGTTTTTGTAAAAAAGTTACTATGTAATTGTACATTTTTAAGTGTAGGAAGAATCTTTTGGTTATGTTTGAAAATATGTTGAGATGGTAAATTAGGGTCACAAACTCACAATTTCAGCTTAGTTTTCCACTGTATAGATTTACTACAATCAAACTCAAATAAGTAAGGGGAAAAAAAGACTTCCGTGTTGATTTGATACAATGTAGATGTTGATGGGAAAACCATACTATCAAGTGATTCATAAAATAGATACCGGTATTCAGAAAATTACCATCATACATTACATCATGCTTCTCATTGGAACAAAAAAAATTAATAAATCCACTCTGACTGATAGCCATCACATTGTCTTTGGATACCCTACAGTATGTGAGAAAGATGTATTAGCGTAAGTGCACTGGCCTTTCTTTGTTTTTAAACAAGACAAAATCTGAATCATAGACAAATGGGCAGCTCTGATTACATAGGGGAGAGACTCGCCATCCAGTCCATTCATAAGCTCATCACTGAGTCTTCTCTCTGTTTGAGTAATCGATACCCACCCCGGTCTACTCTACCCCCACCTACTAACCAACCTCCTCTCCCCCCCCCCCTCCAACCCCATCCCTCAACAGTCTGAGTCACTCTTGAATACCGCATGTCATTCTGGATCCAAAACGGCTACTGATGAGAATCCTGAAGTCAAGACCAAGGAAAACCCTGTTACTATCCACCGAGAGGGAGTCCGTAATCAGACATTGCAGTACCTGATCACTAGATGATGCCATTTGGCTGCCGTCATAAATCAGCGGACGCCGGTCCGTGATGCGGAACACTGACGATGCAATGAGAGCAATTCGTTCCAGTTGAGGCGGCCTGTAAATCATCCCCATTGCGGTTGTAAACCCTGCCTACTAAGTCTTTCCCCCTCCCCCTTTGTCTTCTAGACTCGTTCGTCTTCATTTTCATCATTGATTTTCACACTCCACACCGACGACCTCAATTACAATCCTTTCAAAAAAAAGTTTGGGAAACTCTTCCTGTTCCTTCGACCAGTTTGAGGTTTTCAATCAATCGTCTTGATGGTCTGCGGATCTTTGTTGAAAAGTTTGATGGTTGAAATCCACACAATTCTGTTTGCTTACAAAGCATCGGTAATCTTTCTTGAACTGCATCACTGTCGTCATTTGAATCGGAAGTTTTTGACCAAGTCGTTTATTTAGGCCTGATGGCCACTTGTTTTGAAAGTTAAAAATGGCAGGAATTGCCAATCAGTGACGGACAATCTCCAAGTGTTTTTTTTTTCCCCCTGGACACTGATCACTCTCCAGGGATGTTTTTCCTACAGGCGATTCCTCTTGATTAAAATTTGGAATCTTCTGTTTTTTATTTTTTGTGGCCCAAATCGCTGAAAGACCCTTCCAAGTCCTGGCACCACTTTTTAATCATCGCCATGTTTTCCCCAAAAGATGAAAGTTCACCCCAATGTAGCAATCTCAATTTTTTTTGCCGTCTTGAAACCAAAACTCATTAACACTCATCCCCTGTTTATCTTGGATCTGTCACAAATGAACAAGCAACAGTTTCTTGTCATCTCTGATATCTCAAGATGTTGTTTTTTTCCTCTTCTCTTTTTTCCCCAACTGGAAATCACCCTCAACAGACGCCAAGAGCCACCTCGTGTAATCCAGCGCCCTACGTGTGTGTATCTCAGTTTTCGCTCCTTTCTCATTAGTCAGGGTTGCCAGGGGCGAAGTCCCGGTAATCCCCCAATCCATTTCGTGAGCAGTCATGGAGGCCTCTCAACCACGGGGCTTGCATACCACACCACCAAACCCGCTGGTCAGGGGATTAGCGACACACATGGCGGGGACTGATTACCTTGTAGGGTGGGGAGGCAAGGGGGGGGGGTGGAGGCTATTTGTAAATACCTGCATAGAGGGAACAATGCCCAGGCAACAACGCTCAAGCTTATGTCAGAAGGGTGTGAAGTTGTCCATTAAAGAAAAGACCCCGCTAATGTGGCATCAATATTTGAAGGGTGAGTCCCTGAGCCTGAGGTTGCTTTTCCAAGTAGCTTGTAAAGGCCAGCGTTCAAGAGAGCAACCGCTGACTGTCAAGCAAGTCGCAAGTTGAATGGATGAGGGGAGAAAGTTATCCCATCTTGCTGAAACTGTGTTTACATTTAGTTCTTAAAGGAGAACAACATTTCCTCATCCTTCTTATTTTCTAAACTATAAGTTCCGATCATTCAAAATGTTGTAGGAAACATCAAAATAAATCAATGCGCATGTTTATTCTACATTTTTTGCAATATTGAAGACATTTTCTAAGTTAAGAAATTGATACACTGTAGCTTATTTTTCTTTTCAGATTTAAGGACGATATTTCCTGGTATTGAATTCATGCTTGATAAGGATAAAGCATTTCAGTTTCACTTTGAAAGTTTGAATCACATTATTTCTCTTTTTAAAAAGTTTAAATCATCAGTAAATTAAGCATTTGAAAAGAAGGGTTCGTGAGATATTTGTGCCAAAAAAAAAGTTAAAACAGTATGAACACTTCTGTGATCTCAGCTTATTAATACTATCATGACACCCCACATGAAATAAAAAGTGAGCTAAGTGTATAAAATTAAAGAATGTAAAAAGTGTGCAAAACTGTTTCAGTTGGACAAGAATTTGGTGTCTTTAGCTCCATAGGATGTATACATGAACAGTCACTTACCAAGTTACCTGGTGACTTTTCAACCAATGGGAGGCTGTTTAATTTCACACAATTTGATTGGCCCCTGGTTGCCATAAAGACAACTTGTGAGTGACTTGCTGACACCTAGGCCATCTGGTGGTAGGCCCATAGAGCATTGTATAGGCCACAGTTTATTGGGTGGTTTATGGCTGTTCCTTTGGCTATAGAGAAACCTGAGCAGCCTCTGGAGTGTATCTGGCCATTGTTGTTAGGATAATAGCTCCCTGGTACATGAACTTTGTTGGTTAATTGGCAGACAACACTGGTTGAGTGAGCATTGTGTCTGTGTTGTAAGCAGCTACATGCAAGCTTGAGAGATTTTAAAGAAGACTGTCTTTTTGTTGTTGCCAAGTGTCTGAGCTGTGTGATATCTTGCATGCATTGGAACGTGCAGTGAAGTTTTGCCATGGAGAAAGATCCTGCTGGAGTCTTTGAATTTCAGGCTCATATTAAAATTTCTGGTCTTTCCATTTGGTAAGCAGTTTTCAACATTTTGTCTTATTCTGTTATGGTTGGTAGCTGAACATAGTTTATAGCAAGTACTTGTTGAGTGCACCTACCGGGTACTGTGGCGAAGGGAAAGTCTGAAATTCTTGGCGTTGCGAATCCATGTACATGTATAGTATGTTTCACGTTATCCTTTGCCAAATGTCAGTAATGCCGGAGTCAAGGTGAAGTGAGCATGTGTAGACTTTTGATTTGTCCAAAACATGCATTCATAAATGTAGACCAGGTTTTCAAAATGTAAACCAGGTCAGTAATAAGAGCATCCCAGCATATTCTCAGCAAACTGCAAGGACTTGTTCTTCACATTTTTAGAGCTTCGTGTTCATACTGAGAAAGGTCTTGTCGTTTGTGTTCCTTCCTCCATGTTCTGATGAAGCAACAGAAACTTCTTGGCAAACTGTGTCATCAAATCTTAGTCAGTGTCACTGCCATTTCCGCATCAGCGCCTTTCTGGCTATCACCAAGAAGACAAATCCAGTGCAAGAGATTACCAGTCCACATCAATTATCGAGCTGCCCGGATAAACTCCTGGGACAGATTATGAGATAAACATCTTCATTTCCTCCTGTTTCCCCTGTTTTTCCTGTAGAAACAGCCAGTTATCACTCCTTGACAAGCCAGGGGGATGAGACCAGAGTGCCCTACGCCAGGCCTCCTAGCTGTGGATCGGATGTGGATGGGGACACGGAGAGCGTGACTGGGACCTGTGCTGATAAACTCATCCGAGAGGCTGATAACTTCCTGCAGGTAGGGAAGTGTTTTGTTTTTTTGTCACTTCATAAATTTTCTCATAAAATCATGGATTATTTGGCCCTGTAAATGTTCACTTGTTTCAAACTGTTTCACAGAAACTGTCATGGATTACTGAATGCCAAAAGTGTGGAAAGATCCAAAAGTGATTAATTCAAACACAGAAAATTGGGGGGGGAATCAGAATTGTATTTTGTTATTGGGAAAGCTTAGCTTACAAATGCGTCAACTTTGTATTTTGTGAAGTGTTGGTATTTTTGTTTCTTTGTCCAACTTACAACTTGTTCTTGTCCAACTCGTCCAATAGTTGAACAACTGTATCTAAAATAATTTGAGGCTAGTCCTATTTTACATTTAGAATATAAGATATAAAAAAGATTTCTTGCATGGATTAGTTTGATTCATTTCATCATCATGGGGCGGCTGCAGCTGAGATGGATGCAACCAAACTTTTCCAGACTCTCTTGTCCGCCATGGCCATGGTGATGTCATCGTTGGCTGGCTCACATCATTGCACACAGTATCAACATAGTTTATTCATTTATCATAGTCCGGTCTTGAACAAACAAAAAAAATTTTCTCCCAAATCTGCATGTTCACTGCTGCCTTATTCAATTTCGCGAGTAGAGAAACACAGGAAGATTGTACAACTTAAATGTACACGTGTTCCAGTAACTTGATCACAAACGCACAGATACATTGTCATACGGCAACGCTCCGAACATTCATTATTTTGTAATGTGAAAAATCAACGGAATCTGGTTCTGATTGGCGTGATTGATTCCCGCTTGCAAGCGCAAATCCACCGGAGAGTCTGAGGATCCCCAGAAGTCTGGGGCTCAGCAATTTCCCCATGCAGTTGATGAATTTCCCAAATGAGGGGTCACGGACCCAGAGGTCGCTGACCCCTGATGAAATTGTTCTGTGACTAGAGTGTGTACTGAAATTGGAATTTGAATACAACATTGTTTATGCGTGGGGTTTAGACATACACTTATTCCCATTGTACACATGTACATACTCATAAAATGCGTGTATGTATGCATGTACATGTGTACGCAGAGATCTCAATGAGAGTTTCATGCCAGATTAGGTTTCAATTATGGCCCTGTGTACATTGTATGTCACATTTTTTTTTTTTGGCTTGGTTTATGATTAGATGATTAGTCACAACCTGTCAGTGATATAATATTGCCTTCAGACAGTAGCACCTGATATTTTTAATGCTTCGGATAGATTTTCCCGGTTTGCAGGATTGTCGTATAGCGAGTTAGCTACGTTTTCTTTTGGAAAGCTGTTCGGTTTGTGTTCTTCAAGTGATTCAATTTTTGTATCCGATTGGCTTGATAGATCCTAATCTATAAATGTTTGCATAGTTAGAGCTTAGTATTTGAAACTGTGTCAAAATGGTAAGAAGTGATTGATTACTTACTGTGTGAAGTTAACAGAATTAACTTTACGTCTTCCGGTTCCAACAGATCTGCTTCCTTTCAGGAACTCGTCAATTTACACTGAACATTAATTCCCGGCCCTGGCTACATTATCCCTCTACTACACTGTCAGAAACATTTTTTTTTCAAAGCTTACTAATTCTTTTCCAGTAAACCAATCATGATAGACAAGCAGGAAAGGTGCATCACGTCCCCCGAAACCCTAGGGGCGAGACAAAATGACGAATCTATTTCCTGCCCCCTACTTTCTTAAACCACACGTGGTGATCTACATACAAAGAGGTCGCGAACCTGGGCACAATTATTCAAACTTCCCGTAGTGAATTCATTTGTTCGTTCTTCCCTTAGTCGGCTGACGGGAACTCCGCGGGATCGGAGAGCAGCAGCGGTTCGAGTTTGACTCTGACGGAGACGGAACAGGAGCAGGAAAGTCCCCGGAACACGCCGGCCAGAAAGAGAGGGATCAGGGGAAAGCACAAAGGCAAAGGTAGGGATCTACAAGTAGAAATTGACTTCAGCATGCCGGCTTCATTTACATTCCTTGCCTGCTGCATCGTATGTGTAACAGTCAATTTGTGACTCGGCTAGTTTTGGGAAATAATGTGAACCCTAGAATGCTGGTTTTAAACTAACAAGAAACTAAAAAAGAATCTTGACTTTAGTTTCCATTTCTGAGAAAAAAACTTGCCATTAAGAGTAAGCTTTTTAGACTCATTCATGCACATATAATACACTCTACATGCAGCTATCAATATCAAATTGTTAAGTCAAAAATGATAATTAACGTACAATGTCTGTTACTTTTTCCAGTTGTTAGGTACCTGTAGTGGTAACTTTGTGAGACAAATCTGAAATATTTTTGGTTATTTTTAGTTAGGTCTACATGTAGATCTATGACCAGCACGTCTTCCAAGTAACTACTTGCCAGCTCAAACAGTATTCAACACCCTATTTTTGTAACTTCCCAGGCTATTCTGAACTATTTTTAGTTTGGTTATATTAAAGTTTCGTCTTTTTCCATTACCACCAGCAAATTTTCCCAGTAACTACTTGCCAAACTCAAAACAGCATTCGGCGCTCCATTTCTGTAAACTCTCAAGCCGTAAATTTCCTTTTTTCGGCACGTCTGTTCTCCTGTCGCTACAGTCATTCAGCCATTAACAATCTGCCGTTTCCTGTTACCGAAACGAGAAAATTACATCACAGTTTTCCCCATCCAGTGTTTACACCACGGTTTATACGCCTTGATGTTATGATAAAATGGATGATTTATCCCGCCAGCCGCCCGGCGATGTCATAACAATCTTTCTATCAATCCGGTTTCCAGCTTCCCCATCTGATCAGGGAAAAAAAGTATAAAACCTGCAGTTTATTTATGTAAGAGTCTGGCTGGCCTTTGGAAAAATAACCGCAAAGGAACATTTCATAAACACAGCGCATTTGCATCGAAGGCGTGAATTACATGGGGAATTTTCAGATCCGGGCAGGAAAGAGCAGTCGGCCCTGTCAACCGTTTTCAAGTCTAAACATTTTCTTTTAAGATTAGCTCATAAAAAGTACAAACAGCCTGCTTGTACTTGTTAAGATAATTGACATCATTCAGTGGAACAACACTGTCAGGAACATTTCGCTATTTCATTTGGGTTTTTTTATGCTAATGTGCCCTTTTTTAAATGAAATTTGTTCACAAAACGGAAATGTGAATTTCAATAGTAAATTTGTGTTCTTCATCACCATAATTATGTTCATCAACATCATTATGCTCATCAACATAATTATGCAGGATAGAACCCAGTATATGTGCTTTCTATATCCTTGATCAAATATTTGATTAAATTTTAAGTTTTCAACGCCCCTCATGTGTCTTTTTCTGCACTTGAGGCAAAAGTGCAGTCAGCCCATCTGCTGCTTATTCAAACAATTCCTGGCAACTCCCATCCAATCAGATAGCCTGATGTCTCCTATCAGGAGTCAGACTCTACCACAATGTGTCATCTGACAGGGGGGATTAACTCATTAGTGTGTCTTGAGGTTTTGTGGGGGGGAACAGCAGACAGAAACTTGTTGGGAGTCTGGAGATTCCAGAGAGTTAATCCCCATGACAGATTTGGGAGCATGTTGCCTGGAAAAATGACGTGATTTGTTGACTTTCGGCTTAGGTCCCCATCAACAGAGGGATTAACAATGGAATTCGCAATCCGTTACCTGTATCTCAACAACCGCAATTTTGTTCTTTCTTCTTCAACTCTTGTGCAAATTACACTAGTGTGTGTGCTTGTGTATATGCATGAAGATGATGTGCAATGTTTGCAGTCAATACCCCTCTGGCCAAGGAAATTCCAACGATGGAAAATTCAGACTTTGTGTGTCTTGTTTAAACACTTTCTTTCCGGCATGCAAACCACCAAACCCCTGAAATGTAAAGATGCCTTTTTGAGTGGTGCGAGAGTCAATTTATTTTGAAGGACAAGGTATAATTGATACATGCACAATTTTTACATGAATACCCTTTGCAAGTAATCTCAGATACATCCATAATCTGTCACTTGTGGAAACCAAAAAGAGGGTGTTCTGTAGTTGACGATACTCGTGCCGTACTCGACTCGAGACGCTGTGACCAGTAGTTTTTCCAATGCTTGCAAGAAGGTGCTAAGATTTTAAAGAAAGACTCATCTTGAATGTCTCCATTTTAAGCCTGCTTCTGCCATTTCGATATGTTTCAAGACAGATAAGTCACTGTACTATGCAGTGAAAAGCTTTTGCTATACATACTCTGTACATGTAAAACCATAGAGGGTAAAACAATAAGTCCAGCTTTTGCGTGTTGTTTACTCATTGTAAGTACCGTAACATGGGAAAAACATATCCAGGATTTGTGCAAAATGCGGAAATTGATTACACATGAGGGAATCATCTTTGCTGTCGGAATGAATCTTCAAGAAACAAAAACGAATTTGGGATTTCCCTTTGGAACTGACAGAAAAATGGTTAACTCTGGGAATTTAAATTGGAAGTGACAGGCCACATAAAAAAACTGGTGTCACTGACATGTGAAAAAATGGCATCAACGGTCACAGAAACATGTGTGATCATTGAATACTAAAACTCCTATCATTGTAGTCTTTCTCGTTTGGGGGAAAAGTGGTTTTGTTTGTTGTTCTGCTTCCAGAATTGTTTATCTGACCAAAATCAGTAGAGTAGAGTAGACTCTATCATTATGACTGTGGGATCAAGTAAACGAATGCCTCCTTTCCTAAAAAAAAAGCAACCGAAAATTATCCGTGTACCCAAAAACTCCCTCAGCCTAGTGAATTTCCAAAATATTAAATGCTACTTTAGACATTTTGTGATTGTGGTGCCATCGTCTGTCATCATTATTCTGTCCGCCAATAGTATTTTTAACCCAAAGTCTAAGCCCGCAAGTCAAAAATGCCACGTCATGAGCTTAGTTATTTTTAACCAACAGACCTGCCACCCTTTTGTTGCCCTTTTGTACAAATTTAATGAATCACTAATTCTAGGAGGCCTGACGCGATATTAGGCCAGACTACGAGGGAGGGTGTGGTGGTCCTCCATTCACCGCTTCCGCTGATAGCAGCAGCCTTTGGAAAGGCTTAATTGACCATATCGCTGCTCAAAACCATTCCTAATTGGCAAGGAAGAACACCTTAGGCATCAAGTGTACATGAACATAATCATGAGCATGTTACCACCTCCGTCTGTGTTCTTATTTACATCAATACAACGGCTGATCTTTCGTTTTCCCAAGTGATGGTCATCTCATCTGACCAATCACAACCAAGGACTCGGTCACTTGAATTTGAATTTGACCAATCCGTTTAGGCAAGTAAGACGCAGAGCTGTTAAGACCAATCATGAAGTGTTGGAGGCTCAAAGGCTTTTTCTGGGACATTCTGTCATCGCCAATTACATGCATGCATGACTTACCCGTACGTGTGTCAGTGTGTCAGTCAGTAGCGTGTTGTGCCCCTACCCCTTGTAAACCCAGGAGAGTTGTTTTATTTACCTAATGCACTGGGCTTTAGCATGTGGCATGTTTTGCTGACATGGAGTTGATGCAGTTTCCAAATCGTTTTATACTCCCATATAGGCCTGGGAACCGGCTATTAAGCCGTGAACCCTAAACCTTAAATTGCTACTCGCGAGTAGCTGCTTCTACTCGCGCCAGGACAAGTACTCCAGTAGATGACAAACCACGAGTAAAACAACGAGTAGCATAATTTTCTCGGGAGTCTTGAGTAATCGAGTTACTGGCCCAGTGGTACTCCCTTGTGTATTTCATGATGGGATGTGTTTCGGCGTTGTCCATTCAGAGCAAGCTTAATTGTGCTTTTTCTTTCTCACAGGCTCGCAGACAGCACAGAATAAACTTTGCTTCTAAAATTGTGTTGGTGAAGGGCTAACCTAGTATTGAAATGCATGTCTCCCTGATGCAGAGTTCCATTGTAAAACAAGACCAGACTTTTAGAGCAAACATGGAGGGCCATAAAAGTGAAGGAGCATTAAGTTCATGTCGGTTCAAGAAGTGCTAACATTGATGCCTCTGTCTGTCTTTGTTTTTACTCTGGTAGGCCACAAGTCAGCCAAGCAACCCCAAGAACCACCCCCGGCAGCTGAACCGCCCATTCCCATGCAGCCAGTCTACCCTCCGCAGCACCCATCAGACCCCAACGTAGACTCCACCGATGCCCGCGTCCACCCCCACGCCCAGCCCTTCCACCCAGCCGTGAACGTCAACTACACCCCCACGCCCCACAGCAACGGGATGGGGATCCCGCCCTACTACCACACGCTGGAACGCAGCGAAGGGGAGCAGGAGACCACGTTCCACGGGAACAACTCCATGCCGGCTACCAACGTCATCACCAACCCAATGCTTGGCATGACGATGATCAGCTCCACGATGCCTAGCAGAGGTAAAGGTCGAGGGCCAGACAATGTTGATGTTTGCCCTGGATAAGTTGAAATATACTGCTGCAGGTATTCTCAACCTGTTTCCATGTACTTGTGTAGTGGAAACAGGTTGACAATAAATGTAGCAATATAGCTCTGGGACGCAACCATAACCTTAACAAAATTCGGTGCAATTTTAGTAGTTTCTCCAGGAAATGAAATCACCTCTTCATCTCACAAAGATGCTCTTAATAACTGGATGCATTCTTTCACTCAGTTGAGTATTGAGCCGCCAGAATGTTCATAGCAATGTGCAGACAGTGAGTTGCCAAGGACTCAGTCTTGAATCAAATTTCCTTTCCACTTCTCTCATGCAAATTACAACTGTGATGCCTTGGGGGATTGCCTATTGAGAAATTCCACCCCCCAAAAAAAGGTATTGAAAACCCCAAACCAGAATAAAATTGCCGTAGCCTGTCTGAAACCAAAACTTGAGGACTTAAGACACTCTTAACACTGTTCAGTTTGGCACAGCTCTGGGATGCAGTCCTACACAGTTTCTAGCTAAACATTTACCTCCTCTCATCAATGCTTTTTTCTTTGCAGCGGTTCCAGCCATCCCGTCCAGTCCCAACACCAACATGACCGGCGGCTCCAGAATGAACAACTTCCAGCCCAGGCGAGATGACTCTCTGATGTCCCCTCACCCGTACAGTACTATCAACTCCTCCAGGCAAAATACTACCACAAGGTTTGTCTGCTCAACAAAACTTGGCTACATATTACACCGTCAGTAAAGAATCCATGACAACTCATTTTGAGATGTGTTCAAGTTATTTGCGGGAATAATCGAGGGACACACACAACAGAAACATCCTTGTGTAATTGAGGACAGGAGTCAAATGATCGCCTCGATTAGATTAGAAGTACAAAACAAACCAGCTTTTTTGCAAAAACACAGTATGACCAAAAGATCGATGATGACGAACATTAGGAAATCATCGATGTACACCATAAACAAACGTACAGGTACGCGTTTTGCAGCTTTCCATAATTCTTTACTTTTCCCATTGCAGAGGCTTCTATGAATTCCCCAACAACGGGACCTCCTCGACCCTCCCCCCGGTTCCGGGCTTCACGGCGCTCTACAACGACAAGCGGCCCAACAGCAACACACAGCAACTCAAATACCGGCGAGTGGCCCACACAAAACAGGGGCTCAAATCTTGGAAGTGCGCAGCGCTCCTACTAGCCATCATATCGTTTGCCCTCGCCGCTACCGTTATTTATTTAGCAGGTATGTCGGCATGTGAAACTTTTCTGACTGTCTAGAGGTAGTTTCAGATATTTGTGCGGCTGACTCAATGTTGTAATTTTGAGCCATCAGCACTTGTACTACTTTGTATTACGTTGTAGTACATTGTATTACATTGTATTTATTCCCTTACATGAACCCATGTGGTGGTTTGAGGTGGTACAGGGAGTAACAGGCAGGGTAGTTTAGGCCAATACAGGGAGTAACAGGCAGGGACGTTTTTGGGTAGTCAAGGAACAAATGCATTCAGCATTTCTTTATATCTGATTTAGTATTGTATTTAAGCTTGTCAAAGAAGTTTCTCAAAATCTTGACTTCAGATGCAAAACACTACTTCTAAATCTCATGTGTAAACACAGAACCTACAACTGACCGTGGTTTTGGTCTTTGATCTTTGTTTTAGTAGTAAGCATCTCCGTCAACCAGTGTCGTGTGGAGACAGTGGAGAACATTTTAACAGACTGCAAATCAACAGCAGTCGTACCCAGCACACAGGGACTTACAGCAACTACCAAACGTAAGCTTTCCCTTGGATTATATTTTTGCATAGAAACAGTTTGTGCATCTTCCCTTTGCCACTTGAAAATTGTCTTCACATCACGCATGAAAATCTGTTTAAAGTTTTTGTTTGAATTTTTTTGTACTTAGGCCCCACGACTGCAGCGCCCACCCAGCCCCCACCCACCCAGCCGTCAGCGATTGCTCTCAACGCCCCGTCCAGGGTTCTAATCCCACCAGGAGACTTCTGGGTCTCAGCGCTCCCAATCAACACCCAGCAGTACGTGCAATTGAACCTGACCATCCCGCTCCGGTCCAACTTCGCCATCTTCGGCCAGCGCCGGGCACCGCCCACGCACACGGAGTACGACTTTGTGCGAGTGCACGCGGGGAGCCGGTGGCACGACACGCAGCGCGGGAAGCGGGACGTGCACGATGAACGCAAACAGTTTGCCGTGGATGGCAGGAAGGGACGTAAGCATCATGGCGTCATCATCAAGGAGGATTTCCTCAAGGGATTTGACAGAAGCAGGCGGTCCAGCGTTCTTCCCGACACAACGTTATCGTTTATTGAGGAGATGGTGCCAGGACTGTGGTTTGTCGGTGTCTACAACGATGGCGAAGCAACGGAAGAAGTGGCACTTGAAGTATCAGACAGAGGTAAGTAAGAATGTTGATTGTCGCAGGCTCATATACAGCTTGTCATTTTTGTTGTTGTACCTCATAGTGGTGTTGTCAAGTTCATCACAAGTCCTCATATATCCTCACAAGTCCTTCTATGTCATCATTTGCATCTCATCAATGTCACCAATCACAAGTCCTGCAGTCTCAAGTCAAGTCACAAGTTATTAAATTATCAAACAGTGAAAAAAAGCATTCCTTTGTTACTGTCAGTCCCCTGTCACTTGTGACCGTGAAAGGATAATTTACTTTTGTCTAGAATTGCAATGGACAAAACTACAATACTGTTACCCACATGATTTCAAATTGTCCTAGTCACAATGCCTTTATGAAATAATAAGTTATAATCATCAAATTAGGTTGCCAACACTGTATACTCAGTGTTCAGTGTGTGTTGAAAAGTTGAAAAAACCACGACTCTGTGGAAAAAACCCAGCGCAGATAAGTGCAGATGTCTTACCAGTTAAACCAATCGCTAGATTTCTCAGGGGGGTCTAACGACCAAGATTATAATATGGATATAAACCTTTATAAGAGGGGTGATTTAGTGCAAGATTTTGCCCGGGGTGGGAATTGAAAAATTTTTTTTTTTTAACCCTATAACGTAATGTGAGGGCATCCTAATTTGCGTATATCACCGGCACAAAAACTCCATCTGCGTATCAGATTCGAACTGCCAACCGATCTATTTAGCTCGTGGTACAAGGCCCCCATTACAAATGTAGAGCGTGGGTTCGAGTCCCACCCGAGTGATTTTTTCCAACTTTCACTGGGGAGGTAACACACTGAGTATACAGTGTTTAAACGTCGGTGAAGGGCAAAACCTAATTTGATTTATATCACCCCGGCGCAAAAATTCCATCTTATAATAAGTTATAATCATACATGCCAATTTTGGTTTTGAACCTTGCAGTCAGTGTTTCTTGAAAACGTAGGCATAGTCAGATATTTAATTCTGAATCTAAAGCAGACATTGACGATGTGCTTGTATTCTTGCAATGGGCAGATACCTGGGACGATGGCCAGCGATGCCCACGCGGTTGCAGCGGGCACGGAGAGTGTGTGCTAGGACAGTGTGTCTGTGATCAGGCCTACATCGGTGAAGATTGCTCCCAAGGTATGGCTTTATCACATCTGTGATACCAAAAAGCTGTAAAAGGGGCCACTCTCTTTTACAATTTATTACAGATGGTTAAATATTTTTGGCCATTACTTGAATAACAAAAAACCTGTTTGACATCAGCATGTAGGCTATTTGTTGAGTGAAATCAAAAGGTGTTTTTGGAGGATTTTTGTTAAGTTACTGTGTGCTGTAAAAAATTAATGAAAAATAAGGTTTAAATCAGGGGCTGTTTGGATGAACTAGATTGTTTTAACGTGTTCCCAATATATTCTTTCAAATTTTTGACTGAAATGAGCACCATGGTAAAAATTTCTCCCCCTTAAAAAAAATAAAAGTGTACCTCTACCTCCAAAACATCCAGACTTTCCTTCCAATTTTACCTTGATTTTCACACAGTGTTACCTTTTTGTTTTCTTAACTAAAATCTTTTGACAACATTATACCAATAACGTGTAGAAGAAATTGCACTAATTCAGCTTTTTGCTTTTCATGTTTTTTCCCCAAATATGCTGGGAAAAGAGACGTTTGGCCAATTTACTCTTTTAAATGTCTCAAAATTAATTACAAAATTGTTCATTGAACCTTATGTTTCAACTATATTCTCCCCCACCCGCAGGTATTTGCCCGGTACTCTGCAGCGGCCACGGCCGGTACGCCCACGGCGTCTGCGAGTGCTTCAGCAACTGGAAGGGGCCCGAGTGCAGCGTACGCAGCGAGCAGTGCCTCGTACCAGACTGCAGCGGGCATGGCCAGTGTGTGCTGGGAGAATGCGTCTGCTCCAGGGGATATATAGGACAGGCTTGCGAAGAAGGTGAGTTGCATTTATTGGTCTAAACTTTTTTGGCTCTCTTGTAATCAACATAGTAAGACAAATAAACAAGAAAGAGACGAATTTGAAAACAAAGATTCTGGGGTGAATTTGAGCTCAAACAACTGGAAGCTTTTGCTTCAGATATCATCTCTGTTTGCTTAATGAATATTGAAATTAGTGTCAGCATAAAACCAACAAAATGCAATAAAAACCTTGGGATTGAAGGGGGAGGTATATGAAAATGCATTTTGATCATTCCAATAAAACAATTTTTTTTTAATAAGTCTTTTCCTTGCAATTCAATTTTACTTTTACCTTTCTTAAGTTGAAGGTCTAATACAGAAGAAAGATAGAAAGATATGCAATTTTTTAGACATTTCGTCAATTTGCAGACTTTTTTTTCCAATTGACAATCTCGTTCCTGGGTTGCCCTTGCGGCATCTCTCTCAGTACATTCCCAAATGTGTGAGTGCATTTGTTTATGGTGTAAATCGAAGACACACGCGTGCAACATCATCGGTGAATTAAGGACAGGAACCAAATCGAGGACGACCCCGATTAGAAAACGTGTATTAGACCAATGAGAGCTGTTGCAAAAAAGTAAAAGAGTATAAACAAAGGAAAAGGGAAGAGGAACAATAGAAAATCCTTGATTTACACCATAAACAAACGTGGGTGTATGTGTCTGTGTATCCTCACCACTTTTTCACTTTGTTATCCAGAGGTTCACGAGTGCGGCAACAACACAGACTGCGGCATCCACGGCCAGTGCGACACAGGCATGTGCCGATGTGAGAAAGGCTGGACCGGCGAGCACTGCTCGCAGGAGGCCAGTTGCCTGCTGCCATGCTCCCCTAGAGGGCGCTGTGTGGATGATTCCTGTGTCTGTGAGCTGGGTTGGAATGGCAGGCTGTGCGGGCTGGGTAAGAGAGCTTGATGATTTTTTTCTAATTCTGAATCAGGAAAAATTCTTGTTGTAAGAAAAGCTCACGTCCACTTTTTGATTTGTTTATATCACTATCTATTTTGTTGTACGGGGAATATTAAAGTTGAGTTTTTAATTGCAGATATTTAATATGTTAAAGAATCAATTTAATAAGGCTATTTTTAAGAGCATTTCTGGGTCTGCTTGAAATTTAGTGAGTATCTGTCAATCTCTGTGCACAAGTTTTTAAAGCCTTGTGCACAAAGATTTAGTGGATGAATTTAATGGATGAATTGATGAAACTCTTGCCTTGAAATATCCAGCATTGTTTTTTAAATTATCGTATTGTAATTGAGAAACATTTGAATTGGCAGTAAGAAATCAGAATTGTAAAAAAATATAAGCTACAGTGTGCTACTTTGTTCAAATATTGTTCAATTTTTCTCGTTCTCGTTCCAGAGGGTTGCCCAGATGGCTGTAACACCCACGGTGACTGCCAGTTTGTGGACATGCGATGGCAGTGTGTCTGCACGGGGCCGCACCGCGGCAAAGCCTGTGAGATCACCATGGAAACGGCCTGCTCTGACGGACAAGACAATGATGGAGGTAATGTTTGGCATTCATCACAGCCTTTTACTCCAAAATTTGTTTTAAATTATGTGTTTTTCAGTGGTTCTCAGTTGTAAATTGAAGCCTGTTTTACATTGTGTTTGATATGAATACGTCAGATGTTGTTTTGGACATTATTAAAATCCTGGCTTTCATTTTAGCTTAGACTCAAGAAGAATTTATGCCCTTTACTTTAGGAACTCCAGACCAATAGCGGTCTATGTTCTGCTTCAGGAACAATGTCACATTAGGCCAATATTTCAGAGTATTTGCATTTGGTATTAGCATTAAAGGCTTTTAAATGATTCTGAAGTAAGAATTGCAGCCAAAGTTGGAGTAGAAGCCAACATTTCAAAATCCTCTTTTGTTTCCTTTAAATAAAGATGACTTCAGTAAATTGAGGTCTGTTTCTTTTTTTCCTCAGATACCCTGATGGATTGCTTGGACCCCGACTGTTGCCATGATGACTTCTGTGCCTCCAGTATCCTCTGCACGACGTCGCCAGACCCAGGGACCATCCTGGGCCGTGACACCATGTCCCTAGTCACCCCACCGTTGTCCTTCTACGATCGCTACAAGTTCCTGGTAGAGGCAGACAGCGTGCAGACGGGGGCCATGCTTGACGACGTGGATCCGAGGTGAGTCAAGCCGGTCAACTGTTGCTCTACTGGGAAATTCCTCACGATAGATTCCTCCCTTTGTATGATTTATGGAAGAAAATCTGTAATTTTGAAACAAAAAATGAACTTACTACACGTTGCACTCTATTTTGACTTTCCAAAATGTTTCAGATACTTTTCATGAAGGTTGATAATCATTATTATTACTTCAGGTTGATAAACATAATAATTTGTAAACTTCAGTATCGCCTTTCAGAACAGCGGTGTTTCTTATCCAGAATGTGAAGTTTTTTATTAATCTGTAACCAATCTGGGTTTTTTTTAAATGCCATCATTTTGAAACTGAGGCCTTTGAAGCTTTGTCCCGACATAAAAAACAGGTTTGAAACTGTAGCCCATAGGAAGGAAGTGTGCAGCGGACTTTAATCTGACAAAGAAACATATTTTTCAGATTTTCAATCGTTGTTTCAATTTTCCCCCCATAAATTTGTCACAGCCACGTTGCAGTGATTCACGGCCGACTGGTTGGTGAGGATGATGGCCCCATCACTGGCGCCAGGGTGCACGTGGAAAGCCAGCCCTCGCTGGGCTATACCTACACCAGACAGGATGGCATGTGAGTACATGAAACACACATAAACTATGAGAATAGAAGTTCATTTTCATTCAGTTTTGTTGAATAATTTGGCGTCCACAATTGGAAGCCATTACAGAAAATGGTACCAAGATAGTGTGCATGTCATACATATGCTCTCCATGCGTCTTTGACTAACATTGTCACCGAAAATACAGGCATTCAAGAATGTGTAAGAGTCATATGTAACTTGTAAGTGAGACACTACCTCAGATATTACAGGGTTTTCTTCCCCCTTCTCAAGTAAGGTAATGAGTAACAGGGGACAAAGCTCTGTCACAGTTCATTCAAATAGCTTGTCCGAGACGGTAAATCTGGTGATTGACTTATAAGGCCTTGTGACTTGACTGCATATCTGACAGGGATTATGGTAACACAATTGAATTTGTAACGTCAAAGGCAGCATTTGAATTGATAACATGACTTCTTGCAGGTATGATCTGATGGTCCTGGGTGGTGGCTCCATCCGTCTGATCCTTGAGCGACAGCCCTACCACCAAGCCACCAAGTACATCTACATCCCCCTGCAGAGCTTCATTCACGTTGACGACATCACGATGTCGGCGACGTCCAGCGCGGCTGCCGACAGCAACATCTTCAGCAGTCACCACAGCGCGGTGTGTGCAGGGGAGGATTTCCCTGTACCGGAATTCAAGAAAATCAGCGCTGTCGGGAGCGAGGAGGGGACGTGTCGCGAGGAAGGCTTCTCTGTAGATCAGAGGGTAGGTTTGGGATTCTTTGAGATGCTCACCCACATGTTAACCAGTTCGCGTTGGATGACGTTTTGTGGTAATCGGAACGGATGACGGATAAACACGCAATGAGTGAGGCAGGAAATATCTGTCTGCGACCCGCTCGCAGCAAGCGAGCCCAGAAATATCAGGGTGTGCTACCCGCAGATGACAGCCTGAATACAATCGTGCCTCGGTCATGTACAAATAATCCCAGAGCAAACTGGTTAATAAGAGCAAATAGCATTTAAGGGACAAAATTTGATTTGGAGTTAAAGAAATATTGAACTCTTGGCATTTAAACAAAACAAATATTTAATAAAATCTCAGAATTCTTATCAATCAACCACTAGTCAATCACAATTTCATCACAAGTAAATCACAAGTTCATCAAAAATCAATCACAACTCAATCATAATGCAATGACAAATCCATCTCAAATAATCACAGATCAGTCACAAATTAATTACAAGTAAATCATTAAGTAATTCATGAGGAAAGTAACGACTCGATCACAACCCAGTCACAAGTGGCAATCCAGGAATATTCCTTTTTTGCAGTTTGTTTGAATATATTATCACACGACAAAAAACTAGACGTGCAGTGTTACTGATGATGCGACTTATGATAACTTGAGCAAAACTCTGACAAAACTTTTCACCTCTCTTATCTTGTGACTTGCAGGCAATCCACGAGCAGGTCCCTATCTCCGGCACCAAGCTGACCCTAGACTACTTCAGCCAGAGCGGCCCCGGTCAGCCCTCCAAGCTGGCCCTCAAACTGACCCCACCCTCCCTGCCCCAGAGTCTGGAGATGGTCCACGTCAGCGTCAGCCTGGAAGGCAGGAGGTTCCAGGACACTCTCATGCCGGAGGAAGGAATGGAGTACACGCTGCGCTGGGACGGGAGGAACGTGTACGGACAGACGGTGTATGGAAGAGCTATTGCCATAGGTAAGAACTGGGGGCATTTAGGTTTTTTCCCCCAATCCTTGGATCCGACTCTAGCTTTAGTTTCAGGAGTTTTAAGGCCCTGACTTTGGGGACTGAGTTCAATATAGGTTCATGTTCTGCTTTGGGAGTATGAAGTCCTGTAACATTAACCAAATTTTCTCCATTTGGTTGGGACTTTGAAAACTTCAAAATAATTTTGGAGCCAGCGATAAAACCGAACGTGGATACAAAGCTGAGGGTTGGTAAATTCTCTTAATATTCAGAAAGTTCCATCTAAATAAACTGACAGATATAAAAATATTCATGTATGTCCACAATGGTTTTTATTCAGAAGTCATTTAACAATATTTGGATGATAATAACAAAAGTTTCTGAAACTTCACTTCATTTTTTTTTTCAATTAATTTTTTGGCATATTATGTATGCAATTTAACAACAGTTAAATAACTTGATATGACACTGGAGTAAATGTTCTTAATTTTCCTTTAAAAAATTGGCCTGTGCCCACTCCTTCTTTAAAGATGCCTACATTTGTGTAGGTGGCATTCCAGAATTTGTCTTAAAAAACCCACTGTGGTTGTTTTCCTAGTTTCCGTTGGCTATGAGTACCAAGGCTGTGATGACATCATTTGGAGGAAGCAGCGAATCGCAATTGACGCACCTGACTGGGGCTCCATGGATCTAGGAGGTTGGCAGCTACCTGTCCACCATAACTACAATCCTGAAAAGGGTAAGAAGAGGAATGCGCTTGTTGATCATCATTGGAAAAGCTCGCCGCTTGACTAAAAAAAAGAAAAGATGACTTGTGATGACCTGAATTCAACTTGGGGAAAGGATTGGCGTTTCATTAATAGTTGTTCTGTTAAACCATACAAACCAGGGGGTGTGCAAGTACACTGTTTCCAAGTCCCTCAATTATCACAGAGGTAGGAACCATTTGAGATATGCAAAGTTTATGCTGTAATAAACATGTTGTCTTTGATGCACGCATATATTGACATCAGACATCAAGCCTGCGTACAAAACACTTATATCGTCCTTTAAGTGCGGCATTCGGAAATTTAGGTGTGAAATTGACAAATCTTTCAAAGAATTCACAACACATCTTCTCATTTCTCTGTACTTCATCAGCTATCCTGAGCCTTGGCACAGGCCAGCGTGTGTTCTATCACCACCAGCCAGCCACCATCCAGTCCATCATGGGCAACGGTCGCCAGCGCAACGAGGACTGCTCCCAGTGCGCGGGCCGAGCCAAGAACAACCGCATGCTGGCTCCCATCGCTCTGGCCAGCAGTCCTCAGGGCGATGTTTACGTCGGTGACTCCAACTTTGTCCGGAGAATTGACAAGTACGGCAATGCCACAAATGTTCTGCAGTTGAGGTCAGTCTGAGGCTTTTCATTGATTTTAAATTCATTTTGTTGGAGTATGTTGATGACATTGAATGAATGGAACTAAATGTAATATGAAGGCTGGACTCTGGACATACTCAGACTTATATTTTTTTTTGTTAAGTTCAATTTGAGAAAACCCAACTTAAAGACGCAAATCCGAAATCATTCCCACTTTAGTGCTGTTAGAAAATTGTGTAAATGTGGATTTCAGTGCAATCGGGCTGCTAATGTGTGATAGCTTGATAAAGCTCCAAATAAGAGGAAAAATCCTCTGAATTTCTAAGAGGTTGTCCAATTTACATTCTTTTAAACACTCTTTTTACAAATCAGTTGTTAAAAGCGAGTGTGAATTCTTAAAATCACATATCTGCCATTTGTGACAGATGTTCAAGAATTAGTGGGCTTTTAAAAAGTCTCCAGCTCAAAAACTGCATCTTCGACTCATCAAAACTTCCTTTTCCCACAGATACCAGCCCTCCTACAAGTACTACCTGGCCGTGAGCCCCCTGACGGGCGTCCTGTACCTCTCAGACGGACAGACCCGCCAGATCTACCAGATCAGGAAGCTAGCCGACATCCCCAACGTCTCCAGCAACCTGATGCTGGTGGCCGGTACGGGAACCCCCTGCCAACCTCTGGATCCTGACGGCTGCGGCGATGGGGGATCGGCCACGGATGCAAAGCTGCTGGATCCCAAAGGTGAGTGGAAGATCTAGGATTTTTTATAAGAGTGGTTGTTTGAGGTCTTGAAATCAAGAAATGTTGAAATGGGTAGGCTGAGATGTTGAAGTCAAAGATTTGTTTAGGGGAGTTGGCTGAGAGTGTTGAACTGTAATAATGCAGGATTTTCAGGTGGAAGGTGGCTGTGGTGTATATTTATTTTTAATGGAGGGGTTTGAGCTGAATTGTTGCATTCAAGATGTAAAGAGACCTGAGGCATTAAGCAATGAACCAAGATTTGTAAAAATTTATAAGGTGTCATTTCCTGAAAAGAAATGTGGGATTCTTTCCAATATTGTAAAATGATTAACATTGTGCCACCCCAGATAACCCCACACTGAATCCCAACACTGAATCCCAAGGGGACCACTCATTTTGTGAGTTTTTTTTATATGTCAAGGCATTGCTGTTGGTAGAGATGGCACCATATACTTTGTTGACGGAACCGTAGTCCGGAAGATCCAAGATGGCATCATCACAACAGTAGTCGGGTCCCATACCTGGGTCGGGCCAACCAGACTGCCGAAATGCTCCGACAGCATGTCCTTTGATCAGGTAGGAAAGCAATGCATGTTGATTTTTTTGTTCTGGGTTTTTTTTTGTCAAGGATGCTGGCAACAGAGCTGACTTCGGAGTTTGCCAAACCCAATTTCCTATTTTTTTTTTATTTTTTTTTTACTTGACCAGGTGAAGCTTCAGTGGCCAACTGATATTGCGATAAATCCCATTGACGACTCCATTTACGTGACTGATGAAACGGTCATCCTGCGGCTAGGGAAAGACGGTTTGGCATCGGTCTTCGCTGGTGTACCCCCCAACTGCCCCTTTGATGGTGCCCCGCAGTTAGGCCCCTCTGATGAAGATCACATGATCAGCGGCGTCCAATCAGGTCCAAAGCTGGCCACGCAGGAGCAGTTGATGCTGCCTAGTGCCTTAGCCTTCTCCAGCACTGGCGAGCTGTTTGTTGCTGAGACAGACAACCTCCACCTGCACCGCGTCCGCCGCATCACCACAGATGGAATCATCTCTTGGTATGCCGGCCGAGACTCGGAATGTGACTGCCGCGACGAGGAGTGCATCTGCTTCGATCAGGATCAGCTCTTCGCTGTCGATGCCAACCTCAACACTCCCGTTGCCTTGACAGTGACCCCAGACAACGACCTCATCATCGCGGACCAGAGGAACCTCCGCATCCGCAAGGTCACCTTAGACATCCCCAAGCTAGACGAAGAAGGCCACTATCTCCTGGCGTCGCCGGATCGTCGCGAGATCTACCGCTTTGACCGGCGGGGATTCCACCAGACCACGTGGGACACCCTCACGCAGCTGGCATCCCGCAACTTGTCCTATGACGGCAACATGAAGCTACGGTCGGTCTCTGATGGACCCGGAAACGATTTGAGGATCATCCGTGATGACAACGGGTCTCCGTTGAGACTTCTGCCATCCAGCGGCGATATTGTCGAGCTGACCCTGAACAGTCAGGGCTTGTTAACGGGAACTGCCAATGGAGATGGGAGTCAGGTTACCAGACTGGAGTATCATGATTCCGGTGAAGGTTTGCTGATGGCAAAATACAGTGGCAACGTACTACAACATGTCTATGAGTAAGTAATATTACTAAATACACTAATGTCATCTCCAAGTTTATAATTTTTTAGGTTTTTTACTTTATGTTAAATGTAATTTTGTTAAAAAAAGCAGATGGCAAAATAATAAAATATAAATATAAATTGTCAAAATGTAGTCTACGAATTGTCACTTGAGATGCAGTGTGCTCTCGCCCTTTGAATTCACTTTGAATTCATAAGGATTATGATTATTTGTCTCTTTCACTGTGGCAACCTCACAGGTACAACAATCAAGGGTTATTGGAGACAGTCACCTGGCCAACAGGGGAGGTGACCAAGCTACGATCCAGGACCAACGACTCTCACTCCATCGTTGAGATGACTGAGCCAGGCCGGGCTGACTTCATCAGCTCCACGCTGCAGCACACTTGGCTGACGGAGCAGACGCTACTGCAAGGTGGGTTGGAGAACTGTCAGAAATGAAAAGATCTCATTTTGAACTTGGAATGAGAACTGTGACTAGACTTCTTCAAAGCCTTGCTTGCCGAGTGTATTTTTTTCTCCAGTCGGCCAGACGTATGCCAACACCCTCCATGTGAAGTCCACTAGAGGATGCATAGTCCAATCAGAAAAGACTCCAAATGAAGTGATTTTTAGGATGCTTATTTGCTTATTAGAGGATAAGTCTCGCATTTTGGGGGAGTGTCTAGACATATATCCATTCAATAAAATCAGGGCTTTCTAAAAGCAAAAATTGCAGTGTTTTGGAGAATGTTGTAGGGTTCATAAGGAATCAACTCTCTATAGTTGCAGATTCCAGTTCCTAGAATGACACCCCTTTCAGATCCGCTAACATAAAATAATATATACAAAAATATGTGATATGGGTAAAGTTAATGCCATAGTGCCCTATAATGGGATCAGTCAGATTTCAGATAAATATTTTCAAGACTTACAAATTTTACATTATCTCATCCCTCAATGCAGCGGACCTGATGGCCACCATCATCCAATCACGCCACGACGGCCAGTTCTCCCTCAGCTACCCCAACGGTGTCACCGTCCAACTGCAGCGCGATTCGCACCCAGTCTACGAGGATGACCCCTACGCCGTCATGACCAAACGCAAGATTGTCCTGCCCGAGGACCTGGTCAACCGGCTGGACTGGCGATACTACGGCCGGAGGGGTGGGCAAGACAGGCGGAAGATACTGGTCATCGGCCGGAAACTGCGGGTAAGGAGGAGGGAAAGGAGGAGTTTAGTCAAGAATAATTTGAGCTTGAATGATAATTTAACCATTAGTTGATCTCTCCTAAGTGAAGTTTACTCCAAGAAGTCACATCGTTGTTCACAAATTGTTCATTATCACTTACATCTCTTGCCAGTTTTCATGTCAGTGTTTCCATCTGTACCCACAAATGAAACAAGTCTTTTAAGAACCAATGATGCAAATAATGCCCTAGTTCCAAGTAGTCCTCTAGAGTAGTCCGAACATCATTGTCAAAGCTAATAGTGGTTAACCGTAGACCATGCTCAAACTTTCTTTAAGATTAAAGAGCGTTGCTCAAAGAATGATTTGCTGCTTGAATCTTCAAGGCTCTATGTTTAAGTTCTATCATTTCTTCTTCATTCATAGATCAACGGGGAGCACGTCTTCACTCTGGAGTACAACCGCTTCACCAAGACAGAGACCCTCCAGAACGCGGACGGCATCCCAATACTTATCATTACCCATGATGCAACGGGGCTGCCCATCGAGTGGCTCCCCACGCATGGCCTGAAACCCACCAACGCGACCTATGACCCTCTGGGCCGGCTCATTCGCTGGCAGCGGGGGTTGATGTTTGAGGCCTTCTCATATGACATTGAGGGAAGGCTGGTTGGGCGACGCCATGGGAACGACAGCATGTGGAATTTTGCGTATGAGAGAGCTGTTCAGGTAAGACTACATTTTATGTACTTTTGGGGTTTTTATAAATATTTACAAAGTTACCATTGGGACAACCTCACTGTCATACAACTAAGCTCCAGGCAAAAAGCAGCAAATTTATTGGTCATCTGTCTAATAAAGGTTTAAGTCTACCCATATTTCACAATGTCCAGTTTTCTACTGCCTGACAAAAAAAAAGCAATATATCAGCCATGGTTTCTCGGAGGGAATATCAAACTGATAAAGGTTGAAGATTTTGATTCTAATGGAAAAATCTAATTATCAACATTTTTATTCAATCTTTTTTTAGCCATCACAAACCACTGTGCCCAATGGCCAGCACTACGCCATGCTGTATGACAACTCTGGTAATCTGAAGATGGTTACTATGCCGACAGGAGCACGCCATCGAATCAGGACTGTGGTCTCCCTCGGCTACACCAGAAACATTTACTCCAGTGAGGACAATGCACCCTGGGTAATGCAAGACCTCAGCCAATCAGGTCACCTCCTCCAGACCTTCTTTCCCGGGACGGGACGCCGCACCACGTACATTTACGACAACAAGGATCGCATGGCTGACGTACTCTTTGAGGAGACGGCCGTGGAGTACAGTTACCACAGCAACACAGACCAGGTGAAAACGATCGAGCTACAAGAGGGGCGATTCCACAATTCCATGCGATTCGTGCACAATGGACCGCTAGTGGAACAGATGCTGGTGCGCACAACAGGTTTCGAGGGGTTGATGAATGCGCGGTATGACTACGTCTACGACGCGACTTTCCGTGCGGCTACCATCTCCGCTGAGTTCAACACAACGGTGCTGCCGCTGAAAGAAATGAGATTTGACAGCGAGACAGGAAGAGTGGAACAAATGGGGTTCTTTACGGTGACCTACCCAGATGCCGTCACTCAGATCATGGCGGATTCCTTCTTCCAGTTGAGGAAACAGTACGGCACGTATGCATTGCTGCAAGAAGTCAGTTACCAAATCACCGGAGTGGGCACTATCGCCAGCATGTCACTTTTGTATCATTTAACGGGCCGTATGGCTCAGCGTGTGCTGACAATGCCCAACGAGTCCCACACCACAAAGTATTTCTTTGACGTCAACGGCCAGTTGGAAGAAGTCACGGTGGACGATCGCTTAATGTGGAAGTATACTTATGACAACAATGGCAACATCGCTTCGCTGAGCCATCAGGGTTCAATTGAAACATTGGACTACGATGATCAGGACCGCATCACCAGGGTCGGTACCACCGATTACCGGATGGATAGTGATGGTTTCCTAACCCAGAGAGGAGAAGAGATCTTTGAGTACAACTCCAACTGTCTTTTGGTGCATGCTTACAAGCCCCATGTCTACGACATCCGCTACAAGTATGATGGCGTGGGCCGGCGCATCTGGCGTAAAGACCACACGGGCCGGCAGGTCCAGTTCTTCTACGGCGACATCACTAAACCCACCCGCGTCACCCACATCTATGACCACATGGCCCGCGAGATGACCTCTCTGGAGTATGACCTCCAGGGCTTCCTGTTTGCCATCCGTCGGGGCCAGACGCAGCTTTACGTGGCGTCCAATCACGTCGGCTCCCCAATCGCTGTCTTCAACGCCAACGGGGAAATCCTCAAAAGACTCACCCTGGATCCTCTAGGTAAAGTCCTGAGTGACTCGGACCCAACGTTCCTTCTCCACATCGGCTTCCAGGGAGGCATCTACGACTCGCTAACAAGACTGGTCCATTTCGACAGGCGGGACTACGATCCCATCTGCGGCCGATGGACGTCACCCGACCTCAACTTCTTCAAGGACATCACACAGACTTCCAGGACTAAAGCATTCAACATGTACACATTCAATGGAAACATCTTTGTTGGAAGTGATACAGAGAGCCACTACCTGTCAGGTAAGTACAAAAGCAGGAGCAGTTCAATCAGATTAAAACAGATATTCCCCAACTGGTTGCAGATGTGTTGCACATCTTAGCAAAAACGACATGTCAGTGGTCTATTCTCTGGCAAACAAAGACTCCATTTGAAAAGTGTTGAAAAAGTACATGCAAATGACAGCAATACGTATACATACAGAAGACGCAACTTTAGCAGTTTCTCCAAGTATACATTGGTGGTGGAACCAAACTTTTAAAGACGACCTCTTTTCCCTGACCCTGTCAGATCTGTGGAGTTGGTTCCCAGTGTTGGGATATGACATCAACAACATGATCCCCCAGCTGAATCGCAACGGCCAGATCGAGACGATTGACTCTCATCGCTCAGCCTGGAAGGACAGCACGGTCATGACATCCTGGGCAAAGGTACGTGCCTCCTCTAACATGGTGTGATAAACAATTTGTACTTGATAACACAAACCAATATTTTGAAACTAACTAAGTGTGCAAACTCCATGCCAGAGAACATCATCTATGACAGAGCTAGAAAATGCATCTGATAGTAAAGGATATTTCTGTCGTGCACCCAGGCTCAGTTGCATTCAGATTCTCATAGGTAGACTCCATGAGTTTGTGCAACATTTATTTGAAAACTAGTTGCCGCTACGCCACTTCATTGTTGTAGTCAAGTGCACACAAGGCATTTTGACTTTGAAGTCAAGTGACAAGCTTGTAAAGTGCATTTCTGATAAAGAAATTGCATGGGCTCTATTCATGAGTCAGCCATATTAAATTGAAAGCGAGGTAAATTTTTCATTTTTGGAACTTGCGAAGAGAAATGAAAGCAATGACACAAAGTAAATTACAAATTAATACCACTCTGCTGTGATGAATAACTTAAGATTTGTGATTAGAAATACCCTAATGTTTTAAGCCACATTTAAAAAATAAATGAAAGTGAGGCTAGAATGCATAAATAGTCTGGCACCATCCCATTCAACAGTTCACAATTTATAAAATACACTCAGGGAACACGACCAAAATGGCTTCCTCTTGATTAAGGCCCATTGTCATAGTTCTTGAGCTATTAACTGTAACCTTACTTCTGATTGGACTTGGGACTGAATGAATTCAGATTTGGCTTGATGAACTGGGCTATTATTGTGTTATCCAGTGTGATCATTCATTTTCTAATGTAAAATCTCCATCACTGAGGATACCTTTCTCTATTCTCTCCAAACAGCCCTGCACTGCCCTAGACTGCCAGGGGAGCCTTCACATGGACATGATGTACACCAACTTCCACGCTCTGCCCATCGACCACTTTGCCAGGGACTCTAAAACCTACACTCCACCCCCTGTCAAATTCACCAGTAGCCCCGCCCTCATTGGAGGGAGCGTCCTACTGACGCTCAACCGCGACAAAATTGATGTTGAGGTGTTCGGGGCCATCGGAGAGACAACGGAGAAGCTGGTCTCCATAGTTACAGGAGCTGAAATCCTGGAGAAGTTGCGCCACACGCAGGACGGGCGCGATGTGCAGTATTTTGTGAAGTCCAACGACGCGGAGGACGACTTGGACGCGCTGGATTTGATTCCGGAAGTTGCAAGCTTGAACATGATTCTCAATGATGGGAGAATGGTGGTGGCAGCAAGGTCGTCCCCTCAAGCCAATGCCACGATCATTACGCTACGGACGGAATACATAGCCTGGAACTTCATGTACGGTATCACGTCAGACGCTGCCAGAACTATGGTGCTAGCCCAGGCTAAGGATGTGGCCATTGCCCAGGCCTGGCAAAAGGAGAAAGTCAACATTTTAAACAACCGGCGGGGCACAATCAACTGGACCGCCGTTGAAAAGGCGGCCATCTTACAAAATGGCTTCCTGCCCACCTACGAGGGGCAGTACACACTGGACCCAACGGTCTTCCCAGAAATGGCCTTTGATGGAAATGCCATACGACTCGTCCGGGTGCCTCAAAATCTACAAACGTAGCATCGACGCAACTTGGACAAGCCTGAGAAAACTATTGGCGTCTTTCTCAAAGTTCCACATGCTGTTTATAATTCAGCAGATGTTTTCTGAAAAATAGCGTGTCATTATGTAGCACCTCTGCTGGAATAGTATCCACCATCATCACATGGCCATTGAGTCCTATAGTGCTTCCAAAGAACTGAGATGCAAGCTTTAAGGACTGTCAATCTCAGCTGGATTTTTACCATTTTGGTTCTTCAAAGCTGAAGAATAATGCAAATTTGTTAACCGCACAAACGGCTACAAGTTTTAATTGTAGAGTAGCCTTATGCTTATACGTATTCAAAAGAAAACATAAAACTGAGTGAAGGAATGTATTCGAGTCTTGTGACTGGGATGATGACATGGACAAGTTTCAGTAGAAGAGGCAATAAGGCCTGTCACAACATCTGCAAATGTGTATGAGAATTATCTCCTGCTACTCCATTGCAGTGTGTGTTGTGTTCACTGGAGATCAAAGAAGTAAAAAAATATGCCCTGCTTCCTTTATTATGCAGGACCGTGTGATTAGCGATTTTAGAGGTCTACCTGCACTGTTGCAAATCTCTACTTATCGAGAAGCTAACTTGGAGGTTTTTTTTTTACCTCTAAACCTGTCATCAAAAAGGGAGATCGCCTCAATATGCATTGTGAGATCTTAAATGAACTGGCTGCAATTTCTTGTGTGCTGTATTGACAAGACAACGCTACCACATGCATACTTAATGTGCCATATGTTTACATATATATACCATTTACGCTGCGAAAAAATATGTGCTTCTGATTATTCATCAGAATTTAATTTGTAAAAATTAACCTTTTTTTACCTGTACATGTGTATAACTATTATGATTGGTCATCAGTTTTCCAATCAAAAAAAATTGTCGTGATTTAAATAAACTTGTGAATAAAATATAATATGTAATTTAACTTTTGTGAGAAAAATCATGAAATGAAAGAAAAAAGTGTAATTTATATCAGATGTTCGTTTGAATGAATATGAAAAGTGGCAACCCTATATAAGGTTAAATTATAAGAATTTAGAACAAAAATTGTAAATAGAATTTAGATACACAATCAGTCATGCTAGCTTATTTGAAAACCACCATTTTTTTATACTGGTGAATGACACCTTTCAGCATATGGGAATAGTGGATTAACACAGATATAAATAGGTTTGGAAAAAAATGGTTGCAGAAGCGGGATCTTCTGTTTGATTTTTGTTAACTCAGCAATTTTGGTAAACAAAGCATTTAAAAACACATTTTTCATAAAGATATCTGCTCATTTTTTGAGCATTATCAGAGGGTTTCGTATGGCATTTGTTTTTATTTTGTATTGCCCTGTTAAATTTTATGTTTAAATGTAGATATAGAAATACTCAAAATGTACATGTACTTATGATACATGTTTTGAACAGCGAACGTTTTGAACGTGTATATTTGTTCAAGGCATTTTGTGACAAGTTTCGCACATTTGTTATTGTATTAGAAAGTAACAAATCATTTAATTGCATGACAATCATTTTTGAAAGATATTTCAAGAACTGCTGTAGGTAAAATAGGTAGAAGACGTGAATGACTTAAAAATACTGACATATTTTATTTATGTTGCTAGAGTATATGCCAAATTTATTTAAATGTAATGTGCATTTTAAAACTAGGTCTTTTGTGTTTCAGTTTATCATGGAAAGTAGAATTTCTGAGTTTGCAAAAATGTGGGTTTTCCATAAATATTGCAGACTCTGTGGTAGACAGTTATACAAGCAAAAGGTTGATATTTTTATACCTAAATAGTAAGCATGTACATACCTTTTATTAACAAAAACAAAGTAATTTGTATGTACAAATATGAAAGACAAAAGTTCTCTTCATTGACATGTCCTTTGTAAAGCAATGGATTCATTGTCATATTGAATAAGACTGAAAATTAGTTTTTCCTGTATGAGTCTAGAACAACAGTGTTGCCATGAATTACACCTTGTTGAAAAGTCAGGGTACATACTTTCTCAGTTAGAAAACTTCCCTTCAGTTCCCTCAAGTTATACGGGAGAAAACACAGGGTACCAGACAATCAAAATAATGTATTACAATGTAATTACATCAGAGACTTCAAAAGAATGTTCCTTGCATCAAATATAACTGATATTTCACGTTAGATTTCCCACTCTGTTCAGTCGGTAAGTGTAAGTGATTACAGTGCTATGCAATCTAAATTCGTATTTTATGTCAATCTTTAATTGTTATTTTAAAGCTGTATAAGAAATCCATTACAATGTGTAGGCTGATCTTTTTTACAGAGAAGTTTAAACAACATGTTTATACATTGTACTTGGCTGAACCTTTTCTTTGCTCTGTTAAGTACTAAATTTGTATTTCGTGTCTTCTTTTTGCATGTTCTTATTTTATATGTATATTTTCTGGATGGTCTTGCATTGACTCTCATCCTGTGTGTTCTTTACAACAACTCTTAAAATACTTTAGCCAAAAATACTGTAGTTTATGTATTTTTACTCCTTTTTATGATGTGACCTATCTGGTAGAGTGGTGCTCATTTTATTAGATAAAAAAGCTGTGAATATTGTGCTGTTAGTCGAACTTGATGTACATACTCTTCATTCATCACTTGTTCATGTTACTCCCTTTTTTTTCTTACGTTGCATAAGTTTTCAAAATGGCATGTGTATTCTGTATTATGCATCCTTGAAGTTTAGCTTGAAGTTTCCTCTAAAATAGCTGCTGTTTTTCTCTCTGTAGCAGCCTGGCTGGTAGTGAACTAAATTGCAAAATTGTTAATAATGATGTAAGCATTATTTTTGTACAGCGCTGATGTGGAGAAGGTTTAGGCCTTGTCCAGTTTTGAGAATAAATAATTGATAAAAAAACCTCAAGCAGTGTGGCTTTATGTCATTTTGTGCTCAAGTAATGATAGGCCTGCTAAAGAAGTGAGATTTTTTTCAAAAATGATAAGATTTTGGCGTACATTCTGTCCACACCACACTTCATTGCATCAAATTTGAAGAGGTATTCTTTTCTGCATTTTTACTCATTTGTTCAGTTTACTTGGGTATTTCATTGTCAGTTTTTCTTATTTAATCATTTAGATTCGTATAATTTTCTGTGATACTCGGAAAACTTCACAGATATCCAATTGCATTTTCAGGAAAGAGTTATAAAAGATTTAAAGCATATTCTAGAAAATAATACATATTCAGCATATTCTAATTTTGCAAGTCCCTGAAGGCAGCTGATTGGTTCATCTACAAAAGCGGCTGGCTAATTGTATTGTAGCTGACCATATTTGGGTGGGCAGGCTTGCATATGATTAAAAGGCTCAATGGTTGGAAAGTCGAGTAAAATCGCATGGCGCATCAGCTGTCTGGAAGGACGCCATTTTGTTCCACGCCACTTCGTGAAGATATTTTTGCAAATTTTCGTATGATTTTGCCTTCTAAATGCCATCTGTGGAGCTTGCTGACGGCTGAAAGATACATAATTCATCTGTGAATTTACCTCCTGTTTGAGCAATTTTGACGCATTTCGACTAGAACAGGGAGCTGTCGCTTTCCTTTCCGGTGTAGTGTAACTACATGTGTATTTCCGTAAGTAAAGTGAACGTGTTCTACAACACGAGGTAAGTTCATCCCAGGGGATTCACACACTGTATTCGTAAAGCGTTTGGAACGATACATCTTCCTCACAATTTATAAGAATTCGAGGAAACTACGGCATCAATATTCCAAATGTTAAGTTGTGTTTGCTGCCCTGTGCTTGGTAAAGAAGTGTATCGTGCTGCAAATTGTACGAGGTCATATGAGAAAGGGGGAAAAGAGTCCCTCAAAAAAATCTGGCATCATAAAAAAAATTGAATTCATTGAAAATGGCGCAAAATACGTATTCGGTTGGTATTCAAGACGCCACGTACGTGCAGGCGCGGCGCGGTGGGGGGGGGGGGGCAGTAGTCCCATTTTTTGGGGGTCTAGCCCCATTTTTGGGGGGGTCTAGCCCCCCCAAAAAAAATTTCCATGAACAAAAAATGGCAGTTTCCAATTTTAGAAGTTGACGTGAGTTATTTCACCCCCCCCCTCCCCCCCAAAAAAAGAGTTGTGAGAAGGGGGCACTTGTACACCAAAAGTATTATAAATATTATATTGTAGGATTTTATCAGCGCTCCCCATTGAAAATGTGGTACGAGCCCCACCTATTGATTTTCGCTGGCCTAAGTGTCCCCAGAAAAACACGCCTCCCTGCAATAATTTCTGGATCCACCCCTGCTAGGCCCCCCCCCCCAAAAAAAAAATATAGGCTTTAGAACCGTGCCTGACCATGTGGAACTTTTGTCATTTATAAAATAGTTTGTGACTATGATAACTTGGTTCACAATGCATGAATATCAACTGCAAATTTTTGGTTCCACATTGCCCAAAACAATTTGTAAACTACCTTGTATGTCCAATGCTACTTTCATATCTTGAAATATTCAGACCAATATAATTAATGGTATTTGTGGTTCCCAATCCCAGTGATTCTCCTCACTTAGCCATTCCCATGGCTATTTCGTTTATATTCCCAGGACATTTTAATGGTGTATTTTTCAGAAAACATCCAGTTCAAAACTAATATGCAAGGAAAAAAGTCAGAAGACATGCAGGACTAAAGTTTTAAGGCACATTATATATATTTTTTTTTTGGGGGGGGGACAATTTATCAAAACTTAAGTTGTGATTATGAGGTTCTCAAATAATTGCTGTCAATGTAAATGCATCTTGCTATCACTTCAATTCTAAAAATGTAACCTCATTTTTTAGTCTACAAATAAAGCAATCTTTTTTGCTATGAAATCATGTAAAAATGACAGTTTTCTATGCTGGAAGGAGGTTCTCAAATTAGCAAAATCGTGGTTTTATGTTATCACTCATTCAAACAGACTGGGACCTTGAGTGCAGAAAAACATGCAAACAAAATCTGGCCAAGTTTACTCACTCTTTAGCTGACAAAACTCCAAAAGTTTCATGACAAAGAAAAGGTCCTCAGTATTTCACCGGCCAAGTTTGGGTTCTCAATTCAATTTTTAATTCAAGTAGACTTTACTTCAACAATTTGCACCTGAGAGAGAGTGATGCAAAGGGATTTCCATTTGAAGCCTAGGACTCTCAAAACACAGTACATGTATTGAGAGTCCCACATTATCAGACTACCATTCAGCTATCACAAAAATCCAGTATTGCCCCTGGGTGGGGAAAAGCCATTTTGAAATGCCTAGCTCAATTAAATCCCTATATTGAATTCATAACAATGCAACCTTGAGAATTGTTCTACAACCAGATTATGAATTTGATGCATTGCAGGATGTTAATTTTGCATCCATTTCTGAAAATGTGCGTTGTATTTCTGTCACAGTTATAATTGGAAATCAATATAATTGGACCTCAATTGGAACTCACATCTTTTATTGAATAAACGGTATACGTGTAGAAAGGTACTTTTGCTAATTGCCATGTGTTCACATTATGCAGTATCTTTTTTTTCGCCACTGTACACACACTAAACATTCATGCCAGTCATTGCAAAATGTGAATGAAAAAAATTGAAGCTTTAAAATAAGTTTCAATTCCATAACAAAAGTGTCTTTGTTTCAGGGGGGGGGTAAGAAAAGGTAAGTATGGGAAATGCTAAGAAACAAGTTTGATCTTACTCTCTTTTACATTCTTGGAACTCAATCTTCAGGAAATGTTTGAAATTATCAAGAAATATTTTGGTAACTATGGTAAAACAACAGAAACTTGTTTGAACAAATTTAAATGGTATAAGTTTGCCCAAGTAAAAAAAATCTTACAAAATTGTAACTTGCCAGCCTGGTATCTTTTCCTATTTGTTGGCTTTTTCTGAGCCTATTAATTGCAGAAATCACAAAAAGGTCCATTCCTAACATCAGCATTTATCTCGTTTGTGTTACAGTCGAATCTCGTTAGTACAAACTCTGTTAATACAAAATTCTGGTTATAACAAACATAAAGCCTTAGTCCCGACTGTGCATTTATGTGCACAATGAATGGGACTGATGTGCCTCTTAATACAAAATTCTGATATAACAAACGATTTGGTTAGGTCCGAACGAGTTTGTATTAACGAACCTCGACTGTATTTGGTATTTGGGGTTTCCCAAGCTACAGTCATTTAGCCTTTTTGAGAAATGGTTGACCCAACCTGAGGGTGCTGTATGGTATGCATAAGCTCTTGTATTTACTCAAAGGTACCCACCCAAAATAGCGCCCTCGTATTGTGTCCACCACATCTCCAAAATGCTAAATGCGTAACTGGCATTAAATGTTTTATGTGCTCAATAAATTCATGCAACTTATAACCGAACGAGTATGTACCTCACATTCTGCAATAGATAGATCTAATTTTATACAATGCCATCATTTTCAAAAAGGAAACAACCAAAAATTCAAATTGACAGTCAAAATTCTAATTCCCCTCTACGAGTGTGATCAACAACATATTATGCATTGAGTTCATGGTCTTTTTTTCCCCATGTAATTTAATGCATAATCCCCCCCCCCCCCCTTTCTGGAGCTGTTTAAATTTACGTTTGATTTTAAAACTTTTGTGAAAGTTTTGCTGAGTATCTTTTTGTCATATTTTCATAATCACCCTGGATAATATGCAAAATGTATACTTGGGAAAAACTTACATTGTGCTTTCTTGTGTGGTGGCATCCTGTACTTGTTAGTAAATTTTAAAAAGAGGGAGAAGAAAAAACACAGACTTGAAGATTTCGCTTTGTTTACCCAACATAAAAATAAAAGTGGAAAACTTATCATCACTAAAGACCTTTAGTTACTGTAGAGAAAGCTTACAGTTACTCGTGACATTTAGTTTTTGAAAATAAAAGTGAATGTCTCCATATAAGTGGAAATCGTAACACTTTTCTACAAATTCTGTTGGGAGTCCAAAGTGAAATACATGTTTCTCTAAACATATTTTTTTTTAACATGGCTGATTTACAAATCAGTGCACTGTGCACGATTTTCTTCTCCCTTCTATATTTATTTTTATTTATTTATTTGTTACTTATTTTTTAATGTTATATTATTTTTTTGGGGGGGGGGTCTCAGGGGGTACTAGATCTATTTACACCTAATTTTATTGATTGTGTTATAATTTGTTCAATAACAGGGAAATATGTATTGCATTGTTCGAGCATGGTATAGACCTACATGAACTTTTTTGTTCCAATTTTTTTTCTGTAAAATATTTTTTTATGTTTGCCACCTCAACACTAGTGTAAAGGCTTTGGGAAATGATTTTTTTTTATTACTACTTAACTCTTACAAAAACACAACCAAAAAGAAAGCATATTTTATGTGGTCGTATTCCTTTAGTCAAGTGGTCAGAAAATCTACAATTATCTAGACAAAAGTAAATTGACAAGGCCTGTGTTACTCAGTTACCCAGGACAGAATCTTGTTTTCGAGAGATATTTTGATGTAAATTAGGTTAAAATGTTTGGACAAGCTTTATTGAGATACGCATCACTTAAGTGGTTGAGAGATTGCAGGACTGAATTTCTTGTGGCGATGATTTTAGAAACTTGGTTGAATCATGGCAACCTCTTAATGATACTAGCAGACAGTGTCCTAGTTCTTCTGATGTCGTCGCAGATCACCTAAAAGCACCCAATTATCTCCTTACACCTCTCCACCTTTTACCTAATGGAGGCGCCTATGATGGTTTATCACAGTGACACTCTCTGTGCCAAGGAACACATGGAGATCTTAGTCATATTTTCTTGCCACCAAGTAGCAAACGAAGGCCTGTGACGTAGTCCATCGGACATGATCTCTCTACCCAGTAGCAAATGGGGACATCTGACAGTTCATCACAGAGATGTTCTCTCTACCTTATAGCAATAGACTGAGATATATGTCAGCGCATCACAACGACATCTCTCCACCAAGAAACAAATTCAAAGCTGTCGCAATCTCTCCCCAACCAGCAACCAGAAACCTCTAGCAGTTCATCACAGTGACATGCTTGCTATCCACAAGAAAATGGATATCCCAAAGATTCCTTTCTGCCAATCAGCAAATGGCAGACCTATGACAGTTCATCACAGTGACATCTCCAGCCAGTAGCAAAAGACACCTGTCACAATCCATGACAGTGACATCTCTCCTCCCAGCAGCAAATGTAAACTTGTGACAGTAAGTCACACCAATGTATCTCTAACCAATAGAAAATGGACACCTCAAGTTCATCACAATGATGTCCCTCCTTTCAAGTGTGGCAAATGAAGACATGTACAACACTGAGTTCATCACAATGACGTCTCTCCACTTAGTAGCAAATGGAGACCTGTGACAGTTCATCACAATGACGTCTCTCCACCAAGTAGCAAATGGAGACCTGTGACAATTCATCACAATGACGTCTCTCCACCAAGTAGCAAATGGAGACCTGTGACAGTTCATCACAATGACGTCTCTGCACCCAGTAGCAAATGGAGACCTGTGACAGTTCATCACAATGACGTCTCTCCACCCAGTAGCAAATGGAGACCTGTGACAGTTCATCACAATGACGTCTCTCCACCAAGTAGCAAATGGAGACATGTGATAGTTCACCACAATGACGTCTCTCCACCCAGTAGCAAATGGAGACCTTAGACAGTTCACCACAATGACGTCTCTCCACCCAGTAGCAAATGTGACAGTTCATCACAATGACTTCTCTCCGCCCAGTAGCAAATGGAGACCTGTGACAGTTCATCACAATGACGTCTCTCCATCCAGTAGCAAATGTGACAGTTCATCACAATGACGTCTCTCCGCCCAGTAGCAAATGGAGACCTGTGACAGTTCATCACAATGATGTCCCCTCAAACCAGTAGCAACGGACACCTGTGACAGCTTATCACAATGACGTGCCTTCAAACCAGTAGCAAATAGAGACCTGTGACAGTTCACAATGATGTCCATCCACCAAGTAAAAAATGGAAACCCTTCCTAATTCATCACAATGACAACTCTCCAGCAGCAATCTCTCCACCTATATCCTGTCACAGTTTACCACTTTTATCTCTCCACCCAATGAAACAAAATTATCAGTTAAAGCTGCATCCATTTGACTACAAGGAAAATGACCTTTCAAAATATGGTTTCTTTTTTGTTCTTTTTGTGAATTAAAATATCTAGGAATTTTAGTAAGTTTGAGCTACATATGTGCATAGCTCCATTGGACAAAGATATATAGTCTCTGTCTTATTACAATTTTGTAGTTCACTTTTTTGCTTGGTTTTGGGTTGGTTGACGCATTTTGCACTGGATCCCTGGAATGGCCTTACATCAGGGTGTCATTTGGGAGTAAGACCCAATTGACGGATAAAGTGTATAATTTGCATCGTATAATTTGTTAATTTTTCTTGGGTTTTTTTTTGGGGGGGGGTATATTTTTATGTAAATGGGTTTATGTGATATAAATCACATACCACGCAATTTTCTCAAGAAATCTGTGTTGACAGATATGTTCTTTTTCCCAACCTTAGAGAGGGGAGGGGGGTAGGTTTATTGGGTTTATTTGTATTTATTTTTCAGTGTTTGTTTTTGGTACGGTATTCATGAACTTGACCACAGAGCATACAACTTTTAGACAGAAATATAGGGATTGCTAATACTTTGAATCCTTTTTGGGGGGGGATTTTTGTACATGTTTACTGTGATATAATTCACATGCCATGCAATTTTCTAAAGAGAATTTGTCAATGTGGACTGATATGCTCTCAGTTTCCCAACCTTAAAGGGAGGGGGGTAGGTGGGGTTTTTTTTGGTTTTGTTTTTACTTAATTTTTCAGTGTTTGTTTTTGGTGCAGTATTTGTAAACTTGCCCACATTAGGCCTACATTTACTTTTTTTTCATTTAAGTTTTAGACGGAAATATAGGGATTGCTAATTCTTCCAAATCTCCTGTCCTTTGTGGGTTCTTTTGTTGGTTGAAGGTAAATGCATATTAATGCACTGGATCCCTGGAATGGCCTCACATCAGGGTGTCAGCTGGGAATGAGACCCAAGCCGACGGATACAGTGCATCGATACCTTTTTATTTAATATTTTTTTAGAGGGTGGATATTTAATTCAGCAAAGGGTTTTGCAATTCAAATCTCAATAACCCTGAGATGCATGTCTTGACAGTATCTTTACTCTTGTGCTTTCTCATGGGAGCAAGATAGGGATGATGTAACATCGTCCCCACCTGGTTCCCATAAGAAAGCCCAAAGAATGATGTCATTACATCTTAGGTGTATTGCCCGAAGTAAATGAATCAATCAGAAGTGTGAGGTACATGTAGACTGATGTTTAGAAAGGACACAAAATTCCATTCACAAAAAAAATGGCAAAGATTTTAAAATTTATCTGCAGTAACTCAGAATAATGCTAATTGGTAAAAGATTGGGTTAATTTTAATCACTCTTTATTCACACATTTTTCATCATTTCTGTGGAAGACTTAAATTTGTGCACACATGGCAAAAAGGAATTCATATTTGAGTGTTGCATATTGAGTGGTAATATTTAAGAGCACGGCAAAGGACAACCTGAACGTCCAGCAAAATTCGGTTGCACTTCACACTGTTGACAGAAATGCAGTTGCATCATCTACCTCGGAGGTTACATTGCACATTGTGTAGAAATTCTCCAAAGGGTACTCATAATGTTTAAGCAAGAGCAATTATATAAATTTAAGACTAACTTTGTGGCTTGAGAGACCATGAATGTTGCTTTGAGAACTAGAGACAATCCCTCCAGTTTTTTTTTAAGTGATTAATTATCCTTGTATTTGTCTGTGCCTGAAACCAATCCTCAATGTGACGATTTGAACAAATTTTAGTAGAGAACTTAAGGATATACGATAGATCTGGGCGTAGCATACTGCCGCCTCACAAAAAACACCATCTTGGTAAAAAGTAATGAAAAAATATAAAAGATACTTGCATCCATACGCTTATGAAACTACTGTCTGGACAAATTAACAATTTTAAGTATCCCGCATTGGCAAATTTGTTGACGTCTCCCTTGATGCACTGCGAAAAAATAGACTCTCCTCTTGGAGGCGCACTGTATTGGTAGTCATCCATATCCTTCAATATTTTATTCAGACACTTTTTTGCCCATTAATTTTGGAACTTTTGTTTATTTGAATGCACATGGAATTTATCAACATTTCTTATGAAGGCCCACAATTTTTTTTTGGGGGGGGGGGGGAAGCACGAACATTTGAGAAAATGAAAGGTGCTTTCATATCACATTGCCTTTAGATGGTATAAAATGTAGATGCAAATCAGAGAAACAAGTAATGCATAAAAATAATAATCAAGCCTGATGCAATAACTTCCCTAAAAACTACAGATTTTTCTACTTGCATAACCATGTACATGTATGAATCGCATTTCGTTAGACTAGCGAAGGACTAGTTACAGTGTGTGAGAGACTTGTAACAGTCTCCACACCTTCGTTGTCCATGCGGTACGTTGGATTTGTTTGGTTTGAAATTTGTTGACAGCAGAGAAATTCTTTGTGAGCACAAACTTCTGACAAATTCTGCCAATTAATACAAATACTGCCACTGAAAATACTGCCAAATAATACCACTGCCACATTGTCACTGATTATGAGGTCTGCCCACTTGTCTGTAGGAGCTTCCTTGCAAGCTTTTGCCCCTGCTGGATCAAATTTTTCTTCTTTAATTGCAAAAAAACACCTGTTGTTGCTGTGTGCATTTTTTCAAAAGGACTTTTAAAAAATTGATTGCAATTATATTGACATCTCAAAACGCAGGAAAAAGGCAGGGTACAGGACTGTTCGTCGTCGTTTAAGTAGCCCGTATTATATGTTTTCATAAAATGCCATTTCTGAGTTGAAATTTTTTTTTGGAATGTCAAATGTGAAGCTGATACTAAGATGGATATTTGCAGTTTTGAAAGTGATTGATATTTTGAAAGGGTGGTCACATGCATGATCTTAGCTCGAAGATGGTAATTGTGCAATGCTTTTACAGTTTTACTCTGATGAGCTCCTAATTAAATTTTTTGCTGATTTCTAATGATTGCAAGATGTTTACCACCCAATTTATTGCTCACAAATTTATATTTATACAAAAAGAACTTGTATGAGATCCTGTCCTGTACCCTGCCTGAAAAAAAACAAGATGTGGCTAACCCTTACTTGCGCCTTTTTGTTTTGCTTTTGTTTTCTTGAGTTATTTTTTCATGTTGACAAGTGCAGGTGCCTGAACCTACAACTGACGCCGACATCTTAGGTGATGTTTCAATCTGATGTGGTCTCAGTCTGATGCCAACCTGGGGGACACTCATCTGGAGGAGACTCATCTGCGGTGATGCCTCGGTCTGATGCCAACCTGGGGGACACTCATCTGGAGGAGACTCATCTGCAGTGATGCCTCGGTCTAATGCCAGCCTGGGGACACTCATCTTCAAGACGGAATGAGATCCATGGGCATACTCTGCGTGATCTGAAGATGCAAACTCCATCTGCGGTGATGCCTTGGACTGATGCCAACCCGGGGGACACTCATCTGGAGGAGACTCATCTGCAATGATGCCTCGGTCCAAGGGCGGATCCAGAACACAATTTTTTTTGGGGGGGGGGCAAAAAAAATTTGGTCCCCCAAAAAAGTGGGTCACAAAAATTACGGCGTGGGGTTCTAGATGCTCTGTGGTGCAATCTGAGGCAATTTCTGACCACTTTAACCAATGTTTTTGTGAGGAAAAGATGGTGGTTTACTCATTGCCTGCCTTTATTGCGATGTCACATAAAAACATTTTTAAAAATGGTTTCGTTTGGGGGGGGGGCCATGGCCCCCTTTGGCCCCCCCTGGATCCGCCCTTGCCTCGGTCTGATGCCAACCTCGGGGACGTTCATCTTCAAGACTGGATGCGATCCCTGGGCATACAGCATGAACTCTGGGTGATCTGAAGATGCAAACTCCATCTGCAATGATGCCTCAGTCTGATTCCAACCTGCCAGTCTCTCATCTTCAAGATTGGAACAGCTCATCTTAGGGCAAATCCATGGCAATAGGAGGATACTGTGCATATATCTCATGCAATTTGATTTTTAAAAAATGCCGCTATAAAATGACAGTTATGTGAAAGGTGTGCGATCCTTTCAATTCAGAATGTTCATATTTTGGTATGATTCCAATCAACAAATCTGCTGTTCAGGAGAAGTTGTGAAGTAACTGCCCAAAGATATCAAGTTCCACTTAAACTAATCCATAAAAAGTTGGTATTGGTAGTGATTGTAAACAAATGTTAGACCACTTTTACATTTTGTAAATGCCATGGATTTGCCCAATTTATTCAGCATGCATTTTACTTCATTGCAAAAAAGTACTGAGCCAGGCACAAGTACTCATGATTAATTGAAAAACGATATTGAGTAAAGATTTTCCATTTTAATTGATGGAAATCATTAGTCTGAGCATCACCTGTTGTCCAACAGAGCCCTCTCCATAACCAAGTTCTGATATATCTGAGCAATGCAAAATTTACGCGAGTCATGCATTTGATAAGAGATGTGGATTTAATTAGCTGCGGACAATCCGTTTAGCTGCCATGTTTTGTAAAACAATGGGTTTCCGAAGCCCAAATAGAAGGCGCCCGCTGAATGGTCAGAATCTCGAGGTCAGGACGCAGTTTTGTTTTGCATAATTAATCGCCGAATCTGCTCACATATCATAGACCCTTGCTGTGCAAGGGAAAATCCATAGACTACTTTTGCTTAAGAATCAAAAGACAAACTTGTACCTTACACTGTCAAAGGTAAACAGTTTAATAGGTAGGAAAGACATGTGCCTGGCTCAGTACCGTTTTAAAACAAGATACATGCATCATTTTGCTTTGTATTGAAGAGGTATTTTAATACAATGTTCATGTGTATTATACTTAAACCGTATGGATATCTACACTAGCACATCATAATTAGAAACTCATTCAGTTTTGCACTCTGAAGTCTCGTTTCAATCCTGAAATCCCCTGTCTGGCTAGCAATTATAACATATTGCCAGCCCAGCAGTCAAAATGAATCAAGTGACTGTTTTTAACAGTATAGTGCTCCCTGCCTTTAAAAAGCAGGATTGAATGGGTGTGATTGTTATGAAACCTTTGAGTGACTGTAGGAGATTGTCAGCTGTGCCTACTAGTCACCTGCTTTTGTCTAATGATGGAATTTGACTGTCACAGTGCCTACAAGAAATATGATCTGACTGTTGGTGACTAGCCTGTAGTGTATAAATGGCATGACAGGGGAACAGGATTGAATTTTTGACTTTGACTTATCAAACAAAAGGTTTGACAGAGATGCAACATGTACTTGGTCTTTCACCTTAAGAAATGTGTTTTATACGTGCATATCTCTTGCATACACTGTTTTCAAAGCTGTAAAAGCATGCTATCATCCTTGATATTAGCCAAAGTGGGACAAGGTTGGTCTTTTGTTGATGGTTCACCCAAGGATGTTTGATACGTGACCATCTTCCTTTGTGAAGATGACACTTTTAACTACCGGTAGTCTGAAATTCTCTACTGTTAAAATTTAAAGAAAAAGAGGTAAAAACAAACAAACAAAAAACATGTTGGTTTGCTCCAAACACAAAAAGGCATGTTCTCAGCTGAAGTTAAAGAACGTTTGGGAGTTATGACCATAGAGCTATATTAAATTGCTAGAGCGCTAACTCCTCCTTCCCCTGCGCGGAGGTACTTTAAAGCCGTCCGGGGTGCGGACATTTTGAATTCATGTGCGTGTTTGTGGAACATAATAAAATCACACAGAATGGATTTCGTATAATGTACTCTACAATCAAACTTGCATGTACAATGAACAACGTACATGTAAGCCAGTTTTCTGTCAGTATGACGGTTAAAAAAGTCACAGAAAAAAATCATCTGCAGCGCGTACGTGTCTGCGTTTGTGTAAGTTTGCGCAGAGCAAAATGAAACTTGTTTACTAATTGTGCAGTTTGGTTTTGGGTATAATCGGCTTCGATAACGCACTGGTCTAGTGCGTGAATACAAATGCAGGTATGCAAATAGCCGTACTAAAGTCTACAAAATTTTGAACTTCCCATAGGTTTGGGCACAAACATGGGCCAAGTTCGGGCAAGGACCATTAGTCGACTAGTGGTTGATTTGTGACGTACCTTACGCCTGCGCACTGATAGCAACGTGCGAACGTCTCTCGTCAAACGCTGGTCAAAATGTCATCGCAAACTTTCTGGCATGATCCTGGCTCTCTGCTAGCGTTATGAATGCGCGTGGCTATTGGTTACCAGCGAAGCAATTAACCAACCCCAGTAGGCTGGTTCCAAATAGTCGACTAACGTAGTCAACCACCGTCGACTAGACAGAGTTCAGGCGAACATTAGTTAACCATTGGTCAACTATAGTCCTTGCGCGAACTTGGCCAAAGATGTGCCCAGTAGGCTTCATTTGTACAGTGAGTTGGCGCTCTAGTAATTTAATATAGCTCTAAAACGATTATGATGTGCTAGTGTAGATTGTCTTTCTTGCCTTAATAAAGTTTTAGTTTGTGGTGTGTTTCAATTTTATTTGTCCCCGCCCTGCTGTCCATTTCACAATTTTGCAGCAAACAAAATTCCCGCTCTTGTAGATTAAAGCTGGTACATACGTGCTTTTAAAAATGTCTTTTCCAAACGAATTTTAAAGGAATATAATGTCCTGTAACAGATTTGTTTCACTTGTTTGCAGGCCTTTCATACAGGTTTAAAAATTGGTTTTAAATAGCGCGCTCCAGTTCAAAAGGTTTTGAGCGAATGCTATAAATATTCTAGTGATGTAGCCATGTAATACATGTATGCTTATTTTGGAATGATGCATTTTGTATTCGCCTGGCCCGATCCTCGCTACGTAATGATCGTGGCCGGTGCATGGCACTGCTCTGCGATCAAGGTAGACCTGACCTGCCTGGTTGCACCACAGATCCTACGTTCTATCAGAATCTGTGCTCCTTTTGCGTCTTTGCCTCTTACGAGGATTGCAAAACCTGTGGCCGCAACACAGTATGACCACACCGTGCACATACACACATGTCTGAACGTGTACATGTACATTTGTACTTGTAATGTGCAGTGTTGAGATTATTCTACATAAACTGCTGTCGTAAAAGCATGCGTACATGTAACTAGTCCTGCTGGCTTCATTGGAAAGCTCATAACTAATGTAATGCTAGAAAATTATCAATTCAATTTGACATCTAATTTTCTGGGTGCTGCACCCAAAAAGCATGTATGTACCAGCTTGAACTTGTTTCGCAAACATTTTGGTGAGAACTGTACATTTATATACATGTTCATTAGTTCATGATTTGACGACTGAATTGTTTCTTGTACTTGTGCAGTTTGTATGCACATACTTGTGCAACTTGTATGCACATACTTTTCGATAGACGCAGTTAACTTTATTTGCCAAAAAAACCCAAACAACCATTTGAAAAATATGTACAGAACAAATCAACTGTTTAAATGCTGTATGCGCAACTTCTATTACATTTTCAAAACATTGGACTTTAAAAAAAACCACCAAAATTGCTGCAAACTTGCCCCGAAATGGACAGCAGGGCTATTTTTTGTCCTTTGGGGGGAGGGGAAAATTGGGGGAAATTGGGGGATGGGGGAAATTGGGGGATGGGGGAAATTGGGGGTGGGGGAGGGGAGACTGGGGGGGGGAGGGGGGATAGGGGAGAGAGATCAGGGGACATAACAAAGATACAGCGCCCTCAAGAGTTGGTTTCATTTTCATTTTATTTCGTAGAATCCATTAGAATTGGAGAAAAAAATGACCAAAAAAAAAGCACCCCGGTGCATACAAGTCCCCCCCCGGTGTGGGCCGCGTGTTCCCCGCCCACGGACGCCAACAGGTCCAGTGAGTTGCCCCACTACATTACTTCATGATCAGTTGTGTTCGTGATGTATACAACATCCGAATCATAAAATGTCTAAGTCAAATGCAACATGGAAAGGATCCAATGAACTCCGACAATCGGTTTATTTTCTACTCGGCAGATGTTTAATGTATCGTACAACTCTAACGTTTGCAAATACTGGAACATTTTATGCGCCCACTCATAATTGCTGCTCTCAGATATTTTCAGAATGTTCACCGTTGCATTATGGGAATTGATCAAATAAAATGAAACAGTTTACGAAGTGGTTACATTTTGTAAGTTTTCTCTAATGTTTTTCAATGTTTGTCGGACTTTAAGAACAGTAATGCTGGTCCCTCATGAATAACTTCCATACTTTAACTCTTAAAACCCAGCCTCATACTGTATCAACATGTTCCATCTTTTTCTAAGAAAGTTCTCTCTCTGTTAAACAGAAGTTTTTTGCAAATGTAACGATTGTACATTTGAAGGTTTAAACGCTTCAACACGCGCATACAATTCTTGGCAATCGATGGCAGTGATAATATTCAAAGTGCATGTACATGTCTGTAGCCTCATTTGCAATGTCATGTGACACGCAACAGTTTTGCGGCAAAATTTCACCTTAAAATGGAGAAAGATGTCACCGTTTTCAACCACACAGGGTGTACATGTACATACGCACGTGTAATTCAGTTCATGAAACTGCAAATAGAGATTAACTGCATCAAAATACTAACGATCCTTAATAACTATTTTTGGACAAAAGCTTGAAGATATTGCGTGTTTCCTAAAGTTATTGTTTGAGCAATTGTACGAGTTCCACAGTTCGTTTAACTTAGTATCAAAGTTAACAGTTATCTTGGTTTTTAGACTCTTTTTTTTTCTTCTTTAAATGCAAAGTATTGCTTTGCAAACGATTAAATGCCAAATCATCCATTGATTTTCGGTTTCTTTCCTCAAAAGAGTGCAAAGTATCAAGCTATTAGTCTCTTTCAATCTCTCTATTCAAGGCATTTAGTTTTATTTAATTTCTTGTATTTTGAATTTAGTTCGGAATGATCTTTGCATTTTCCCGCCAACATGGCCAGGAAATAAATGACAAGTTTCAGTCATAAAATATCCTTGTTTTCAAAGTGTTCAACTTGTAGCTGTTGCATTTTGTTTACTTTTATGAGCCCTTTGAGATTTTTCAAAATAACTCCTGCTACGCATGTCAAAATTTCATAACTGCCAACTCATAATATTCATGACGACCGAATTAACAGATCCATCTTCATTGACACCTATGTATGTACTCTTCCCGTATGAGGGGTAAGATTAGGGTTTCGACATGGTTTGCCAAACTCTTTAGTGCTCAAATGTCAAACAATTTCATTGATGACAAACATGAAAACAGTAGCAAATATTTTATTTGCTTCAATTTCTCCTAATGCACATGGACGGCAAGCGATCGAAGTTGCTTGTTTGTCCTTGCTATTTACAAATGTTAAATTTTGTCTTTGGAAGCCTTAATTGGCATGCCCTTCTGAAGAACCATACTGCTCAGTGACTCGGTGGACGATGTGGTAGCAATCTGCCTGACAGCGTCCGGAGAAACTGTGACCATCCAATGCTGCACGGGTCAGCCTGTCCCGTACTCCATGCTAAGTTTAATTGAAGTTTTCATTAATTCATGCACAAATACAATTACATCCTCATGTGTTGCTCAGATAAACCCTAATATTCTCATGGCAGTTTGGTGTACGCTAGTCTACATAATCACAGATATTGCACATGCTCACATGCTAACCTAAGCAGGGCCCAGGAAAATCTATTTGTTATTCAAGCTGCGCACACAAAAATTTGATGGTTTTTTACTTCGGATTAAGGAAACAGTTGTTTTTGTGCAAAATTTAAAAGGGTAACAACAAAACGACTAAAGCAGTAGTTCTGAGTTTAGCAAAAATATCTCCAACTCAATTGTTGACCCATATTTTATTTGTTTTACGGTATATTTTACATACGTGTACATGTACATGTACATTTCAACTTGCATGTACAAATGTACATACAAACCGGACTGATTTTTTTTTACATGTACATGTGCATGTACATGTACCAGTTCATGTACATTTCAATGTACGTATAAACTGGATTTCTACCTTTCTGGGGACCGCGCAATTACAGATTCGGTTACCATTAACCCATGAACTTGTGTAAACATGTACTTTTATCTGCTGTGTTTATTCCGAGGGAAAAACATCGTCAAATCTCTTGTGTACATGCGCAGGTATTGAATCTAAACTTACTGTGGCATTAACTTGTGTCCCCAAACTGAAAATAGGGAAAACGTTTTTTAATCTTGTAATAGTTTTGGGGTTACGTATTTTGGATTTGGTCTTCAAAATTTGGAAAAAGATCTGTATTATCTGAAAAGTTTCTTATACAGACAAGCGACGAATGCACGATTTATACACCATTAAAGCTTTGAATTTGTGTTCATTCTGAACACTACATGCATCTGCCTTTTTGGCTCGTAAAAATATAGAGGACAAACCATTGCATTGAAAGCAGGCCAGTGTAAACGATGCCTTTTTTAATTGTCTTTCAACAAGTTGATGTATTTTGAATGCCATCAAAAACTGCAGTATTTTTACACCTATTGTTCGAACGTTCAAGTTCAGTCTAGCCAGGCAATTAATTTAGCGGGAAATATAAATTGAATTGTTGCCCACTTCTGTGACTGAAGAATCCCGTCTTTTGTTAAACAACCAAGTTTAACTAGTCAGATTCCATCAATTAGTGATTTCCTGGGACCTGCTTAAGTTATTTGACCCCAACCCAGTCAAAGCACATTTTTATTTAAACTATTCGATCAACCTCTTTAGAAAATGAAGAGTGTTTCCAATAGAACAGTTGAAATAGGTTTAAATGATTAAATATCTTGTTTGAAGTTTTGTTAAAAAACATATCGCATGATAGATATCCTTCGACAGGAAATGCATTCGCAAGTTTTCTTTAGCATTTAAAATTTGTAATTTCAAGTTATCTTGATCAGAAGATTACGAAAGTGCACTAACAAAACTCCACTTTTGCACTTGTTTGAAGTTTAAGGAAACCTATTGTTTGAAACTTAAATTTTCATGGTTTTCTAAAAAAACTGAACTTATACTAATGTGATGTTTTTGCCGAAACAAAATCAAGAGAAAATTGAAATTCTGTCTCAGAAGGCAAATTGAACGGTACTACAGGTACACACTCTTATTAGGAATTATATTTTTAAAACATTTGCTGGGGTGAATAAAAAAGAACTTTAAATAAATATATTATAAATGCTTTTCTGAGAAGTGGATTTTGTTTATTTCTGCTGCATGTGCCAAGATTAAACAAACTTATCTATTAAGGTTATTAACGTTCCTAATACTAGAAAATAAGCAATTCAAGTTTTCAAGATTATTTCAAGGTAAAATATCAATTTTTTTATTAATTCGATCTACAATTTTGCCACTTCTTAAACCCTTGTCTTCCAACCATCACGTAGGTTTCTTGGGATTAAGCATTTTACAGAGATCTGCCATTTATTTTCTGAGATGAGAAAAAAATTGCCGACGAGAAGTGTACATTAGATTTAGGTTTTCTCAACAGTAACTTATTGCCACTTGCTCTAATGAGGTACAATCAAAATTTTACAAGTATTCACAAATTGACATTGAGATCAATGTTCACGTTACGAGCATTTTAAATGTCAATTTCCAGTGCAATACTGCATATTAACTCCAACATGCAAATTCAAAAGTATGGATACATTTTGGTCAGAATGAGGTCATCAACTCCCATGTGATTAAGATCCTATCAACTCTAACTTTCCTAGAGGCTGATCAGGTTTTTGGACCTTAGACATTGGAAACAAGACACACCAGCAGTCGGACAAATGACCGCAAGTACTTTTAAGTTACACGCTGAATGTAACTTAACAATGGGTTGGGTGCATGGAGCGTGATAGTCTTCAGTCTTCAGCAATACCAAGCTACATTTTTAAAGTTATAAATTTGGTCCTTTTTTTCTTCACTATAATAAAAATCCGTTGGCATTGAATTCTGTGATGCCAACACTGACAATCGCAAGCCAAATGAACAAGGCTCTAGAGCAAAAACGATCTGAATCAAAGCTTTTATTTCTAGACGGTACTGAGCAGTTTTCAGGGGCCGCAAGAATACTGTACACGAAGTACAAAATAGGACATTTGAGTCATCTACAAATTTAGTCTGTTTTGTTCACATTTCATGAAATCCAAATGAGACCTATAATCAAGCATTCGGCTTTAATTTAAACTGGCTGCATTTCTGACAGTTTCAACACAATGGTGTGCTGCTAGAATGTCTTCTGGCGGAATCGGATTATCGCCGACGATAGACTCTGCAGTTAATGACATGAGACTTCAAGCTCTCACCGAGTCATTGGATTAAATTTGGATCATACCGAACCCTCCAACTGCAGGACGGTTTGGACAGGTCTACCGGTTTAAAAAACCAGTGTCAAGAGAATACGATGGCAGTGTACAGCCAATTGATGCCACCTTGACTTTAGCCCTGGATTTTAGCCTGGGATCAATTTAAGACGACTCTGAACAAATAGATACACATGTACATGTATGAAAACAATAACTTCTTTGCTTGCTGCAGGTTTGGTTTGGATATTTCTCCAACTATTGACTTTTTGAAGTTAACTTGCTCTCCAGCTCAACAAGTGCAAAACTTAAGCAATGAGAAATTTTCTAGGGAAAGCTCTTGGGGACCACAAGGTTGAGCAAAATGTACTCGGCTAGTTCAGGATTAAGAACAGAAAACTGGAGCATTTAACTCGATCAAGGCATTGACTAGGAAACTATGCTTCCTTGTTTTAAAAAAAGTGAAGATTTTTTTTTTTAAGAATATGACAAATGACTCAAGTTCACAGTGAGATCCCACAGCATTGCATGGGTAGCAAACTGCTCAATATTGGGCAGAGTTAACGATTTTGAACATATTTTAGGTTGCACAAACAAGAGAGTTAAAAAAAAAGATTCAGGATCTCTTTCAAATTGTTACTGTTTCAGCTACAGATGCAACGAGCCCCATTCTGTCTGCATTTCTGTAATGGGTAATTTGGACTCGGAGCAGGATTTTATAGCTCTGCTATCACCCAAGCATGAATAAATTTTATCATTTCATACGACAGGGACCATGTGGGATTGTCAGAAAACCAGATCTCAGCCCAACCCATCATGGGTGTCTGTGAGAGCATAGGTTCTTTTCCAGCTGTGGATGGGATTCACAATCCCAATGTCTTAGACATGATGTGCATTTTCCCCTCTCTGCCAAGCCAACATATGCCTTTCAATCTATGAGAGCAGCATTTACAGCATTTGAACTAGAAAGTCAGAGAATTTGAGAACTGGCTTTGTTTTATTACAGGCCTCCAAAGAGAACAACTTTAGATCCAATATGGACCAGCTGTGCAACGTACCAGTAAGTGGATTGCTAGTGTAAAAAAAAGATGCACAAAATGCTTTCAGAACTTCAACATTGATGTTTAAGTATTTCAGTTGTCAATGCACACAACCTTTATGCATCACAGGCTATTTTAAGCCACATAAGATTCAAGATATTTTTTCAATTTTTGAAATTATTTGCAGCCTTTGCAGGATTCAGTTTTGCATTGTCAATGCCTTGATCAAGTTTTGCATCACTCCTACTTGGTACTGCCGAAGACTGAAGACTATCTGTGCAATACTGCTTTGGTTTATGTAGACAGCGTACAAATCTAGCCATGAGATATATATACCCTGGGTTTATCAAGCAACACACTGAGGATGTATCAATAGTGCATGAATTAATTCTACAAACTTCAATTAAACTTACCATGGTACTTGTTCTCGGGACTGGCCCCCCGTGCCTGATGCCACAGTTTCTGGGTAGGACACTGACAGGCAGATTGCGACCCAATCTCAACCCACCATTCACTCTTTCTTTTAGGGGCACACGCATTTGTGTGGTTTCCTTGAACTCAACTTTTCTGATTCAAATTTTCCCCTACTTTTTGAAACTTTTAGAATTCATTTTCCAAGAGATTTGTGTCCAAATTTATGGATTTTTTTTTTAATTCCCCTTGGGAATGGGGCATTAGTTCTTAAACTCACAATATTGGGAGATTGCTGAGTCCCACTAAATAACAAATGATGCCTCACGAGAGGTTTAAAAAAAATCATACATAATTTTTGGCTACTTTTAAGGATCAACAATTTGCTTTTTGCATGTATGTATGTCAAATTTCCTTTGCATTTGGGCCAAAAAACCCTGACTTCAAACAATCCGACATCTCAAAGATTTGAATTTTTCAATTCTCATTTGATTTTTCAAATTTTCTTCTTTTTTAAACATCCAAAACGTGATGACAAATTCAGAAACAAATGCGTGCCCCCTACAATTTGAGTGAATGGCCTGCATGGGTACATCGTCCACCGAGCAATCTAACAGCATGGTTCTCCCCTTCTGCACACCAGGGGCTTCTCCAGAGCAGTTTCAAGAGTTTGGCAATTGTCTTTTCTCTGGTCGTTTCCTCTTTTTTTTGGCAGTATGGGCTCCTGAATATATTTCTAGCTACAAGTGCTTTGTAACTGCCCAAAATACTTGGATTCGATCAGATCCTAAATTAAAGTTTTTTGATATTATAATGCCAAGATTGAGAGAATGAAAAAACGGTCAATTTTTTTTTCTTGGAAAACTTAGTTTTTCTTGGAAAACTGATGATCTCAATTTACTTTGCTTAGCTTGGAAAATAGTTTACTTTTTGAAAACATTTAAGAATTTGGTTGATGCATTTTGGGAATGCTCTTTGACTTGAACTTATTTTAATTTTTTTTCTGAAACGCATTAACTGAAGTAGCGTTCATTTTAAAACGAAAATTTGTGACAAGTAGAGTTTTAATTTTCTAAAAGACTTTTGAGTATTCAGATGCAGTTAATCACTTAAATGACATTTTAAAGTCTAATACCATTCATTAGAATTCAACACTGCACAATGCGCAAGAAATTGGTTTTGGAACATGTCAATACAACAGTAGGCATGGAAGTTTCAGAGTTAAAACCATGGAAGTTATCCATAACAGGGACCTACAGAACTGCCTTAAAAATCCACAAACACTAAAAAACATCAGAGAAAGCCAACAAAAAGTAACCACTCGTAAACGCTTCATTTGATTGGATCAAAGGCCACAATGTAATGGAACATCTTCAATATCGAGCGAGCAATGTCAGAGCAGTTGCACAAAATCGTTCCTTTGATTTGCAAAGTTAAGAGTTGCGGATACATCGACATCTGCTTCGTAGAAAATAAACCAACTGTCAAAGTTCAAAGGATCCTTACCATGTTGCAGTCGACTTGGACATCTATGATCCAGATGCTGTACACATCCCAAACACACTGATCATGAGTAATGCAGCAGAGCAACCCACCGGAACCTGTCGGCGCCCGTGGACGGGGAACACGCAGCCCACACCAGGGAGGACTTGTATGCACCGGGGTGCTTAGAATGGTTTTCTTTTACATTGCCTGTTGGTATTAAACAACAAATATAATGTTGCGTTAACAGTGGCTTGTATGTACATGTACATGTATAATCAGCACTTGGCACAGAAAAAAAGTTTTAAGTTAGAGTTGCTCTACCCGTGTTCTTCAACATATTCAATATTTTTTCTTCTAACAAATTTTCAATTTGTATGTTTCCATATCCAAAAAACAAAACTTTTTTCTCTTTTTGACCTTAACACTCTTGGCTTTTATTTAGGAGTTGATTTTGAGCCCATAATACACAAAATGAAATGCCTGATTTTAAAGTCAGCAAATACTCCAAATATTGTAAGGTACTTATTTCAAAACTAAATGTGGACGGATATTTTTTGTTTGATGTCTCGCTATAAAGTGAACAACCTTTGTATTACTATTAAAATAGCAGTTTACAAACAAAATCCATTTTGGAATGAAACTAAAAAAAAATAACACAGGTAGAGCAACTTCAAGTTCCTTAGTTAAACAAGTGGCAATGCGATCTTAAATTTGAAAAAGTAAGGAATTTGAAAACGTTGTGAGTTTATAACTTGTAATTATGCAAAAAAAAATGTGTTTATCTTAATATGATCCAGACTGCCTTTCAGCGAATTCTTTAGGAAACTATGATATTAAATAATGAGCTAATATAAATAAACTAAATATACTTCAAAAAGAGTAAAAGTCTTGAAAAATAAAGAACATTTTTTTTTGGCAGTCTCAGCAATACTAGATTTTTTGTAAAAAAAAAGAAGGGTATACAGAGTTTGGAAATAAAAACTCAACTTTGTGAAAGATCCTTATGTCATTTGATCGCTTGCATTATTTTAAGTTCATATAACGTGCCAGTACTGATTATACTTAAAATGCTGGGTACATGACTGGTAAATTAGGGTTTTTTAAAATCAAAATTACATGTGTGCCATATATCCACATTTTCATGTTTCAGTGTCGACAAGAATGAATAAAGAATCATTATGCCTTGATCATCAGATTATCCAGATAAATTGCGCTGTAAAAACATTGATCACAAAGATTTTAATCATGAATTATTATAGTGGATGTAGAACGCGCACGCACATCACACTTTTTATAAGATGTGCAACGATTTAAATTTCTAAGTTTCTGGATATGAAAATCTTTTTGGTTATCGCAATTTTAGTAATGACAGCTTTTTGCTCAATACATATTTACCATAGTCTAGTACCCAGCACCCAACAGGCATTACTAAAAAAAAAAATTAAAAATTGAGGCGACCAGCTCTCACAGAATTAATTAATAGTTTTTAAATTCAAGTTTTAAAGGACTTCAGGAATTTCTGTTTTGTTACAAAATAGGTTCTAGTGCGACAGAAAGTACATGTAGAATGCAGAAAGTAGAATTTGAAGAATGCCAGCAGAAGCCAATTTCTACATGTTGCTCGCTTCAATGAATTCGTTTGTGAAGATTTTCTTTTCATCTTTTGTTTTACATGTGCTTAGATCGCAACAAATACCCAATTTCACAATTTACAAAAAAAAAATCCAAATTTTATGGACATTCTGTGAGGGTTGGTTTAGTCTTTTCATTTTTCAAAATTTGTCTTCATCAAGTCCACTTTGTCCAGAGGTCTCCATTTGTGAAGTGTTCACATCACTTCACATATATATTGTTCACTGTTCTCTGATTGTTGTCATCAGCAAGGCCCGGGAAGATCTTCAAATGTTCCCGAGAAAAGTCAAAGTGTGTCTGATACATGTAGGCCTACACGTAGGTCACAAGATGTTCAGGAGAGTTTATTGTAGATCCAATAGGGACTTGTAGTGTTCTGGTCACTCATCACATGTACAAAATATCCACAGCATCTTACATGTATTGTACCACATGACCATAGGAGAAAAAGCAACAGTAAGGTGTGCATTGGCCGATGGCTCATGTCTTTGGAGGGGTTGATCAGTTGATGCCATTCCACTGAATGTGTAGTTTCGTACGTTGAGCAACTATACATGTTGGCCATCCACATTACAGTTTTATGCCTACGTGTAGATTGCCCAAATATCCAGGGGGTAAAGTCGATGCACAACTGATTGGAAGGATTCGCATGACGTCCTGCAGATATGCCATGTCTAGGTATGACATATTGTTGGATGGATGAATTCTAGTTGTTTTGGAATTGAGCAGTTGATGCACCGCAGTTGATGCACCGCGGAATGTGATGGATGTCCTCCAGGGAATATGCGAAGGTGACTGGTATGACAAATATCCTGCCATTGATGCAAGTGGTGAATTCAAGTCCTGTGCTGTGATTCATGACCTCTAGTACGGTGGATAACATTGACAAGTATCAAAAAGTTGATCAGTTGATGTACGGCTGATGTGGTGGATTCTACTAATGTCCTGTGGTGTGTGGTGTGGTGGATGACTCAAGCCTCTGAAAGTCAATCAGTTGATACACGATGCATGTGGTGGATTAAAGTCGGTGTCCTGTAATCGTTTACCGCTGGTACGTTGATGACAAGTCTCGAAAAGTTCATCAGTTGTTGCACGGCTGATGTGGTGGACTCTATTGTCCACTGATGTGGTGCGGCAGATGGTTGAAGCCTCAGAAGGTCGATCAGTTGATACATGATGCATGTGGTGAATTCAAGTCCTGTCCTGTGCTTGATGACCTCTAGATCCGTGGATGACAAGTTCCAGAAAGTTAATCAGTGGATGCATGGCTGATGTTGTGGATTCCACTGCTATCCCAAAAGACGACTAGCGAGTTGCAGTGTCTGTAACAACATTCTTGAATGTAGAAGACAGTCAAGGCAAGCCTGCGACAAGGACGCCCTTTCATCTCTGAGGTTAATGTTGGCTGGACGATTAGGCCTGCAGTTGCTTGAATCTGGAGGCACAAGAAATTGTATAAAAACAATAAATTAACTTCATTTCATGAAAAACAATCGCCACTGCTCATTTTCAGGAATGTGCAAATATACACAAACGTTTCCTTTCGGTAACCATATACAGTAGGCTATAGGCCTATTGGAAAAGAATGTTGCATCCTGACACCACTTTTTCCATTATATCATCTCAGTGAACGTCATTCACTGCAAAAATTTTGAAAAGACATGAATCTGGAACTGAGAAACATTACCAATTTGAAATAATTTGAAATACTTTGAAAATGTCCTTGACACTCCAGACTTTGACCGTACTCCTAGAACTGACCGCTGAAGTAGCGTCTGGACACTACATTCTTTCTGGCCTATTTTGAAAAATTTAAAAAGTCTTCCCTCAAATTTTAACAACAGAATACTGTCACAACTTGAAGTCAACAAAATAAGGGTAAAAATGTGTAGTTAAGGAACCCGTTCAATACATTTGGAATGACACCAAATTTGCAAAAGCTGTTTTTGAACGGAACTAAAATTGTATTATAAACTGACGGTGTCATTTTTTAAAACCAAAATAGCCATGAACAAACAAACATAAAAAGGAATAAATACAGTCCTTTTTCCTACCTACCTACCTGTATGATATCAGAGCGTTACCGTAAAAAAAAACACAATTATTCGGCATCATAAAGTTATATAAAAAAATATTTGTCGGCGCATGCGCATCATTTGTCCAGAAACTGGGCAAGCAAAATAAGACATGTCGTCAATGTCCATGTTGTTAGTGCAGCAGACAGGAGGACATTTCGACTTATATTAGCCGTAATTATCAATCATATATTGATCCATGAACTCACCTGACGTCAGTAATTGTGATATTTTCAAGTTTCAACCGCAAATTATTCCAAAGAAGGGCATTTTAAAAATATTCCAGCCGAAAGTTCGTAGCACGTGTAATTTTGAAACAACCATATTTAACTGGTATCCGTACTATTGCTCATGACAATTGTCATGTCTCACTGTTTGGTAACCAGTAACGTGTCGCACGCGGGAGTTTGGTCTTGAAAAAAAAATAGTGAGGGCGCTATCTATTAGCAAAAATCTTGAATTATTGCAGATACGATTGAAATATCGGTGTGCCTTTTTTCTTTTTTTATTGATTTTGCATAAAAATAATGGGTTTCAATATTCAGCAATTGCAGACGGACCAGCTCTATAAGGAACAGTAGCCCGCCCCCTCCTGCCACATCAAATCCAATACATCCCCCGCCCCTCCCTCCCAAATTACTTCTCTTTGCGAAAAAAATCCTCTGAATCTTTTTATTCCTCCAAATAAAACAAAAACAAAAGGCAAAAACTAACAAAATACCCCCGCAAAAAGACCCCCCCCTCCCTAAAATAAATACTAAAAAAATATAGGCTATTCTCCCAATTTCCCCTCCCCAAAAATAAATAAACCCAGGGAGAGGTAGGGATTTGGGTAGGTTAGAGCTGTAGGATCAAGCAACAAAGAAGACAATTCTTTTTGCTTGTTTCCTTTGATCTTTTTTTAAATGGTTATTTCTTCTTCTTCTTTTTTTGAGAGGGGGGGGGTGATGTTTGTGGTTTTCATTTTCAAATTGAGATGCCTCTGCTTTTTTTGCTTTCACCATGCATTCCCGATCCCCACCGAAGTGCTTTCTGTTATCTTTTATATACTGTATTAACAGTAATATATTGGATAATGGATATATCAGTTGGACAAGAAGGCCCCAAAAGATGGGAATGGTACAGGAGGCCCGAAATGAAGGCACGCGAATGGGCAAGACTAAAATAAAATAGTTGATATTGAATTTTTAACAAAATCCTTTGTGTTATAAATTCAATGATGCATTGCAGAGGAGGGACGGGGGGGGGGGGGGTATCCTTCATTTTTTACTTTCCTCAATTATTCTAGAGCGCCTTTTTGAAAACAAATCAAGCAAAATTTAAATCTAGTTCAATGGGGTTATCTAGAGATTGAAGGCAACTATTGACTATCGGAATAACATTGCGACAAATAATGTAGTTTTGTACTTTTCCTCCCCAAAAGTTATGCCTCTTTCCTGATTTCAATAAAGCAGGGTACACATTACTACGAAAGCCTGGTTCACATTTCCAGCAACATCTTCAAACAGCCATTAAAATCTTTAGTTGGGTTAAAGTTTCATCCTCCGTGGTTTTGCATGTGCTTTAGTGTGAACCATCCTTCATGTGCATGTAGACTGTGAGGACTATTATGCAAGACAAAAATGAGTTCATTTCTTCAAATTGGCAAGACAAACCATTTAATGATAACACATACTCTTATTGCCTTGGAACTAACATCAAGAACAATTGCAAAAAATGTTTACAAGCTGTCATCACTAACAATGATAATAAATAACTTTCAATTTCAGAGTTAACAATTTAAAGCATTTAAAATGATGCATCAAATAAATATCAAAGTGAAGAACAAGCATTTTTCTGCTAAGTTACACTTTCTTACATCACATTACTGCATATCTACAGTACTAAAAAAAGATAAGGAAATATGTCATTTTAATGACAACATGGAATTAAACAACCAAAAAAAGTCTGATGCAATCTAGTATACAGTAGGCATGCAAGTACATGTACACACTCCAACATCAATAACTGTGTACAAATTCAAAAGTAACTTTTCAAACACTGTGTTCTCCACTTTTGGTGTGTTTTACAAATATTACAATGATGAATTTGCCCTTGAATATAAAACCTGCTCTCAATGTACATGAACATGGTTTCGAGAAAATCTTGAAGAGAAACCTATTCACTTAGGACCAATTAACCCATCCGGGTAGAATCACGTTAATGCAGCTTGTGAAATATTGTCCAATTACATGATATACAAATGGATGCGGAACGCGCAAAATCTGAGACAAACAAAAGTTCATAGGGTTGTCTAAGGGGCGTGGCTAACATGAAAACGTCGACGGGTCAATTTTGCTGCCGAGTTTTACAAATTTTTTAACAAGAATAATTGGATGTTGTAGTCAAACAATGCCAACTTTTAGAAAACTGTTCTCTTTTGCAGTGCATGAAATATGAGTGATGTAAAAGCATTCACATAAACTGTTTAATGTGGGAAAAATAACATGCAAAAGATGTTTAAATGTTTGGGTTGCCGGCGGTTACCTGTGGGCATATTCAGGTGACATTGTCTGTATCTGCATTGCAGGCGCGGTTCTAGAACCAATATTTTGGGGGGGGCTAGCACGGTGGATCAAGAATTTTTTCAGGGAGGCGTGCTGAAATGTTGACCGGTTATTTTTTCCAGACACTTAGGCCTCCGAAAATCAATAGGGGGCTCATGCCATATTTTCAATGGGGAGCGCCAATAAAATCCTAAAATCATTCACAGTATATTAACTAATGCACCCTTGTCACGGCTATTTCTTCTTTAGGGGGAGACCGTTCGCATGTACATCACAATCATTCATTTTGCTAATGCAATTTTTTTTTTTACGGAATTTATTTTGGGGGGGCTAGACAAAATTTGGGGGGGGGGGGCTACAGCCCCCCCTAGACCCCCGTAGAACCGCGCCTGCTGCATTGTCTGTATACTGCAAGCAAACTCCACTATGGGATATACGGTTGCAGGCACTAGGTGGCTAGTGTCAGTAGTACATCATACATGATACAGGTATGTTATAATGTATACATAATACTGATAGGTACTTGGCAAAACAAAATAGAAAACTACCCAGAAATTCAAATGCAGGAACAATACCGATTGGAAATATAAAAAAACTAGTAACTTATTAAGATTGCACTGACATTGCTCTAGCATGGCTATAATATAATCAGTTATTCCATACCCAACTCTACTCAGCCCTGCCCCTCCCTACACTACCCTACCCTGTTCCAATGTTTCCCTTATCCTCCCCTTTTCCCTTCTCACCTCCCTCTACCCCTCAATCATACCCTGCCCTATACATTTTGCACATTGCCAGACCCAGCTGTTTCCATCCTGTCCCATCCTATTTCCTCATTTCCTTCCCTAATCACCCCACAGCCCGAAATTCTACTTTACTGCTCCTAGAGATTTTATGATTGTATAGTAGTAACTGTGTTTTGTATATGTACATGTTATGATATATTTTGGTCTTGTCATGTTTTGTGTATTTTTTTAAATTATTGGATGTATACATATTTTTAATTGTACACTGGGAAATGAAGTTTCATGTAATTTTGAGCATGACAATAAAGAAATCTAATCTAATCTAATCAAATATAATGTGTGATCCATGAGCTAGAAATTGGTTATTGTACTGTAGGGCATGGAGTTTGTTTGCTTTTTGTACGCCTACAGGATACTGGCACCTGAAGCAAAGCAAAAGATGCCATGAATCTTGATTTTTTTTTCAATGATTATGGGTGCAAGTGCAAATTTGTTGGGTTACTTGTATCAAACAAGACTCCATTTCATTTGGTGTGCGGAACATCACTCAATATGCATTTTAAAATTTTTAGCGTTGTGAAATCTTCCAATCACTGTCTCAATTATGCAAAAAGAAGTCCTATGACAAATATGAAGTCTTTCTCATTAAACTCCATTTATGAAGGAATGGACCAATTAAATTACAAATATTTAAAGCAAGAAATTACTTTCCAAGTACATAATCATCTAAGACTCTCCAAAACGTAAAACTACCATGAGGTACATATTATATTGGTCATATAAGACAACTTCAATAATTTTAAAAACACAATACAGCCAGCTGCAAGCTAACATTTTTTTTCAAAGAGTGCTCTTAAACTGTCTTTCACAGGTCAATGATTTTCAATTAAAAAATTCTCAATTCTTGTTTCTACCAATCTTACACTGAAAAAGGAGAAACATTGTTCAGCATTTCATCATGTGCAATAATTAAACACTTAACTTTTCAATTACATTATTTCAGAAGAAAAATTTAAGATGTACCATAACATCAATGCTTTTGAGAAAAATGTCCTGTAAGGAATAGGGAGCTTTTGATGTTTCCAGCTAGAACCAAATTATTGTCAGTCATATTAACCCTAACCTTCCCAAATCCTGCAAAATCTTTCTTGCAAAATGGTGGATTTTGCAGGAATGAGGCTACATGGCAAAAACATGTGTGGCTGATTTTGGAGGATGCACTGTGTTAAGGTCTTGGGCTGGACCTTGTGTTGTTTACATGTATGCTCAGCCGTGCATAAATTTAGGCCTAGATTGTAATTGAAATCCTCTGCACTGCTCCGGGCTGTCACTGGCTCTGCCTCAACATATTGTCAGTGACTGCTGGATGATTTTGCAGGATTGAGGCAGTGCTCACCCCTCCAAGGGCCACATTCAAGAAATAACGGAAGATTTTGCAGGACTGAGGCTGTATGCAATGTTTACATGGAGGCAGTTGGAGGATTTTGCAAGATTGAGATGGCATCCTAGCAAAAATGCCCAGGGAGTTAGGGTTAACCTCAGATATTAACAGTAAACTTTTGCATCATTCATTTTTGCCGAATAATATTTTTGTGGGTTTTTTTTTGGGGGGGGGGTTGGAGTTTCAATATCTCGTTCACAAGTGAATAACTTTTGTGTTGCAAAAAAATGCATATTAAAAATAATTTCTTTTGGAAGAGGGGTGGTGAAAGTGAAAAATTTGATAGACAGTACACCTTCAAAAGATGATGAGCAAGATGTGACAGCACTTCTCAAGCATTCCAGTCCCCTTGCGAGATGGTCCACTTGCTTACTGGGTCAATCACATCAGACCCGCTCAGAGCGTGAGTCCCCTTTCCCGATCACAAAGCAGCTATCTTACTGGCTGGTTGGAAAGAAAAGAAATTAAAATTGTGATTAGTTCATTAAATCAGTAATTTGGCTGAGAGCCTTACTAAATCCTTCAAAAGCCGTTAAATAAATTCATTGGATATGTTCAGCTGGGGGGGGGGGGGGGGGGCCACATCACATAAAAATCCACAATTGTAGATATTTTTTGCGCTTATGGTTTTTGCTGATTGGGGGAATAGTTACTCGTCATGCGGGGCCTGGCCCCCCTGTGTCCCCCCATTGGCAACAGCCTGGATATCTTACAAGGCATCTAGTCCTCTGTACTGTAGAAGCAGATGGGCTCTACCCGATCCCTAATCCTCCAAATTCCTCCTGAACATTGTGTAGATTTTGAAGGACATGGGAGGGTCAGTGTATCAAACAAGTTTGTTCGATATTGATGAACTCCAATCTAGGGCTGTGCACTTTTAAATATTTTATACCAAACAAATGATGCACGGGTATGTATTGATATTTTTTTGAGGTGGCCAAGATGCAGACTTATACAATTAAAACTACATTGTGGGTGTTATAATTCTCCATCTTTATCTCTGAATTGGAAAAATGCTAATCTGACATACAGGGGATGATCGAAAATTTGAATACTCAGGATATAGCCGTAATTTCATTTCAGAAATCATTACTTTACAGAGAGGAATGCTTGCAAATTTGAGTTTTCGTCAGGAGCCATGACAATAAAATTTGGGTCAGTTCAGGAACAATTCAGACACAGTGTTACAATGCATGATATGCACAAAGTGTTTAGACAACTTTTTAAAAAATGTTCACGTACCATTGTATTCTGCCATGGTTGTGGGTATTCTCCTGTTACCTCTTCAAGTGGTTCCAATTTCACAGGCACAGACAAGTATTCTATCTGGTGGATATCCTGTTCAAGTTCAAGACCATTAAACGGCCGGTCATTGTGGACTTCCAGGTGTGAAAACAGATGCTTTCTCTGAGTAAAACTATCGCCGCAAGTCCTGCAAGCGAAGGATCTGACCGCAGAGTGGGACATCTTAGGTTCGTCTCTTAGTTTATGTTGATGGTGAGTGCGTTCGTGATTGCTTAGACCGGCTTTCTGGGAGAAGGCTATGCCGCAATCCCCACAGATAAATGTCTGCTTTGCCAAGTGGATCGTCTGATGGGATTTAAGTCCGCTGATGTGGAAAAAGCTTTTGTGACAAAAGTCGCAAACAAACTTCTCTCTTGTTTGCGTTGTGGTACGATCACTTCTGCGGAAGGTAGCTCCATTACTGGTGGTTGGTACAAGCTCAGAAGGCTTTGCTGCCTTATCTCTGGGGCGCAGAACCCTTCGGTGTATTTCAGGATTGTTTTGTGATGCGAGGGTTGTGCCACAAATGTCACCAGCACATGTTTTTTTATCATGCTGTGATCTTCTCTGCTTTGACACGCGACCACGTCTGGATGCTGAAGATCTTTTACGAGTGAGACTGGCCCCCTTTAAAGGCTTTACGACATCATTTGCTGCATGCTGAACACTTTGGTGTTTTAGGAGACCGGCTCTTTGTGTGTAGGATTTACCACAAGTGCCGCACGGGAAGGGCTTGACATAGAAATGGACACTTTGGTGACGCCGTAAGTTTCCTTTCTGGGTGAAAGCTTTGCCACAGGTGCTGCACACATGTGGCTTGTCATTGGTGTGGATGAGCTGATGGGTTCTCAGCTTGATTTTCTGAGCAAAGGCTATGTTACATATGCCACATATGAACCGCTTCTGTTCTGTGTGGACAACTAGATGACTCTTAAGAGCGCTGGCATGTGGAAAACATTTGTTACAAATACCACATGCGTGAGGTTTCTCACTAGGTGGAAGTGTACTTGTATCAACCTCCACTGCACCACTCTCATGTGATGTAGCAACAGTCCTGTCAATGCCACTCACAGATGCTTCTTCCTTAGAATGAACCTTCATCATGTGCTGTTTCAGGTTCCCTTTTTGCGTGAAGGCTTGGTTGCAAATGCCACAAAGAAACGGCTTCCGATCAGCGTGGGTCAGCAGGTGATTTGTCAGGTGAGTTTTCTGCGCGAAGTCTCTGTCGCAAATTTCACACACGAACGGCTTGGCGGTAGCATGCGAGAGTCGATGACATTTGAGGATACCATTTGTGGAGAATGCCTTGTTGCAGATGTTGCACACAAACGGTTTCTCTCCCGTGTGGATCCTACGGTGAACCTGTAGCTGGCTTACATAACAATATTCTCGCCCACAAAATTCGCATCTATGTTGTTGCTCTCCAGTAAGACTCTTCTGGCTGAGTTTCGGTGTTCTTGTGTTATCGGAGACCATTTGTTGGTCCTGAAAGTGGCGCAGCCTGTGGGACTTCAGAGTGCCATTTGCCCTAAAGGCCTTATCACATATGTCGCACACATACGGCTTCTCCCCAGAGTGGATCCGCAGATGATATTTTAGACCGCTAGCAGTGAAGAATCTATTGCCACAAACGTCACAAGCATGAGGTTTTACTCCACTGTGACACCTCTGATGGCACTTAAGATAATACTCATCTGCAAAAGCTTTACCACAGATGTTGCAGACGAGATGCTTCTCTTTGTGATTACGGTTATGATGGAGCTTGAGACTGCTTCGCTGGACGAAGGATTTGCCGCAAATCCCACAGGCAAAGAGTCGCTCTCCCCTGTGGATTTTAAGGTGACTGTTAAGAACACCTTTCTGTTTGAAGGCTTTGTTGCAGATATCGCAAGGGAACGGTCTCTCTCCAGTGTGGATGTTCAGGTGTACCATAAGTGGAACTTTTCCCACGAACCCCTTGCCACAAGTGTCACAGAAAAACGATTTTTCGTCTAAGTGGCTTTTACGGTGAGCTCGGAGCCTACATTCTGTCGTAACGGACATGCCGCAAATGTCACAGGTGAACAGTTTCAGATTACGTCCGGGGTGTTGCTTCTGAACGTGCAGTGTCAGGCTGCTCTCCTGTAGGAAGGATCTATCGCAAATGTCACAAGGGAACTGCCCTCGGTGGTCATACTGGTGACGCGTCAGCTTACCTCTATGTGAGAAGGTTGCGCCACAAATTTCACAGATGAACTGTTTCTCTTCACGGTGAAGCGCCATGTGCCCGTTCAGGGAGCATCTTGTCCTCAACTTTTTACCACAAATTTCACACAAGAATGAATTGACTCCCTTGTGGGTCAAAAAGTGAATATCCAGATCACTTTTTGTCCTCCACGTCTTGCCACAAACTTCGCACAGAAATGATTTCTTATCAATGTGTGCAAACTTCAGTTGCTCCCAATCTCCCGTGACCAGAGAAGGATCTTCATAAGTGACTTGAGAAAACGTACTGTCACATGACATCTGTTCTGACAACATGGTATACTGAGAGGCATCTCTGTAAGTCACGGGAGATGATGTTTGGTCATTCAATGTCTCCTCTGAAATGAAAGTCTGAGCGGCATCTTCGTGAGCAATATGAGAAGACATAGAGCCATTCAATGTCTCTGCTGGCAACATGGTAGACTGAGAGGCAACTTCGTAAGTGACACGAGAAGACCCAGAGTCATTCAAAGTCTCTGCTGACACAATGGTAGACTGAGAGGCATTTCTGTAAACGACATGAGTAGGCGTACAGTCATTCAATGTCTCCTCTGACAACATGGTAGACTGAGAGGCATCTCCGTAAGTGACACAAGAAGACCCAGAGTCATTCAAAGTCTCTGCTGACACACTGGTAGTCTGAAAGGCATTTCTGTACATGACACGAGGAGACGTACAGTCATTTAATATCTCTGCTGACATAGTAGACTGAGAGGGATCTTCATAAGTGGCATGAAAAGATGTACAGTCATCCGATGCCTTTGCTGACAATGTGGTAGACTGGGAGGTGTCAGGTAAATGAGAAAATAAACCAGTACATTCATCCAGCGTCTCTGCTGACATGGTAGACTGAGAGGCATCTTCGTAAGTGACATGAGAATATTTAGAGTTATTCAATTTCTCTTCCGACAACATCTTAGAGTGAGACGCATCTTCATGAGCGGCATTAGGAGATGTACAGTTATCCAAATCCTCTTCTGACAATGCAGTAGACTGAGAGACATCTCTGTCAGTGACATGAGAAGATGTGGCATCATCCAATTCCTCTTCCGGCAACGCGGTAGACTGAGAGGCATCTCTGTCAGTGACATGAGAAGACGTAGGGCCATCTGATTCCTTTGCTGACAACATGGTAGACTGCTCTTATCTCACCAAGTCTAGAGGACAACTTCTACAGCTCGGCATCCATCGGTTACAGCACGCTGCAGAAACCTGTAGATTCCACGATGGGCAGAAGCAGGTTGGGCTGTTTGACTGAAAGAATTTAAAAGAAAAAAGTAATGGTGAAAGTTCATATCCTCACTCAGAAACCCTGCAACTGGGGAAAGGTAAATTTAATACAACACGTATGGATGTTATTCATAAATGCTGAATTTCTTTCATAATTGTCTTTGCTAATTGTTTGCCATACTCAATGCTGTATCAGACCACAGACTTGAGCCTGCTATGCAATAGATGTCTGCACCTGCAGGCTGAAGGTTGTGGGTTTGAGTCCCACCTAAGCGTATGAATTTTCTCGCAAAGCCTTGAGCAACACTTTGTATCATACAGCATTTGTGAAGAAGCTTAAGTGAAGGGCGAAATCAAACATGAAATTGATTAACTGAACAAACAAAACAATTACATGTACAGTAGTAAAATAACAGCGTTGAAGGCCTGGTTACAATTGTGAAGAGACTATATTTCTCACTTTTGAATACTATTAGTGTCATTGTCAGGCCTTTATAGCAATGAAAAAACTCCCATACGGTACATAAAAACCAAACAACTTCTCTTGTGAGTTTCCTTTGGTGAACCTTTAATTTTGAAGAAGGATGAAAACATTTCTACAGTCATGCAAAGAACGTTGTTTTTTTTGGGGGGGGGGAGGGGGGGGGGAAGGTTGGGAGAAATAATGAAAGTATAATAAAATAAAAGGGAATCACTGTTCGAATAATTAGCCTTAATTTTCTTAGTATTTAAATTACGGAATTTTAAACACAACCACCTTGTTAAAGTTCTGTCCATGGATCACAAAAAAGGTGTGTGTTCTTTCAGCAAAACGAAAACAATTCACACACATCCCTATGTGATTTGTTTTTGTTTTGCTGAAAGAACACAGAACTTTTTTGTGATCCGTGGACAGAACCTTAAAACGGTGGTTGTGTTTAAAAGTCCGTAACTTGAAAAGTACATGAGTGATTTGAATGATTCTTTTACTACAACAAAGTTTAGGAATTGGGCTTTCATATCCTAGATTTTAAAGGTGCACATGCAGAACTTCACTAAAACAATGGTCCCGACATTTGGTTTGTTTTTTTACTCACCCTGTATTATTAATGTCTTCTCTATTAGCAGAGACTGTATGACCTATCTTAGTGTACACAGAATGATAAGACCAGAATAAACTTATCTCGGTGAAAGGGGGGGGGGGTCTGCTCCTATGAAAAAGACAGGTAACTGGACTAAAACAATGTGATGGAATACCTTTTATCTTTTTTTATAGTTTCTGCCCTGGTCGCATCAGAACCTCCACTTTCAAAAGCGGAAAAACTTGGTTGCAAGTCTTAGCACAGGAAGATGCTGTTTTGGGAGAAAAAGAAAGAGTGAAACGTTTACCTGGAAACTGCAACCTCCCATATGCAACCCCTGTACGCCAAAGTCTCAAACTTCACGTTAAACACCAGATATGTTATAAAGCCATATTTGCACTCCAATGCAAACTTAAGGCCAAGCAAATAAAATAATAATAAATTCTCATCTCATCTTTTTTTTCTTTTCTTTTTTTCAATAAGTATGTTGCGAACTTTGTTAATTATATTGTACGTTTCAGTTATTTGAAACAATACCGTAGCTACGTTGCGTGTATCTACAGGCCTGGTTCCTATAAAGGGAACAAAATCCACTTTTGATATAGGCCTATCTGACCTACCAAACTAGTTGCCGACATAAAGAAAATACAGGTATGTCATAGATAAAGGACAGGGTTTTGAATTTTTGAGGGAAATTTGGGGGTAAAATGACGATGACAAAGACAAAATGCAACACGAAAATAAAGATGGCGATCAACATGTGATGTACGTGATCGTGACACGCAAGTCACGCTACACAACACCAACCGGCCCTTAAACTTTAGTAAATCACGTAGGAAAATCGTAATTTCTACCCCAAGAAACTGTTAAAATATTACCAAAAAAGTGTCATTACATTGAGAGAAGTCTACCTTAGGTTAACAATGTCATTTTTTAGGAATAAAAACAATTCTTGATTTTAATTTGATCGATACAAAACAGGGGCCCACACTACACGATCGCCCAATTTTGTAAGTTGCAGCAAAAAATAATTCTTGACTCTCCATAGACTTTGTACACAATCGAGGAAAATGCGTCAAGGCGCTTCTTCTTTCCGCAATGGCTTATCAAAATGCATAAAATCATTCCAGAATATACAAATTCTACTCTATCAATGAATTCTCACCTATGACCTTCACTACAGACGTAAAACATTTCAGATTTATGCATCGATATCATCAATGCATGATGATCAAGGACATAAAATGATGAATAGGAAGGAAAAAACGGGTATAATATAGAGCGCCCTCTGTAGGCTCAGAATCTCAGAATCTCAGAAAGTTGACTGGATATCGCCGCTAGGCATCATCATCCAGTTTGACTTCACGCCGGTGCCGTGCAAGCGTGAAAGGCTAGGCGCGGCGACGCACGCAACACTGCGCAAGCCGGAAAATATTCACCCTTAAAAAGTTTTTCTTTTTGCAAAGCTTCACTCGGCACTGACAGAAATAACCTTTTTTGCGAATTGTAAAACTAGATTTAGTCCACTAAAAAATGGGATATGATACCGTGACACAAACAAAGCGGAAGATGGCATTGAAGTATTTATGAGACAAGACTAGATAGTAGATTAATTTTTGGCGCTCTCAATCAGTCCACAAAAATTGGATTTTATTTATTTTAAAGGATGAGAGATGATGGTAAATTATGAGAAATATTACATAGGATGAGGCAAGATGGCAAGCGATAAGATAAGATGGCAAAAGATAAGCCAAGATGGCAAAGAATAAGCCAAGATGGTAAAGGATGAGACAAGATGGAAGGAATGAGAAAATGGATGGCAAGGGATGAGACATGATGACAAGGAATGAGACAAGATAGCAAGGGATGAGACAAGATGGCAAGGGATGAGACAAGATGGCAAGGGATGAGACAAGATGGCAAGGGATGAGACAAGATGGCAAGGGATGAGACAAGATGGCAAGGGATGAGACAAGATAGCAAGGGATGAGACAAGATGACAAGGGATGAGACAAGATTGCAGCTGATGAGACAAGATAGCAAGGGATTATACAAATGAGACAAGATTGCAAAAGGATGAGACAAGATGGCAAGTGATGAGACAAGATAGCAAAAGATGAGACAAGATGGCAAGGGATAAGACAAAATGGCAAGGGATGAGACAAGATGACATGGGATGAGACAAGATGGCAAGGGATGAGACAAGATGGCAAGGGTGTGCCAAGACAGAAGACGGTTTAATCGGTAGAAGAGGATTGGAAAGATAGCCATGGTTATTACAGTATTTGGTTACAAAACATAAAACACAAAAGAAAAGAGCACAAAAAATGGTTGTCCTATTTGTCAAGACAAAAAAAATGCCAAGATAATTATACACAGCAATATTCCACCCCTAAATCCTTTTTTTCTTCAGCCCCTCCCCCTTATACTTATGTTTTCAAACAGCACAAAGACAGTACAACATGAAAACAACAACAAATACAAACATGTTACAAGGTCAGTATTACATTATGTTACTGTTTTAATCACAACTTTTTATTTCACCTGATTTGAATGGAATTAATTTTAACAAAAATTGTAAGATACCGTAAAATGGAACTGCTGTGCTGAAACCTGCAGAAACCCATGCACATCAATGCTCTACATCTATGCCACAATTTTAAATTTAAGCACAACCCAGGAGCCAAATTCTATCAACGCTTCCTTCATGTACACAAATCTATTTAAAGCCAGGTAATACAGTTTTTTTTATTTCAAAAGATTCCCAGTATTTAATAACAAAAAGTAAATTGAAACAAAACCAGAAATTTTCATATTTAGTTTGATCTCCTCTTGGCAGGAAGACCACAATTCAAAGAAAAGAAAATCTTACAAATTTATACAGATACAGTTTCTGGCAATTGGCAAAACACTGTCTATCAACAGGAAATGTTGAACTTAAATATATTTAGCTCTCATCAGATAGACTTCTTACATCCAGCTGAACTCATGAAACGTTACGTTTTCATGAAACATTGTTGTGCAACTCGGCTTACCTAGCGATTTATTGCAAAAGTTTCACAACTTTTCACGCTGAGCAACATTTCACTTACGACAGTTTCATAGGAACGCACTAATTCATATGCAAACAGCAGTTGCAAATGCTATTATTATCCTCGTCCAAGAAATTTACATTATTTAAAACGTCGCGCGGCTATGCCAAAGTTTTGTGGAATTGATCATATCAGTACATTGCACAGCTGCGCAACAAATTTGTTGCGCAAGTTTTACGCATGGTGAAAGCTAAGCACTTTTTTCATGAACTTTACTCTTACAAAATAAGCTACACACACAATGCTTTGCAACACGTGGGTTTTCTTCACAAATAGTTTTGAGGAAGAAGCAGACATCATCTACAAGTTTGGACAGGGCAGTGGAAGCAAGTAAAACTAGCATGATATACTTGTACAAATGTAGATTGGACATTGAAATTGTTGAGTCTTTGTCAACAGTAGCATACAGTATACATATATTAGTAATAAACAGTTGAGTAACTCGTACTACAATGTATTAAGCAAATGAGTCTACCCTCCCCCTCCCCTTTGGTTGTAAACCCCTCCCCTCCTCCCCCACCCTACCCACCCCCTTCAAGTCATAGTTTGTAATTGACTAAGAAATGTACCAGGGCCCAATTTCGTAGCACTGCTTAACAGTTAGCAGAAAAGTTGTGCTTACTATACCAGAAAATCATGCTGCTGCTTAAGCACTATTACATGCCGTGAATGTGCAAACGGTTGCGCATGCATGGGGATATTTATTGTTACATCACTGATTTAAGCAAAGTTTTCTTCTGGAGTTAAGCGTGCTTTTGCTGTGCTTACTGCTTAACAGTCGAAATTGGAGGCTTGGGAAGCACAAAGTCGGCTGTTAAGCAGCGCTATGAAATTGGGCCCTGGAAATCATTTCTCATCTGTGGTGTGGTATTTCTGGTGGTTGCACAGACCACTTTTGCGTCTGAATGCTCTGCCACACAAATCACACACATGCGGTTTCACGGAAGAGTGGATCCTTTTGTGACTGTTCAAACCACTTTGTTGGACAAACGTTTTACCGCAGGTGTCGCAAGCAAACGGTTTCTCACCAGTGTGCAGCCTGACATGTTTGAGTAGACCACTTCGCTCAGCAAAGGCTTTACCACAGATCCCGCAGGCAAATGGTTTCTCACCAGTGTGGACCCTCGTATGCGTGATCAGATTATGCTGGTGAGCAAAAGCTCTACCACAGGTCTCGCAAACGTAGGGTTTCTCACCCGTATGCACCCTGTCATGCACAAGTAGCGAACATCGCTGAGAAAAACCTTTACCACAGGTCGCACAAATGAACGGTTTCTCGCCAGTGTGCACCCTTTCATGTATGCGCAGATATTGATGCTGAGGAAAGGCTTTGCCACAGGTCTCGCAAGCAAATGGCCTGTTCTCAGTGTGTGACTTTTGATGGTCTTTCAGAGTGCCTTGGTGAGAAAAGGCTTTCCCGCAGGTCTCGCAAGGAAATGGCTTCTCACCAGTGTGGACCCTCTGATGTACCAACAGTTGACCTTGCTTCAAGTAAGCTTTCCCACAGATCTCGCAAGCAAATGTTTTGTTTCCATTGTGTACAGTTACATGAACTTTCAGAGAGTAGTGATGAGAAAACGTTTCACCACAGGTCTCACAAACGAAACGTTTTACATTGGCGTTAGCACCCTGGTCACAACTGATATAGAATTTCGATGAGAAGAATTTCTCGCAGGCAGAACAATCACATGGCTTGACTTCTGCTTTCATGTTTTGTTGATGCTCAGTTGATAGTGTTGGCTGATCATCCATGTTGCTCCAAGACTAACAAGCATGTCTTGAGATTTTTAAAATATCCTGACAGTTGGGGACCAGTATCGTGTCAAGTACCGCAACCGTCTGTCTTTTCACAGCATGCTGCAGGTGATGACATCGTCGTTAGAGCTGGATGTTACTCCCATGAAGTCTGCTTCGATTGGCTCAACAATGTCGGATTCCACAATGCAATAAGGGGGGAGATTCTGTGTGTTGAAATAAAAAACAAAATCAAGCAAATTGATTAAATTGATCTGATTATTTGTGCAAAATATTGGTTATAATAATTTAAGTACAGCACAAGTATAACCTGACTCTATTTTTGGTTGAAGTTGCAATCCTCGTGCGATTTTCCGGTTTCATGAAGAAATACAGATTCCTTTTCTAAATTGCTACTTTTCCACCAATACAAGTTATATAACTTTTAAGTTATATAACTTTTAAGTTATATAACTTTTATTGAGACATAGACCGAAATAATCAGCCTACGTTTAGATCTTGACTCATTAGAATGATTACAGTTGTATTTCCCATGATTTTTCGGGTCTCCTCCTGAACTGTTTCTGAAAAGGTGTCATTATTTTAGCTGAGGGAAGTCTGACTCTGCGAGTTTGGAAAGGTCATTTTTTAGAAATAACAGTTTACACCCTTGACTCTCATTTGATCGAAACTTAACAGGGGCCCTACACTACACATCGTGGAGCCTCATACATGTAGTTCTACTTCTAGGGTAGTCCGAGAATTTGGGACAAACCTGAATTATAAACCTGGAATTTTTACAAGGGGTGCAGCATCCCCTATCGACTCTCCATAGACTTTTGTACACAACCAAAAAGTGGCATCTGGCATGTCTGGATACTAAATTCTTTCCAACATACTTTGAGAAATTACCTTGTGAATTTATCCCAGTGTATTCCTGGGAAAAAGTTCCATACTCGGATGTCAATTTATCTGCTACCAAACATATTAATTGTCACCTCACCTTGTCATTTGAACCAAGAGAAATCCAGGAAGCTGTGTACAGGTGAAAAAAATTTACTCAAAATGTGTTTTTAGAGCACATTTTGGATGCATACGTCGTGCAGAACTAACTTGAAGCAGCCGGTCAAAACTGATTGAAGTGGCTGAAAAGACAGCGGTACGTTATACACGTGACATCAACAACCATGACGTCGCATGAGCCTGCCAATGATAGTGCAATACGTCATTATGAATATTTATTTTCTCATGAATATTTAGTTTATTTCAATGGATACTTCAAATACGTCCAAAGATTGATTACAGTCGACTCTCATTATAAAGAGCACTTTATAAAGAGGTTCTGCTTATAAAGAGCAAATTCTGAGGTCCCAAATCTCAGGTTCTCTTTGTGTTTCTTTGTTTCGCTGTCCTGTTATAACAACATTCCTGTTATAAAGAGGTAATTTGGCTAGTCCCATCGACCTTGTTATAACGAGAGTCGACTGTATTGCAACAGCGATCGTGCGCGGCCTAGTGGTTAAGAGTCTCGTGTATCAAGAAGGCGTCAGAGGTTCGAATCCCGATGAAGTAACTGACTGATTAATAAATAGAAATTAGGGAAAGGAGAGGGTGAGAGTAGAGGAGAAAAAGTGGAGGAATAACCATAAGAGATGTAACTTTTGGCGCTAGAAAATTAATTGAAAAAAGTGACGTCCGAGTACGGAAATTTTTCCTATTCCTGAAAAAGAGGATACTTTTGGCAGGTTGTGGTCCAGCTCCAATTGTCCGATTTCAGCTGGAGTTTCTCCCTCCTTCATAGAAAAAAATAAAATGTTTGTACCCGTACGGTAATCTCACTTTCCCACAACAAAAACACACTGAATCGACTGGCGACGTCAAACAGCGCCCTCTTGTGGAGATGTCATCACACCGGCCGGCCGCACGTACGGGCTCATGTGGGTGCAACCCTGCAAAAAAATCCCATAGACACTAGTGCTAAATGCGGATACTTCAAAATTCTTTTAAAAATACTCAGAACTCTCACAGGTATTCAAGCTGCACAGAAAAATGATGATCAATGTGTCATCTTTCATTTTCTTTTCAAATTTTGTTAGGTTGACCATTGACTTTTCGAGATATTCTCACCCAAAGAAGACAACCCCTATTTTCCCCAAAGCGGAAAAGTAGCCATCTTGAAAAACGATCCCTCCACAATTGCACAACATGGCAAAATAGCGCCACTTTCGAGCCCAATAGCATCCAAAATGCTCAGAATTGGAAGCCCCAAGTCCGGGCCAGAGGTTCATTACCATATCTCTTCAATTCCCCAATTTTATGGCTCTCAAAAATCTCTAATATAGAATATTTACAGGCATGCACCCATGTACTGCCTGATAATATTTTTGCTTCATCATTTCATTATTACGACTGGGATGTGTTATCGTAAAACACTGGACAGGAACAAAAAAAAACTTCTTAAACGAGAAGATATTCTGCAATTGAGCTTGATGAAAAAATCTTTGAAGAGTTTCGGGGCAAATATGATTCTGATGGTTGGGTGATGATCTGCAAAAGGAAGAAAAAAGGGTCCACAAAAAAAAAGACATGGGGATGGGACAAACATTGATGCAGGGCATGACCAACACACCAAGGGATGAGACAAGGTGGCAAATGATGAGTCAAGACGGCAAAGATTGTTTTAAAGAATGAGACAAAATGGCAAAGATTGTAGATGGCAAGAGATGAGCCAATATGGCAAAGGATGAGAAAAGATGGCAAGGGATGAGACAAGATGGCAAAGGATGAGAAAAGATGGCAAAGGATGAGACAAGATGGCAAGGGATGAGAAAAGATGGCAGAGGGATGAGAAAAGATGGCAAAGGATGAGAAAAGATGGCAAAGGATGAGAAAAGATGGCAAAGGATGAGACAAGATGGCAAGGGATGAGAAAAGATGGCAGAGGGATGAGAAAAGATGGCAAAGGATGAGAAAAGATGGCAAAGGATGAGAAAAGATGGCAAAGGATGAGAAAAGATGGCAAAGGATGAGAAAAGATGGCAAAGGATGAGACAAGATGACAGGGATATGAGACAGGATGACATGAAATAGGATAGGATGGCAAAGCATGCAACAAGATGGCAAAAGATGCAACAGAATGGCAACTGATGATACAAGATGGCAAAGGATAAGCCAAAATGGCAAAGGATGAGACAAGATGACAAAAGACGGCAAGAGATATGAGACAAAATGACATGGGATGAGACAAGGTGGCAAGGGATGAGATGGCAAAGGATGAGACAAGATGTCCAGGGATGAGATGAGATGGCAGAGGATGAGACAAGATGGCCAGGGATGAGACAAGATGGCAGGGGATATGACAAGATGACAAGGAACGAGACAAGATATCAAGTGATGAGACAGGACGGCAAGGGATGAGAAAAGATAGCAAGGGATGAGACATCAATGGCAGGGGCTAAGACAAGATGGCAAGGGATGAGAAAAGATGGCCAAGGATGAGACAAGATGGCAGGGGATATGACAAGATGACAAGGAACGAGACAAGATATCAAGTGATGAGACAGGACGGCAAGGGATGAGAAAAGATAGCAAGGGATGAGACATCAATGGCAGGGGCTAAGACAAGATGGCAAGGGATGAGACAAGATGGCAACAGATGAGACAAGATGGCAAGGGATGAGACAAGATGGCAAGGGATGAGACAAGATGGTAAAGGATGAGAAAAGATGGAAAGAGATGAGACAAGATGGTAAGGGATGAGAAAAGATGGAAAGAGATGAGACAAGATGGTAAGGGATGAGACAAGATGGCAAATGATGAGCCAGGATGACAAAGGATGAGACAAGATGACATGAATAGACAAGATGGCAAGGGATCAGACAAGGTGGCAAAGGGTGAGACCAGATAGCAAGGGAGGGCAAGACAAAAGATGGTTCAATTGATAGCAGAGAAGGGGGAAAATTGGGCAACACAAAATAAAACACAGAAAAATGCACAGAAAAAAAGGTTGCCCAATTTTTCAAGACCCAAGATGCCGACATTTATCTGCACAGCAACATTCCACCCCTGACTTTTGTTCAACCCTCCCTCATGGCTTGATACAGTCCAAAATACAAGGCAGTACAACTGATTGGCAAATAATGTACAAATACAAAATAGTTTAAGAACAGCATTTCAAAATCACAAATGGTAAAACCATGACCACATTTTATTGTTTTAAACATCACTTTTTATAACGCCAAAGTTACAGGTGAGTATCAGTGTTCTATATCTGTACTACAGTCAAAATTAAATACATATAATCCGAGCACACCAGAAATATCCTCCGGGACCTAAAATTCCACCAAAGTTTACAACACTGTCTTGATATGTATCATATGTACACTTATACAATATACACAAATTACTAGTTTTAATGCCAGCTAAGACAGTTTTGTATTTCAAAAGATTCCCCATGATGAACAACACAAATAAAGATTTTTGCATTTAGCCCTCGTCTTGGCAGGAAGACTACAATTCACAGAAAAAGTAATGCGCCTATCAATTGTTCCCCCTCCTCCCCGGGCTGCCCCACACAAAACGTGGGGATTACCACTTTTGAAGTGACAAAATTCCCACCCATCAGGCAAAATTTAAGTGACAATCCCTGACCATGCCCCAACATACATACGTGGGGTGCACTAGCGATTGCCTTTCCATGTAGTACGCCAATGTCAACAAGGTAATTTGAGTGACCAAAATCCCCACCCTTGGGCATAAAAAACGTGACCAAAGCCAGGCCCGACATCGGACCTGGGGCAGCGCATTGGGGGGGGGGGAACATTTGATAGGCGCATAATAAATACAGATACAATTTCCGGCAATACTAATAATGCAAATGGCAAGACACTGTCTATCAACAGGCTACAGTAAACTGCAATGTTCTTGAGTTCTCATTTGATAGATTCCAATTTTCTATACATCAAGCAACAAGGTTCTAATCCAAGGTTCTAATCCTAGCCAATGATTATCATCACAATTTGTTTTTAAGGAAGAAAGGAGTGACATCAGTATCCTCGGATAGGGCACTGGGAGTAGGCAAAACATCGCGTGATCTAGATCGGACACCCAAACTGTTGAGTGAGTGTTTACCAACGGTGGCATAATGCAGTCGAGTTGTTCATGTATGCAAAACGGTCTACCCTCCCCCCACCCTTTGGTGTAAACACCTCCCCTCCCAGAGTGATTTAGCCACAATGCTGAATGAAGAGGTCGTGACGACCTCGCAAGCTACGTCCTGCTTAATTAATAGACTCTGAAAGGAAACTATTAATTTTTTTATATAACACTCAAGTAAATCCTTGCCATTTGATTGGAGGATTGTAGGTCACGCGGCATTCATTAATTGAACCATTGCACAGCCTACGTCATAACAATGCATTTTTGGTTCCATTCACTGTGCATTTTCGTCCCATCCCTTTTGATCTATTGCACGCTGCGCGCACCTTAAAACACAGCGGCAGGGGCTATATGATCTTTGTGCTATACGAGTTATCAAGTACAAAACTTGCCTTTGAAGTTGATGCAGTTGCCTTAATTTGTTTTTTTTTCCATTATTTTCAGAACTTACAATGTTAATTTCATTACTGTCAAATGATTTGAATTTTAAACCTTCGTTAGTCTTGCACCGGCTGAAAAAAGTTGTGAATATGATACAATTTTGTGAGTTTTGTTTGTTCTTAAAGTTTTATCCTCCATTCGAACGACAAAGATCTACTTGGATGTTATATAAAACAAATGGTTTGCATCCGTGCAATGGTGAGAATATTTTCATTGGTTGAAAGATGGAATGTTCCATTCAACTCGGCTTTGTCTCGTTTAATGGAACATTCAATCTTTCAACTCATGAAAATATTCTTACCATTGCACTCACAAACATTCATTATTTGTATACTATGTCCACATTGCTGCTACCTCTCCTCCTCCCACTTAACCCTTGGTCATGATTCGTCCTTTGACAGCAAATTCCAACAGGAATTATCATTTCTCCCCCCGCTGTGGGTTTTCTGGTGATTAAATAGAGCATTTTTGTGTCTGAATGCTCTGCCACATAAGTCACACACATGTGGTTTCTTGGAGATGTGGACCCTTTTGTGACTGTTCAAACCACTATGTTGGGCAAACGTTTTACCGCAGGTCGCGCACTCAAACGGTTTCTCACCAGTGTGCAGTCTGCTGTGAGTGCGTAGACCACTTCGTTCAGAAAACGCTTTACCGCAAGTCGCACACGCAAAGGGTTTCTCACCAGTGTGGACCTTCGTGTGTGTGTTTAGAGTGTATTGGTGAGAAAAGGCTTTACCACAGGTCTCGCAAACAAATGGTTTCTCACCGGTATGCACTTTGTCATGCACAATTAGAGACCCACGCTGCGAAAATGCTTTGCCGCAGGTCGCACAAATGAACGGTTTCTCGCCAGTATGCACCCTTTCGTGTATGCGCAGATATGCTCGCTGAAAAAAGGCTTTGCCACAGGTCTCACATGCAAATGGTTTGTGTCCAAGGTGTAATGTTTGATGTCTGTTCAGAGAATGCTGGTGAGGAAAGGCTTTGCCACAGGTCTCACATACAAATGGTCTGTTTCCAGTGTGTAATGTCTGATGACTGTTCAAAGAAAACTGGTGAGAAAAGGCTTTACCACAAGTCTCACATGCAAATGGCTTCTCACCAGTGTGGACCCTCTGATGTATCAATAGATATTTTTGCCGGGTAAAGGCTTTACCACAGGTGTCACATGCAAATGGCTTTCCAACAGTATGGATCCTCTGATGTGTCAATAGATCCCTTTGCCGGGAAAAGGCTTTACCACAGGTCTCACACACAGGTAGCTTCTCACAAGCCTGCTTCTCACCAGTGTGGATCCTCTGATGTTTTAATAGATAGCTTTGCTGGTAAAAGGCTTTGCCACAGGTCTCACACGCAAATGGCTTCTCACCTGTATGGATCCTCTGATGTATCAACACATTGCTTTGCCGGGAAAAGGCTTTGCCACAGATCTCACATGCAAATGGCTTCTCACCAGTGTGGATCCTCTGATGTGTCAATTGATCGCTTTGCCGGGCAAAGGCTTTACCACAGGTCTCACATGCAAATCGCTTCTCACCAGTGTGGATCCTCTGATGTATCACTAGATATCTTTGCCGGGCAAAGACTTTACCACAGGTCTCACATGCAAATGGCTTCTCACCAGTGTGGATCCTCTCATGTGTCAATAGATCGCTTTGCCGGGAAAAGGATTCACCACAGGTCTCACAGGCAAGAGGCTTTTCACAGGCCTGCTTCTCACCAGTGTGGATCCTCTGATGTGTCAATAGATCGCTTTGCCGGGAAAAGGCTTTGCCACAGGTCTCACATGCAAGAGGCTTTTCACAGGCCTGCTTCTCACCAGTGTGGATCCTCTGATGTGTCAATTGATCGCTTTGCCGGGAAAAGGCTTTGCCACAGGTCTCACATGCAAGAGGCTTTTCACAGGCCTGCTTCTCACCAATGTGGATCCTCTGATGTGTCAATAGATCGCTTTGCCGGGAAAAGGCTTTGCCACAGGTCTCACATGCAAGAGGCTTTTCACAGGCCTGCTTCTCACCAGTGTGGATCCTCTGATGTGTCAATTGATCGCTTTGCCGGGAAAAGGCTTTGCCACAGGTCTCACATGCAAGTAGCTTCTCACCAGCGTGGATCTTCTGATGTATCAGTAGATAGCTTTGCTGGGAAACGGCTTTACCACAGGTCTCACACACAAATGGCTTCTCACCGGTGTGGATCCCCTGATGTGTCAATTGATCGCTTTGCCGGGAAAAGGCTTTTCCACAGGTCTCACAAGCAGACGGTTTGTTTCCAGTGTGTAAGGTTACATGACTGTTTGGAGAGCATTGCTGAGGAAAGGCTTTACCACAGGTCTCACAAACAAAGGGTTTCACCTCAGTGTGGACACCCTGGTCGAAACTCGGATACAATTTTGATGAGAATTTCTCACAGACGAAACAGTAAAATGCCTTGACGTCTGTATTCATGTTTTGTTGATGCTCAGTTGATAGTGTTGGCTGATCATCCATGTTGCTCCGAGAATAACAAGCATATCTCACGGGTTTTTTTTAGTAATCCTGACGGGTCAAGTAGTGTAACCATCTATCTTTTCACAGCATGCCGTAGATGATGACATCGTTATAGACCTGGATGTTACTCTCGTAAAGTCTCCCTTGATTGGCTCAGAAATGTCAGAGTCCAGAATGACATCATGGGAGATTCTGTTCCCTGAAACAAACAAAAAAACACACAAGCAAAAAATTGATTAAATTAATTTCAGTGTAGAATGCTGCTTTTAATGATTATGTATAAACTGACCCTATTTTTTTTGTTGAAGTTGCGTTTCCAATGTTATTTTCTGGTTTCATCCAGAAAATTAACATTCCTTTAATAAAATTCAAAATTTTCTACCAATGCAAAAGTGATTTACTTTTAAATGAGACACGGACTGAAACAATCGGCCCACATTTAGTTACTGAATAATTACAGAACATTCCCCATGCTATTTTCGGGTCCCATATTTATACATATGTCGCAGAACAAAAAATAAAATGATTTTGAGTGTATTTACGCGAGGACAGCCCTAGGCATTGTTTACAACGCCACGTTCACAGGTCTAAGCCTCAGCACACCCCCCCCCCCCCAGCACTAACCTCTCCAGATCCGCCCTCGACATTTAAAACAAAATATTGCCATTTTCCAGTTGTGCGTATATATAATGCAGTCGATAAATTTCGACTGGTTTATAGAGGGACCTAGTTTGTAGTGTAGTGGAGCCTCATACTGTAGATGAAGAACCCCGCAAAATTGTTTTCAGCACAAAACACTAATTAAGTACAAAACCATCCTTCAAAATGCAGACATTTCCCACAGAACTGCTGCACAGTTTTTGTACTTAATTAGTGTTTTGTGCTGCAAACAATTTTGCGGGGTTCTTCATCTATGAGGCTCCACTAAGCTACGTGAGGCTCCACTACGTGGAGCCTCATACTCATAGTTCTAGGAGTAACTTGAGTTACTTGACGCCGCCACTTCAGCGGTTGTGTACAAAGTCTATGGAGAGTCAAAAAAATATATAAGTACTTTTCAACAAAATCGTAAATGTTTCTCAGTCCCGGTACATGTCTTATCATCATCATACATCATTTTTTTCAATGACTGGTGACCTGCTGACACAATGAGATGATGAGATGATTTTGAAGAAAAAACGGCGTCAGGTTGCAAGTTATCATTCTTTTCTAGGCCTGTAATTTATGTAATTTCTTGAATATTGTGCCCCAGATCTAATTGTCGAATATAAGTTGGAGTTTCTCCGTCCTTAGTGAAAAAAACCACCGATATCTTATTACCTGATCTCCCAAACAACGAACAAGCAAGTTGAAGCAGCTCGCAAGCAAATTAACTTGCTTCCAATTTTTCCCAGACATAAATAGATCAACAGCGCCCTCTTGTGGAGATGATATGCCATTCTACTTGTCCGCTTTTTTAGTCATACATACTTTTTTTTTTATAATGTTCGAATATTTTGGGTGGTTTTTTTTTACAATGTTCGAATATTTTGAGGGTAAATATTACAATTCTAACGGAGTATGGGGATCAAAAACTTGGTTAAGAATACAATTTCATGGACAAAATTGAGAGAACAGAATGACACAAGATGGCAAGGGATGAGACAAGGTAACAAAGGATGAGATGAGGTGACAAGAAATTACTTCTAGAATTAGAAGTAACAAGAAATGATACAAGCTGGCAAGGAATATGGAGAGAAATAGGAGACAAGATGGGCAGATGGCAAGGGATGAGACAAGATGGCAGGGGTGAGACAAGAGGGCAGGGAATGGATGAGACAAGATGGCAAAGGATGAGACGAGATGGCAAAGCATTAGACATCAATGGCAAGGGATGAGACAAGATGGCAAGGGATGAGACAAGATGGCAAGAGACGAGACAAGATGGCAGGGGATGAAAAAAGATGGCTAAGGATGAGACAAGATGGCAGGGGATATGAAAAGAGGACAAGGAGTGAGACAAGATATCAAGTGATGAGACAAGATGGCAAGGGATGAGAAAAGATGGCAAGGGATGAGACAAAATGGCAAGGGATGAGACATCGATGGCAGGGGCTAAGACAAGATGGCAAGGGATGATACAAGATGGCGAGGGATGAGACAAGATGGCAAGGGATGAGAAAAGATGGAAAGAGATGAGAAAAGATGACAAGGAATGAGACAAGATATCAAGTGATGAGACAAGGTGGCAAGGGATGAGACAAGATAGCAAGGGACGAGACATCGATGGCAGGGGCTAAGACAAGATGGCAAGGGATGAGACAAGATGGCAAGGGATGAGACAAGATGGCAAGGGATGAGAAAAGATGGAAAGGGATGAGACAAGATGGCAAAGGATGAGACATCACTGGCAAGGAATGGGACAAGATCGCAAGGGATGGAACCAGATCGCAAGGGATGGGACAAGATGGCAGGGGATGAGACATCGATGGCAAGGGATGAGACAAAATGGCAAGGGATGGGACAAGATGGGATGGGACAAGATGGCAAGGGACGAGACAAGATGGCAAGGAATGAGACAAGATTGCAAGAAATGAGACAAGTTGCCAAGAGATGAGACAAGATGGCAAGGGATGAGACAGATTTTCATATGGAATGAAACCAAATGACATGGGACAAGACTAGACAAGACAGAAACATGGCTAAACCAGAAAGTGTTTGATACCACAAAAAAGGGTTTATTGTTTCAAAGTGTCTGCATATAATACAACAAAAGGTACAAAGGTTCAAGCTAGCTGTACATGACTAATGCTTTAAAAAAGTCCATCCAATTACTCTAGTATACATGATTGGCATTACAAAAAAACAAGTTCATATATTTATGCAAACGAGTATAAGCAAGGTCAGCAAATTCATTAAAAAAATACAAAAATTTGATCAGGTAAAATAAAACAATATATATAAACTACAGTTGCCAGAGTTTTTCACTGATGTCTGTTAGAAGTTGGATAGAGCGAACTGCCAAAAGACAGTCAGATAAAAACTTGCTGGCAAAATCCGATCAGGAAATTAATTCAGGAATTAAGTTTGAAGCCGATTGTTTGATTAAACACACCAACAGCAACAACATGGATATTCATTCATGAAATAAGTTTTATCAAATTACATTTCCCAATTCTTTAACATAAATATTCCAATTTTATTACAAGCAAAGGCTATCCAACATCCACATGTATACATAACATTACCTTTTAGTGTGAAATTTGCTATAAAAATTCCATAAAATAAAACAGTAATTCTGGACAACTGAATTTGCATATATGCCGTTATTGGAGTAACTGGAAGCTTTCAGGGGGAAACAAAAATATGCCGCTATTTACAGAGATATACTATAAAAGTGCAAAGCCCAAGTCAGAGAAAATTAAATTTGTTTTAATATTCTTTCAGCGTTTCTGAGTAACAATTTAGTTTCTACATAGTGGAAGAACAATTTAAATAATCACGGACAGAGAATGTCTCATTTACATACATGTACATTTAAATATTAAATGTCCTTGTTCAGTCCAGAAAACATGGGCTGTGAGAGAACTTATTAAGCAGTTCCCACCAAAGATCAAATTGGGTTTGATCAGATATTGTATTAAATAAGATACTGCAATAAGTTTCAGATATAGTACAACTGTGATTTACAAAAATTGTGCGATTTTAAATAATTTTTTTTCTGCTGGATTGTATATTCCATACTGCATAAGAGGAAGGTTCCTCCCCCCCCCCACAAAAAAAAAATTCTAGTATGAACAAATGACCAAATGTGGGGAAATCACATTTTCAGGGGCAACCAAGTATTCTCTTTTGAATAATTTCCAATGAAGTAATCTTGATCTCAACTGAAAAAAAAAGAACACATCCTGAGTGTTCCTCAAGGATTAACACCAATGGGCCTTATTCACGAGTTGGCCATTTTTGTCGAGTTCCCTGAATATTTCATTAATTGTTAACTGTTGAATGGGATGGCGCCAGACTATTTATGTAGGCACAATAAAAACTTTATTTTACTGTCATTTTTTTTTAAATACGGCTTTATACATTAGGGAATGTTTAATTACAAATTTTAAATTATTCATTGAAGCAGACTGGAATTTTTGTAAATTAACTTGCTTTTATTTCTCTTTGCAAGTCAAAAATGTACGATTTTAGCAGACTTTCAATTCAATATGGCCGACTCGTGAATAAGGCCCATAGCGCAAACTTTAGTGTTAATTGCATAAAAAGGTACTTTTCCTTTAAAAAAAAATGAACACTGCAAATCCAGACCATACTGAGCCTCTGTTTTGTTGACTCGTTCTGGCAAGAGTCTACCTGAAAAAGCTGATAAGCAGTCTACCTGAAAGGGCTGATAAGCAACATTGCTCAGAACTTTAACTGAGAAAGAAATTATTACTTTTTTTCCTCTTCATTGCTTTGTTAACTCCCTTGACTGCCCATTCATTGGTTGATTGTGGAAGCACTTGATTGGACAGATCTTTGTCTCAGCAGCAGATCTCGTAGCTGTGCAGTAAAAATCTGTTGGGTTTGGAATGCAGGATGGAACCATGCATGCCCTGTATCAACAACACCTGGCCTTTGCACTCATTTGTCAACCAAATTTGGATCTTTCTACTGATTTGCTGTCAGCACCGTTTTATTTCATGAGTGTCTATTATTACCGCCTTTTGCAATTTTCGTTTACATGATTAACCAGAATTTAATAAATTACGATGAAAAAACTTGGCGATTCTATTAAAAAAAATAAAAATTCCGAAACCAACGATGTTAAGCATCCACAAACGGTTGTCTATAAATAAATCAGAGGTTGATCACCAACGGCTCACAGAAAACACGGATTAGGACTGGTTTCCTAAATTGTGTACAACGACCCTCAAGTCAGACGTCAGGATCAAGCCAGGAGGGTAGGAGATGTCCAGTTAGATCATCCTTAAGCAAAGCACCCAGCTTGTCTCAGTAGCACGGTTTGGCTCATTGTATGAAATCAGTGGAGTCCTGGTCTTGAAGTTGCACCAACATCTGCTTCAAGTCGGCAAAGGATGGTCTCTTCTCTGGCTTCTGTAAGCAAGCATTGGAAAACACGAATTGTTAAATGTAAACTGTAAATTGAGGATCAAACAGACTCTTCTTGGATAGAGGGGGAGAGGGGGAGGGGAGAGGCTGCGAATTTGGACAACCTGGAAGGCCTCGCTGAAATGCAGTCGGTTAAATTGAGAAGGACTCCGTCTGTAATTCATGAGTTGTTCTCAAGTCAATCAAATTCAAATCAAGTCAGGTTGACAAGACAGGTGGTTAACAGTGACAAAGAAAAGTCCTTGTTATGGCTTGTTTGACTAGCTTGTTACTTGACTTTAGAGTTGATGACTTGCTTGTGGCTAGTGATGGCTGGATTACAATTTTGCTGTTATAAATGCTTGTGTGTCTCTCGCACTACATGGTGAAGCAAAGAATCCTTCGCCCCTTCTTCGCCTCTACAGGTACCATCACCTCCCATTTGAACCCCCCCAGGACATAGTATTTATGGGATGAACTCCCATGAACTCCCCTCCGTATCACCACCTCACGATCTGAAATCGCTCTGAGAAATACACGGCATCATAACTCCTTAAGGACTCTGCCCACGAAAAGTAGATGACACTATTTGGCCAACTCAGAAAAAAATTAATTGGCCATATGTTGTGTCCTTGGGCTAGCCACGTCACCCCAACTTGCCTCTCTCCACCCAGGAGTATTAATGGGTACTGGCATTAGCTGGGGAGTATTAAACCTGTAATGGACTGGCATCCCATCCAGGGCGAATAAAAAATACTCGGACGTTTCACACCAGGGAAACCGGAGAGAAACGCTGGCCCGACTTTTACGCTTTACCTCATGCCAGCAACGGTAAATGATGTTGTACATTGGCCGAGGGCACTTCTCCGGAATATCCATGCGGTAATGGTGGCGCGTCACCTGGTCCACGACCTGTACGTTGTTCATGGTAGGGTAGGGTAGCTTTCCTCCTGAGAAGATCTCCCATAGCAAGATTCCTTGGAGAAAGAGAAAAAAGGGGTGGTGCATTTCTCAGAAGGTGTCATCAGAGTGCGCACCAACAGAATATTGACACGTGGAGGATCTATGCCATTTCTGTGCTGCATTTATGGTTAGATCCATTTTACGAATGTGTTATCTTAAAGGAGTGATTGGGTCTATCCTTTTTGGAAGGAGGGGGGACTACAATGCAAAGAACAAAAATGAGAAATGCCTCATGCTAATTCAGAAAACTATCCAAAAGGAAATGAACATAGCAATAACATGGTGCCTCTCGATGAAGTTCGGGGTGGCGAAATAGACGAGTATGACACAGCCTGATTGATGACTACTGTCGACCCTTACTAATACAAATTTTGCAACAACAAATTCTGGTTATAGTAAACATGAAGCCTCAGTCCCAACTGTGAATCTATGTGCACCGACATGAATGGTACAGATATACACAAATCTGATATAGCAAGCTATTCGGCTAGGTCTGGCTGGGTTTGTATTAATTTAACCCTAAATCTGCACGATGCAACACAGCGCATCAAGTGGAAAAGAACTGGTGCACTTGGATGCATTCAGCTACCAACATCAGTGCATAAACGGCCAGCTTGGAAACAATGAAGCTAATCCCATTGAACAATGCCACAGTTGTGTCCTGCTGCGTGCGGTGACCAAGGACTCTCAGGCAGTGTGGCCTTGAGACTTTTCCCCTGATGGATCTTGCTACATTTGGCAGGCTTGTCACTAGAGTCAAGTGTTACATGCTGCTACGTTTGGCAGGGTTCCAGCAAACATACCCTGGAGGGTTAGGGTTAACGGGGGTTGACTGTCTTTGCCTTACCGAAAGCCCACACGTCCGACTTGCTACTGAACTTGGTGAAGTGCAGTACTTCCGGTGGTGCCCATTTGATAGGAAACTTGGTGCCAGTGCTGGTGTACTCATCATCCAGAACATACCTTCAACAGGAAGGAAGTGCTACCATGGTTATTCTTTGTTTTTTGTTGTTGTTTTTTTGTCAAATCATTGGAGACAACTTCATGGACACGTTTTTCAACAGGAAAAAAACCATTGACATTAAAGAGTAAATCAATTTACTTGTCAGCAAAACACAAACTTTGTAAACCCAGACCAAAAATGCGTTTAGACCATTTCGACCATTGTTACTTAAAGCTTTCAAGGAAGTGTTTTTATTCTAAGAAAATCGCTGGTAAACTGGACATATGAGGCATATAGTTTAAACCAGATAGCCTTTTCAGTTCCTTATTGTCAAAACAGTAAGACAGGATATATATATATATACTTTTCTAACCTTGTAAGTCCAAAGTCTGCTACTTTTACTAGATTTCTTTCTCCTACCAAGCAATTCCGTGCTGCCTGTAAATAAAATTTTTAAAAAGTCAGACGGTTCAAATCCACGTTCAAGTCAGTGCTCTCTTACGAGTCTAAACATCTGCTACAAAGACGCTTCACTTCAAAACATATTGCTGGACATGACGTGTATGATGAGTGCATGAGGATTATAGTGTACCGCACTTGGCATTTATGAATATGGAGATGGTGTGCAAAAAAAAAACCCCTCAATGGCTGTGGTTCCAAAGGGAGAGTTGGTGGGAACTACTGTTAGGGACAATCAAATGCGTTGCTGACAGCAGCTGACGCTCACATGGAGACACTATCAGGGCTGCCAACTCACACGCATTGAGCGCGGGACTCGCACATTTCAGGTTGCTCTCACGCACTCACGTGCACTCGGGATTTCTCACGCCCCCCAAAAATAAGCAAATAAAACTCCCAAATGATGTTTTAATGATGATCTTTTGCTAAAAAAAAATGGTTAAAGTGGTCAGAAATTGCCTCAGATCGCACGAGAGTGTCTAGAATCCGAAATGTTTTGGGGCCCATCAGCACTGGCCCTGAACCCACACCGTTAGGGCATCACCCTTCGCGCAGCGCTCGCATTTAGCATATGATTAGTACTGATCAAGCTCCATCGCCAAATTCTTACACTCAGCACTTACTCAAAGTTGGCAGCCCTGCGCTATGGGTTTGTGCACGTTCAGAATACAAGTCATCATGCGTGCTTTGTGTCACACACGCAGAAACCAGTCCGTCACAAAGAGCCATACAATGTTTGAGCACCGAGTCCATACTGTAGATTGCTCGCGCTTTTGAAGTTAGTACGCCTGGAGGATTCTGAAGGATCTTAGATGGTTAGGAATTCAAACTTATTTCATTCTAGCTTTCTTACCAGATCTCTGTGAATGAATTTCTTCCTTTCTAGATAGGCTAGAGCTGAGCATATTTGTATGGCCATGAAACAGAGGATGTTGGGTTTGTCCAGTAGCTCCTGGTGCCTCCGTATGTACGACAGAAGACAGCCTGCATCAAAAATCAACATTTACGAGAAATCAACTTCAATTCCGCGCCAAATTTATCTCACAGAGTCAATATTACACCAGTGATAAGAGTTTTGTTGGCATTTCCCTCCCCAAAATTGAATATATTACTTATAATGAAGTTTCCCACTAAGTGACACATTTCTCCATTTTCGAAGTCACAGTTCAGATTGCACTTTGTATGAAAACAAAATGGTTGCTTGAAAGTATTTTGTATTTGAGTGTATAATGTACACAACCAAATTTCATTGAGTCAGCATCTTAAGTTCTCTTTAATGATGATGTTGGGTGTAAAATACATTTTGAAGAAAAAAACTTGTGGATTTAAAACTTACCTTTAGACATATACTCAGTGATAATACAGATGGGGCTCTTGCACACACCATACAGCTGCACCAAATTCTCATGCTGGAGTTGCCTATTTGGACATAAAAATAGTAAGAACAAATTTGTAAAGATGACAATGAATAAGGGAATAAATGTGTGCTTCGGAGGTTTTTATCACTTTGTTTAAGACCACTTAGAGTCTGGGTGCTGATAATTACCCGAGCCGGAGACGAGGGTAATTATCAGCACCCAGACTCTAAGTGGTCTTAAACAGAGTGATAAATACCGACGGAGCACATATTTATTCCCATTCATAAATACCTTTTCGGTAAGACAAAAACATATAATTCGTTCAAAACATCCCGATTTCGTTCAACAAATTCACTTTATGCTTCTTGAAACATCCCTCTTGCAAAATAATGGAGTGTTCAGCTGGTGAGTAAGATGTAAACAACCCTTTTATGGAGATTGATGCGCGCGTATCATGTTCTGCGCGATGTCGCGCAGAACGCACCTGGCGCGTTGCGTTTTGAATTTAGAACTTTAAAATTCTGACCCCCTGGTAGTGTTGCGCATGCCTACGTACAGATATGAGGACTGAGTATTGGGGAGTAATTTTTTTTTCATCTTACGTCATGACTTTGGCCTCGTCGATGAAGTCGTCCTCGGACATGGCATTCTCTCGCATGATCTTGACGGCCACAAAGTGGTTATTCTTCTTGATCTTGGCCAGCTTGACCACCCCAAACTGACCGCTGCCCAGCTCGTGTAGAATGCTCAACTCCTTCCAGGCAATTTCTAGGGTGCCCGAGCCCAGACCCGCTGTGGTCGGGGGAATGTGGCCTGGTGGATTCCTAAGTCTTGTTATCAAACCTTCATGGAGAGAGAGAGAGAGACGAAAGAGAAGGTCATTCAAAAAAAAAAAGGCTGTCAATCTACTGCACAAAACAAACTAAGACACAAGTCTCCAGAATCTTTACGCAATCTAACACCAATGTCTGCATATTGAGATGTCAAAACTGATAAGAAACAAAAATGAAGAGCAAATTATGTAGTTCGTTCTGCAAGAAAAAAGACTTGAGTAAAAGACTGTCTATAAAAGACTTATTTAGTGCGATCCAGTAAAAAATTGTGAATTGACAGAGTGTAGATTTCTTACTCATGTCCAAAAACTACAACAATTTCTCAGAAACTGTCTGTTTCCCTATTGGAGTGCCATGGAGTGCTGTGGCCCCGTGGTCTGGAGCACTGAATTTGTGGTCTGCGGGTAATTCTGCAGGTTGTGGGTTCGAGTCCAGCCTGGGGTCATGGTGCGTGTGCCCTTGGGCAAGGCACTTTGTCACTCATTGCTTTCCTCCACCCAGGAGTAAATGGGTACCTGTGAGGGCAGATATGGTTATTGTGGTTGATTTTAGCTGCTTTGCGCCAAAATGGCAGCATCGAGCTGTATACTCCCCAGGGAGCTGAGATGGTATTTGGAATGTTTCATTGGCCCAATGAGCAGAGTAATAATGATGTAGCGCCTTGAGCACCAATAACGGTGGATATGTGCGCTTTATAAATACACATTATTAGTGTAAAGGTACCACTAAGGAGACAGGTTATCGTAATTTCTTCCAAGATGGGAGACATCGGTCATTAGGGAGACATTTTCATGTCTCCCTAATGTCACAGCCCCCCTTTAGAGGCACAATTTTATTGTCGCAATTAGGTTATATTTGTTGCTCGTGGTCTAATCAGTAAACATACCGAAATTCGTGGAAAAAGGACAAGGGAATATTGGGTTAGGGCACATTTAAGTTTGAAAAATGTTGTGCACAAGTCTATGGGGATGTCTCCCAAATGGCCAATCCAGGGTAATTATTATTCTTATTATTATTTTGCTAGGAACTTGATTGTGTGACATGGCCCTAAGGCCACGTCCAAGTTACATGGCTACGTCCAGCAGTAACACACACATCTATTGCAAATGGCTACAGCTTCTTCCATAGGTGCATGTGTCATCACAAGCCATAGCCAGATAATTCGGGCGCAGCTTTAGTTTGCAGGATACAGTCAAAAGTATATACCAGACGTCACTTACCTCCGCTGTTAAGTCGGTGGTACTCGATGAGTTCAGGTATGGAGTTGAAGCAGTGCTTATCAGAGACGTAGTACTGGTTGCCCGCTGTGGGTTTGATGTGATAGTGGCTGACATTGTCATCCTGACCATGCCTGGATGGACAAAGGAAAACAATTGCGTCCAGATGGCGAAAAGGGATACCGAAAAGAACTCGGCTTCATTTGACCCGCACAACAATCACATTCATCTGGTAGCATGACTAACATTAACCCTCCTGCTATCTAAACAGTCACAGACCGTCAAAAGACACTTCCACTTCCCCAGTTATACTTTTAACAAAGGCTAGTCACCAGCAGTCGGATCACGAGTCAAACAAGCACTGTGACTAGTCGAACTGGGTCAACAGACAAAGCAGGCAAGTTGTGGTCACAGCTGTTTTATCGCTCACTCGGGAGTCAAAAGCATAGCTGTATCAAGGTACCTAAACAGTCCCAGCCAGTCAATCCTGCTTTATGTAGGCTGGGAATTCTTAACCGTTAAAAGCATTCACTTGTTTTTGATTTGACTGAAAGGACTACTTGGCACATAATTATGTTTGCATAGATTAATTTATCAAATAAAATCTTATCAAACATAACATAAGGTTCCTTGAAATGAAGAAAAAAAAATTCCACATACAACCAATCAAAAGTAAGAATTTGTTCAAAAGAAATTTCTGTTGGCAGTATAATGTCCGAGACTTACATTATAGCTTTGGTGAGGACAGAGAGTGTGTAGAGCCCCTTGGTGCTGGAGTTTCTGACCATGAAGCATCCGTCTTTGCCTTCTCCCTTCAGCTCCTGCTCGGTGCGCTGGCGATTCCACTTACCCGTGAACCACCTAGAAATAGAGAAGAGGGACAATAAAAAAGAGGTGGTTTCCGTTATGAATTGTTTTTAATGTGTGGTCCATACAGCCAGGTCCGTGTGGAAGTTTTGTTGGTCTAAATTACTGGTCTTGTCTTTGAAACTGTTTGTTCAGTAAAGCATTTGTTCCTAACTAGATCAGGTAGGAGTGCCGTGGCCTAGTGGTCTGGAGCATTATATTTGTGGTATGCGGGTAATTCTGCAGGTTGTGGGTTCGAGTCCAGCCTGGGGTTGCTCTTTACCCAAGAGTAAAGGGGTATCTGTGAGGGCAGTGTTTGTGATTGTGAGAGGTTGATTACAACCAAGAGCGTCGAAATGGCTGCCTACCGGCTGTGTATGCTCCCCAGGGAGTTGAGAAGGTTAGGAGATACATTGACGCGACGACACAGGTGTTTCACATGATCTTTACTTTATTTGAAAATATTTAATAGATTTTTTATAATTTATATTTCAGTCTAAGTTTTTTTCTTTTTTATACACCCTGTATATCTACAAATTACTAATCTAGTTGAACAAGCAGAATTTGATAACGATAAAACTTGATAAAACAATATCAAGCGATGAAGCATGTAAATCTCTCCCAATAATACCCGAGTCTGGGTTAAATACTCACTCATATTTTTCTAAGCCAGATGCAAATTTGCTCTTCTCTTCGACATAGTTGCTGGGTATATAGCCTACTTGTCTATGAACAAAAAAAATACGAATTCAGATTTAATAATTACGAAAAAATATGCAGATTGAAGCTTTGCAAATAACAACAGCCGATTTCATGCTGCGCAACATTTTACTTATGACACATTTCACAAAAGACGGATAGTGCATAAGTCCGTGACTTGCGCAACAAATTATGGCGTAACTTGCGCAATCATTTTAGGTGGCGTAAGTTGTGGCATAGCTACTGAAAAATGACATATTTTAATAGCAAATCGGGACTGTTGTGGAGCCCTTTACTGCTCAACTTATCAAGGTTGATACAAGACACTCACAACTTTATATACGTACCTTAATGTGATCAGTGAACAAGGTTAAAAACCTGAGTTTTTGTTTCAAAATTCCATAACTTCAAAAGAACATGAGTGATTTGAATGATTCTTTTACTAAAAGAAAGCTTATTAATGGGGATTTCACATCCTATGGTAGATCTTGAACGCGCTACATGCAGAACTTGTTTTAAAAATAGGGGTTGCCATTGGGTGTCCTTTTTTTTAAAACTCACCCTGTATGGAATCGGTATCTCCTGTAACAACGAATAATAGTTTGGAAGGCTACCGTACCATGGGCTGGAAATTGAGCTGTGAGCCCAATTCATTGTTTCATAACAAATGAAACGTACAAGGGGAGGAAAGAAACAGGTTGATTTACCCGCGTTTATTCCTGGCTTTCCACCAGTATTCTCTGGAGTTATCAATGACGGAGTACTCTTCACCTCGGACCAGTGAAATGTCAACGTCCTCCATGGGCTCATAGTCAAACTTGGCAATGACTATCAAGTCCTCCTTCTGCATTTATGATCAAACGGGGGAAAAACGCTGGTTATTAATCAATGGGCTCCGTGCACAAGTACCCCCATCAACGGTTACAAAAGGAGAGTTGGGGGGGGGGAACAACTGGGAGCGACAGTAGAATGCACTGCCGACGACACCTGACGCTCATGCGAAGACACTGCGGCTTTGTGCACACTCAAGAACAAATCAGTCGTGCGTACTTTGCGTACTTTGGGGATTGTTAGACTTAAATTAGCTTAATGGGTTAATGTTCAGCATTTAAATTTATATTCAGGAAGCAGACACGGCAATCTGTCCAAGTTCAAATAACATTAATTCTGGTGTATTTTTTTTATACCACAGTCCTAGTTATATTCCATCGAGGAAGTTTTCTGGAGGAAAAAAAAACACCCACTGAACAGAGGAAGTTCCAAATTCTGACCTTCTTTCCTCAAAGGTGATCCCACTTCCTCCTGATTGCCAGGAGAAGCGTGATTAAAATGACAGAAATACACAACTATCCCTGATTGCGGTTCTCAGGTGCATTGCAGCTGACAGGAAAAGCTGTCCCAACTGTGATCTCACCACAGTAACCACAGCATGTTGCTATTTTTGGTCCAGGAATAATAGAAAACTCATTGATTAACGCATTACCACCTGTACGGTACTACATTACATAATATTGCACCATAGAGTACTGGGGGGATGTTGAGCGTAACAGGGAGTAATGCTATCAGCAGGGATGAGATTGTCAATTTCAAAAAAAAAATTCTGAAATTGGAAGAAAGGTCTGAAAGATGCATTTCTTTCTGTACTGCTAATGTCTTTCTCTCAGATTCAAAAAGTCTAATTTCAGACAAAAGTCAGAGAAATCTCATGCCTGTCACAGGCAGGCTGGTTTAGGGCAGCAGAGAAACAAATGGGTTGAATGGTTCTGTAGGATGAGCGATAGACTCCTGTTCAAAACCAGATTGAGAATATACCGGTATCTGAACGGAAACGAATATTTGTTTGATACATTACCACAAGTTGAGGCTGGCTTTCAATGGCTGCGACAGATTCTGATTGTTGATATCATTGTTGATATCAATACTCTGCATTTGTAAAATCAGAGCAATAGCATCTTTTTTGGGGGGGGGGTTCGAAGAATACAAAAGCTGAAAAATCTTCGCAAGGCACCGATGAAACAGGGTTGACAAAATAAAAGCGTCTTGTGCTGGATTAGCAAAAAAAAGAGTCAAAGTTGTTACCTTGGGAATTTCCGGAGGCGGTTTGGGAAGCGGGATGTTTATCCGATTCTGCTCCTGTCGGAAAGTCGGTGATTGTGACGGTGGCTGTGGGTAAGTGGGTGATTTTGACGGTGTCGGTCGGTAAGGCGTTGACTGTGACGGTGACAGTGACCGCGCTGAGACGGAGGTGGCAGGGTTGGCAAGGTGGTGGTTGTGACTGGCTGGGCTTGTGCCGTACCCTCGCGGCTTATGGGCAACCTGGCCATTGTAGGGACCCTGCTGCCTATGGGTGGAGGGGGGAAGACTGCTGGTGCTGGGTGCCTGTGGGAGGGTGTGGCATGGTACATAAATGACAACACTACATGTGGTTGAGGGTAAAACCTAAGGAATCATTTGCATCTGATTAGTGTTGTAGTCAAGTCCATCACCACAAATCCTCACAAGTGTATCACAAGATGGTCCTTGAACCATGCGTCTCGCCTGCTTTCGCGATTATCTTTGCAGAGAGACTAATGAGCATGAAGGGTGCCATTTGCACCTATTATGACCTCAGTTTGGTACCAATTGGACTTCAACTTTTCAAATGAGACCAATTTTACATGTTCAGCCTATTTTACAACTTGACCTTAGATGACCTTAGACCTTAGTATGTGACCTTTGACATCATTATCATATGAAGGTTGCCATGTTGCATCTATGACCTAAGTTTGGTTCCAATTGGACTTCAACTTTTGAAATGAATTCAATTTTATGAAACTTCTACCAAAATACCACATAAATATATTTATGTGGTATGTGTATACTACTATGTATACGTACAGACATAGTGACTGCATGGTCTCTTTCCTGAACAAAGTTCAGGCGAGACAACAAGTCAATCACCAGTCATGCCTGTGTTACAGTTGATCCCATGTTACTTTGTGACCTGACTCGTTAAATGGACTCGTGAGTTTGTCTTGTGAAAGGACAACCGCTAAATCTCAAGCAAGATAAAAATTACAATGTTTCAGTTTCTGTTCAGTAGATTCAAGACTTTTGATGAAACAGTGATTTATAGGCTCTTGCTATAGCACAGTAAACTCAGAAGTGGAATTGTCCCCAGATTAGAATGTATGTCATTTAGGACCAGTTTCATCTTTAACATTAACACATTAAAGCTAAAGGAATTCATTTGAGAGGAATGTGTATGATAAAGGCCATGTTTGATTCAGTTCAAAAGGAAAGACCCACCTACAGTAAACAAATGTGCACATCAGAGTTTGACAAAAATAAAATTTGGCTTTCCATAACCTCAGTACACAGTGAGTTACAGTGTACATGTGTATGTCTTTTTTTTTTAAATCCAAATTATCAAAACGTTTTGTTACAAGACGCTAATTACTGAGCACAAAAATGTGTCGTACTATTTTCGGCGTCGGTGGGAGCTGTGCGACTCTGTGCTTGAATGAATCCTTACAGCCTGGCGCCCCGACGTGCTTCTGCTCACAGCACGTCCACGTCTTGGTGTTGTGGATGCCAGAGTGGAACCGGTTCTGCAACGTGATGTTGTTTTTGCAAGCTGCACGGTGGAGATGGAAATATGAAGTTAAACAGCATGGTCTTAAAGGGAATGTCCATCATTGGCTTTTGCTGTAATTTTCAGAAATGAACTATTTGAGGGGTTAGTATTATAGATCGAATATTGTTACACTGACATTTTTGATGTTTTGAGTTCAAAAAGGTTGGAAAAACCAAGAAAAACAAAAATTTTCAAGTAGTCTGGTTCCCTGACTCCACAAAAGATAAAATGGATCAATTTATAGATGATGGACAATTGTAAGGCAAGGGAACCAGTCTAGCTGGCCTGCACCCGTTCATGAACATGTAACCAATAACAAACAAAATTTGGACTGAAAAAATGGTAAATTTGGAGCAGTAGTTGAAAAATGGTTAGGTTTTTCCAACGCTGGTCGGCCGACCACCGTTGGAAATGTGTACAAAAATACCATTTTCTTGAAAATGACTTCACACCAGGTGCCATAATTTTCCAAGATGCTTCAGACTGTCATTTACCAACATCCTAGTAAGGTATTTCGTAAAAACTTGGTAGTTTTATTTTTCGATGTTTGCAAATGTTGTATATTCCCTTTAAAATAGATTTATAATCAATCTGTGATTAGAAACAGCATGCCATTACTACAATAAATAAGTATGCATGTTATGTATCATTACAAAAGTGCTGGAATTTAAAAAAAAAATTTCATTACTGAAGGTGCTAATGGTGAAGATGACATTACTGTTGACATTGTTATGTACATTCAGTCAAATCTACAATCTATGAACATAAACATGGCAACTTACCTATTTGTAAATCACTTAACCACTCTTTCTGTTCTTGTTGCGAGCTAGCAAAGAAGTATAATGTGTAGTCTTCATAAGAAATCTGTGGACAAATTGAATACGTTAATTCAGTTTACAACGCTTTTTAGTCATTGTCTGTGCAAGCATGTCTGAGCATCTTCATCCGTATGCAATTTGCTTAGGCCAACAAAAAATCTCCCTGCTTCAGATTACCTGACCGACCCTATTTTTAGGCCGCGACCCTAACAATTTTATTTGCAATTCCCCCCCCAAAATAAAAAAATTAATGATTGAATAAATAAAATAAAAAAATCTTGTCTTTTCTGTCTTCTCTTCAAAAAATTCCTCTCACCAACCCTTAAATTGCATCAAAAATGCTTGTATTTATTTGTTTTCTAACTTACACTTGCTATTTTTTTCAAAAGAAACCTCTGTTGTTTTTACAAATTCACTTCGCGATAACTACTTCGCAATTCGATGTCGCGGTGACGATAAACACGTGAGTAATGCTAGCTCAATGACTGGTTCCCACTGCGTTGCGCAGGGAACATATGGTGCGCACGACCTGAATTTTCCATTATTTTTTAAGAATTATCTAACGTAAATATATTGACAATAATTAAGGTAGATTTTATTCACTTTTTGTGGCCATATTTTTTTGTATAGCTTTTGTAGTACAATGGAAACAGTTCAGGCTAAAACCTCGCATATAAATGAATACCCCATTCAATCAGCATAACAAAAATTGGCAAAAAAAATAAATTTCCGACTGACCGACCCTAGTTTTGAAAGGCATGTAATAGGAAGCAGAAGTGTTTTTTTTTTTTGGCCTTAGATGTAAGCCTTTCCAGGAAAGGACATAAAAGTATGCTCCTTTTTTCTGAGCAACGGATGCTCGATTTTATGTACACCTGTATGTTCATGTATAGGCACATGTACGGTTATGAAGCACAGAAAAGCAGACAGTATATTTCACACTCCATACACGATTACTGTTGATGCCCCTAACATGGCGCAAACCCTGACGTGTGCACTTTGATTTTTGGCCTCTAGCACTTTCCTTAACACATGAAATTTCACAGTAAGTGAACTTTCATCAAGCTCTAAACAGTCCCATAAATCATGAGTTAAGCACAGAAATTTATTTTGGCGCGATTTCCCCATTTTGTTTCGAAGTGCACAGTGAACCCTTTGAAAATGCACCCAAAAATAAGAAATAGGCCTAAGAAACTTGAAGTTCGGTATGTTAGAATTAATGGTTTATCAAAATTTTTCAATTTTGGCAACACTGCATGAGGAAATTTGGGAGGAAACGTTGAAGTGTGCCATGTTTATAGGGAACACCACTGTATCATCATAAAAAGGAAATTGATGTTTTCACAATTGAACATCCTGGAAAAGCAGACAAATTCACAAACAGCCAGCTTTGTTTTACAACAGTGCATCTAGCTTCCTTGTTATTCTCAGGTAAGTTGGATAATTGAGCAATACTGTGCTTAACAAGGATATTTTTTTACGGTTTGCCTCAAAGTACCGGTACACTGGGGGTGGGGGGGGGGGGACTAAGGAATAAACAACGTAGGGTATGGGCCTTATGCATGAGTTTGCCATTTTTGTCGAGTCCCTGAATATATTTCATTAATTGTTAACTGCTGAATGAAATGGCGACAGACTCTTTATGCAGGCATAATGCAGCCTTATTTTACTGTCATTTTTTTGTATAATTATGCTTTAAACATTGGGAAATGTTTGATTACAAATATTAAATTATTCATTGAAGCAGACTGGACTGGAATGATTTTAGTAATTAACTTGCTTTCATTTCTCTTCGTTGGTTCCAAAAGTTAAGATTTTACCTTACTTTCAATTCAATATGGCCGACTCGTGCATAAAGCCCATGTGGACCATTCTATAAATTTAAGAATGACTTCAAATGACTTTTTTATTTGCTGGGTAGGTTGTTAGCTATTCACGCACTCCTATTGGACAACTGCCTTAAAACCCTAACCACCCAAACCCTTCAAATTCCAACTGCAGGTTTTGAAGTGAGTACTGCACTAGTTCACCGATGATGTTTAACACCGGCATATCACCATAATCAGAGTCTAACAGTTTGGGTGTTGAGTTACCATAGTGTGCATTAGTATGGGAACCAGGTACCATACTGAGGTAAAACGCTGGTACCGGGGCACCCGTTAAAGAAACGCAACCCCAAATTCAAATCCCACCAGTTGTCTGAACTCTGAAGGGCATTATAAATTTACGGTTTAAACTGCAACTTTCGTGACCATCATCCGTCGCCTGTTAAAATGTAGGCCAACATAAACTTGTAATCTATTTTTGTTCTTTATCTAGCCTGGTTTCCATTTTGAAAATTCCCCACAAATGGCATTCAAAACCTTTTTTTCTCACTGTCTAAAAAGTTATTAATTATTATTAAATAGTTATGTTATTTGTAAAGTTGGTTACAAGTACTTGATCCCATAATCTAGAACTGGTTCCTGACATCAGCGGTCGGGTACTCGGGTCCCAGGTCCTATGCACACCCCCACTTACAATGTACTGTATACTTGAAATATCCTGGGCACTGAATAATAACAGCCGATATAATACATGTAATGTATGTATTTATAAGTACATGTACATGTACCTCACTGCATTACAGTCAATGTACTGGAACGTGTACTTCAAGTACAGAAACTGAAATTACAAAAATACTTGCTGGTATTGGAAAACAAAGTTAACACAAATAACTACATGAACTTACCGGTATTGTCATAAATCCGGCACTCTTATAGTCAAGTGGTGTGAAACATATACCTTAAATATATTTACTTTTTATATGAAGGAAATGACAAATAAAATAAGGAAGTGCCATACATTGTATGTACATGTACATGTACATGTACAGTGTACATGACACACAGAGTTTGTGCGTACTCTGAATAGTTTTAACGAATCCAAAAGATGTATTCATTGCACCAAAAAAATATTTGTTCTCATTCAATTGATCCTCATGTTCTTTTTTCCAATTTAGGATCTGATTCCTCTCCAAAAAACGAAAGCATTGTAATTAAAATGAAATCGTCTGTGCCATCAAGAGTCCGTGTTGCAGAGTTTGTATCATCAAAAAGGGTGCAATGAGCAGGGGCGATTTTGAGGGACCAAAAGGTGTTTCTCATCAGGGCCCCTATTTGATGGCGCTGCTAAACACAGAATTCTTACGATTATCATTCTGTGCTTACAGAACTAGTAAATTAATCCGCTGCTAAGTAAACATGTTATGAAATGTATGTATTCACATCAGCCCAATTTCCTTGCTTACTCATGAAATATACTAGCCATAAACGCGAAATTTTCTGCTACAGTCGGCAGGTTTTTTTGGGGGTTTTTTTGCTTATGGGACGGAGCCTCAAAATCAGGCCAATTGTGGCACATTTGTATTGCTCCAGATTTGGGAGCACTGATGAATAGATGGCAGGTTATTCCAGTAAAACGGGATAAAAGAGTTAACAATGTGTAAGCCTTACTTTTGGCATGTGATATGAAAACTGAACAGACAAACTGTCAGTGTTCTTGTTTGAGGTTTCTTGGCGAGACAAACTTGCTGTCCATACAAACTTGCAATGCGTGCTTCCTAATGTCCTAGCCATTACTTTGGGATCAATAACTTAGTTCTACAGAATACTATGAGTGTTGTCATGGGTGTCGCCAGGATTTTTTCTAGAGGGGGGCAAAACATATTTTCCCCCAAAATTCTTGTATTTCTGAACAAATTCTCATTTTTTCAGTTTTACGGGGGGCAGGACATTTGCCCCCAACTCATTAAATTTACACCACTATGACTTCGCGCCTCTTTTTCTTATTTTTTTTTCTCTTTTTTTTTCTTTTTTTTTTTTTGTTTTGTTTTTGCTTTTCCAGGGGGGGGGGACAAGCGCCCCCCCCCTTGCCCCCCCCCCTCGCGACGCCCATGAGTGTTGTGCACACTTAGATGCTGAAGTATTTCATACTACAGTTTAGTAGTAGTAGTATGTTGTAGCTTTAGGTGAGGTCAGGGTTAATTTACAGAAAAGAAAGGTTCTTATTTTAAGAGCTGCAACCCTCTGGTATGATTTCTGGTCTGATGTCTCTGATGTATCGCAAGAAGAATAGCAATCAAAACCTATTTTTCTGGGTAAAATCCGAAAAAAATAACAAGAGAATACCTTTGAGATGGGTTGGGGCAAATTTTGGGAATACAGTAAAAACAAGAAGTTTTTATGGCCTACCTGAATACCATAGGGTTTCTCTAAGGCAGTATCATCCACTTCCTCCACAACTTTGATGTCACCGAAGTTTATCCGACCCTTCTCTTTGCCTTGTTTCTAAAGAGCATAAAAAAATGAGAAGAACTTGTAGAAACAGACTCAAAGAACCGAGTTAAGCACTGTGCAGTAATACGGCTAATAAGTGATTTTACGTTGGGCTATAAGTGTGTATCAGAACCGGGTACCCAGGTACCCGACCGCTGATGTCGGGAACCGGTTCCAGATTATGGGATCGGGTACCCGCGACCAACTTTACAAATTACTTAGCTGCTTCTCAGACAATGAGAAAGAAAGGTTTTGAATGCCATTTGTGAGATTTTCAAAATGAAAAGCAGGCTAAATTGAAAATCAAAACAGATTTCACGTTTGGGGTTGGGTTTTCTTTTACGGGTATACCCGTGTTTATAGGGTAACTCGGTTCTTGTACTACCCATAAATGTACACCACTACCTTGGGCTTGAAATTTCAGGGGGAAAAGTGCGAGACTATGATTAGTGGTTTAAAAAAAATCTACAAGATCTGAAAGAATTTTTCAAGACAAAATAAGAGCAAACAGAGGAAAGGAGGAGTGACTTCCTACAAACACATGAAGGTGGCATTAGACTACAGTATTTGACACCGAAGGTATTGTGGCCTAATCACAGAAAAAGGAACACAGTGCATTTTTACTGAAGTTGTAGTATATGAAGTTCAACTCTAACCTTTGCAACTCCACTAAAATCCATCGCCCCATTTTGGTCTTCAGTGGTCTTCAGTGGATTTGGTCCTTAAGCATTGTGTGAAGCAGGGTCAGTTTGAATATTTGAAGAAAAGTTTTGAAAATTTGAAGAAAGGTTTGAAAGATAACACTTCTGTACGTAAGCAAAGTCAAAATTTCCCATATTCAAAAAGTCTGAGGCAATGGAACAGTAAAAACCCAAATACACGCAGCGAAAATCTTACAATAAAGGCAAACCAATTCCATAAACCGACCTCAATAGTTCCCTCGTAGTAGGTAATGCACGTCCTCGTCAGAATGAATATCCTATTCCTGAAGTTCACGGGAGCTAGTTTCCGCTTGTTCTGCGATCGTTTCAGCATCATTCCTATGCGACATATCTCATTGATTTCGTCGGCCATGTTTTTCCCAGTAATGTCCTTGGTTGTTCGTTTTGTTTTCAAATTGACTGTTTCTTGAGTATGTGCTGAAAGACTCAACTACACATGGCTACAGGCGCATTCAAAGCAATATGCAAAACTGTGTAAACTGCAGGTGTGCATCTATGTACTTCAGTGCAACTATACGGCAACACATGCAGGCACGTTTACATGCAAGTATCAACGTGAAACCTGAATTTAGTGACCTCAAAACACCTTTTGAGTTTTACAGTGTTCGGTGATCACATACGTGTCCATTGTCCATTATCCATGTACAATGATGTCACCTTTTGAGTCGAACAATAGCCGTGCTGTTTATAGATTATGCGGACCGAACACATTTGTGCAAAATCAGTGACTGTGAATTAACACACATGCAGGAACCGGGTACTGTTGTTCAACCAGGAAAACTTCTCCAACAGGTTGTACACGCATATTCCGCTGAGGCTAGACAGTGACAACTGAAGTCCGTGTGATTGTGTAATTCACTATGAAATGCCATCCAATTGAGCAATAGTGGTCACGGTTCAGCAAGCTGACTGCTCCGAGATTCTAGGAACTCCCCTTCCAGTGTGGAGATTATTATTTCCTTTTGCCAAACGACCTGCAAAAATACAAATTTAAAATAACACCATTATATGTTTTCAACCATCACTTCCAGTCAACTCTGAGGCTATCGTACCAATCATCAGCTTAAAATACACAGTTGCTAAGGAACAGTCTCAAATACTTTGCACAAATTTTGCAATTCATGTACTGTACATAATGATTTGCACTTTTTGACACAATGTACATTCATGACTAGATCAAATACAAGAAGAGTTTGTATGCAACTGTAAAGGAACTAAACCTCGATGGTATTTTTACAAGTTCTTGGTACCATAGAATCATAAAATGATGAACTTTGGTCTCTGGAAACCATTAACTTACAAGTCCATGTAAATGGGAAATATAAATGCCAACTTTCATGTCCACTGTATATATGCCTACATACGAAAAACTGTGTAAATGTTTTTTATCAGAGACGAAAGTTGAAACGGCTGGCCATCTAACTTTTTTGAGGTTGATGCAATCTACAAACAGTTTGCACAGTTTTTTCTTCTTTTTTTTCATTTATGAATACATGAATGTGAACATCTGACGTAAATAAAAGATATAATAAAGTAAACAAACAAAACTATATTAGAGACAAATGAACCGTCCTTCCAATGTAAATTATTAGCAACATTAAAAGATGTTACTCAAACTAAACTTGTTCAACTGTTATTACATGAAGTACCATCACGATTGTATTTGTATTACAAGATTGCTAAATACATACTATGTACATGTACACAATGTGTGTTATCAGATTACTGCAAATGCTGTTGGCAAGCCTGGTAACATTGGCATAACATTGACCCTAACTCCATAGGCATTTTTGCTAGGATGTAACCTAAATCCTGCAAAATCCTCCAACTGCCTCCACATAATATTCTAATGTAAATCTTACAGAATTGAAACTCCAAATTCGGCCATTGAAATTGTTGTATCTCCAAATATATGTAAACAACCATGACGCCAATTCAAACAAATTGTTGTGTAATTCTCTTTTCAGTGATACAAAACATGATGTTTCCTTTGTTAAAAAATAAAATTCGGACTCCCTAGTAGACAACTGTAGGTTAATATTATCATATATTTTAATATCATTTAGATACATTCCAGAATAAAAGGTCATTCTTTTACATGTCAAACAATTTGTGTACTCTTGAAAAGTTTAAATTGAAGTTTTTAAACAAAACATGGCAGTTGAAATTTATCCAATATTTTGTTAAAAAGTTTGAGAAAGGTTCATACAGATCAGGAAATAGCACCTTATTTTTTTTACGATTTTGTATTTGTGTCATTCCAGTCAGTGAGCAGCTTTTGATAGCTTTTATTTCTTATATCATTTTTCAATATTTAACAAATTCTTCAGCTGGATTGAAGGTTAATCACATCTGCTGAACATGCAGTCCAAAGTCCAAGACATAAAGTCAATAGACTGACAATTCATGTATGTGCACAGTGGGTGGGGCTCAGTCACTGATCCATTAGGCCCTACCCACTGACTTGTCAGCTGCGATTGGTCAAAACATGTGCACAGTGGGCGGGGCTAAGTCACAGATCCATAGGCCCCGGCCACTGACTTGTAAGCTGTGATTGGTCAAAGCATGTACACAGTGGGCGGGGCTAAATCACTGATTCATTAAGCCACGACTTGTCAGCTGTGATTGGTCAAAACATCATGAGGCGGGGCTTAATTCTAGTAACAGTGGGCCCCCAACTTAATGTTTCATCAATCATGGAGGAAGGAACACATCAATAGATCTGCCGCCATAGCAAAAAAAATTACAACAAATAGGGGCCTATGTCCGTGGCCAACGTGTTTACCGAAAAAAAATTGCAGATCCACACTTTTATCGTAAACACTTTCAGTACGAAATTCCTGTGTGAAGACTTACGCATGCGCATGCGCATGCACGACCCACATAGCAACTGTGTTGCATGCAAGCAAACGCAGCGCGTAACGCCGTAAGTCTTCAGTTCATACTGAACTGAGGATGTTTACGACAAAAGCGTGGATCTGCAATTTATTTTCGGTTTAACACGTCGCCCATGGACATATTTACTTTTTACTACACCAAGCATCTTTGTAATTCTAAACACAAGGAATATTAAACAAGGAATAAGAAATTTTCCTCCATCACATCAGGTAAAAATATACAGCAGCGTGTACAATGTAAATGTACAATGTACATGTACAGTCAGCCCTCTGTGAGACTCCACAGGTTTCTTTATAGAATAATAATTTCAATCCTATGGCTCATCGATAACCCTTTCAATATATTGACATGTGATACCAAATGATATAAATAAATGGTGATGAACCATTTTTGAAAGTAGATTGAATAACCTTTCCCATCTGTACCAAGTTTAAGTCCTTGGCGTTTTCGTCTTCCTGAAAACGAGAGCTAGTTTATGACGTTGTCATTCATGTCATTGCGTGTTTGGCATGTGTGAACATGGTGAAAACAGAAAAGTGAAGTGAGCCTTCTAATTTTTAGTCTCCATTCTTAACAGAAATTCAAACACTAACAGTGCTGACAGTAACACCCTTGTATTGTCTTACTTACGTGCAAATACTTTCTAGAACTGCTGGCGACTGATACCGCTTCTGAGTGCCCATTATTTCGAGGAAATAACAAGTAGTTTTACCAGGAAATTATGCCAGTCTCCACGCGTAGGATATCTCATTGCAAGATCAGCGAACTGTGCGTGCAAAGTTTTTCAGGAAGTACATGGGATAACTCTTTAAGTTGCGCAAAATTCACAGACAGAGGGCAAAAGTTCGAAAAAAACAAATCTCCTACAATTAGTCATTTATGAACAAAAACAACTGTTTAAACAAAATACTTTATTTGTTACGTATTATAGACTTTTATCTTAGAAGTACGAAAAAAATCCCAGAAATTTAAGCTTTTTGCCCATTCAACTTTTTAAAGTAAATGTACGAGGCCAACGCGATAATAATTCTCAGTAATCTAGGTTTTAGTATGGTACCCCCAAACCTCATTTTTACACTGTTTCTAACAATGTTGCGAAGGCTGGTCTCTGAACTTCTTCACGGCACAATGAAAACGCGTATAAAATTCTACAGTAGCGATAAATGTCGGCTTTCTTCGTTCTACTTCAACCTTTCTTGCTCATTGTTTCGCCAGAAAAAAATCAGGAGATAGGTAATGTACTTGGTTGGAAAAAATAGGTCAATTACTTGAAATGTAAGAATTGTAGCAAGTGGAAAAACCTGGCCGGCCGCGGAGGACTTTCTTTCGAACTACGACTAGTGAGGGCGGTGTTTACTTTTTATGGTCATGACATCAAAAGGCGATAGAAGAGATGCTGTTGATTAATATCATAAATTATTTACAGTATCATGCATGTATGTCGTTAAATTGGTTGAGTAATTAAAGAAATGTTTGATCAGGCCGAACATCCTCTTATTTTCAGTTATCTTTGGATCATAGATTACTTCAACAAATCAGTTAAAACTTACATTAAAGGCAGTGGATATTTTGCCGGAGACGGCAAACCTTTAGTAAACGTTATCTGTTGATATGGATTGCCGCCGGCAAACCTTTAGTAAACGTTAGTTTGCCGTCATTACCGCCGGCAAAATATCCACTATCTTATTTTAATTTAACTGAAATTAACTCAGTATCGTTCACGTTGTCGACACTATTTGTTCTTATTCCTCCATGGTGTTACTTGAGTAACAACTTCTCTTTTCCTTTGCAGGATGCTATGAACAACTAAAGCGAGAAAATGGCTGAATCCCAAAATGTTAGTTCCTTGCCTCTGCCGCCAGTGCAATTCATTAACAATTACACTGATGAGCGGGTGAAAAATGGCGCAGCGCCCGGACCCCCTGTACCAGTCAGTGAAAACTACAACATGTTTGGGGCTGTGTTTACCCCAGACGACGTCATCATCAGGTCTCTGGAATCGCAGAATCTGCGTCGTCTCCACCCGAAGGTCTTCGATCATAGAAAAGAGTTGAAGAAGATCAACCACTCCATCCTCTTCAATTTTCTGGACATGCTGGACGTGATGGTCGCAGCTCCGGGGAGCAAGAAGCGGGAGGAGAAAATTGACGACATCAAGCTGTTGTTCATCCACATGCATCACCTGATCAACGAGTTCCGGCCGCACCAGGCCAGAGAGACGCTGCGGGTCATGATGGAGGTGCAGAAGAGACAGCGACTGGAGACGGCCGAACGCTTCCAGAAACACCTGGAGAAAGTGACGGAAATACTGCAGAGCTGCTTCGGGTCCTTGCCGGACAACATGGGACACATTGACAGCAAGATCGCCGCAAGGATGGAACCCCAAGCTGAGGAGAGTGTGATAATGACTGAGGTGGATTCCAAGGAGAAACAGGAAGAAACTAACGGACAGAAGGAGCTAGAGGCTTCCTTTTATCACAAGGACAAGTTGATGTGTAATCTTGTAGACTCAATATAATTTTTTTTGTGGGTGTAAATACTTGAATAAAAGTCCAGTATTGTGCAGACAAGGGAAATACGCTCATTGGAAAACAAGTGAACTGAATTCAATCGTGGTCCTTCACTTGGAGAAGCATTGTACAGTTGTACATTTTAAAGTAGAATGAAATAACAATTATTACCTAGTACATGTATACGATTTTTTTTAAAACTAGTCACAGCACTCTCTTTTTCAGGAGTGATAGAAACAGTACCTTTACAAGAAAGAGTTCCATACATTGCACCTGGACATCACTTGACACCCTGTGCACAAACCCTATGAGACTGGTCTGAGAAATTCCAAGTGAATCTCAGTGAATACTTCAGTATTTTCCCTCCTAAATTTAACTTTTTAGGACATGTTATCGCTTTCTGATGGCTGATAGGTCACTGCAGGAAAAAAATTAGTGATGTCCATGTATGGAATTCTTCCCCTGTTGCAATGTATTGCTAGAAATTCTAGGTGCTCCCAGCAAAGATGCACTGTGCCATGATCATTACCAATTGTGTACATGTTTTCTTATTAAAGTAGTCTGACAGAAAAATTATGAACATGTTTGTACTTCTGTACCAGCCATAGATATCTAAATATCAGCGAACAACACAATCTTGATCCAATATTTTGAGTGACCCACCACTTCCTTTGTTTCTAAATACCGCATTGGCCCTTATGCATCTTCTCTGTTTTGTCATTCAAATGGACTTTAAATGTTCTATTTAGTGCTTGTCGAATTCATCCAACTGTCAAATTATGAGTTTATAAAACAAATCTTTGTGGAAATGTATTATTTATCATGCACCATTATCATTTTTATGCTAAAATGAAAATTCGTCTCGATTGCATGTTATTCCACTTTGATGTGCTTGATTAAAAGACCCCCTGTAACGTCATGAAAAAAATTGTTCTGCAAGTCTTATGCATTTCTGTGTCTTTATTGTCCTTTTTTTTGTTTGTTTTTCCTCCAATCTGTGAAGTGAGTGCATTATTAAGTGTGTACATGTGCATATCAAGTTTATATGATAGAGAGTGTGCACAAAGCGCCCTCAATGTGGATGAGTCTTTGTTCTTTTAGTGATGCATATAAGTAGACACTTTTTAGTTTCTTTGTCAATGAATTTGAATAACAATACTTGTCCACTGTAAAATGCTTTGTGCAAGCTTTCTATCCAATAGTACCCCCAAATCAAAGCGTTCAAGTCTCTGGTTTTTAATAATCATAGTGAAACTCATTGTCCCTATATGGAATTTGTAATTTTTACATGTCAGCAGTACGCACAGTGTGACAACTGTAGCTATTTATTTGAGATTTTTATAAGTATTAAAAAAAATCGTTTGCCATCAACTGCAAGATCTGTTGGAGGGGTATTGCCCTTTAAACCACTCTAAACATTGCAATGCCCTTTAATTCGCACTGGTACCTGCACTCCAATGCGTGTAAGAGAACCAAATATCATAGTTGGGGCCTGTCTACAGCATTTTCAAGATGGCAGCCTCCATCGTTTAAAAAACGTGGATCATTTCGTAAGTCAAAATCCTCGTAAAAGGGCATAAAAATGATAGAGGATCTTCTCCCTCCATCACCGAATTGGTACTGCAGTCAAGCGAGTGACTCGAGTGAGGATGGATTGCTTGCATATGCCACAAGAAGTGCGATCTTTCTACTCGATGCTCGAACCAATCCGCCGAGTTACGCGGGGTGCTTGACCGGGCATTCGGGCCGAGTGGCAGCCGTTAAATTCGGCAGGGAGACCCACGACAGACACCTGTGTGCTACGGCGGGCGATGATGGTTGTGTAAAAGTATGGGATGTACAAAACAAGGTGGTTGTGAACGAGCATCAGTGTCATAATGAGGTGAGTCATCCCAAAATTATCAAAATGTTTGTTTCCAAAAAATATTGGAAATTTAATAAAATTCAGAGGAAAGAATGTTGCATCCTGATGCTTTTTTTTTTTCATCATATAATTATTATCTCAATGAAGGTTCGTCATTGCAAAAATGGTGAAAAGACATGAATCTGGGACTGAGAAACATTTCCAATGTTGTTAGAAAATACTTTGAAAAGCAATTGACTCTCTGTTGTGCACAACCAAAGAAGTGGCGTCTGGATAGTACATTCTTAATTCTTTCTAATTCAGAATTATTGGTGCCTTGGGTGTATTGTATCATCATGCACTAATTTGTACTTTACATTTATAATGATGACAGAAGTTATGTCACTTCTTGCCTTGATGTTTTCTGTATCACGATATTAACGTCATTTGATTTTTTTGTAGAATAAAGTCACAACAGTCCAATGGTGTGCCTCAACACTGCCAAACAGTCAAGTCATTTCAGGCGATGAGAAGGGCACCCTCGTCTGGTGGAATCATGTCAGTGGCAAGAGTAAGGAATTTACACCAGAAAAACGACACATCTACTGTCTGGCGAGCTGTCCTCACGATGGGACGTTTGTAGCTGTTGGGTGAGCTTTGTTTGATTTTTCACAGCTTGCCTACCACTTTGGTACAACAACATTCAAGATTGCAGTAATGTTGCCCATGAAGTTAGTATTGAATTGTAAGAAGCATGGATCCAGATCTGTTGGACTGGCATTCATTTTCTTGTTTTCAATAATAAACTTTTGTTAAAAACAAAGTTCAATTACTAATTATAATTATTTGTTGCCATTACCGTACAAACAGCTACAAAACAGGTCTTGTGCTGATCGTTGACATCAGCGGCAAAGGACAGATCATCCACAGGCTGAGGGGTCATGATGAAGAGGTCCATTCTGTCTGCTGGTCCCCAATACTTGGGGAGGACATTCAGCTCAAGAAACCAACATCGGATGGAGAAACCACCCATGACCAAAGGGTCTCCCCACAGATGCTTCCAGGCGACGCCCTCCCGTCAACCTCATCGATTCCTCCATCTATTCTGAGAGAGCAAGGATGTCTGCTCATTTCAGGGAGCCGAGATCGCACTGTCAGAGTTTGGAACACCACTCAGGGGAAGGCGGTGCTGACCCTGGGGCTTCCCCCGCGGGGAGGGACCCACCGGACAAGAGACAGGGGTGACGATGGGGGAAAGGCAAGGGTGTGGGTGGGTCTCTGCTGGCCGTCTGACAAACCAAGGGAATTCATTTCAAGTTCTTATGGGTGAGTCAGTGGTACATGCAAAAGAAACATTGTAGGTTTTAGTGAGGAAGTTGCAGTGTAGAAAATTAGAAAATCAGAATTAGTGCTCTGAATTTTCTTTGATCTAGGTTAAATCTAGACTGTGTCAGTTCAACTTGGTGTGCTTTTTACCAGCATGGATCTGAACATTGCCCATTTACTTACATGTATCTGAATTGCGTACCACTATCATTTTCTGTGTATAGCCCTCTGTTGAGATGCCACTGGGATGCATCAGTCCAGAGGGGCTTCAGGAAGAATAGTGAACAGCTCTAAATTAAAAAAAAAATGAGAAATCAATCTTGAACTATTTTTTATCTAAAATGACAGGTTTTTGTGAATTAACATTTTTTTTTGCAGAGGAGATGTTATATTGTGGGACTTGTGCAAACCAGGAAAGCAGAAATGGGAGTACTGTGGCATGGATGATGCTGTGTCTCACAGCAGAGTTGTTTTCAACATAACAAGCTCTGCACAATCTCCGGATATGTTCATCACTACATCAATGGACAGACAGGTGGTTTTTTTATGTACATGTACATACACCAGGCATGGATTAACCCTAACTCTTACAATCAACCATTGTAAAAAAAAAAACCCAGTGTAATATACTTTTTGCTTAAACTTTCAAGAATCAAGTGCCATGTCAATGGATAGATGCTTGGCTCTACCTTTCTCAACCTTGCAAAACTTCTTCAAAAACCTCCTGGATGATTTTTAGGATCAGGAAATTAAGAAGATAATCTGCTTAGTTTTCCCCATCATGAATAACAAAGACTGAATGAAAATCAGTTGTGAATCTTTAACCTTTAAAGATGTTTCAAAATAAAATTTTGGAAGAGAAAATTTACCTCAACTTTGATGTGTTTTTCTCAGATTATATGCTGGAACATGAAGACGCTCAAGGCCGTCTGGTCCATCCCCACCCTAGGGGGATTTGTCTACAGTCTGTCAGCATGCCCGGTGGATCCAGGCTGCCTGGCCCTAGGGGTGGGGGACAACATGATCAGGGTGTGGAACACTTCATCCCCAGGGAGGGGCAAGACTGTCGGCGTCCTGTGGCAGGGAATCAAGTCCAAAGTCACAGTGGTAGGTTTGAATACTTCTTTTGAAGGGAGTGTTTTTCAAGGAGTTAAAAATTGCTTAGCCTGCTAAGCTCGGATAATATTTGCTTAACAAAAACTGGTTACCAGTTAAAATACCATATGATGTGTATTGCTTTGAACTGGTTCTCCGCAGATTTTTGCTCAGCACAAATGTTTCCTAAGCAGTACTTTTTTTTGTTGTCGTCATTTTCCAGCTATCTTGGCACCCAGAGAGGGACAACTGCCTGGCATATGGCACAGACGATGGACGCGTAGGCATCTACAATACCTTCACACAAGGGTAGGTCAATCTTGTCTGTGGAATTTCTATTTTTTAAATATTTGCTACATGCCTTCTTTTGACTTATAATAGAAATAATGCTCAGTTATTTCACATACACAGTGTCTTAAAATGTCTCATTATTTTTTATCTTTGTTTGAATTCTAGCAAGGGGCCTAACCTGTCCAGCACATTCCACAAGAAGACAGTCTACTCCCTGAGCTGGGGCCCACAGTGTTCTGCCAAAGGTATAAAGGCAATTTGAATACTATTGGAATACCCTCATCTTATTATTGTCGAAGCTTTGAGTTAAAAGATCTTTGCCTTGCTTTTCACAGCCCTGGGCTAGTGCATGGTGCAGTTCGCTGGCTTACATGTGGAATTATTGTTTAATTATTAAATCTATTTTTAATAGTGAATTACAGATTCACACACGTTGATTGCTCTCTTTATTTTTTTTATTTTTTAAATCAAACCCCCCTCCAAATTAAATAGGAAGTTTTTATCTCCTGCATGTGTTTCTACTAGTGTTTGTAGGCCAAGCTTGTCAAACCGATCACTGTAGTGCATTATGTGTACCTATACAAATAAGATGAGAAACTTCATTTCATTTGAATATTGATTTTACATATAATGCCAAAACCCAAAGCACCCAAACACAAACAAAAATGTTCTATCAAATGCTATTTTTATTGAGACACTGACCAAAATCTCCATATCATAAAAAGTTATATGTGTGTTAATAAAATGTGCCTCTGTGTTTTTTTCCCAGAGGGAGTATCCAGCCATTGCCTGTACAGCTGTGGTGGTGATGGCATCATATATCAACATGACCCAAGCAAGCTGGGGGAGGATGCCACAAACTTCAACAGCCTCATACGCTCAGCCAATCAAATTACTGTATGTACTGACTTTTTTTTTGCAGGATATATGCATCATAAGGCTGTCTCCCACTAATTTGTAATTTGTGTTGTCGATACAAATTGTGAATAATTTCTTTCAGTGGGAAAAAAACTGGGACTATATCTCTACAAATTTTACAGGACTCAGAATAATTTAGATTTTTGAATGTTACATAGACAAAGGGCTGCAACTTAAAGAAATACCATGCATAACTTACTTGCTTATTGTTGAACATGTTTCTTTATGAATTTAAAGGGAATATTTCAGTCAGGAATTTTAAGCTTTTTCTTTAGCATGCATTTTAAGAATTTTAAAGTGTAATGCAATGCATAACTTCGATTTTGATTTTTGTTTTGATGATTTTTTTGTTTAGTACATGCTGCCTCTTCGCACCGAGGTATCTTGGAGAGATGATGGTCGAGCTGTTGCTATTGGTAACGAGGATGGGTGTGTATTCTAAAGTTCATTGCATCATGTGACTTGTGTTACATAATGACTACAGCATTCTGTTGCCAGGGGGTGGGGCTGAACTGTTTAGTGCACATTATTTTGTACCATTTGGTAAAGTATCAGCTAAGACAAGGAAAAACTTCTTTCTACCTGTCTTGCAGATCTATTGAGGTCGTGGCATACCCCAGTCTCTTGCTGTTGTGTACTATCAGAGTCCACCACAAGCTCATCAACTGCCTCAAGTGGTATCCAGCTCACAGCCAATCAGGAGACAGTGCGCAGCTTTCCAACCAATCAGCAGGCGTGTTAGAAGATGGCTTGGTTGGCACCGGCCAATCAGGGACGAGATTCTGGCTGGCCTCAGGATCCAATGAACCTCAAGTGCAGGTTCATGATCTGGCATCTGTGCTCGGTAAATCAGAAAAAGCACTGTAAAATAATCCTTTAAAAAATGTAACAAATCTTTCATATGTTCTTTTTGTTTGATGCTCCTGTTGACTACAGTAAATTCCCAACCGCAAATTTGTTACTGTGTTTCTAGGAGGAACTGAGCCAGTTCAGCTGAAGACGCCCATCACTGGATCCTTCCATACTCTGAATGGCCACACTCTGAGGATCACAGCATTGTCATGGAGTCCCCATGGCGATGGACGCCTGGTGTCTGCTTCTTATGATGGCACCACTCAGGTCAGTGTATGCTTAATTTTCTTTGAAGAGATGGGAAATAAATAAAACCTCACCGTTTTATACAGGATTAAAAGATGCTAAGTGTGATATTAAGGTTTGACTGGTGGTAAAATTTGGAACTTGGAAGAAGTTAGCAGATGCTTCATGTGGAGTGACTCTCTCTAAAATAGAAATGGTTTTGAAATCTGTTGATTAGAATGCTTTGACCATCATCAAGAGGATGCTTAATTGTAATGGTATCGCAGGAACACAAATCAAAATCAGCAATTAACAGTCACCTTTTTCTCAGATTCAAATTTTTGAACAAGGCAAACGAAGGTTTGTCCAATTTTAAACAAAGCTTTTTAAACTTCTTTGTAGCAGTGCTTAGAACGACAGGATTGTATCAGAAACACAGAATTTGTTTCTTGTGCATCACTCTGAGAAATGTGTTAGATAATGTTCATCCTATCTCTTTTTTGTGTCCCCCTTCCTTCTTCAAAAAGGTGTGGGATGTGCTGAAGGGAGAGCCCGTTGCCAATTTCCGGAGTCACCTCGGTCGCCTTTTCTCAGTCCTGTGGAGTATCCTAGACCCTGATGTCATCTTCTCTGGTGGAGAGGACTTCTGTCTGTTGAAATGGAGGGTGTCTCTAGTTCAGCACACCAGACCGCCCACCCGTAAGCATAACTTATCAACATATACAGTTGTTTGTGTTGTTGACATATACACTTGTTTGAAATATAATGTATATTTCACTGAAAGTTCTAAATCAGCTTACATTCTTGTTGAAACATTGTAAATTGACTGTTCAAATACATTTATTTGGTTAAATACTCTTGTATTTGTCATATATGCAGACTTGTCTTAAAGTGCTAAACTTATAAAGTGTCAAATAGCATGTAAGTGTAACAAGTATATTAAAAAATGTAAGAACTATTTTGTCTTCATGTATGTCAAGTCACCAGAAGTCAAATGTGTTTCTGAAACAAGTGTTTCAAAAACCTACAGCTATTTTCTAGAATTAACAGTATTTTGTTTCACATTGATTAGATAACTCAGTAAACGTTCTGAATGGCTATTGCAGACAAAAGAAATACAGCGGCAGTAATGCACCGCAGCGGGAAGAGCAAAACGGCGTCATCTGCGAAGAACAAGAAGAAAGCAAAACCAATCAAGGACACATCCAGTGTAGGCAGCACGCCTCCAAAGTCCTCCACCCCAGAGCCAGCAATGAATAAAGATGCCCCACCCATCCCTGAGGGACCTCCCCCTGATGGATCCATTCTGGACACGCCAGTTGATGTGTCGGAACTGCAGCGGCTTCTCGAGGAAAAGAGACTTGAGATGCAGCAACTGACATCAACAGAGGCCCCAGCAAATAAAGAGCAGACAGTGACTGTGACGAACAAGGAGACTGTCATGGCTGTTGAAAAGGAAGTTTTGGAACAAAAATCAGAAGAAGTTGATGGAACTTGGGGAAAAGGAGAGGGAGAAGACACAGAAGTGGGCATGACATCTGAAACCCATACAACAGATGTCCCAGATGTCGCATACAAGAAAGGTGAAGTGTAAATTATTAGAATAATAAATTTGTAATTATATTATCATTAAATTGTCTGTATCAAGCTGAGGTACACGCCTCAAATTTCACAGTTGGAGTCAAGTCCTCACAAGACATCACAAATTAAGAACAAAGTCAATTGAAAAGCTATTTCAGTGAACCATGACAAATCCATTCCTCTATCATATGAATGTCACTTATTAGACCTTACTTGTGATTTGACTGTGCTCATGATGTACTTGACTTCAACTCTAGTAAGTTTATGTTCTCATGTGTTTTGAGGGATGAGGGGGGAGTGTAATTTCATCAAAGGTTTTTCATGTGGAAAGGATTTGTATACTCATTTGAAAACGCAATTTAATATGTGATACATCTGCAGAAAGAAAAGCAAATTTCTTTAGTAGGTGCTTTTTGCACAGTTTAGGGCATTTAAATTCTAAAATAAACTGTGTTTTACAAAATCAAACTGCAGATGGTCGTCGGAAGAAGAAACACAAGTCCCTATTTCCTCTGAGTCGGAGTCAGGATAACAGAGGCAAGTTGTATCACCTGGAGGACTGCGTCACTCTCGCGAAACATAAATATGGTAAGAATTTGATAAGATTTTACAAATCGCTGTATTAGTATTAAAGTAATTTTTGGTATTTTCCTCAATCCGTTTACCATTACGGTGTGCTAAATGTTTTCCAAACCTACAAATATGTCGCATTTGAATTGTGTCAAAAAAAAAGCAGAATAATAACGGTGTCTAAGAAAAATTGTTACCGGTTCCTTGCCAAAAATAAACTTTGAAATTTTCTCGATCTAATTAAAACAGAGAAAATCATTTGAATCTTATTCTTCATTTTATTTGCAGTGTGCTATGTATATAACATTTAATTCCTCAACAGGTACAGATAAGGTTGCCGGACCACCGACTACATCCCATCCAGCTGTGGGAGATCAAGTCTCTTCAGCAGGGGCCATGGAGGCTGGACCATCTGCTAGACTCCATCCAGGAGTGGGAGATGGCGTCCATCTTGGCCTGTTTGCCGACAGGAGGGCGGCCTATGCCATGTTCAGAGAGGAAAGTTAGTACATTGTACTACAAAGATTATAGCTCCATTTGTATGGATCTTCCAATTTTTATTCCATTAATCTTTTTGTAAAACCAACAGAAAAAACACGAAATTAGTTAAGTATTATGATTTCTCTTGTTCATTTTTTTCCCCAGGCACATATCACAATGAAGCCGGTAACCGAGACCAGAGCCAGCATCTGGACATGTGGAAGGGGAATTTAGCTGGCGCACTGGCTCACGCCACAGAATGCAATCAACTCAGTAGCTTTCTTGTTGCCATGGCGCCATTAGGTAAAAGAAATTGTCATATATGCTAAAACAAAATGGTTGAAGTTTAGGCCAAAGTTGTCCATTAAAGGATTAAAATAATTTTTAAAAAATAACCCTCCTACGCTCACCCATCTTTGTAAACACTGGCAATCGTGGACCCCTATTGTCCCTAATCCTCATTCCTTTGTTTGTACTCTAACTTTTTGGTTTTGTACACGATTTTCAATCGTGGTCGTTCAGTCAATCGAGGACGTATTGTTTGTGCCCTAACCCTTTTGTCCTAGGTCCACGATTGCCGGTGTTTACATACTCACACACATCCCTGTTTACATCCTGTTACAACTCCGTCCACTTCCATCCCAATACTTTTCCCATACAATAAAATGGCACTTTTGTGGAATTGTCCAATTTAAAATATTTTTCAGTTTGTATTTTTATTACTTTCTAAAATATTATTCTTTGGAAAATCAGGAAACTGTGTGCGACTCATTGGGCATTGCAAAATACAACCAGTTGGTTGTTTCAGTTGTGAGAACCCGAACTTTTGTATCAAATGTGGCAAAAAAAATCAGGCAGTGGACCACAACTTTATTTAGTATAAGAGTGGCATTTACATTAATTTTTTTACAAGGTGGATATGATGTTTGGCTGGAGACTACTGAGGCTTATGCCAGACAGCTGGAACGAAGCGAAGACTACACGGGGGCTGCTACCTACTACCTGGCATGCCACAAGATACACAAGGCAATCGCTGTGCTGCGAGACAACAGACTGTTCAGGTATGTATTGATGGCAATTCACTGTGTCACCATTATGGTTAATCGGATGGTTTACTGTGGGAGTCAGGTTTGCGCGGTGGTACTTGTTGACACCTTTCGCCTATGTGACCCCGATTCAAATCCCGTACAGACTGACATTTGAATTTGGTTTTCGGTCCTTACATGACTCTGTGTGCTTTCTGCAGATTTGATATCTGGGGATTTGCTCTCAATTCTACAAATATCTTAAGTTTCTTCTTGTTGAAGGGTTCTTTAGGCCGACAAACTGGGGAGTCAGGTTGGCGTAGCGGTACTTTCCTCGCCTTCCACCGCTGTGACCCGGGTTCGAATCCCGCCTGGGCCAACATGTTGATTGGGTTTTTAGTCCCTGTCTGATTCCGTGTGTTTTCCCCATAGTATACTTCGAGGGTTTTCCTCCCACCTCTAAAACTGTAATTTCTTCTTATTGTCTCCTCTCTAACTTCTTCAGACTGGCGAGCTTCAGTGCCTGGGGGGCTTTTGAGGAATCCTTGGTTTCATTACCAGAAAAAAATTAATAATTATAATAACTTAAAAAAATACTTTGCCAAGAGCAGTTTTGAGGAATTGTCGGTTTACATCCAGAAATGGTTTCTGAGTCGAGTCATGTCTTATTTGTTTATCACAAATAAGCATGCTGGCAAAGTCTTAACCAGAGACGGGCTATTTTCTTTTCAGAAAAAAAATCTGTAGTTGGCAAACAAAGCTATCATGTTCCTCATGGTCTAGAGCTTGGAATGTTAAATCGGTGACTGGTTGTCAATCTTTCTTGTTGCATATCTTATTTTCACAGAGAAGCAGTAGCTTTGGCATCTGTGAGGCTATCACCGTTTGATCCTGCCTTCACTGAGGTCTACAAAGCCTGGGCTAGTCACCTGGAAGCTGAAGGAAGCTATGGCCAGGCTGCAAAGTGGTAAGAGCCAGGCTAAGGGCGTGTCCTAATCACATGGCTACGACTTGCAATTACACTTGCACCTATGGAAGCAAACTTTTTGTTAGGTCGTGTCCGAATCGCAAATGGCTACGGCTAGATAATACACACGCACCTATGAAAACGGCAGCAGCCACTTTCCATAGACACGTGTGTTAATTCCTGCCTTAGGGGAGTATTTCGGATATTACATCAAAAGCAGCGAGTTTAATTTTGTTATTACATCTCTGTCTGTTTTTTTTCTGTTCAGTTATCTGACAATCAACCAACCGGCTGATGCGGTGATGCTTCTGGCCAGAAAGAGTGACATCCCGTCTCTCGCTGCTGCTCTGCGTGTGTCGTGCATCACTGACCAAAGGAACCTGACTAGTGGCCTGATGGTCCGATATTTGCATGAATGTCTCATGGCCGGTGATTGGCTAGAAGCGCAGGGGCTGTTAGCCAATCACAGAAGTGTTTTGGTAAGATCACAACTAGTACTGAAAGTTCACTTTTTACATTTCAAAAAAGGAGTCTGTCTGACTTGATAAAGCTGGTTAAATTGTTGTGTTTGTTGTTTTTGTTTTTAACAGTCTGGTAGCCTTGTCGCAGCTGTGCATGAAGTCATTGTCACCACACTAACACACCAGAAGCTCATACCAGACGATCTGTTTACTGAGGCAAGGACCAATACATGTATACAAGAGGTGTTCCAAGAAGAGACGCACAGTAAGTATTTGAAGAGATTGGTTCCAAAAATGCAATAAACGCCATTTTCCTTTTAGAATCCTGGCCTCTTCTGGTTGCCCAAAGTCAGTTTCGATGGCTGTTTTCGTAGTTAAACACAATTTAAGAAATCTGCAAAATTAAGGCGGCCTGACGTTCCGATCTTAACAAAATTTTCTTCAGAGGCAAAATGACCAGAGGTACAAGAAACAAACATGTTTGTCCTTGCATGTTTAGAAAGTCAGATTGCCTTAATTTTTTTTTATTTGTATATTGCTGCAGTCAGAAAGCCATTTGCAGCAGTCTTATTCACTTTCACAATTTATTAATACGATAAAGTGAAAATCTAGTTTAGAAACAGCTGTTATAATGTGTATGGTCTATAAGTTTTCATAACCGTGCTGCTGTTTTACTTTTTGTTCAAATGAATTAATCGCATTTTGGATATGAACCAGTGATGTAGTGCCTTGATGCTGGGCCTTGGCCTTAAGGCTGCCTTAAGGCTTGATTTTAGGGCCTTGGCCTTGGCCTTGAGGCTTGAGGGCAAAAGCCTTGGCCTTGGCCTTGGCCTTGAGTCAAGGCTCTTCAAGGCCCATAGATTTTTGCATTTTCCAGATAAATCTGTTCGAAATTTTGCTGTTACCATTTTAATCGTATTACAATGGAGGAGGGAAGCACCCTATAGATTTGTGTGTTGGGCACACTTCCACTTTTGTAGCATCACATTTTGTTACCATTGTAGTAGATTTGCTGCAAAACTATTCCGTACACTTTAATGAGATGATCACTTTAATTGCACATAACTATGGAATAGATCTGATTGGTTGTATACACGTATGTCTCCCTGATAAGTGCTAAAGATTTGCATGTATCTGTTTTAGATAATGCTGATATTTCTGACCATGTTGGGCCAGCATATAAAAAATTCCCAAATCAGTTTCTTGAATCCCCCTTTTGTTACACTTGGGAGAATTGTGTGTCAATGTAAAAGTAAATCATTATTTTGTATAGTTAAACCATATTGAAGACCTGAACTTATACTTTAATAGATACAGTGCAGTCATAAAACGCTGTAGGCCTAAGCGAGCATGTTGATTGCAATTGAAGAAATGTTGTTCTTCGTAACGAGCCATTCGTGATGATATGCCTGGGGGCCAAGCCCCCCCAAAAAACCCAAAGGGGGATCCCTGGGGGCCAAAAGGGGCCATGCCCCCCCCCCCCAAAAAAAACCCCAAAACACGAAACCATTTTTTTTTATGCGACGTCGTAATAAAGGCAGGCAATGAGTACACCACCATCTTTTCCTCAAAAAACATCGGTTAAAATGGTCAGAAATTGCCTCAAATCGCACCACAGAACATCGTTTTTTTAACCCGTTTGCAAATTGTGTTCTGGATCCGCTCTTGCGTGATGATGTGTCACTCATGTGACTATTAGTTCTATATTAGTGGTCATTTCATAAAACAGGGCCTTGGCCTTGGCCTTGGCCTTGAGGGTTAAGCCTTGGCCTTGGCCTCGAGGCATGAGGGTCAAAGCCTTGGCCTTGGCCTTGGCCTTGGCCTTGAGGGTCAAAGCCTTGGCCTTGGCCTTGGCCTTGAGGGTCAAAGCCTTTGCTCCAACACTGATATGAACTCTGCATTGTTCAAATGTGCAAGACATGACTTTGGTTGAAATGTGCAGTATGAACACTTGTCAAACACAGTTGGGTGCGACTGTACACATGCAAATGGGTGCGCACACGATAATCTCCTGTACATTTTATTTATATGTTGTAGTTATAGATGGCTTGTCTGAATGGGCTGCCCCTCTTTCCAACCAAGCTACGCTCCTCGTATCTGCTGTGCGGCAGTGGTTCCTGCGATGGGGTTTGGATCAAACGGATAAAGATTTGGTGCATTGCCTTTATGACGAAGTCCGTAATGTTCAACAAGGAAACACCCAACATTTGCCAACAAAACAGGTATGAAACCAGGGGACAACTTTCAGATTTCATGTTAAACAGTTAAATTTGGTAAGCACTGACAATATTTACTTTGTAAAAACAGATCACTTACCAAAATGTCGTGAGACATATTCTACTTGTGAGTGGTTTATGTTCAAGTAAATGTTATTCATCAATTTATATATTTCTGATCGTCTATCTTGTTATCATGACCGTTATGAAATAGCTTTCTGCATTTAAAAAATTTTGCATAACAAAATGCTGTGCACACTTTGTATTGTGTCTATCAAAATCACTTTTTTTTATATGGCAGTGTGTGAAATGTAAAGCAAGTAGTTAAAATTGCTCCTAATGCTGCGGAACAAATAGAGAAAATTGTTCCCTGATATGCTTAATGGCACATAACATTGAACAGGTCCCCTTTTGATTAAATGACAGAGCAATACGTGACCTGTCATCACAAAATGAGCTTAAAATGTCAGATTTTGTTAAGAATGGAGCTATTTATTTATTATTTATCTGGATTCTGCAGAACAAGAGCTTTCCAATGGTATACAACGTTAATGGGGTGCTCAGTTCAGTAACGGAAATATAGACCACCAACTAACTTAAAGTTGTAAAACTGATTCTTGAGAAAATGGCATTTAAATATCCTGCAGTTGTTTTGCAGTGAATGCACAGTCAACTCATAAAAACGGGATGAAATAGGTTTTAAAGATGTTTGACTGAACAAAAAAATTTGGAGAAAGGTAGCACAGGACCTGCAGCTTAAGATTCACCTGAAAACAAAAAACAAACAATCCCTTTAAATTTTGGCTTTGCCCACTGTACTGCAAAATGGTAATTTCTGCCTTGAAGCTCATGTTCGTGGTGACAGATCACATATGCTCGCTATGGCAATTTGCACAATCACAGTGAATAACTGCTGGTTACTTTTTTTTGGTTTGATATTTCAGCTCCTCATTGAGATAGCATTTGAGTTGACCCTGGGTCAGCTGTCATGCCTCATCCCCGGTGTTTCTGATGAGGCAGTACCTCATTGGCTGCTAGCCGTCCTCATGTGCCATGATGTTGCTGACATGGACATTGCGCGAGGGGTGCTGGCGTTGGTGCTGCCTGACGGTAAGGCCTGGTTCGCAGGTCTTGTCTTTTAAATTTGAAAGTTCAAGAATAATTTTGTCTAGACTTCCCAATCGTGTGTGTGTGTATTCCTTTGACTAGACTAATTGTCTCCTTGAGTTACCTGAGTAAAAAATCCACAATTTCTGACCTAATTATATGATCCTTGCAATTTATATTATAACATTAGCTGTGAACACTTTACAACTATTTACTGCAGAATTTTTTAATGTTTTAAATGGGTTTTCCCAATGGTGATGAAAATTGTTTTAATGTTTGCTTTTTGTATAGTGATAAACCAAAGAAAAGAAGTTTCCAGTTACAGGGTTTTGTTTGCCTTACTAATAAAGAATTCATCTCATTTGTTAAAAAAAAACTGAGTGGATTGAATCCAGTTTAGATGTTTCAAAACCAACACTACTTTTTTGTCTGTGTCAGGTATTCAATCAATCCAGACGCTACAACAGAGTCCTACTGTCAGCAGTCTGCGTGCACACTATCTCTTCACTGTGCTGTATCACCTGTGGTGGGAGGTTGGGAACTATACACCACTCTCGGAAAATACTAGACAATTGAGCAAAGACAATCCATCAAGAGACTGCCAACTAGGATTGGATACAAACAATGACGTAACCGCCCTGTCTGCTTGTAAAGAATCACTGAAATCGCACACAGATACAGGTGACGTCACTGTATCATCAGTGGTGGTGACTGAAGGTGATTCAGGGTTGGCCGAAAATTCTGGTCAAGCTACTGCAGACTCTGGGCTGATAAATGGAACAGCATTACAAGCTACATCCAACCACAATGATCTGTGCACAGAGGGGACAGAGAACCCAAACCAGAGTGTGAATTTGCGCACTGCCAGTGCTGACGGTGAAATCGGTTCTCAGATTTCGCCACCTTCACTTCTACTAGACACTAGTGGCCAAATGTTCAGTGCGACGAGCACATCATTAGAAGACACACTGTGTTCAAAACTGATTTTGATTTCTCAGTGTCTGCTCTCGGAGACCCACGCCAAACTGAGGAGCCTGAGTGGCAGACTTAGATGCATCCAGACGGCGGTCGGGAAACTGGTGGCCCAGCACGCCAGGAAAGAACAGGAGGGGGTGCCTGCTGCTTGCCCGGACCAGGAGGGCTCTGCAAGCAGGTCGAACCGTGAGGCTGATTTTGACACTAGTGCCCATGAGAAGAACGGTTCATCAGACCCAGTTGCCAGCCCTGGTCATGCCACTGTGCCAAAGGAACATTCTGTGGCTCTCTTTAAACCCGACTCAAACAAAATTGTTACTGATAACACAAGCAGTGGCAGAATAGATGGAGACTCATCACTGTCCCTCAAACCCAAAGAGACCGACACCATTGCCTCATCTGGTGAGGCAGGAGAGACCTCAGATGAAGCCCTCGCAACCACAGCGAAACAGCTCCAGACAAACTTGAAAAGTTCTTCGGTAGAAACTCCTTCGGCAGTGGAGGTCATGTCAGAAGTCTGTCTGCCCAGTGACTGGGAAGAAATGATGGCCGACATAAAGTATTCGCATCCCGCCGTGACGTACGCTGTGCTGTTGCAGGAACAACAACGCCTAATGCAGGAAGTGGATAAACTTGGCATTGAAGTACAGGTAATGTTACCAAGATTCAACAATGTTTATATTACAAGGTGAATTTTATGCCTTGAATAGCCTGTAATTGATAAATGTGTCTTCAACTTCAGCAAACAAATTGATGAAACTAGATGTCATGTACAAAATACGGTGTTAAATCTTAACTTTTTGGTTGGCTGCAAGATTTAACACCGTATTTGATTTTCATCCAATTTGATTTTCAACCTGTCATGACACTTTTGTAAAGACTTCCAAGAGACTTTCCGGCTTCAAGAAATGTTTCACGTTTTCACACAAGACTTTCAAGTGCTGTAACCTAACTGCCATGGTGAACAATACAATAATCCTATATGTTAAGTTGTGTCGCCTAAAAATGTAAAAAATGCCGAAGACTTGCGAGAATTTAAAGCTAACTTTTGGTGTCATTGATGAACAGGATCAGAGTCCATTCCCTGACCCTATGGAATCTGCCATGGTACTCCAGCACGTCTGTCGTGCAGCACACCGCAAGATGAAAGTCTCTGAGACGGATCAGACTAAGCTACAGAAACTTGAAAAGGAAGCCGCGATGTGGGGACTGAAGCACAGCTGGCTGACCGATCAAAGGAAGTTGTTCAATAAGCAACTCGCCAAACTGGATGGCTGACTGAAATAATCGTACCTGCAAGTTTGAAGTTTGACAAATAAGGCAAGCCTCCTTAAGCTAGTCCAAGAGTGCACGAAGTTCTACTTAATTGATTCAGCATGGCTATTCACTGGAAATCTTTTCGTGCATGTGGTCTAATAATAATGTGGTGATTATGTAGTGCTTTACACCCAAGGTTTCAAAGCCCTTCACAATTATTATCCCTGTTCATCAGGAATGAGACCACTTTTCTGCAGCAGCTCGAGGTCAGCGCAATCTGGTCTCTATCCTCACAGGTACCCATTTACACCCCTGGTTGGAGACAGGCAATTGTGGTAAAGAGTCTTGCCCAAGAACACAACCACCATTTTCCCTGTAAGGGATTCGAACTTAGGTACCACAGCACGAGTTGAACACCGTAACCATTGGGCCACAGCGCTTACACAATGGGCCAGACTTGGCCCATTCATTGGCATTACAGGGTAACCCTATTCAAACTGTTTGGTCAAGGTGGGACTTGCCCCCCCCCCAAAAAAAATCTGCCCCCAAAAATATCAGTTGCCAATGCAAGCTAGTGGAAGTACACAGAAGGTTTTATGTCTCTCATCAGCAACACGGCCGATTAACTGCATGAAGAAGTTTGGAAATACCCGATTTTTTTTTCAAAAGACAAGATTCAGAACCACATTACACACAGCATTAAACTGATATAAAACGTAGCATGATGCTTCTTTATTTGTATTAAAATCTAATGCCAGTGAATCTAATAGCACAAGTTACACTGGACACCATGATTTAAACTTTTGTTAGATAAAGAAGAATTTATTTTGAAAACATTTAAAGAAAATTTACAGAATTTTTTTGGAAAACAAGAACAAGAGAAGACATCTTCCTTTGTTTTCCCATCAGTAACCTCACAATAGTAAATCAAGGTTTCACAAGTATGTAATGTAGAAAAACAAAGTCAGAACTTTTATCAAAATAAATGGTAATTTTTAACAACACATTCTTTATTCTACTTTTTGGCATAATTATTACCTGTGTTTTCACGCATTTTTTTATGAATGCAAAATGGAACTTTTCCCATTATTTTTTTATATTACAGAATATACAATGACATTTTCAAGACTTGAGTTCATTTGTATACTCGGTGACTATCAAAGAATGTATAGGTTCCATAATTTATATTATTTTCATAAATAAAAGTTGTTGATAAAGCGATCATCGTGATTTATCAATAAGATTTGTTTTTTGTCTTATTAGTTACTAGAAAGGTACATATAATTTTAAATGACTTCTTGGTTTTAGAGCTGAAAATTGAGGTAAAAAAGTAACAAGAATAGACTTAGAGCCAAAATATATTTTTTAAAAGTGTCAATGGCAATTGGGTACAGTATAAGCTTCGTTTTGCGAACTATCATCAGAAATTGTCAGAAATTTCAAAACAACAAAATATCCTTGACTTGGTCAAACGGGGCTGCAAATTATAAGCAACCGAACCAGGACCCGATTTTCATACAATTTCTTAAAAGAAAAGTTTGCAAAACGCAGGATTGGAAATTCATAGTAGAAGTTAAAACCAGCCAAAAAATCACGCAATATGTATCACTTGTGTCTGTTTATTAGACACGTTTCTTGTTGAGCACATCAATTATTTTATGCACTTTTATCTGCTTATTTCTTAAACACATTTCATCATTCAAATTTTCTTAAGAAATAAAACATTCTGTGTAAGCTTTGGTACATCGTATTCTCACAGAGACATTAAATGCTCGTAGTACATGTCTTTTAAAAGGGGAAATGCATGTCAGCTATGTACATCGGTGAGATAAAAATAAAACCATTATTCAATCATGAACTGAGTAAGCACTTTTAGATACGTTGGTGTCAAAATCAAACTAACTCTGACAAAATCTTGAACCCGAACACTGCCACCAACAGATAGCCTGACCAATTTCATAGCTCCCAATTTCTCAGACATTTTGGTTTAAAGAACCCGAGCCTCAATTGACTTGGGAGAACACAAAATTTGTAGCAAACTTAAGTAAATCCCAAAGGAAAACTCCTGCATGGCTAGTTATTCAGCAAAATGATCGAGCACAAACAGGTTATGATCCATTCATGACCTGCATCCGATTTCATGAAACAGTGCGTAACTTACGCAACAAAATTATTGCGCAGCTATGCAATAAACTTGTGATCGATTTCACAAAACTGGGCGTAGCTGCGCAATGTTTTAAATAATCTAAATATCTTGGACCAGGATAACAGCATTTACGATGGCAATTTGTGTATAATTTTAAATCTAAAAATTAGTGTGGCCTGACGTTGCGAACTTAGCAAGTTCTTCTTCAGAGGCTAAAACAGATAATTTTGTTCATTCACGATGCAGTCGTTGAATTACCTCTGCCCATCATTTTGAATATAGGTTTGTCTGAATCATACCGCAACTCTAAAAATATTGCCACGAGTGAAATAGCAATTCATTTACTTCAAACAAAACTAGCTGTGAGTGTCTTGTATCAACCATGACATGTGTAATGACAGGCTCCACGACGATCACGACTTGTTGCTAAAATAGGTCATTTTCAGTCGCTACGCCACAACTTACGCCACATAAAATGATTACGCAAGTTATGCCATAATCAGTCGCGGACTTGCTCACTACGAAACTTTCGTGAAATTGTCATAGCTGAAATGATGCGCAGCATGAAATGTTGCACAACTTACGCAATAAATTGTGGCGCAAGCGGACTTACGCCTTTGCGTAAAGTTTCGTGAAATCGGCTGCTGGCCTGGCAAAGGGGTCAGTTTTACAATTTTGTCAAATTTAATTTACAATTTATACCAGTACTGAAACCGTCCAGGGGCCAATGTCACTGAACTGGTGAGCACAGAAAATATTTGCTTGGCAGAAATGGGTTACCAGCTAAAATGCTGTGGGATTGGAATTAGCTTGTAACTGGTACTTGGCTAACTTTTGCTAAAGTACTTAAATCTGCTATTAAAGCAATATTTCCGTTTGGCAATTCCACGGAATTCAGCCCAGGAGTTGGAATTAAGGTTGCCTAGGTGGTCAATATGTTAATTTATAACAACATAACTCCTGAACTTTATCCGGTGGACTCATGCTCACTTCTTGCATCAGTCAAATTTTTTCGTTGCTCAACTTGATTAAACCGATAACCTGATTGTCCCTCATTGCATATACAGTGAATCGGTTGGTACCCTGCTTTTATCCAATCTTTTTTCCACCCACTGGATTTGATTTTGAACGAGTCTGTCCATTTTTTTTTACCTGTCGCTCCAGGAAAGCTTGGATTCCTGCAGGATTTGATGTCATAAGTACTGGTCAATGTACTACAGAGACAAAAAAAAAGACAGAAGGGGAAAAGCTGATGAGTAGGAGGAATTTGAAAACTGCATGACTGTCATCAATCTTATCGAGTTGTAAACAAATTAAAATTACTTTTTAATCTCTTTTTAGAAGTGTTAGTGTGGGTTGAACGCTGGCAATAACAGCACTGAAATGTCTTTCAATATTTAGTGAGTTGTCCGCTACCAAAAAGAAATGGATTTCCAGTGTACCAACCGATTCTGTTCTGCCAGATACGTACATGTAGATGTACATTTTACTTAACAAGTAGATGATCAGCCTAAGACAATGCTAAATACAAGTGTACATTGTATCAGCAGAATATCTTCAGAACTACATGTAAACACACAATCAACTCATGAATATAGGTTTAGATAACATGTTTATTTTGTAAGGACCAAGCTTAGGTACACAACGACGTTTTCAAAAGCAACTTTTGGAACTTCGGTGGACCAAAATACCAACTTGGGACAGTATATGGGAATCCTTCTCAAAATAGTGTAAGGAATAATCATTCGCTGGTCATTTTCTTCCTGGATTGCGTCATATACCAGTTTCCTGCAAATCTGCCTTGTGTGACACATCCCTAATCAAGTACAAGACTCCATGAGGGATGTCTGTCCTAATGTCCACCTAAGCAGGCTCATATAGTAAGGCTTGCTGCGACTAAGGGTCAAAGCTTGGCCCTCCTCCAGAGTAGTTGCCAGTAATCTCCGCCCCACTGAAGTCAAAGCCAGGATTCTGCCACAAGTCAAAATGGTATTTTCAACATTAACAAACATAAACTGCACATGCCACTATTGATGAGCTTTTTTTTCTCAATAAGTTGACCCGACTATCCAAGATATTTTTTTTCAATGTCGAAGAATTATAACACCGACTTACTAATAAATGCTTGGGTCACTGAAGGAAATGGAGTTTCTGCTTTGGAGTAGAATATCAAGAAAAACAAGTGCGAACTAGCTGTAAGCTATTTAGATTCAGCAAACTTTTGGGGTGGGGTTGGGGGTGGGGTTGGGGGTTAGGGGTTGGGGATGGTATTGGTTTTCCTTTTTTTTGGGGGGGGGGGTAAAAACGTGTTGGTTCTACTGTACCTCATGTTGGAATCTTTGCAGGGTGAGTTTCTTCTCCATCTGGTCGTAGGTGAAGGGGTCGGCCGTGTACTGGTCTTTCAGCAAGCTGCGCCAGCAGTTCTCGGCAGCCCGCCGGGACTTGGTCAGGACTATCTGGACTAGTTTGTTGTCCACTGTGCAAAAACAAAGTAATAAAAAAAAGACTGGTTGACGACAGTGCCTCAAGGGTAAAATTCCATTTGTTCAACTACATTGGGTCTGATTTGTTTAATGGTTTACAAAAAGTGAAATGTTTTGCTTGAAGAAAACAAGAGTTTTAACTCCACTAGGGTAGATCGTCAATTTGAGTTCACGCGAGAGGGGAAATTGAGGGCATCTATCCTTACCAAGTGTCCAGGTGCACTCATCTGATATAACAGCTTCGTGGAGTTCACCCTGAAAGGAAAAAAAAACAAAAAACAGAATTGCAATATAATCAGCATTAGGTTAAAGGGCCCATGACATGACATTTACTTGGGAACATAAAACATTCTACTCCTCTTAAATGTATCAAAACCATTTGACACCTCTTTTTGGTTAATTTTTAAAAATGCACTTCTTTAAACACTTTAAACAAATTCCATGCTTTTCCTGACAAATGAGGGCACTTGTTTGCTGTGATGTCATTTCAGGAAGACACTGTTCAGTTTAGGGATTTCTGTTCAAATTGGAACCCAAAATGTGCGCATTTAAAACAATTGTGAACAAAACTTTGCTCATTGGCCTTCTGTCATCATATACTGAAACAACAACGAATCACCAAAGAAAAGAAAATTCACAAGAGCAAAATATTCAAAATTCTGGCAAATTTTGGTGCTGAAATAGCTGTAACATTGCATGGGACCTTTGACAGCTCTTCAATATGTCCAATTCGCATTTCTGCACACTTTTAAAATAGCTCAGTACAACTCCCTGTTTCGAGTATGTTAGGCCCCAACTATAGCAGGGGACCAAACTATAGTTGGAACAGTCTCTTACAATAGTTGGCATAATCCCAACAATAGTAAGAACTTCCTCAATTATAGTGTTCCAACTATAGTTGGGACTATTGTTATAGTTGGGGTGCAACACCTACACACCTTAAAGAAAACCTCGCCTTCGACTGTGCAGCTCAGCTGTTTGGGAGCAAAGGTCACCGTCACCATCTTGCCCTTTGTCCCCTCCGGCACGGTCACCTCGATGAACACTTCCTCCATGGTCTGGTACCACTGACCCCAGGGGGTCTGGCAGGGAACGATGCCGCTCTTCTCATCAAAGTGTGCCATGGTGATGCACCATCTTCATGTGTCTGTGGGAAACGTTCTGGTCAACTGGTACTGAATTCAAACTACAATGGGAGCAAAGAAGAAGAAAAATAATTTAAGGTTAGTAAGTTACAAAACATTTAGTCTCAGAAACCCAAAGACAGGGGTCAAACTGAGCAAAAGCTACAACTTAAACCATTTTTAGAGTCAATCTGGAAAGCCTATAGATTGGGGCGGAGTGACAACAGTTTTCGTCAGTTCAGTTGCTATGTGTTACCAATGATTCAGCACTCCAGACTCAAGAAGCATCAAGTTTCAAAAACATAGGTCTGGGAGCTAGATAAGCCAATGTAAACAATTCCTGGAGGTCCGCGCCCACCTGCCCCCCCCCCCCCCATTTTTGATAAGCTAGATCCGCCCCTGTTGTTCCAATGTAAACAAAAAATATATGGACTGGTGATCACTTTTCCTCCATGGGTGAGTGCAACAATCCCTCCAACAAAATCAATGCCTGCCTTACAAAAAACCGTCAGTAAATCACAAAAAAATGTTAAAAATTATGTGAAAGTTTGATGATCGGCTCACTTCTGAACGCTATACTATAGTAATTAGTATTAGTTTGTTTACATCAGCGCACTTACGTGACTTGCAAGTTGCATGGATATCCAAAAGTGCAAAGCGCGGGTAAATTGCATTGCGCCCTCAAGTGTTGCAGCTTTCTTCGCCGTATTTTCGTATCAGTTCTGATTGGTCAAATATAATAATAATAACATCGGTATTATGGTAAAAGACATCATACAAATCCATTTTAATAATTTTTATTTAACATACAATAGACTAATGGATTTGAAAAAAGAAAAAAATGCCTATTTATAAAAATATTGTTCGTATAATTTAACTATTTTCGGAGATGTACTCACTTAAGTAATTTATTAGAATATCCAATCAGAAGACGTGTAGCATTTAGCATTACACATGTGAATGCTTTATTGGCAGCAGTCGGAGGTGCTAGCGCTAGCTGACAGGTGAAGTTTCGCACAAACCAGAAAGATGTCGGAACAAGTACCGAAACAATCTACGGTATTTAATTGTTTTTCAAGTTATGGATTAATAACTACTTGCCTTTGTCTTGACACATGACTTTCTTTTGTTTATTTTCTTCAAAAAGGTTTTTTTTCTGAGGCCGAAGTCAAGACAAACCTCACGCAACCGCCACCGACAACAATAACGCACGTCGCGGCGTTCGTCTACTCGGGCACGACGAACAAACTGCACAGTCATGAGACAATTGAAAGTGACATCATCAATAATAAGCAATGATCGAGTGTACACATGGTACACAGATTATCAAAAGCCTCACGTTGACTATTCTATAAACATTATACACAAGGGAAAGAATCGTTCAACCTTACGCCACTTTTTTACTCCTAACTATGAATGAGGCTCCGCGTGAGCGGAGCCTCATTCATCATGTTCATAGATGTAGAAGCCCGCAAAATATGCCCTTTCCGCACTGAACCAACCTGACACTTGAAACGTGCACGCATATGATCGAGCGATGATTTTCGGTTCGCTCGGAGCGCGCCGCGGGGGGTACGGTACAATGATAGTATGTGCATGCGTACAAGTGCATGTACCGTACCCCCCACGGCGCGCTCCGAGCGAACCGAAAATCATCGCTCGATCATATGCGTGCATGTTTCAAATGTCAGGTTGGCTCAGTGCGGAAAGGGCATATTTTTCATCATTTTGGCCTAAAAACCGACAGAATCCACTTATGTCATGTATGTTAGTTCTGCACATGATACGTGAGTATGTCAAGAGATAAAGTACGGAGTATAGGGGCAAACTGTGCAGCGGTTCTGTGTGAAATGTCTGCATTTTGATGGACATTTTTGTACTTTATTAGTGTTTTGTGCTGCAGACAATTTTGCGGGCTTCTACATATATGAGGCTCCGCTCACGCAGAGCCTCATAGTTCTAGGAGTACCACTTTTTATGTATAGGAAACATTTCCAATTTTGTTTGGAAAAACTTAGACATTTTTCTTGACTCTCCATCATCATCATGTCCATAGACTTTGTTAAAATGAAGTTTGCACACAACCGCTGAAGTGGCGTTAGGTTACAACATTCTTTCATAAGCGGGTTCAACATGTACAATGGGCAATCTTTGCTAATTGGTAGTCCGAGTAAACTTGGACCCAACTTATCGCCTTGTTAACATTCGGACGTGGTCCGGCGACAGTAGGGTCCAAACAAATGGGCTGCCATCGTGAGACACAATTCTGCCGTTGACCCCAAAACCCAACATTGCCCGACAAAAACATCTCATTTCACCCTCAAAACGGCCTCCTAATATACATCACCCCGATGCAAATTTGTCTTATGAATAGTTATATTTTCTTGTTCACCTGCAGGATGTCAAGGACAAATCAAATGACCAGATCCTCGTCAAAGTGAGAGGACAAGTAAGTATGATGAAGTAACAATGTGTGTACTAAAAAAGATCAACAAATAGTGAAATACTGACTGTAATTTTCATTTTGAAATTTGGTTTTCTTTTAGTTCTTTCTTTTAGTTCAGAACTTGAAAGGATGGCACAGAAGTGAGAAAAACTCAAGTGAAATTTGCTAGTTGTATTTGTTTGTCTTTATTTGTTTCTGACATTCTCTTTATATCAAGACTTGTAAACCCTTCAAGTTCTCCCTCTCCACCTTGGCATGATTACTGTGAACTCTTTGAACATTCTAAGGAAAGGTGATAATAATCAATAATTATAGTGGCTTCTTATACAGCGCTAAGGTCCGTCATGCAGTGACGCTCATGGTGCTATACCAGTTGTTACAAAACTTTTAAATGTTTAAATCAAACTTAGAATTTGAAAGAGCTACAGGAGGAAGTGTGACAGAGAAAAATGGGTAGAGTGCTCCAGAGAGTGGGGCCTGCGTGAGAAAAAAAAGCTGTGGTCACCCCAAGAGTGTGATCGATTGATGAGTTCCTTTTAATTGATAAATTGATTACAACTTTGGTAATTGGGCGTTGTTTCTTCGTTGTTCTTTTCTTTTTTTTGGGTGCATTTCTAGGACAATTCCATTATACAGTTTAAAATCAAGAAGGGAACGCCCTTCAGGAAACTGATGTGCGCATACTGCGAGAAGCAGGTAGGTTTGTCATTGAAAGCAAAATGACCACAACTTACGTCAATTAACATGAAAGAGAATTTGAGCTGAGTGTATTATAACTGGGCAATTCCACCGTCACTCACGTCACATTTATATGCCATGAGGCTACTTTGACCTCTCACTGCCTCAAAAGTATTTGATCAAGCTGAATCAAACCAGCCATACAACAACCTTGGGGTAAGGGGTACTCAAAAATGGAAAGAAAAATTCAATCCATTCATTCAATTTTTGAAAACATGTGTTTTGTTGGTCGTCACTCACGTTACAAAAAAAGGACATGGAAAATTGTCCTGCAATTTTGTTGTTAAAGTCTCCTCAAACTGTAGTCTGCAACACAGAAGTAACATTATTTTACCTTTCATTCAACCCATAGCTGTATATAAAAACCATTTTGGATCAAATAAGTGTGTATTTTAGATGCAAGGGACATCACATTACAGGGAGGTACCGTCACTCACGTTACGTCACTCACATTGCTTCTGCTTCATGGTTTCTAACACGGAATATTATCTGAGTTTGATGAACTGCAACATAATGAAACTCTTTTCGTATAATATGTGAACCTTGCTCTCTGCCTTAAACACAAAAACTCTCAATAACAGTCACATTTTGCATGTTAAAACAAGATGCCAAAATGACTACCAAAAATCCATGATTTTAGCCAAAGAAAACCCCAGGTTTTTTTTGGACCCAAAATCACACTTAACTCCATTCCATTTCATTGACACACCACTCAAATGAACGATCTTGTTGTCCCCTTTAACTTGACACCACATTTGATGTTGTGATGCTTGTAGTTTGCAAGATTTCATACAGTTTCCACTTTACAGCAGTGTCCACGTTTGCGTGGAATTGCCCAACTCAGGAACTGTTCTTAATGGTTGCTTGTGCATTCAATATGTTGCCCTGTGGTATCGCTTTGCAGGGAGTGCAACTGGACATCATGAGGTTTAGATTTGACGGCGTTGCAATTGGACACAATGACACCCCACGCTCGGTAAGCTTTCTGAGTTTTTTTTAATTGAAACTTAAATTGTTATTCGTTAGTATGACACACATTTTGCCATGGAGGATCAGAACTTCACCAAAAGTATGTTTCATTAACCCTAACCCCCTAGGCCCTCTTGGCTAGGAACCATCCTCAACCCTGCAAAATCCTCCAATTTCCACCATGTGAAAATTGGATTCAGCCTCAGTCCTCCAAAATCGCCAGTTATTTCTTGAATTTGTTCAGTGGCGGCTTGACCATTGCCTCAATCCTTGAAAATCCTCCAACAATCACTGTTAATGAGTTGAGGCAGTGCCGATGACATTCAGAAGCAATGCGGATGATATTGATCATTGTGCAGGGCTCAATTATCCATCGCTGAACATAAACAATGCCGGGTACGGCCCACAAGCTCGACACAATGCATCCTGGATCACTGTCCCTCTGTGTATTGTGGTCTTCATCTCTTGGCATTGTATAAGTCAACACTTGTTGTGGAAATTAGCCTGCAAGAAAAAGAGCCTCCAAACTGACCGTAGGAGTCAGGATGTCAAGAATTCCTCAAAAGTGCCCTGGATTCCTCAGTTGTGCCCTCCGTAGCTCGCAAGCCCGAAGAATCCCCGTAGAGAGAAGATAATTCAAATGAAGTTTTCAGCTTTAAAGGTGGCAGAAATGTCAAGGGTTTTTATTCTTGTGAATCCTAAAAACCAATCTATGTATTGAACTGAGTGGAGCTCGAACCTGGTTATCAGGTTGAGAAAGCATGCAAGCAAGGACAGATCAACTGCACTATCCGGACTCACGATCCAATCTCTTTTGTTTCTTATTAATGTAAAATTTTCTCTCTCTATCTACCTTCAGATCGATATTGAGGATGATGACACAATAGAAGCATACATGCCACAAACAGGCGGGCAGTGGTCGAGACACTGAAACCCTCAAATTCACCCTCTGGATTATCATGGAACAGCAATCTCACAACCCTCTGGAATAACAACACCCTCTTCCAAAAAAATGAATAATGGTTCAAGTTTTTTGTTTCCAATACTCAAACTCACATTCACTACAAAGGTGGGGAATCCAAATGTGGGATATTAATGATACAACATTGGTCATAAAATGACTTCCTAGGGTCGGAATGCTGGCATCTGTGCTCGTTTCTATTGACTTCTGTTAAAAGAGTCATTATTGAACCCATGTATCTTTAAAGCCATCTTTGTTTGGTACCCTGTATTCAGAGCAATCACTCTATTGGATTCCTATTTTTTTTTTTAAAGTGCCAGCCTATTTTGATTCAGATGAATTCATTGTCTCCCCTCTCCTGCATGTAGAAACTGTTGTATCAGCCTTGACGTTAAAGGTCCATGGATTTCATAGTGGAAAATTTGTGACCAAACAAATCCAACTCTTGATCCACCATTTTTGTATTGCCACCTTTTTTGATAGTACAAAACACTTCGGTTGTATAACTGCGTGAAATTCCTAGCTTTTGAGCTTGGGCAAGTATTTGGATTTTTACTAGTCGGTTGAAACTTAAGCAAAGCTAAACAATCTGATTTTTCCCCCCAAATTCCTGTCATTTGATGCTTCTTTTTGCTCAAAATAACACCCCGAAAAAGTAAGACTGGTGAACGTCTTTTCATTAAATGATTGATTCCTGTCACTGAGCGTGGGAAAATGGTTGATTTTTAAAAAACTGTTTAATTATTCTGAAATGATATGTTTGGTTGATTTCCTCAGAAGTATCAGTTGCTAAAATAATTTGATGCCATATTGAGACACGATAGAACTTGGGATTTGGCATAATTTTGGAGAAGAAAAAAAGAAAGAATCATTGGGTGTACATGTGTAAATAATTATCGTATTGTGTTCCGTAAATACATACACTGCGCATGAACGTATCGTGCTTTGAATGGATGGTTGGTTATAATCGTGTAGATCTGGACAAACTTTGATTTTGCATTAAATAACTATTTATGAGCACTTCTCGTTTAATCCGGTCAAGTAAAAAAAAAAAACTTAACCCTGTTTACAGGTGGAAAGCGGTTTTAAATTGTGGTAAACTGGTTATCACACTTTATTTGGGTTAGTGAAACACACGGCAGGCAGCAAAACCACGATACAGCAAAAGCGTTACTTGCTTGGATTATAGTTTGCCAATACGAGATCTGTTCTGCTGAACTCAGTTCAAGCGTTTGTCCCTTTTTGTCAGTTTCTTGTTTGTTCACGCGGTACAACCGCGGTGATTTTTAAAAATTAGTCAAGATTTTGTCATCTGCTTCAAATTAACTATATCCACACATGCATAACCCAACATAGCACAGTTATTTACTCACGTGTATATAAAAAAAATAAAAAAAACGCTGCATGTTTTCATGTTCATGTAATTTAACTTTTTTTTGGTAGTTTTAAATGTGTGTAAATATTGTAGGAAATCAGCTTTGCTACTTGTACTTTGCTACTTGTACTAAGCGTTTGTCTTAAAGCTTTCTGTGTAGATTATTTGTCGGTTATCAACTTGTCAATAAGATGTTTAATGCCATTTTCAGAAAACAAAATTCTGGTTTATTTAGGTAGGTCTAGAAATTGGGAAAATGACGTAATTCAGTTGAGATGTTAAATTTTGTCATTACCAGCCTCGTCTTTTTTTGTTTTGGCAGTAAAAAATGTGCAGTCTTGCATGCATTTATGTATGAACTGAAGTGAAACTCGTTGGGAAGTATAACAACTCAGTTGGAGCGAGTAATGTGCCAAATTTTTTCGAGGATAAGAATTTGAGACACAGAGTATGTCATTTTTGCTTGAAACTTGGTTTGACATTGAACCTGCGAGCACTTTGTAATTGAAGGGTGAAGATCAACTCGTGTTGAAAGTCTGGGAGACCCAACTACTATAAAAAATACACTCAAAAATAACATTATAAGCTTCTGGGCTTAGTGGTATGTTGGTAAAATCTACAATTTGGTGGGTCAAAAAATGAATGCATTTATTGTGTCTTGACCTTCAGAAAAGAAGAAACATTCTGTTAAATTATGCTTGTTATGATAAGGTGTTGTATTTTTCTCGTCAGTTTATGATAAGCAGATTTTGCAGAAGGAAGCACAGAATTAATATCCATCCTTTGTTTATGTAGTGTAAATTAGCTTTTTTCCCTCAAGAAATTGCTGCAGAATCAACAGAAAGATGCCAAAATATAGGAAACCTGTTTCCCTAAATTGTAGTTAGATATACCCAAAACATGTTTTTTTTTCCCCTCAAGAAATTGCTGCAAAATCAACAGAAAGGTGCCAAAATATAGGAAACCTGTTTCCCTAAATTGTAGTTAGATATACCCGTAATGTTAAACAGATTGTATGTTTTAGTATTTTTGTTCTTTCTATTTCAGTGAAATCAAATTTTGTTCTGTATGTCATTGTCAGTTTGTTGAATAAACCAAGTCCAAAAATAAAAGGAACGACACTTTTTGTCCGATTTTCTTTGTAAGGCATATCTGACTCATGCCTCATGAATTATGGTATGTCTATAACTTGGGTTGTATTGATCACTTTTTTGGGGGGGAGGGGAGGGAATTTTCTTGTATTTGTTGTTTTGTTGACATTCATCACTTGTGTCATTCACGTAAATTCAAGTCTCTGTATTTTATTATCAAGAGAGGGCGCTATATAAAGTTTACAGTCAGTCAAGTTGAACGTAAACATCGGGTGAGTGACGTGATGGGCGAAGTTTTCTGACTGTTATTTTAGTTTATGTGTGAGACTTTAGTTGTGGTATGTTTTGAAACTTTGATTCTTAACCTCTGGGATAACCTGATCAATTATGTATTTTAAATTGTTCTGTTTGATTGTGCAACTTTGTGTAAACTTTTAGGCCGAGGCCTAAACATGCCTAAACAAGTGACGCTGCTTTTTGTGTTGACCACCCGCCCACCACCGGCTAGCTTTGCTTGTGCACAAATCTATGGGGAATTGTGAAAAATGCCCGAAGTAATTTCTTTCAATATTGGACAATTTTGTCACTCATTACTCATTGTTTTTATTTGACAAATGTATTAGCGATCGTGAAGTGTAGGGCCCCTGTTTTGTTTTGATCAAATTAGAGTCAAAAATGTTTTTTATTGCTCAAAAATCAGCTTTAAATACTGGCATCCTTCTTGTTGTTTTACCTTTTGTGTATTTGTTGTGTTAACCCGACCAACAATTCAGACATACCTTACATTATCTTTGCAGGTCTGATTATAGGTTTTGAGCAGGTTACGCCCATGTAAAACTTGAGGATATAGGCACTGTTTAATGTAGCAACCTTCTGATGCGCGGAGAATGGATGAAACTCACAGGGTGTCCTTGGCCTTCCATGACCTGACAGAAATACCTCAGAATGCGATCAGCAAGTTTGCTGCCAAAGCTGAGGTGCTGGATCTAAGCCACAATCAGATCAGGTAGCCAATCAAGTTTCAGATTCAGATATAAGCCCCACCCACCTTTGGTCTGTGTACATTGCTCACAGTGGTTGTGACTGAGTAGCAACTGTGGTTACCTGACCAAAAGTCATGATCTAATTGGTCAATGGGCACAGTCAAGCCCCGCCCACCTTTGGTCTGTTTACATTTCTCACAGTGCCTGTGACTGAGTTGGAAGCTTCTGTGGTTACCAGACCAAAAGTCATGATCTAATTGGTCAGTGGGCACTGTCAAGCCCCGCCCACCCTTGGCTTGTGCATATTTCTCACAGTGCTTGAGTTGGACCAAGCTACTGTGGTCACCTGTCGTGATCTAATTGGTCAATGGGCTCTGTCTGAAAGACAGGCGAGAAGGGTCAATTTGAATAATTTGAGCACACAATCATGTGGGTGGCCCTCGCTGACAACTGCCCCTGTTTGATGAACTTGAATATGATGAACTTGAGTAAACTGTGCTCTGATTGAACAAGTGTCTTGAGAAATTCCCGGGACACTACCCAATACTGTTATTTTGTTCAGATATTTCCTACTTATGCATTTGAACATGATTGAACTGAAACTGATTTAACTTAAAAACAAAAACAAAAAACTCCTTTTTTTTTGGTTGACTTTTGCAGTGATCTGCGTTGCTTGGAGTCCTTCAGCAAAATCCACACACTGATCCTAGACAACAACCACCTGAAATCCCATGTGAAATTCCCAACGCTGCCCCAAGTCACAACGCTCTGGGTCAACCGGAATCGCATCTCCAACCTGACGGTGTTTATTGAGACGGTGTCCAATGCCTTCCCGGACCTGCAGTATCTGAGCATGATGAACAATCCAGCAGCACCCAGCTTCTTCAATGGGGGCAGCTACGAGCAGTATCTGGACTATAGGTAAGCAGTCCCAGGTGTCATAGTCCAGTCCATTAGAAGTTCTCGCAAGTTCTCAGAAGTCCTCACAAGTCTACACAAGTCCTCACAAGTCCACACAAGTCCACACAAGTCCACACAATTCCTCAAATGTCCATTACAATTAATTCTTCAAGTCCTCACAAGTCCGCACAAGTCCTCAAATGTCCATTACAATTAATTCTTCAAGTCCTCACAAGTCCGCACAAGTCTATACAAGTCCACACAAGTCCACACAAGTCCACACAATTCCTCAAATGTCCATCACAATTAATTCTTCAAGTCCTCACAAGTCCGCACAAGTCTATACAAGTCCACACAAGTCCACACAAGTCCACACAATTCCTCAAATGTTCATCTCAATTAATTCTTCAAGTCCTCACAAGTCCGCACAAGTCCTCTCAAGTCCTCATGTGTCCACACAAGTCATCACGATTCCTCGCAAGTTGGGCATTAGTAGTTAGGCATTGTCGGGGGAGGGGGGGGGCCTTCATTTTCTGGAGGGCGGCATTCAAAGGATTTTTAACCAAAAAACAGCTAAGTTTTGCCTTCCCCAAATTCTGCGTAATTTCAAGTAAATCTCATATTTTCATTGATGTGCAGGCATTTCGTGATCAGTCAGTTGCCTAAGCTGACAATGCTGGACGATAAAGAGATTCCCGAGACTGAGCGTCAGGAAGCAGAGAGGATATACAAGCACCAGATGAAAAGAAAATCATCCAAGAACAGACGGGTAAATGTCAAAAATGTTATTGAAGTCCTCTCAATTTAATCTTATGTCAGTGACGAGTCATTCAGCCCTCAAATCATCCATGACAAAAGCTTCAAAAGCTACTGGCATGGGATTCGAACCTCAAGCCAAGACCTCTTTTCTTGTGTAAAACGTTAAGCAAAGCATCAGTGCTTTCTGGGGTCGGCAGTGGGTGTGATCAGTAACGTCTGGTGAAGTTTTGTGACAAGTCTAGTAACTGCTTTTTAATGAACAACAAAAATCAAGTGTAGGCTTGTCTAGTCAAGCTGGACAGCTTCAGTTGGCTAGTCTTAATTGGATAGTCTCAGCTTGATAGTTGAGGACATTATACTCGGTGGTCAGAGGACAGTCGCTGGCCTTTTAGGTCCAGCAAAAAAAAAAGCCCTGACACTTTTCTTGTTTTTCTTTTTTTGACAGAGGTCTAGTCAGAGTAAGAGGAAAAGCCGTGAATCCAACAGTCATCTATCCACAGAGGGCAGCGTTGACCTGCCTACTCTGGAGGAACTCAGCAACAGTACGGCCAAGAGGTGATGGAGTTGTAATAGGAAACCAAAATATTCCCATCAGAAATCTGACAGTTTCCACTGCAGTCCTACAGATTGGATTTATTTCAAGCAAGTTCGAGCATGAACAATGATTCATAAATACCTATGACAGTTTACTCATTCCTATTGGTCGAGAGCCCGTCACGTGGCCGGTCTTAAATGGATGATAAAGACATGGCTAGCTGGTCTTAAACACTTTCCCAGTGTCACAATAAAATGCGGACTCCTAAAAATCCAGTGCCTCTTATCGTTTCATTGGTTGAACGTTCACAATCCTCACGCAGGCATGCGCAACACTACCAGGGAGTCAGAATTGTATAGTTCTAAATTCAAAACGCAACGCGCCAGGTGCGTTCTGCGCGACATCGCGCAGAACATGATAAGCGCGCGTCAATCTCCATAAAAGGGTTGTTTACATCTTACTCGCCAGCTGAACACTCCATTATTTTGCAAGAGGGATGTTTCAAAAAGCATAAAGTGAATTTGTTGAACAAAATCGGGATGTTTTGAACGAATTATATGATTTTTTCTTACCGAAAAGGTATTTATGAATGGGAATAAATGTGTGCTCCGTCGGTATTTATCACTCTGTTTAAGACCACTTAGAGTCTGGGTGCTGATAATTACCCTCGCCTCGGGCTCGGGTAATTATCAGCACCCAGACTCTAAGTGGTCTTAAACAGAGTGATAAAAACCTCCAGAGCACACATTTATTCCCTTAATAACCGTTTCCGGTACCCTTCTTATCAATGCACATGCACAATGGACCATTCCAGATTGGGCCAGAAGCCCCACCCACTTTGTTTATGGGGAACATCACATGCAACTCCCCATTTATACCACACTGCATGTTCCAGCATTGTCTGTGATTGGTCAACACTTCATGGGGCGGGGCTTAAACAGGCAAACTGTTGGTGACAATTTGCACCTTGTCACTTGTGGGCAACATCACATGCATACTCCCATTACCACACTGCATGTTCCAGCAATTGCTGTGATTGGTCAACACTTCATGGGGCGGGGCTTAACAAGTACCTTGTCACTCACATTGTCCAATGGCTGCAGTTTCCTCCAATCTCGCCACTGGTTCCCACTGAAGTGAATTATGAATGAAGGCCATTGAGTACCAATGGTGCAACCCTGCCTTATAATCTGGTAGTCAAATAGTCAATCAATGTGGCCATAGTTGGCACTTGAACTTGCTCGGAGTTTACCAAATCTGGCACTACACTGCAACAGATGTAACATTTCTGTCTTTTTTTTTTCAGGGGCTTTAAAATAAAAACAGTATTAAGAGAGGCTGAAGGCATAGCACAAAATTACATTATTCATTTTAGATTGATTTCTTAACTATATCATTTTTTTTTAAAGCAATTTTTTTTTAAAGCAATTTTAATGTACGTATGTGAAATGTTATTTATTTTAATGGTGGGCCAAGGGGAGGCATTGGGCATTTGTAGTCCATGTAATTTCCACGGACAGGAAGTAGCTTCCAACAATATCGAAAACACATATTTAACTAAAAAGTTTATATTTTAATATTTTATCATGGAGTTTCAGAATCTTTTGAATTTCAAAACATAATTTTGTTGTTGATAACGAAGATGTTCATAGTGAAGAGAACAATGTCGGTATCAGAAATCTGGGAAAATTCTAATAATTGCCTTTTTAACACTACAGCAAAAAATTTAATGTATTGAAACCAAGTTTTAATATTGTATAGTTGCAGATTAGTACAATTACATATGTATATTTTAATGCGTAAAAAATCTTTTGAACTATATACTTATATTTGATGTAGGATACAACGTTGTGGCTGATGATACAGTCTTCCCCATTGCTTAATTATTTTTAATACATTTTCTTAATTATGCTGCCAATTTTATACCGTGAAATGTGTAACTTAAATTTACTCTTCCAGTTTTTGCATGCAATATGTTCTATTGTCAATTTGCGAATAAAAAACAGGGCACACTAAAAAGACTGAAGAAGTTATTTGATCAGTATAACTTCTTTGATGACAATAAACAGACAACATAGCGTAAAATGTTTTGCAAAATTTACTGCTCATTTATTTACACTTGCAGATGTCTACACGCCATCTTCATTTGCGAAACGAAGTACGAAAAAGGATGCTTTGCATTTACAATGGCAGAATGCCTTCTAAAATTAAAAAAACCAAAAAATATTTCTGCGAGAGAAAAAAGTGAGAGACTTGGTGAATAGGCTCTATCCGAATCCCAAAGGAAAAACAAACTTTTCTTAAAAAGGCAATTCATCCAAAATCCACCCTGTTCAACGACTCGACGACACATCCATGGTATCTCAACTGTCAAGGGACATCAATAGCCCTCATAAATTGATTTGTGGCTGGGCGTACCTTCCTCACACCTGCACCACCTCTAAAAACTGGTGGATTTTTAAGAATTTAGAAGGGTAATTGGTGAATTGTGACAGAAGTACTGCTTTAGCTTTTGTTTAATATAATCCACATTTTGTTAAAGTAAGATAATGAGGTGTTTCACATACGCTTATGCACACACTGGTGTACATTTATGATAATCGATTTTTGGACATCGTGTGCATTTTTTTTGTTCCTGCCAATATCTGCCAGATTCAAACTGTTCAAAGGACAACAGTGCCCTCTGTAGTTAATGATCAACCAGCATCTCTGGATGTCGTATATACAAATATATGCATGGTATGAATTTATTATAAACATGGACTGCCGACCCCACATGAATGCTTCATCCGCACTGTAGGCTGGAAATTGGTTACAGTGGAAAAACGCCATGTTTAGTTTGAAAATAAGCACTTATCTCCGCTCCCAGCGTCACACAATTTTCAAAATTGTGCCCACTTAGGCTCTTCGTACATTGAGTTACATTTTCGGAACAGATACGTTAAAAAGATTTTCACACAAAATGTGGACAAAAAGAAGCGATCTGAATACATCCTTACGTCAACTGCTCATGAACAACCCCCCCAAAAAAACCAAGTTGATTTGTACTATAATGGACAGTCGTATATATGGATGGCTTTGTCATCTGACACTGATACTATCTTGGATCCGTTTCCGTTGTACTTTGCCTGCCATACCTACGAAGCAATGAAGAGAGACAACAATAATTACATGGGAAGATTTTCAGCACTTGGGGTTTTGAGTTTACACAAGTTTAAGCGTGTTAGTTTGTCAGAAGAAGTGTGCAAGTAGAATATTTGAATTGTCTGTCGCGATGTTTTGACTTTATTCAAATTAAAGTTTATGTATTTCCTGAAGTGCATACAGATACAAAAAATATACTGAGATGTAAATGAAACTCAAACTGGTAATAGTTTGAATTTAGGTAAAGTGAAATTTTCAAACGGTGATTGGAAATAACAAAAATACAACAATAAAACAAATAAAACTTGCAAGGAAAATTTGTGAACGGTGACAAGAAACCATCTGCAACATCTTAAATGTCTTGACCAGAAAGAGAGTTGTTGTCAGTTGATTTAAACAGTTAAATTCAGCTGATACCAGAACAAATATAGGTTCTTTCCTACTTTGTAGTAATCAAATGAACAACTACTTGAAGAACTGGTAAAAGAGAAACTATAATAGTTTGTACCTGGTCATAGTGATCATAGAATGTAGCCACGCACTGCCTCGCCCCTGCATCCCAAACCTTCACTGTGTTGTCAGAAGAGCTTTGAAAAGGAATGAAGCATGGTCACCATTTTTTGTTAGATATGATAAAATGTTTTCTTTAGTAAGTCGGAACCATAATGTCTGAAATGAGAGGCACATTCCAAATTCGCAACTTGTTTCTTACCTTGAGACGAAGTGAGTGTTGTCTGGACAGAAATGCACACTCACAACCCAAGAACTGTGGCCTGATAAGGTCCCGGCTAGGTTGGCATGTTGTCTAGAGAAAGTGAATGAACAAACACACACAAAATAGAAATTGAAATCATGTTATGCTCATAAGCTGTTTTAGGCTGTAGTGGTTCATTTACAAGACAAAGGAACTTTCCCTGAAATAACGATTAATTTTGCTGCTTTTTGATAACTTCAAAGCTGTGCAAGTTTCAAATGTGCTTCTGTCCTGAATCAAAAATGAAGTTAATTTCTTTTGTTCTCCATGTGATGTGTAATACTTACACGTCATAAACTTTAAGATGACCGTCATCGGAGGCAGTGGCCAGTAGTTGTGAATCCGGGGAGAAACACAGTGATCTGATCGGCATGGCGTGACCTGAACGCAAAAGCCAAATTGAAACACTTGATTAAAACCTATTCAGATTTTTGTTCATTTAAAGAACACACATTTGTGTCTTCAGAATTTATACTTCCAGATCGCACAAATTCTGGAAAACAATGTAAATAATCATTTACTTAAACTTTGTTACTGAAAGTTTTAGAGTTTATTGTCCAAAATATAAGTCAATTTTTTGACAATTCTATCGTCTGCTTTGAAGATAACTCTTTCTGTTGAGCTAGAGGGCAACAATGCTATATAAAACGTGCCCGGCTTATTTTTGGGTTCATTATTTTCCCAAGATTCATAATTACCAGATAACTTATACTTACCTTCTAATGTATGAAGCAGTTTGCTTGTCTGAAGGTCAAATAAATTAACGATGCCATCGATAGCCCCGCTAGCTATGTACTTGCCATCCGGGCTCTATAGGAAAAGTCAAATACAAAAACCCTGTATTGCTACAACAGTTTCTATAAATCTGAGCAGTTATAACACTGTCATCTCACATAGAATAATGTACATCTGTTAACGCAGCTCATGGTCATGGGTAAAGTGGGAAATTAGATTTATAAAACAGAAGACTTTCATCACTATCATACTAGATCAAATCTGTTGTTGGCTGAATTCAGTGCACATTTCATAATAATTCAAACATTTAAGAAGTTGATAAAAAAAAAATCCAGCAAAAAGAAAAAGATGACTCACAAAGGCAATACTGAGGATGAATTTGCCTCTGGTGTCTAGCGAAGCTTCTTTCTTCCCGCTCTCCACGCCAAACATGTTGACTTTCCCCGTGTGGCTCCCTGTGGCAAGGAAACGACCATCCGGCGAGAACATAATCGTCCAGGCATCCTCCGGTCCGGCATCCAGACTCCTCATCTGCTTGCCAACTTCCAGGTCCCATAGACGGATGTTGCTGTCCAATGAGCTGGAGGCAGCAACTAGTATTGAAAGGTCAAAGGTTAAGGAAGATATTGAGCTTTCATTCCTTGCTCTGTTTAGATCCCCTTCAAAACTCAATGGTTCCCTTGAGAAAATGTCCCGTGTTTACTGCATGGATGGTACTGCAAGAGAGAGCCAGTGAGCACGTTTTGCTTGTGACATTCAAGAATCAGCCAAAATCCTTTGCTATGCACTTTACACCCAGGAAGGAAAATATTTCCCATGTAATAGTGCCAGTGTTCCATGGCCAGTAGATATCAGAAGTCTTGGGTTTTGTTGGGCATTGTTGAATTTTTATTCAAGGATACTTGTTCCCGTTGGATTGATGTCCACGGACACCAGGCCGAGCTGGTGGCCCTCTAGCGTCCACTTCAGCTTCAGTTCATCGTTCGTCCTGAAAATAAAAGACAAAGGATTGAGCAAACCTGTTTCTCACTTTCAGGCATAATGTGTCAAAGAGAAGCATAGTTCATTCTAACCCCTGTGTAGTAGAAAATGATAAAAGGGCTAGCTGCTGAATAGGTCTCAAACTTTTAGGATTAACTTTCGGAGCATTGCCACTATATAAATGAAAGTTCTGACAGAAGAGACAAGGTTATTGATACATTTTACTATCACTGTAACAATTCAAGAAAAGTGAATTTTAGCTTCTAAAAAAAACAATCTCCCTGTGACAATATAGGTCTAGAAAGATCACTCTAGAGTCAATGCATCCCTTACCATTGCCAGACCTTGACCAGGTCGTCCACTGAGCCCGTCACGATGTTCTCTGTGCCATCTTTGTCACTCTTCACCCACGCACAGCTCCAGATGCTGTCTGAGTGGGCCTGCTCCTGCTTAAACAGAATGCTGTACTGTGGGGTGAACAATAATGAGTTAAGTAAATATAAATATAAATTGCTTTTTGAAATTGTCTTGTTAGGTGACAATGCTGTTTGAGCAAAATTTCCTGAGGGAGGTCAATGACAGCGAAACTTAGGTCTACTTCACTTGCAAAACATGATGAACCCATTCCTTCCTCCGTGACCCAACAAACATGACAAATCACTCAAAATAGTTCGACAATCAAACAATAGGCCTACATGTATAAAGCTATGATGATGTGGAATGTTTAAGTAAGTGTCAAGTGTGATGACATATTCACTTTAGCAAAATTTTAGTTTTTGAAACTTGTGGCGCACCCCCTCCCCAAACCGCATTGCCCCGCCCATAGGTAGGACAAACTAAAGTTGTGCATGGATATGGGCACTGCTTTTGTATTCATGCAATAACGCATCAGCATGGTATATATTTTGCAATGTAATAAAACCTTGATCCTATATTCAAATAATAGCAGACTTATTGGAAAATACTGCTCACCATATTCAGAATTTACATCGATTGTGTGCACTAGCAATGCATTTTTGTCCGATCGTCGAAGGTTTCCATGCGATCGCTAAATTTACAATGGTAATCAAATTCAGCTCATATCAAGACGTGGGGAACCCCCAAGTACCAGTGATATCAAAGGTCATTAACTTTTGACCCTGAAATTAATATTTTATTTTCATTTATAAAACAAATACGACAATTGTTGAAATAACAACGAAGAGTGCGAAAGGTAAAAAGTATTATTACTGTCGTATTTTAAATGATAGTTTAATTTATAAAAATTAATTTCATGACATTACAACAAAGTGCAAAAGCCTAATCGGTTTGCCTGGCAAAAATATATCACTTGGTGGCGCTATTTACAAATAGTGGACCACGAAAACTGAAATTTGACTGCGCCTGAGGAATCTGTGAACTTGGCCGATATGTCGCTTGAAATAGAATCTGCGGAGTAAGTATTGATCCATTGAATTCCATTCATTACCAACATTATGTTATTTAATAAAAATGTAAATTGAAGGTGTTTCAATTGACCTTTCAAGCGCGTACCGTGGCGGGATTCTGCAACTTTAACATTGCAAACACACCACACACTACATTACCGTAAAGTACTAATAGGGCGCCCTCTTGCTGGTAACGCTTGATAAATCCTATTTTTATTGGGGGGGGGGTATGGTTGGTGAAGAGTTTATTTGTTGATATCCTGTGCAAAAACAGAATGGAAATCAACTACAAGTCATACTTTTTCGCCCTTTTTTTACTTGTTTTATTTTTAACAAAATCCGCATTCCACATTTGAAGCAGGGACATTGTGTTCCTTCCTCCATGCCATGGTCTGAATAATCTTAGTTTTAAGTTTACAACATGCATTTCTGTTGAGTGTGACATCACAGAGCATAATTTAACACTAATTTTAACAGTGATTGGAGGTCTTTCGTGAGGATAGATTTCTTTAACACCTGCCTACCTTCTTTGCCTTTGGGTTAGGGATTCATTGGCATATTTTCATAACTGAAATGGATTGTTTGAAATCCAACAATTCTCGACCACATTTTTGCATTTCCTTACAACATTCTAGAAGTTCACACTATTTGTAGAACTTCACCCTTCAAGTTTGTACTATGCATGCTCAACACATGATCTCTGACGATGTTTCCTTCCTCATTTCAGTGTGATCCGCCTGATCCAGCAGTACCTGAAGGAGAACAACCTCCACCGCTCGCTGGCGACGCTCCAAGAAGAGTCCACGGTCTCCCTGAACACGGTGGACAGCATCGACCAGTTTGTGTCGGACATCAACAATGGGCACTGGGACACTGTCCTGCAGGCCATCCAGTCCCTCAAGCTGGCCGACAAGATGCTGATTGATCTCTACGAACAGGTAGGAATTGGGGTAGGAATCTTCAGACCTAGCCCCATTGAACGAGGACAGTAATGGCCACCCAGTCTCTGATGTTGTACTAATGAAATCATTTTTGACCCTTACTTAATTTCAGTTCAGATTATTTAAAGTGATTTTAGAAGGCTAAAATAACACTTGACCATTAGCTACTGTACTGCATTGTATTACATTGTGCTTATTCACTGAAGAATCAAGAATACCATGAAGTACTTGGGCGGTTTCAGGCACTAACAGTGACTTTAGTAAAGGGTTAAAATGCGTGCGATTTACAATTTCAATTTCATAACCAGCATTTTGGAATCAGTTCTGATTCCACCTTGGAGTAAAGAGTCCTTCCGGAATTAACTTTAGTTTTTTTCCCAGCAAGTGTCTTTTATGTAGTGTCTATTCTAGGGTGGGGGAGGACTGGTATAGCTGCTACAGGGAATCAGTTCCACTGAAAAAGTACAGTCACGATTCCAATAGACCTAAGACATCATGACATCACGCTTTGTTTACATACATGTGTTCTTTCCTATGGGCGCTTGGTGGCTCTCATCCCCACCTGACTCCCATAGGAAAGAGCACACATGTAAACAAAGCGTGACGTCATCATGTCCCGGGTCTATTACAGGATTGGAATAGATTTTATTTACTGCTGCCCGGCAAGCACCTTAACTAGTGTAAGCCACATTTGACAGCACTCATTTGAGTTACTTTTCTTCACCCAACAGATAGTTCTGGAGTTGATTGAGCTGCGAGAGCTCGGAGCGGCCCGCTCCCTCCTACGCCAGACAGACCCCATGATCATGCTGAAGCAGCAGCAGCCTGATCGCTACATGCATCTGGAGAATCTCCTAGCCAGGTCCTACTTTGATCCAAGAGAGGTACGTAACTTTTGGAAACAGATTTTAGCGCAAACAGCTTTGTGTGTATATTCTGTATTTTTTTCTTTTTTTCAGATGAAAGTGTTTTGAAATGTATCCAAAATCCTTTATTTTGTAAGCATGCTTAATATAGAAACTTATTATCCATTCTGTGTTGAGTAAGCATCTGGGAAACCTCTGATAGTTGATTTTTTCTTGTTTTGATTGTATAGCTTTGTAGTTTAAGTAAGTTCTTGAAAATAAAACATGTTTGGACATTGGAAATATTCTACTACCAGGACATTCTGTAGGGGTGAGCAGCCATACACGCATACGAGCACCCTCCAAATCTGAGGTATTGCATCCTCAGATTCTCTAAATGTGGAGGGTGTTGGCATAGCTGACTGCCCAAAAAACTTGCACTCAAGGAGCAAAGTGTTTTTTCTGATCAAAATCTTCACATATCTTATTTAGTATCCTGCAAAATTCATTTTTGAAGAAATTTGACAGCTGAAATGTCATCAAAGCTAATTCCATCATGTATATCTTCTCTGCCCCTCTTCTTCCTTTTCCGCCAGGCTTACCCAGACGGTAGCAGCAAGGAGCGGCGCCGGGCAGCCATCGCCCAGGCCCTGTCAGGTGAGGTCAGCGTAGTCCCACCCTCCCGTCTCCTAGCTCTCCTTGGTCAGGCCCTCAAGTGGCAGCAGCATCAGGGGCTTCTCCCGCCGGGCGTCACCATCGATCTGTTCAGGGGGAAGGCTGCTGTCAGGGACGAGGAGGAGGAGAAGTACCCGACGCAGCTCAGCAAGACAATCAAGGTCAGTAGTGACTCTGTGTATGTCCAACAGAAGGGAGGGACTCGGACCGTAGCATCCCTTCGTGATCGTCAGGCGTACGGCATACTCAAGACGTCTAAGCAGAAGACTGCACTTGAATGTAGCCTTACAGCATTAATGCTGTTCAAGTGTCCTTCATCTCTCTCTGTTCTTTTGTTGTTAACTGATGTAGGGCGTGTCTGTCCAAATCTTTTAGAAACAATCATTTGATAAATTGATACATTGAGTGGATTAGGGGAACGATTCCAAATTATTCTCACCTGTTCATTGTTTAAACCCTAGCTCCCTTACTTTCCAAAATCCTCCACTGTGTAGGAATCTAATGGCAAATTATTTGTACTTAAAACATTCAATGGCCTCGGCATGTAAAGGAAATAGTACTTCAAATTACTCCAAAATGGACCTCCAGGTGGATTTTTGGGCGGCCGCAGGTTAACACATTTTTGGATTTTCTTCAACAGTTTGGTCAGAAGTCCCATGTGGAGTGTGCATCCTTCTCTCTCGACGGTCAGTACCTGACAACTGGCAGTGTAGACGGCTTCATTGAAGTCTGGAACTTCACAACCGGCAAAATCCGCAAGGATCTCAAATACCAAGCGCAGGTAAGGCTTTTGGCTGAACGTAATATGGCATTGCTTTCCCAATGAGTATTGATTTGGTTTATGATGAATGGCAAAATTTTCATTATTTGTCGTGGTTTTTATTTCCAACAGGACAGCTTCATGCTGATGGACGATGCTGTGCTGTGCATGTGTTTCAGCAGAGACAGTGAAATGCTGGCAACCGGAGGCCAAGATGGAAAGATTAAGGTCAGTCTTATCTTCACAGTTCTATTTCAGCTTGACAAAGAATGTTTTACTTCGAATCATGAACCTGTAATCCCAAAGCAATTTCCACATGGAACCTTCCTGCATCCTCCAAAATCCAACTTTATACAGGAACCAAATGCAATATTTTTGCGTACCTTAACGTTAAGGACGTCTTTAAGACATTGAAATTCAGTTTAACGCACAGTAGTAATTGCATTAAGAAGATTATTAGAAACGAATAAATTTAGAAAGGAAAGATCCGTTTTGCTAATCCAAGCAAGTCTCGTCGGTGGAATCACCTCCTTTTTCTAACTCCAAAGTTGTATGTCTGGACAAAGTTCCATTATTGTATCAAAATAACTATCCTAAATAACTTGTAATTTGAACTTTATTGACCAAAACAAATGGATATAAAGTCAATTTTAGAAATTTCTTGGCGTGTTTTTAAATTCCCATAGGTGTGGAAGATTACCACCGGCCAGTGCCTGAGACGATTTGAGATGGCTCACAGCAAAGGGGTGACCTCCGTCAAATTCTCCAAGGACGGTAGTCAGGTGCTCAGTGCATCCTTTGACCAAACCCTCAGGTGGGTGTCAGGGCTCCTGTCCAACTTGGATTTTTTCAAGAATTTCCAGTCGGTAAAACTAAGGCCACATCCGAATCTCTTGTCCTGGACTTTATTTTAGGTCTTCAACAATACAATAACATGAAAAAATGCTGACTATAGAAGTAGCTGTAGCTTGTTTTGGACACAGGTGTTTCGGACACAGGCCACTACTTGAGTTTCCTGTTACACAGAAAAATTGAAAAGGTTTCGGGATTAGTAAAATATCTTTTATTTTTCGGTCATGTTTTCTGCTGAAAATATGGTTGAAATAAGTTGGTGATTTTTTTTATAGTACTTTTATAATAAAAAGATACATGTATCTAGAACTTGTTTTTAAATTAAATGTGTAGTACTTATCTGTTGTCTATTCCTGCTGTAACTTAATGACAAACAAATTAAATTCCAAATTTGTAAAAAGCTAATCCCACTGAGCAAAAGTTCTATGTGGTTGTAATTGGCTTAATATATCAATTTACTTACTTTTGTTTTACATTTTATGACTTTTTGTGTGTGAGATCTTAGCTGCTATCCATATTTTGCTACCTTTTCTTGATTTGTTATTTCAGAATACATGGTCTGAAATCAGGTAAAACCCTCAAGGAATTCCGTGGCCACACCTCCTTTGTCAACGAGGCTGTATTCACTATAGACGGCCACACCATCATCAGTGCCTCGTCTGATGGCACAGTCAAGGTGATACAAAGCTTACAGACATAATATAAAATTAACCACAATGCTGAAATTTGACACAAAATGCTGTGCAGACAAATCACAAGTAATATACGAACAACTTAAAACGCACTCAAAACATGTCTGATGTTACACAAAAATTTCACCTTCCGCTAACCCACCCAAATCCATTGAAATCAACTTTGAAGTATGGAGGATTTTGTTCTGGTTTGAAGGTAAAGCATAGTGACACTACTTCCACATGGGGCTTGAAAGTTCATGTATATAAATAATTTGTGTGTACCCTTCAAACACTATAATGTGATGTTGCATTCAGAACAGACACAGTAAGGAGTTTGAACATTGAAGATCACAAAATAGAGATCCCCTAATTAACATCCCCTTCCAAAGTCACATCATTGGTTGATTCATTGAATCCCTTCTAATTTTGTGTTTTTTTCCTTGTGGTCAGGTGTGGAACATGAAGACGACGGAATGCATGAACACCTTCAAATCCCTGGGAGGAAGTTCGGGCACGGACATAACCGTCAACAGCGTCATCCCGTACCCCAAGAACACGGAGCAGTTCATTGTGTGCAATCGTAGCAACACGGTGGTCATCATGAACATGCAAGGACAGGTACGTAGACAATTTCACTTTGGATTTTGACTCACAGACCCATGGCAGTGTGTGTGTAGTTGCTGATCGTTGGATAAGTTCTAAAGAAGTCCTCACTTGATCACAGGATATCTAGGAAACACTCTTGAGGTCAGTTTCTTGGCCATGCTTAATGGTCAGCAAAAACGTTGTACTAACTGTAGCAGCAAAGATGTCCAATTTTTAAAGCAAAATTAAGGTGATGCTAGTGTACACTTTCGATAATTTTCCTCAAACCGTGCTTTGTTCTGTGCCATTGTTACTGCTTACAGTTTCCAGAAAAATGGATGGAGGCTCTATCAGCATAAAAATCTGTGCTCAGTAGTACTATGAAATTGGGCCTAGATTTTTAATTAGTTTAGTGTGTTTTCTCATAAATAGTGATAAATAGTGTGCTCAGATTTTGCAATATTCTTTTGCCATTATTGGTACTTAAAGCCATTGTATGTCAGAAAAGGTAAAATGTAAAAGGGCTTGTAAGTGTTCTCAGGATTTTGTTTTCCAATGTCTTTTAAACATTTCTCCAACCTCATACATGTGTGTCATACTTTTAAGTGGGTTAAATTCCTAAAAGTCGTTCTCTAAATCAGTGAAATTACGTAAATGTCAGACATGAAACATTTGATACTGACAATAAAAACAACACATGGTTGCCTCACAACCTGCCGTAAAGTTGTAAATTTCAAGCACCAGGAATGTCAACCAAACTTCAAGGTTATCTTCTGCAGTGCAAGTTTCAAAGATAAGCTTCAGATTTGGGGTATCTAGAGGACCCCAGTGAATTGGTCTGTGTAGAAAATTCTATGGCAACGGCCCAGGTTGATTGCCAACACTGATTACAGAACAGGAAACGCTGGCAAAGCTTGGAACCTCTACTGGCAGGTGGCCCAAATAAAACAGCAAAAAACGGTCTCACTCTTGAAAAACCGGATAGTGGCAATGCCTCTGGAGCAATAATCTTGACCCACAAATGGTCACTCAGCCAAAAGAAAATTATAATTGAAAACACGCTCTTCCAAGGTCAATTTTTCAAAATCAGATTTAGGTTCATCTGTTTGAGTTTCCATTTTTTCCACCACTTTTGTCTTTTAAAAATCGTTTTTGAAGTCAAAGTTTGATGTTAGTCAAGAGAATGGTACCCTTGCAAAAAATGTTTAAAAAAAATAGAAAGCACACAGACAGGCAAACCTCCGCCAAGGCTAAACAATTCCCCGCCATATTTTTAGTACACCCAAAAGAAATACTCGCATTAGAGTCTTAAAAAGAATCTTGTATCCAGATCCGGACCACTTTCAAACTCTAATCGATTTGTACTTGTACCAAGGACCACCTCCTAAAAAAAATTTTGAACAATTTCTTCCAGACTTGAAGGTCTGCTTTACCAGTAACCAGTATTGAGGTTTCGGCATCGATGACGGCGATTTTTTTACTGACATGAAGTTTATAATTTCATCTTCCGCTATAATTTAACATTTCAATCATACTGAGCATATTTTCTGAGAAACACAAGGTTCAAAAGGCCATGTTTTGGGGGGTTCACGAATTTCACCGCTCTGCTACAGCGTCTAAGTACGTAATCGGATTAGCTTTACTTGACAACCAGCCAAGCTTCACCCTGGCAACCATATGGCTGTATATGCCATACAGCCAGGGATCATGCCCAAAAGTCACGAAATAGCAAACGGGGATCACTCAGAGAGGATACGGCTTTTTATTACAAAGTTTCAAATGAACCACAAAGGGAAACTGACTAGGAACATTATAATCATGTTGAAGTTGAGCAAAGGAATTGACTGGAGCAGGGTTTGAACCCGCGACCTTAGGATTACCGTTCCGGTGCTCTACCAATTAACATCCTAAAGTGAGACTTGACGGTCCATCTCGAGTCTCGACCAGGCAACCCTAGTCTTGCGACATACTGATCTCAACTCTCAACCCACTGTGGTTGTTTACTTTCATCTTCCCAGATCGTCAGAAGTTTCAGCTCTGGTAAGCGTGAGGGCGGTGACTTTGTCTGCTGTTCCCTGTCCCCCAGGGGGGAGTGGATCTACTGCGTGGGTGAGGATCTGGTGCTGTACTGCTTCTCCACCACCACGGGCAAACTGGAGAGAACTCTCAATGTGAGTCTGGTTGGGTCAAAGACTAGAGATTCGGTTAGAGAATTGTTAACGTGAAAATGCACCGTTCCAGATTTGGGCATAAGCCCCGCTCACCATTGGTTTGTGTATATATGGCCGTGTCCAAATTACTTAGCTACGGCTTGAAATTGTACACGTGTCTATGGGAAGTGGCTGCAGCCGCTACCATAGACGTGTGTAATTTCAAGCCGTAGCCAATGTCCAAATTACTTGCTGGACATTACACACGAGTCTATGAGAAATGGCTGCAGCCACTACTATAGATGTGTGTAATTTCAAGCCGTAGCCAATGTCCAAATTACTTGGCTACGGCTTGAAATTGCACACGAGTCTATGGGAAGTGGCTGCAGCCGCTACCATAGATCTGTGTGTTATTTACAGCCGTAGCCAAGTAATATGGATGCGGCTTAGGTTGAAGTGACTACCATGATCACCTGACCAAAGGTTGGGATCTGATTGGTCAATGCACACTGATTGACGGGCAGGAAAGGTGCATTTTGGTCAGTATTCTGACTAATCAGTATTCTAATAATGATTGCGAGGGCATCCTGACTGAAAGTTCCAGTGAACACATATCTGTTTCTTCCAAGAACCATCCTGCTCTTTAGAGATTTGTGTCTGCAAACTTCCTCCAAGTTGTATTCTCAGCCATGCAAAGCCTCAAAAACGTTAAAATGTTGAAATCCCTCGCATCTCAATCCAAATTTTCCTAACGCTAGAAGACAGTCATGCCCATAACACTGTCCCCATCAGGGCAAAGTCAAGGTCCACCATGCACGCATACAACCACAATTTACAGAAGTCTACTTCATTTGTTCGTAGGTACACGAAAAGGATGTGATAGGCATTGTGCATCACCCGCACCAGAACCTGCTGGCGACTTACAGTGAGGACGGCCTGCTGAAACTGTGGAAGCCTTGAAAGGACATTGACCGGCAACTTTCAAGTACAGGAAGGGAATTGTAATTGGATGTAATGCATTTTAAGCCTTCAAAAAAAACATAATGTACTGGACCTAAATTCTACAGAAAGTCTTGTCATTCAGTGCTGACTGTTTCAACATTGGGGCCCTGTGCATCACTGCTCTATTAGCTAACACACTTTGGATTATTTTTAAGTTTTCGGGGTTGACATCCCTCGATAGACATTGCCGGCAGACTACATAGTGGGGCATATAGGGGACATATTTGGGGGAATTGTGCCTTTGATGATACAAGCATGAAATTTGGCACACAGTCAGAGTATGTCAGGAGAAAGATATTTGGCGATAGGGCCATCGCAGATTTGTCCTTTGAAAAAAATGTAGTTAGAACAACAAGCAATTTTCAAAATTTTTCAAAATGGCTGCCATTGCTTGTTATTCTACCTATATTTTTTTCAAAGGACAAATCTGCGATGGCCCTATAGCCAAATACTCTGTGTGCCAAATTCCATGCTTATATCATCAGAGGCTCAATCCCATCGCGCATGCGCCGTACTAACACTGCATTTGTGAACATTTTTTGTTTGTGCCCTAAAAAAAGGAATGCGATTTAAGACGTCATAATATTTCAGCTGTAAACTCACACAAGCTGAACACATTGCTTCTGTGTAAATATTTATATAAAAGACAGCTTTGAAATATTCCCTTATGAATGAAGTTCTTTTTATTTCAGTCTCCCTGATTTTTAGACATTTTCAAGAAGTTAGAGTAATTTTTAAAGTTTGGAAATAAACATTAAATCTGGCAGTGAAATGCCGTTCTCTTTGTTATTTTTTATTTTTTTTTGCATTCCTTAATACATTTACGTAAAAGTCAAGTTTATCTTCACCAGATGTGATGGTATATATGACTGATTCCCCCCCCCCTAAAAAAAGTGTGTATTCTTTCAGCAAAACGAAAACACTTCACACACATCCCTATGTGATTTGATTTTGTTTTGCTGAAAGAACACTTACCTTTTTTTTGTGATCCGTGGACAGAACTGTAAAACGGTGCTTGTGTTTAAAATTCCGTAACTTGAAAAAGTGCATGAGTGATTTGAATGATTTTTATACTAAAAGAAAGCTTATTAATTGGGCTTTCACATCCTAGATTTTGAAAGTGGTACATGCAGAACTTCAATGGCCCTGCCATTTTGGTTTCCCTTTTTGACTCGCCCTGTATTGGACATTTTCTCAAAGTGATGGAAATGTGTAAATTTATGGTCTGAAATAGAGGGAGATTGCAAGAATTTGGCAATTTTCTGTATTCACCTGCTGTAGACCTAGAACCTTTTTTTCTTCTTCGAGATTTAAAACTCAATAAATCTGTGATATGGTGCATATCGACAGTTTACTGATAAGTCATCCCACACTGGCCTCTCCGGGGAGTGGAGAACATCTCATCGACTGCCCCGCCAAGAACTTGTCCCGGAAATTGCCCTAATCAACCCCGTTCAACTCGGTCAGCGCCTGGCAGGAAGACACGCATTAGGCGCTCGTCCGGAAAACGCCCCAACACACTATCAAACGTGATACAGCGGGGGGTACGGTAGGCAGCGCGCGTTCGGGGTTGAATTGGGCCGTGAGATGTATAGGAGTTCTCGCCCTGGCGAGGGTTACATATTCCTGGTGTGTTGACAAACAGTCTCACGTACACAAGTTTTATTTAGCACATCTGTGAGAAGGAAATTATTCATTGGTTGCTTACGTGTCAGAGGGACATCAGAAAATGATAAATTCGTTGTTTCCCTAGATTTCCTTCTTATTTAATAGTAACCCAAACCATATATCAGCTAGGCTTTATTTTGTTCTCAGTTTTATAATTGTATATTAATCATATTTCCTGCCTTTTTGCCACCAGTTTAGGATATTTTTCATGAGATTCCTTTCTTCGAACTTTTTACCAGTAAAATGGGATGACAGCATGGTATTCCGGCTATCAACACAGTGCCTTTGTCACTCGCATGATGCGTTCTTTACGTGAGGAGCGCGCGCATTCAGGCAGCCCTATTGGTTGAAGGAGCTCTGAGTGCGCGCGCGCGTACGATCAGGGCGCGTGCGAGCGTTGTACCCATTGATCTCCATATATGGAGATCAATGGTTGTACCACCCTAGTAATGGCGTCTAAATAATGTAGTCACTTGAATATTTTTTTTACAGATAAAGAAATTAAACGATATGTTTTGCAAACATTTCCTTCAAACTACCCACAAGGCAGTGTTTATGTAGCCTAACGGACGGCTGATCCTTTGGGTTTTAAAACCCACCAACCATTAAACGGATATTGGCAATAGTTACAGCTTTATAGGATGACCGGTCACAGCAAACTGAACGTAAAGTGAATCTGACAGATGATATACCCCAAAGGAGGCTTTCCAAAAGTTTTCGATCTTTATCAAAATACTGCAGCTGGTCGCTGGTTTTTAGGGGTGTCAAAACCTTGCGCCCGACCTGGTAGAGTTTGGAAAGAATGCTTCCTGGTATATGGAGTTTAGTATGATGAAAAGGAGCAGGCGCCCAATTGGGCAACACGTAGGTAACGTTGCTTTCAGTTCTGGCTGGACCGTGTGTCTGTTGGTTGGTCGCTCGGTTGGCTGTCTGTATGTCTGGCTATCGGTCTGTCTGACATGCAAACTAGTATCAATTTCTTAAACCACATAGCCGGTGCCATATACTTCATAGTATATACCGTGTGTATGTTGGTTGGTCGCTTGGTTGGCCGTCTGTCTGTCTGTCTGACTGTCGGCCCGTCTGGCATGCCAACCAGTATGAATTTCTTAAACCATATTAGCCGGTGCCCGTACTTCATAGTATAGTAATACGTTTGTTGAAAATGCAGGGTAATATGCATACTATATACCTTTATCATGCTGCCACCATTTATGTTCCCTGTATCCAATAACAACACTGAATGATCATGTTTTTTTTGCGCAAAAAGGAACCAGGCTATTTTTCCTTCCAAACTCGCTTTGGTTACGTTGATTTGAATGGGAAAAAAAATCAAGATAGCCGCAACATGATAATGGTCTATTATATGCCGAATTGTTACCAATTCTACGAGGCACATACAAAAAGCCGTTTTCGTCAAGTTATAGCTGCCAACAATAAATTCTTGAGATACAATGTATTTTAACGAATTTCTTGAAACTTGGCAGAATAGGAAAAGAATGGGTCCTAACAAAAAAAAGGAATACAAGAAAGAAAAAACTCATATTATTTTGGTGAAGAAAACTCCTCTGACAAATTTGGGTTAAAGTTCATAGAGTCAAAGTGTCTGTAATTTGCCGATTTTCATACCAGCTGGTCTTTATTTCAGAAGCTGGCGTAAATTTTCTGGCCCGGACGTTCGTCTGGTTTCTGCCGCGATCGAAATCGATGGTGTTGGTTGATAATCCACTCCGTTTAATATCAAACAGCGTGGGTGTTTCCCATTGCTTGGGTGTTCCCTTACTCTTTGATCGGAACCAGATTATACTGGCGCTTAGTTGATAGGCCTATACGATTTATTATTTTCTCCCGGATGCAAGGGCCGAAAAACCTGGTGCAAGTTTGATATCGATAATAATTGTTATACCTCTGTCTTGAATACTGTATTTTCATTGGCCTAGAACGATCACGTGTTCAGTTTATAAAAAGTCATGGCACACTCCCTGTGATTTCCCACAGTGTGCTATGACTTATACGTACGGTGTGAAACACTTGTGTTGTTGGTACCCACGCTATTTTCACAATGTTTTCACACATGAGTGGGAGCAGCGAACTAGCAGACGATCAGCTGTTTCGAGCACGCGACATGCATCTGAGTTAGCGTTCGACTGGCATGATTGTTGTGTTTACTGCTGTTTGTTTTCGTTATTTTTAAAATAGAAATCAAAAGAAGCTTCACCTGTTGTAAAGAGAGCTTACTGGTGAATATTAATTATTTCAATTACCAAATACAATATTTATTTGGTAACTGTTGTGTGAGGCGTCGACATCTCGTTTCAGTATCAAAATGTTCTCAAGGTAACGACCAAAGGTATCCGGACCCATTTTGTTTGTCTCTGCTTAGTCTATATACATGTACATGTAGTTCAATTATACAAACACTTATCATCATACTATAAAATAAGGCCCAAATGGGGGGCTGGCAAGGCTGGTGGGGGGGGTAGCAGGCACGTACTACTTTTGTTCTGCATGATTTTCCTATTTTTTGCAGCCAGAGGGGTAGGTTGTCGGCCCACTAAACCCCTACCCCCCAAGATTCGCCACTGCTGTTCACATCCATCGCCAAAACGAGTGGCGTAGGATACCATGGAAACGAAGAAAAATGACTGGGGACAGCAATATCCTCCTCGCTAAGATGGAAGATTAATCCCCCATCCTGCCAATTTGATTTATAGCCCACGTGGACGACATCAACATTTAAACATACTCCCTCGAGGTTGGTGACCAAAATGAACAGTTCTGATGATATTCAGAACCTTAAGAATGGATGACCGTAAAGCTTGTAAGATATGTTTTACAAAATTTACGAATGATTCCACTGCTTTCACGACCAATAAAATATCAGTGTGCGGTAGACTGCAGTTTAGGTGAGGAAGGTGGTGAAAACGAAATGTCTCCTTGATTAATACATCTTAAGCCATAACTACATTATATTATCGCTTCGGAAAAGTTTCAGTCTCCGAAACAAAAAACCTAAATGAAGTCATAGCCGTAACCGAGCACGTACGCTGTTTCCTTTGGCTTTGAAGTGGTGACAGTGCTGCGACCGCGTACAGATTGAAAACCGCAGGACCCACAGCACAAGGGATGACTCTGCAAGACGTGGAATAATCTTGCAGGAAGTTCAAGTGATCGTCAAGAGATGTTCTTTTCTGGCATTTTTTTATTGGCTGAGTTAGGCTCCCTTCCAAAACCGGCGCAGACCGTTTTCGCTCGCGCGGGGCTCACGTTGGGAGTGACGCCGCGGTTATACTCTGACAGGTCGCGTTGGCGTTTTGCAATGTCAGCCTGTGTGCGGGGGGTAAGAAGGAAGACAACTTGGAAGTGATGGCATGTTTGCGTGTGTGGGTGGGTAGAGAGGATTTGTCTAATTTGGCTGATGGGAGAGATATACTGCATGCCTCGAGTGGCTGGCGAATAGTGAAGCAATATCACGCTCCCTTGGGGAGTTGTTTTGAAGAACAAATTGTGTGAGGCAGGTTGTTTGTTGATGATCGGAAATCATTTAAGTCGTTATTGGGATCAAGGAGGCGCTAACGACTCCGCCCGTGACAAGCGCCCGCTAAAGATACTGAGCTGTGTTAAAGCTTGCCGTAAGTTCTCGTTAAGACACTCTGAAGAGGACTGAATAAGTGGCTTTGGCAGGGTATTCTCTAATCTGTGGTAAACACCAAGCGGTTGTTTGTGGATTGCCGCAAACTTGGACCAGAGAATATTGCGGTTTTTAAAATTCTCTGAAATATCTGATTTAATTTAGGGTATACCTTTTATTAAAATATACAGCTTAGGGTCATATTAAGTGAGAATCGTTTGAACCATCGCTAAATGTATGCCTCTAAAAATACGAAGTTGAACTGGGTCACTTTAGTAAAGGCCCTTTTAGTGAAATACGACTACCCTAAAAAAAAATACGCCCAAAACTCCCACCATCCAAGCTATAGCAACCACAACCCAAAACTAACAGTATTATAGTCGGTACCATACCATCCAAGCTATAGCAACCACAACCCAAAACTAACAGTATTATAGTCGGTACCATAACGCTGTTCATGAGTGTAATACAAGAATTGAGTTTGGCAGTTAGACGTTTCACAGACCATGTAATTCGCAAAGAAAGTCCCGGCCAGAACATAAAATGTCATGATCAAAACCACATGGATTTCTTCAACATGAATTGATGAAAGCCAGGCCGGTTCTTGATCCCCACATTTTCAGACGACATATCAGCACCTCATAAGACCTTCCAGAGCTGAATGTCACAAGGTGTTTGGGGACCCCGTAGATCGACAGTTCAAACATGATGAGTGATTGTCGACGTCTTGGGACAACGCTACGGAAAATGCGATGAGTTGACATTAATGTTGTAACACCAAGCCCCAGTTAAAAAAATATTGGTCACCCTGTTGTTACACCAAGCCCCAGTTTAAAAAAAATTATTGGTCACCCTCTGCAGTTTAGAAATAAGTGTGCTCTGAATATTTTGCTTACCAAAATAATACACCACATGGTATATGTTGTTAATTCGAGACAGCAGTGTTTGCACTTCTCGTTTCTCACGTCGGGTAGACTTCCATTCTTTATTCCTGCTTAGGATTCAATTTACCATTTCAATATTATCCATATTAAGTACGGAGTTTAGGAACAGGCTGAAGATTATTGAACGCTAGGTGTGACCCATTTGTAAATCAGCTCCAAGTTTTTGAAGCAGTATCATAAACAGGCCTGGTCACTGCATCCCCGCATGCTCCTGATGAATCTGCAAATCTGATGGATTTGATTTGAAGCTTCCATGTCGTGGGCGAACCTTGGCCCGAGTGTGACTTCGGTTTCAAGTCAATGGCCAAGACGTCGGGTTACTTGACCTCCCCCTCTCCTAGATCCCTCATGACTGCCTCCAAAGGCCAAGGCCAAATAACTCCCACACGACACTTACAAAAGCCTGTGGTTTGAGGACGTTTCCACAGATTTCCGTACCTATTAAGGATGGTCTGAACGCCTGTGTTTATGAATGAAAAGTTGACAACACTTCGAAGAATTCTCACCTCCATTCTGAAGCCTAAATAAAAAATAGCTTTCGAGCGCCTCATTGTCTAAACTGAAGCGAAAGACTTTCATTAATCAAATTAGCGTGACCTTATGTTGTTATGATTTATATAGTAAGGTTTGAAACTTTGCATTGTATTTGCGTTAACACCATGTAACACCGTCCCTATAAGAGTAGTGAAAGACCATCTTATTAGTTGTACAATATTTATAATAGCTGCTTTTACAATCGTGCAGTAATCCCATATGCTTTTATTTTATTTCATTCTCATTGTATTGTATTTGTAATGCATTGTATTTGTACATTATGTGTAGTGTATGCGGGGCCACCATGGAAACCAGTTTTTTTCCAACTGTTTGGGCACACCCTGGGTAAAGAAATGTAATAAATAAAACCGATCTCAAAGGGTTGTTTACAAACTGTTATCCGCAGCCATGTGAATCCTTGGCAACCGAAAGCAACATCTTATTCCACAGACTCCGTGACTAAGATCCAGCAACAGTGTTCAAGACTTTACACATAGGCCGAGAGCTATATCGGGCATAACAAGTCACTTCCTTAGACTGGGCGCGGTCGGAGTGGGACCTTCCCTATATAAACACCGGAGCCAGTCTGTTGGCGTCACAGTTAGAGCCCTCTCAATCTACGTGAAGCACCCGAACCCGTGTGTGCGCGAAATAAGCTGCAGAGAAATTTGGGGTTGAGTCTGCGTGGAACGACAGGTGTAGGCTACACGTTGGGATAACGCCTTAACGGCAACCGGAGTTGGTACAGTTGGACAGTGAAGTTATTGGTAAGAACCATTTATCATTCATTATTTTAGAAGAATTCTGTGAAAATTGTATTACATGCTTAGATAAGTAGAATGAGGTACTTTATATCATTTCATATTGTCTGCGGTTTTGGTAAGTTTACAGTAAGTGTGCCCTCAGTGGTACCTATAGGCCTATACCCGACCTTAAGAAAACATGTTTGTTTTTGAACGACAAATACCATTCCAATTGCAATGAACTTGGGAATCAATTACTTCAGACAGATTTTTCACTCAAAACTAACTAAATTGTTTGATACCAATTGTTTGGTACCAAACAATAATCCATTCAAACAACACCGCAACAAAGACACTTTATCGATAACACCAAAAAGTCTGTAATATCAACGGCCAAAACAAACAAAGTAACATCACCAATAGTAGTAACAGCACAACAGGCATTCTTTTAACGACAATAACAATACAACAAAATCACCCTCATAAAAACAACAACGCAATAAAGTTAATATGTGAACTCCAACAACAACACAACGCATTCATTATTTCAGCAATTATATCAAAAGCAATAACTTTACACAATCGCTCAATAAATAGACAGCCGAGGTAACCTTTTTCAATTATAAAATGTTAATTTCAAAAAGTGAACTTGCAAATGATGAGTGAAATTCTCTTGCCTTTGGTATATGTACGCCAGCATGGATTCACACAGGTCATGGCCAGGCCTGTATTGTGCGGTATGGGGAAGGGGGTCAATGAATGATAGGCCTATCACTGATTACCAGAGACACAGACTCCACCAAACAATGATAACAAGCATGGGAGGAAGCGTGCAATTTACGGAGGATGTACCTGCCAATTAAGACGAGTCACTGAAAGGGGAAAGTGCCCGCTTAGAAAACGTCCTCTCGAATTTGTCTGTGAGAACAATTGTTACGTCTTACCTTATGGGATGTTGTTACTCACTGTCTTCAGTACATTAGGCTGTCTCAATTTATGAATTTTAAAGGAGCAGACAATTTTCAAAAGTTGGAGCGTTCGCAAACATTGATTTGAGAAGGTCGCGACTGGCAATGGAACTCTTTGTATTTGCTCACTTCTTAGGGTTGACTAAAATATTGAAGAATAAAGACAAAAATTAAGTGAAACCAAAGGTGTCAAGGTTCCAGACTTATTGCCTATTTGAATCATCCATGATTCAAATGAATTGGTTGCCAGCTTTACAAGGGTGATGTCGAGTCTTTAGATGCTTTGCAGAAGAAGTTAGTGGTTTGCTGAGTAAGTGTTGAAGAAATATCCACATCTAAACATCTAAGCAATGAAACAAGATGTTACTCATCCTGTGTAGTTGAAATGATTGTTCTGCTGGTGAAAATTTGTCTTCTGTTTCGCCATCTATTTGTAGATGACACTTCCAACTGTCACTGTCTCTTGTGTCCCCCGTCACATGATTCACATCCTTTATAAAAACCTACCCTTGTCTGCTTTTGACTTAATCTTGACCTTGTTCTGTTGGCTGTCATCCCTCTTTAAACCCGGGGATTGAGCTCCGGTACCTGAGTCACTGAGACAGGCTTCCTTCCTGCGACTTTAGGAGTCAGAATTTGTTGCACGAAGAAACTGCGCCAGGGCCATGACAGCTGGGGAGTCTTTTTGGCTTCAGAAAGTCGTTCCGGGGCCAAGGGTATGGGCGTGTGGCAGTCATGAATCGACGGTGCACGGATTTCATGGCAATATCCCCCAGTTCAAGGCCTGGTGGAAAGAATTTCCAGAGAAAACACAAACAGACAGAAAGAGTAAAAAACAAGTAAACAAACAAACATACAAGCACTTGCGCAACGAATGGGAATGAGACAAAATCGTAAAGTTTCCATCGTACCACCTAAAAATTTGGATTTGAATTTATCCGTATAACGATGGCTAGATCACATTAGTCGAAATGCCAATTCGGCATCTCGTCTAAAAAGAGATTATTATGGTGTAACTCTCAAGTAACAACCAGGTTCTCCTGAGTTTACATCCTAACATTCTTGAGATAAACTGCTAGTCATTGTCTCATGGTCCAACATTCAAGTTGTCTTAACATGCACTCTTAGATCGAGAAAAAAATCCAATGTGTTGGCCAGTGATGTCATCATAATAATAAAGAATCCCGACGTGTGCCGAGTATGAACTATCAATTTTTTCCTGTAGGTTTTAAAGCTTGGAAATCAGGTTCAATTTAACTGATTCAACATGACGAAGGAGGAGGCTGCTTCGGAGGAGGTTAAGACAGAGAGCAAGACCGAGACAACCACAGACTCACCGTAAGTAGACCAAGAAATAGAACCAACATAGGGGTGACATGATTGTGCTATTGAAGAAGCACTGGATACCCTGATCTATCAGGATCATGATTGTGCAGGAATGAAAGTATAGGGTGGAGTGCCAATTGAGAGCACGTGTCCGGATGGGGAATACTTTGCTTATAATGTGCTTGGGCTAACCTGTGTTCCTTTTAGGCTTCTTCCTTTTATGACACTCACTCCCCCAAAAAAACTGCGAAAAAAGTTGGCAATTAGCACAGAGAGAAACACTTGACCAACTATTGGTCAAGAAAGCACACATCGAGTTTAGTGGATGCAATTGAACCGTCCTGGTTAATAAATGGATTTTTTTTTTAAGTGAGAAAGGAAGAACTTCAATTCCTAAAAAGATGATTGTTGATGCTTAAGAAGTCTCTGTTTGAACTAACATTTTCCCTGAAGGGATGTTGGACAGTTTGTTTTGACCGCAAAAGTTCATCTGAAGCTATCTGGACAGAAAGTAGACAATCCCCTTCAGGGTTCAAACGTCAAGCAGAGTTTCCACTATCAAACCCGTATATAAAACAGACGGGGGAAAAATACACGTTGCTCACTATCCTAAAAGATGTCGTGAGCAGACAACACGTCCGGCTGCCCCTACTCTCAGGGCTTTGGGGAGGGGGAGGGGTTAGCCACACGGGTCACAGTGGGAGTTTGTGGTTTCCGGATTCAATCAGCGGAGGTGATTTTGCTGCCCCTGGTCCGGATGAGAACCGGTGCCGGTTGGTGAAAGAGCCCGGTTACCCCTCGCAACAGTCTGACGTCATCTGCCTCATGCCAGACAGTATAGGCTACAAGGGGATGCATACAGTATATCGTTTACGGTAAAGGGGACATTACACCCTTACCTTTTAGTGTTTCAAAATAATCTAAAATGCTAATGTTCAAGACTAAATATATTTGTCACTATTATAATAATGTCCTCATCCTAAGATCTTTACCATCATAAATCGCTGTGCTTAATTAGTCGCATATTACAAGATAAGAATTTGTAAGGCTTCTTCGGGACGCCTGATTCGTTTCAGCTTTGCAATAACTAGTGGTTACTTTTAAGGTTATCTTTCAGTCGTGGCAAGTCTTTGAAACTACCCGTTAAAAAAACACACCTTAAATCACTGGGTTTCGAAATGTGATGTATTATGCTATTGCTGTTCACCTCTTTAGTGCCAAAGAAGGCGCATCTACTGAGGCGTCCACCACCAAGCCAGCCGAAGGCGAGACCGCGGGGACGAGCGATGGAGGATCGGGAGGTGGCGAGGGCGGGGAGGCGCCCAAAGAAGCTGGGGAGTCCAGAGATGGAGACTTCAAGTCATCTAAGAAGAGGAAATGGTTCTGGCGCAAGAGGGACGACCAGAGGGCGGCCGAGGCAGCTGGAGGTGCACAGGAAGGGCAAAATAGTGGTTCTGAAGGTAATCTTTTTTTTGGTCATTCATCGGTGTCTGATTCATTTATTTTCTTCATTTTGCATACATCTTTCTTATCAGGATGTTGTCTCAACTTCTTCATCCCACGACTAAGATTCAAGCAAATTGATATGTGATGAAGATGTGTCATGATACACAACAATGTTTAGGTTGATAATATACTGCCTCGGTGTCGGTAGAACAGTAGACCAAATACCCCGAGTGCTAAGGTCACACCCACATGAGGAGTAAAAATTAGCATACTGCAATGAAAATATTCAGAATGCTGCACTGGTTTGGATCCGAACCGGGAACGATCGGGGTAAAGGCAACCACAGTCCTACCCTAACCGCCTGTCAATTAGTTTATCCTGAGCCATGAAGAGATGTGAAAGTTGTCTATAGCTCTTTAACGAGCTGCAAAACTGATTTTTTAAATTTTATTTGGATATACATATGTCTATAAACATGCCCACCTTCCTGTACCCATCGATTAAACAGATAAAGAAGCAGCCGCGGAGAAAGAGATGAGTGAGGCGGAGATGGAGGTCGACATCCAGAGGCAGGTCAAGGAGCTGGAGGCCGAGAAGGAGAGACTCAAGGCCCGGATCGACCTGTACAGGAAGTATGAGTCACTCAGAAGGGACGTTGGGGACATGAACCTCGAACTCCAAGACATCATTCACAAGCACCGGAACAACAACAAGACTGCAGAATCGGAAGGTAAGACGAGCGCTCGTGCAGCAGTTTGGGCAACAGCTAAGGGTTTACAGGTTATGTCGCCCGCATCTTTGAAGGCCAGGGAAGGTTCACACTGAATTCTCTTGGGTTTTATTTTGGATGGAAGATTTTCATACAAACAAAACAGTGATTAAACAATACTCTTCTGACAAAAAACAACAACGCAGAAACATACAAACTTGCTCTTGATGTGTATGACGTAAAAAGGGATAAAGTTACGTTGTCGTGATTTTCATTTTCATTAACGTGGATTGATTAAGACAAAACGAATTTCCAGAATATGTATAAATTTCACAATTTCTTTTCGTTTCGCGCGAAGTGATATTTATGTATGTCCATTAGATTTTTAGATACAGTTTTGAAAGCATTTAACCCCCCCCCTCATATATTAATTCCACAATATTCGATAGCTTTGTAAAATCTAGAAAAAAAAAACGTCAAAAGAAAAAAATTATCATTGTCATTTTTGCCCTTTTTACAGGTAGTGGAACAGCCAAAGCAAGCCCACAGTAATCAGTCTACAGCCGCATCTCATCAACCAAATGCAAACGCACTGAGCTGATATCACTTGTACTAAGTACAATATTCATCCTGTAAATTTGAAAACCTGTAGAAAGCCTGCCTGATGCATACACCAAGCCAGCAAAATGTGTATAACACACACATCAAGGTTGCCTTCTCGTTATACTCGGATCTGTTCAAAAAACTGTTGTATAATGTTACAAAGAATATATACTTCCACGCAAAAGTTAGTAAAGATGTAGACAGTGTAGGTTCTAGATGGTAGTCTTACATGTCTTCGTACTTTGAAACGGGCGAGGCGGATGTGGTGTGACTTTTGAACCGGAAGTGAAGGAGGTCACCAAGAAGCGATCGATGATATGATCGACATTTACGCGGGAAGTCATCGCTTTGGAGAATCCGCTTCATCGTAGAATTGGGTTTGTCCTTTTCCATCTCTGAACAAATAAGACCGCATGCGCAACGCTTGGGGCGCTTTTAGGCTATAACGAATTCTTGGCCGTTTCTCAAATCCCGGCCTTGTCTCCGGATCAGGTTTTAGGCACGCAGTTTGGCAGTAGAGCTGGAGCCGGAGACAAAGCCGAAGAGACAAAGTTTGAGAAATGCCGTCGAACACATTTTTTGCTCGATCCTGTTTTGTACATTGATGAAGGAAAAAAGGACTCCTCATGCGTTATTGCTACTTTTGGCATACATTTTCCGCCGAACTTAAAATAGACTTAAAAAGCTATCACAAGTGCCTATTTTTTTTCGACCAGTGTTAAATAATTATATACGCTGAAAAAAAGTTTAGAAGAAAGATCGACTGATTAAAAGGCATTAAGTCAAATTTCCAAGACCAAAACAGTTTCCCCTGTCCACTGAGCATTTGCAATCAAAGATTTTTTGTATCTATAGTTTTTCTGTCCATGGCACCTCGGAAAAATAATGAAAAATGTGGGGAAAAATACACGAGAAAACGAGAAAAATACCCTGACGGAATTAAGGAGAGAGGAGAAAAGGACCATATAAATAGTGCTGTAAATAGCTTTAGCTGAGTCACTGAACTGAACTAGAATTCCTAACAAGTATATATGAGAACTGTTTAATAACCATTTATAGACGAACTATTCAATTCCAATTTCCGTTTGATGTTATCATTTTTTTGTGGGAACTATGAGTTGAATCCTTATCCCAAAAATTGTGCCTTAAATTTCCCACATATTTTTGTTCTTTCTTTAAGTGTACAATATATGTAGGAATGATCATGTACCTTACTTTTTCGCTTCTGCTTTCCTTAAAATTCAGTAGATGTAGTTTAGTAAATAGTTTAATAAATAATGAGCTTAACGTCATGTTGGCAGTTCGATACAAATTCCTAATCTGTTGAAGGATACTGAAAGGTTTGTTGGTTGGTCTTTTTATTATTATAAGGAATAATGCATCGTAACTTTTACTTGTACCACTGTATATCTATATTGTTCACGGCCAAATGTCAATGTAAAAATAAATTGCACGACGTCTTTATTCGGATAATTTGTAGTTTATGAATTACATTTTGCCTTTTCTTCTAAACTTTAAACACTTTTTGAAATGATTTCCATTTTGGTTTGCAATTTTTTTTAATACGACAGTTGTAAGAGTTTGATCAATAAACAATCAATACACTTCAATCCGGGACATCGAGTTTCTATTTGTTTGTTTTCTTGAAGATTCTTCTAATATTTGTTTTGTTTTCCTTCAGTCTAATAATCAGCTTTGGTTTATAATTAGCAGATCTACACGTGTGTACATTTATATACACATTCAAATCGTGGACCTTGAACAATAGAGGAGAATAGGGTCCACGGATTGAAGGTTTAACAAAGATGTTTGGGTGTGTGTGCGTTTGCTGATGGTGTGAAATCGAGGACACACATACAAAACATAATTTCGTAATTGACGACAGAAGTCAAATCGAGGACGTCCTCGATTAGAAAACGTGTACAAAACCAATGGGAGCTGTCGCAAAAAAGTTAGTATGAACAAAAGATCGATGATGAGGAACAATGAGGAGTCCTCGATTTACACCATAAACAAACGTGTTCTTACCTTACATACTCTTTGTGGACCTGTGAAGAAAAGAGGTCCACTGTGCTGTTTGACGAATTGACGGGAATATTCCATTCAACTTGAGTTCGCTCCTACGTCTGACCGCCATCTCACCCTGGATCTCATTCAAACGACTATTTTCATTATACAACTTTGCTTACTTTTCATGCACATTAAAAAAAATAGGCCTACTAGGAAATCAGATAGGCCTTTAATTCAACTCAAGTGAGAGATATTTTTTACCTTGGTGTTTACGAAGTATCAACATTGGGGTTCTAAAAATTAGTTAGTTAATTACAACGTTTTGAACGAGGATGAATATAAAACAAGATGGCTACCTCCTTACGTCACACTTTCTATGGCGTTCGTCTGCGCTGCAAAGTTGTAATTTCACCTATTTCTAACCAAACGCCACGGAAGTGCATCATGTATATGATAGAAAGCTGATCGTTAATTGGATGAGGAGCAACAGGAGGCAACTCTAAGGAGTGTCAGCTTGGCCTTTTGAGTCTTGCGTTGAGGTCTTACGTACGTTAGAGCGTGCGATGTTGAACTGTGTATGCATTGTGCACTGTAACATCAATCGGACGCATGTCATTGCGCCGGTTAGGACTCGCTACACAGTTCAAGTACGGAGGTTGCCAGTGCGACTGCCTACTACTAGTGCAGCAGGCATCTCTTGTCTGCCAATACCAAAGTAAGCTTACATTTTGAAAAAAAGTTTTACACAAACCGAAAATTGTGGCGATAATTAGCATCATTATCCGTCTGCTACGAAGCTAAGTGGTACTAAGAGGGTAACCGTTCAGTTTAGGACCCCGTTCCCATATAAGAGAGCGAAAGAATGTTTTGGGACTTACTATCCAAACATCATGATACAAGCAGGAAAAGTCACTTTATGTGTTTGGAATCATCTAAATAGTTTGCTAAGATGCCATGTTGAATATCAGCTTGCTTAATTTTGTGGAAAGAGGGCAGGGTTTTGATTTGTGAAAGGAGTTTGTAAATGCAAGAGAAGTCCTACTACACGATAACCACGAAGATACATCGGCGTCTGTCATGCATGGGCCTGTTCAGCACTTGAACAAGTTTTGTGAACAGGTATATGTTTCGATTTTAGGAAATACACCCAAAGAGTTCATTGCTCTTTATTTTGGAGTGGTTCAAATTAAAGTGTATATTCATGCCTTCTTATGAAGTAGGTCTAAGCCTGTATGTTTTACCATGATGCATGTAATGGATTCAATGGAATACGGTTTCACTGTTACGTGGGGCTATTAAATTACAAACACTCCTTAAAAAAAAATAATAATAATAGGATGTGATTATTTTTATTTTTTTCAGTCAATTAATTATAGAATAAAGCTTTGACATAATTTTTTGCACTCTTAACATCAAAATACAAAGTGAATTTTGTGGCTTTTTCTGCCTCGGTAATCTGCAATCTTAATTGAGAGTTTAAATTCGATTAAAGATAAGTATTAGAATTAAGCATATTTGAATTGGTATAAAATAATGCTCAAATGTACACATAGTTTCCCACTTCTTAATTGGAGTATTATAGCCGAAACAGCCCATACTCGTGGCGTTGATCCGCAATTTCAAATCCGCTTGGAAAAAAAAAATAGATTTGAATCCATTGTATAACATATACCCTCAAACAAAACAACTTAAAACAAAATCAAACATGAAATTGAAAGTCTTTTAAATATACAAATAATTCATTGCATGGAATCAGGATGGACCTTTAACTGACCGTGACCCTGATTCAAAAAAGGAAGAAAAGAAAAAGAAATGGAAACGGAAACTTATATGTTAAACTTGAGACTTCAAAACAGTGAAGAATATAAAAGAAAATAACCGCTTGCTTGCAGAATTTTGAACCCTGAAAGTATGTCCTTCTTATTATTGCAATTGTTTGCAATAGCATGATCAGCCTATACTGAAATAATTAACTGTATGTTAAAATTGCACCTTTCACATTTTTAGCTGAAATCCATGCAGTTTTCTATAAGAAGTAGACATTATATCCGGTCCATCATGCAACTTTTCGGCTTGGCCCACACTATATACTCGAAACAGGGCAAACAACTAATCAAAAACTAAAATCTACTACAAGATATGAGTTTAAGAACGAAAGGTTGTTCATACCATAAAAGCCTTCGAATTTGAAAGTTCATTATTTTGTACATTAACTTGTGCATTAATACCGTGGCATTGTAAAGGGGACGTTTACTGTCAAACAGGCGCTGCAACTAAAATTTTAAGAAGCACCACGTTGTCGCCTTCAAATGTTGGTCTCTTTGTCCTTTGCGTCGTTTGCCTGTTCGACCATCCGTTCGTATTCCTGTGGATCGGCACCAGATAGGGGTGGGTACCCAGCCACCACCCGGTCTTTGTCGAGAGCGGGCCCCCAGTCTGGCGTTGGCTTTACCGACAGTCGTATCCGCTATAGATATGAAAACAAAAGGAACCAAAAAAAGTTATTGCTGATATAATTTCATTAAATGTTGCTCAATCGATGTGCAGCAGCAAACAGACTCATGGCACATTGAGGTATTTATCAAGTTAATTTCATCATAGAGTGGTACCGGTACATTATGTTGCTGGAAATAATGAATTCCTCAATTTAAATGAGTTAGACACACAAAAAAGAAGAATATAAATTGCATTGTATGCGTGTAGCAATCATCTTACCTCGAGTATAGTTCCCTGAAGTCCGTATATGTAATATATCGGGTAAACCAGTGCGGGTACCAGTGTCGACATCGCAATAAGCCAGCCAATGGCCTGCGCCCAGTCGGGGTATGGTGTGCCATCGCCATATTTCAGAGGCGTGTTTAAAACAATCGAGGCGATTGTCACACACTGTCGCAAAAACAAAAAAAACGGGAGAAAATTTAATTCAAGCTCTGACAGTTTTCCCGAAGAGGGAGGCGATCCCCAGCCTTTTTCTGACCACAGACCACACGGTGTTACATCACTAATTTTGTTTTTTGTAAAATGTCAAGCTATAAGCATCAAACTGCGTGAAAGCAGGAGACACAGTGTGATTTTTATCACAAACACATGCGGCAAATATCACGTAGATGCAAGCCAATCTCAGAACTGATTTCTACTCACCAGCAAAGCAATTGGAGACACGATCCACCATGAAATCTTCCAGTAAATGTTGAGTTTGAAGCCCAGCATGGCTTTCATATCGACTAAAAAACGGTTGATTCCTGGATGAAGGTGGGAAAAACGGAACTTCAGTTATTTTTTTTCTTCGGAAAAGTTATTCAAAAAGTGCTAATTTATTAAAATGGCACTTGAAAGTTTCATCGGTGTCGTATGTTTTAGTTTTAATTACCGTGAGAATCGACGTTTGGACGAGGATATAATTATGCAAAGTTTATTTCTTAATTGTTGATTGAAAAAGAAATGGAAAACTTTGGTCGAAGTTTTAAACATAGACCTTTTCTTAATCTATCGACTCGTCTGTAGTCCAGTGACTATGTGAAGACATTCCTCTACAATCGCAAATATTAATGTCCGTCAACTTTTTGTTACACATTATTCGACAACATTATGCACACTAGCCTACATACCGTAGCAGTGCGCGACGACTATTATCTCCGTGGTTGACACAATTAGCAAATTAACATTCGCAACAAAACTGTTCAACAGCGTAACGATGTGAACGCCACCCTGGAGGAGAAGAGATAATATAATCATAACATCTTCTTTTTGCCACTATGGGGGATAAAAAGTTAGATAAGTAACGCTCCAGACAGGGGCGGCGGAACGCTTTTCAAACTGGGTGGGGGGCAACACCAAAAATGGGCACTTGCTCAGAAAAGGGGCACCTTCCGTCGGTGTGAAAGTGGAGGAAAAGAATATGTTCCCGTTTATTTCGCTATAAACCTACATGACGAGGAACAAATTATGAAACATTGTCCATCTAGCTCTTTGTGTTTCTTTTTCCTAGTTATGTAGAGAGACCATTTGTTTCCATCTCAAGAAGGTGCACAATCTTGTTAATGCGAAAGGGGTACTGTGTTTTGAGGGGCAGTTTTGCAGTACAAGAGAGGAGACAATTTGATTTGTAGCGCGATCATAATTTTTAAGTTTTCATCTCGAGGGGGCACATTATAACCGCGAGAGGCGCACTTTTGTTGGCCTGGGAAAATGAGGGGGCAGCGTCAATGAAAAGTGTGCTGTATACAAAGCGTTTTACGAATTGAAATATTTTGAAGAGTTTTCCTCCAAGAGTGTTCATAATCTAACACAGAGTGATTCTGAACGCCCATCCTTAAACTGTAGGTTGAAAGCCTCAGCTCAAGAAATCCCCATTTAAATAATGTATGGAAACTCTGGTCGTTGCTGTTACCTGGGTAACCATTGGAAGTCCAAGAAGAAAACAGATGATGCAAAGTCCTAGGGTCAGCAGCGTCTTGTACTTCCGGAAATTCTTGATGTTTTTCTCCAAGTCGTCCACCAGACCGGTGAGGACCGCTTCGAATAGCGTGAACTACTCGTTGAAAAAGAAAAACCAATCAGTTCATGGTTGAATTTAGCATTTGATATTTCCCCCGAACTTCCAGTACAATGTTGTAGTCATAAATATGTATAGAATTAAATCAAAAACACCTTGCCGTAAAAGTGACATGGTCGAATAATTTGAATTGACATGCACCCTCCACCAAGCTCTGTAAACTTCGAAAAAATAGTAACAACAAAAGTTAAATCAATTACTTGAAGCAAATTGAACACATTGCCTTCAACCTGTCCGGAAAGCTCAGAGTGTTCGCAAATTATTAGTACTGAAAGAAGAGAAACTAACGTCACTTACCTCACTTCCAATCCCCAGCATAAAGATCATGATGAAGAAGAGAACGGACCACAGAGGAGCCAGCGGCATTCGGGCGATAGCCTCCGGGTAGGCGATGAAGGCAAGACCCGGACCTGGGCGGAGGATACAGGTAGGACATTGATTGGATGCGTTGTCTGTTTTTATATTCTGTTTAGTCAACTCGTATTGGAACTACATGAATGGCTGACAGATCATCTCTTGGTGTTAAATTGGACTCTAGCAATATTTTGTGCATATTATAAAGACTTGTCAACCATACATTTGTGTCATTTAACTTTCCACATGCATGGTTGAAGTATCGATCATCAGTTAATACATTTACCGCTGAAGTCTTCCCAAAGCCATAACGAAGCACATCAAGAACAATATTTCATCAGGACAATTGACACATCCAACACACCAGAAATTGTGTAGAGACTCAGTGATACAGGGTCACGGGTTCGAGTCCCATCACCAAGCTGCTTAGCGAAATTGTTTCCTTCTCACACTGACATCTCGGACCACACTGAACGTACAACATTATGTGGGCGAATGGCAAAACAAAATATTCTGAATTTACATCTCATCAACGCAAAATCATCAGAAAAAAAACACACACGAGGTACTTACCCGAGTCGACGACTTTGTCTACCGTAGTGCCAGCGTCCTGTGCCATGAAACCCAAGACGGAGAACACGACGAACCCGCCGAAGATACTCGTCAGACAGTCCAGCCATGATACTATCACGGCATCTCTAACATGATTAGGGGGAACAAAACTCGGATATTTATGCAAATTCATGATAAAACCAAGTTACAAAAACTCATTCCAGCTCAAGTCGGAGTGAGTTTGTGTGTCGTACGCATTTGGGTTATATTCCGAAATTTAAATGTAGCATTAAATGTTAGGAGCTTTGCAGTGAGACCTCGGACATGGTGTTCCTGCACAACGTTTTGATGGCATACTTACTTGAGGGTGTTATGGTGGAACTTGTTATAACTGGATAGAGTGTGCAGTGTGCCGAAAGAGCATCCAAGTGAGAAAAACACCTGTACTGCCGCGTCTTGCCACACCTGTTGTTAATTGCATGGGGGAAACAATGAACTATTTTCATTTTGTTCGTAACAAAGTTAACTGACAGAAAGTTAACATTTATCATATTTATCCTTTAAAGGTAAATATTTTTTAAAGAGATAAAGGCTTTAAAAATCCATACATTTGAAGTTCAGTTTCAATCATGATTGACCAAGTTCCACACTTACCTTTGGAAGCAACAGTTTAGTTGGGTTCGGGTTCATGTAGAAAATAACACCATCAATAGCGCCATCCAGCGTTATGCCACGGATGAACAAGGAAATGAGAACCAAGTATGGGAAAGTAGACGTCACGTACACTACCTGTGTTGAAGCAGTGAATAAAATAAATTATTTATTAACTCGATTAACTACCAGTTAAAGAAAGGTTGAATTTAATATTCAAGCAATCAGATTAAACTGTATCAATGTGTGTGTTTCTTCCGCATGGTAGTTAAAACTAAAAGGAAGAGATAATAAAACTGGCGCCTGCCAACGTTGGAATTAGCACGATGTATTTTGAACAGCTGTTTGGCCTAAGTGTATTAATTAATTTCAATTCCGAAACTTCGTTTTTCAGTACAAAGTACGACGGTTGCATATTTAAAGCGAGGTTTATACTTGGTTGATCAAATCAACCTTGGTTGGGTCCTTGCATCACCGAATGTTATGATGACAATGAGAAATAGAAGCGTACGTCTGCGATATGTGATCGTCACAGTGATTCCGAAAGGTTTTTGAGATTTCCTCAAGAGACTTACGACAATCAGCTTTTCAAAGTCGTTTGGATCAATAACTCAAAGGGCATATGAACCTATCATAAATTATTATACAAGAGTACATATCTGGTTAACATCAGGGCAATTGTTGAAGACAGCTCAGGAAGCGACCCAGCAGTTTTCGGTTTGTCTACGGGAATAACCGGATCTTCAAAGTTAACTCAAATACTTCCGATGTTGTTATCTGCAATATGTCCAACCTTACCTTTCCAGATGACTGTATCCCTTTGGCTAAACTCAGGAAAACTAGGATCCATGCTAGCAGTAGGCACAGGGTTAGTTCCCACTTGATTTCACCCAATTCATGGATGCCGTCTGACACATCAAGCATGCGCAAACTTTTAAAGGAAGAACAAATGGTCGCCATTTCATATTTCATCATTACGTTTGGATGACATATTATGAATATTAACTTAGGCTTTTAAGAGCACCTGCATCCTATGAGAGCCTTAATTTGACCTGGTATGAACGTCATTTTGGTCAAGACTAATTTCACTTAACTAAAAACAGATAAACTACCTTCCTAATACAAAGCTCAATTAGTTTTCATTAGTATTTTTTAATAGAGCTCCCTGTTTTATAAACAATTATAACATGCTTTCATTTATAGTTTTCCCCTGATACTTTCCAATGGGATTGGGGAACTTTTTCCAATATTATGAGTAAAACTAAACAGAGCATTAGGCCATAAGTCTATGATCCAGACCACATACCCTTGGACTCACTTAAAGTACTCCTCGCTCGGCCGGGTCGTAGAAACGTTCCTCTCGGACGAATTGTCAAAGTCGTCGTCGTACACGTCGTATAGGCCAAAGGTGTCGTTATCGAAGGTTCCGTTGAAGTAGGTGCTATTGAGATAGGTGTCGTTGCCTGTGTAGGTGTCACAGTCTTTGCAGGCCTTGCTGACCCTACAGTTCGGCGTGTTCCAACTGTTGTCGCATGTCTTCCAGGGCAGCTCCTTCGTGAAGGAGGCAAAGAGATAGAATAGTGTGTAGGCGATGATGACGTTGTAGTAGGTGGCAATACAGGCGGCTATCATCAGCATACCGTATCCCAGACCTACCGAAAGAATACCAATATAATATGAATAAATTGAATCCACTTTTTAAAATAATATGTCAATAATCTTCAATTGTTACAAAAAATATACTGAATGTTCGACTTAAAATGTGCTTAAAAACATATGAAATGTTCACATAAAAAGTACTAAGTTAAGACTTTTCATCGGTTACATTTTTCGTTAAAATGGTCTGGATGTGATACGTTGAACAAATATTCATATTTTTTTATTCATGATTTTTTTAAGTTACATTTTCCGTAAAATAAAACCTTTTGCAATCGGGGTGCACTTCCACACATTTAGGCAACCGAGGCTGGAGAACTGCCCCATTGCCATTTCAAGGAAAAAGACTGGCATCCCGACCACGAGCATCATGATGACATAAGGCAGCAGAAAGGCACCTGCGGAAACAAAAAAAAAACGGAAGGAAAAAACTGTCTTGCAATTATTTGGAAAGCGGATTATCCGCAATGTCAACCTATACCATAGATAGCCCAGGTTGGACTCCGTTGTGTACACGCAATGCAATGAAGACGTCGTCCAACCTGGGCTATACTATAGACAACCAAGGTCAAACACACAGACAAACAGGGGCCTATATCTCTCAGTTGATCTGAACTTTGAACTCCGTAATTGCTGCCGCACATTAAATTCTAACATTGTAATCACAGTGAAGTTTGTTGGGTATTTCTGTTGACCAATGTATGTCAGTGTCATGGTAAAGTTGCACTGTTAGTCATAAAATTAACATATATGCAGTTTCATTTGTAATTTGTGAAAAGCACGTGTAGTCATGGGGCTGTTCATTGGAAACAATTTACAAGATATCAAAACCCAGGCAACTAGACATTGCTAGTGGGCTGCCGTCCCGTACTGATAACCAGTATGGTACAACCTTCATTTTTAACCAACCTCCTCCATTTTCGAAACACAAGATCGGGAATCTCCAGATATTGCCAAGCCCCACGGCATAGCTGACGCAGGACAGAAGGAAGTCCAGCTTGCCAGACCAGTTGCCTCTCCCCCCTGCATCCTCTCCCCCGTTCCCATCATTATCTGTCCCTTCGTCAGTAGGTTCCGTTCCCTTACCGTCGGTCTCATCATCCACTGGAAGTGCTTCCATTACCTGTGCTAGTTGAGGCTTCTTCTGTTGAGTAAAGAAGTCATGAAGTTCATGATCCCTCCATTATTTTTTGTGTTTTGAAACTTAGCGCGTGCGCGCGTTCGAGCGTTCAGCGTGATTCTCTGGTTGTACTTCTAAAAATAGAATCATAGGAGTGAATTGAAACTTTGATCTTAGCTGACATGTTCTCTGAAACTAAATTCCTGTTTTGAGCCGCAGTAGATTCCAGAGTACAATTGGGTAATGCCCCAGTACGACCTACCATGAGACACGTGTACCCTCAACCATGTTATCGACCAGTAATAACTCGTGGAAACCTTACTCATTTTTAAGCCTACCTTTTCAGGGAACCCGTGGTGAAGGCAGAGCAAAGGTAACTGCCGGCTCCCACCAAAGTTCTGGAGCTCTAAGTTGACACGGCGTGCAACAATCTGTGCTGCTCAGGACCGTGACGCCGTTGTTTGTGAGCTCGACTATCGGGAGTCCTGCACTCCTAGCCTGTTAATTTCCTGCGCTGTGCCCTTTTGAACTCCTGCACCGGTCAACCTCAAACAACGAGACCTGGATACCAATGATGGTGATAACATTAACATACCAACCCGTACACACGATTTCTGAATACGGATGTCCCAAATACAATAAGAAAGATTTTCTTAGTTCCGATCGAAGCAAGTCATTGATTATTTGTAGGTTTTGTCGCGATGCCTCACCCTATCCTCACTGCCGCACTTAGATCCGGATCGAACCAGCTTATTATCTAGTATGCTGATAATATACAGTACTCTGTGGATTGTCAGTAATACTGTGCAAAGAGAATAAATTCCAGTGTTGGTCCCAAAGCAAAGACGTTTAACGGGCGATGCATGCACTGAAATTTTGGCCGAAAAGTTATACATTATTTTTTATGCATCACATTTTAATAACTTGCATAGGCCTACACACAAGCCTAAGTTATCTCGCAGTATGGATAAATTTACTCAATGCTGTTAAATATAACAGCCGATCCACATATCATTTGGGTATATAGCGTCTACAGCCAAATTATCAACAACAAAAAAGCAAAGCTGCTGTGATCAATTGTAAAATAATCGTTTGCGAATAAATATACATTCCATCGCGATAAAATTTTTAATCCATGTGAATTATACACTTGACACCAAATTCCGCTAAATGAAATATCGTTGTGAATATAATGCAAAACAACATGGAATCAGTGATATTATACATGCAAGTATTAAGTAGTCGATAGTTTATTCGATCCAAAACTAACCATATTGCATGCACAGGCGTAAAAAAGACAGAACATTAGCGTGTGCATAATTTCAAGGTTTAATGGGAAAAGTTAAAAGTATGGGGGAAAAAAATCAAATTTTATTACCTTGCGTACCGCCAGACGGTGTTTCAATATCACACAAATTGACAATTTCCCGATTCAATTTGCTGCCTTCCCGCACGATGCATTGTAGCGTATGGATGCTATGTACTTGCGATGCCTACACTGAAAATGGCGGTCACGGTGTGCTTATTATCTGCCTTTTGTCAATGAGTTACGTAGGCCTACATGACGCAACGGTTGACCGTTTGCCAATAAGTGACTCTCACACGTTTGCACATAATATGAATAAACCCTGGCTCGACGGTGATCGAGAGACAAATATAATATTGCCTTGTCTGACTATTGCGGTGCCGGTTAAACTGATAATGCATACGACACTCGTAACAAATCCGCATTGAAAGATATGTTTACTTCTCGTTTTGTTATCGTTCCAAATAATTAAATCGAAGGCCGAAGTACACTCGTCTTTTAATGAAGAGTCAACAATGAACTCACATAATCCTTTAATAGCTATCTTGGAATGTAATGTTAAAACTCTATTATATTCCTATTATACGTGCATATTAATGAAAACGTATAAATATTGGTGCAAACAAAAATATTTGAATCTTTACGCTAACTTACTATATTTACTAGTAAAATGGTGCCCAATACTCAATACCAAGCAAGTCAAACATTATACACAAAAAACACGTATCATATTCAGCTGACCTAATTTTAATATATCACTAGGAAACTTACCCTTAAAATATGACTTTCCACAATTAGGCCTTTTTTATACATTGAGTAAAATTACAAATGTGACCCGAAGATTGTGAAAATAAACCCCATGAAAATAAACCCCAAGAAATTAAACCTTCAATCGGTTTTTTTCAACTAAACTTGCCGTTTCAAACTAAAGCTGAACAGAAATCAAAAGAACCGTCTTCTAACCAGCACATTGTAACTCATATACTCAGATATATTACGCAAATACCCCAAAGAATATAATCCCAACTGCTGTCAAAATCAGAGCGTTTATCCAGGCCACGCGGTGCCATTTTGGATCCTCAGCTATGGACGTCATTTTCTTGTCTGCATCTTCTCTCTCCTCAGGGGTCATCTCCTTGACAGCGGTCTGGTGTCCGCCTCTCATGCCGCAAAGCCAGTACCAGGCTCGACGAGGAATGGAGACCTCAACCTCGATCTCCTCATCTGAAAAAGTAGGTGAAATCTTGATTAGTTTGAATTTCTTTACTGTTATTCCAAGGCATTGCAATTTCCCAGGTGAACTATAGGCCTACAGACACAATTTCGATACAAGTGTGTTCTGACTTCAAGGGTTTGCCTGAATTTGGGCGTCTAGAGCTTACTGATGTGTCTTTGATCTAGAATGTGCCCATCTAGTTGTAAATGTCGAAGATATCTGGACAATGGACCTTATTCACGAGGTGGCCATTTTGTCGTGTTCCCTGAATGTGTTTCATAAATTGTTAACTGTTGAATGGGATGGCGCCAGACAATTTATGCAGTCTTATTTTACTTTCATTTTTTGTTTAAATCTGGCTTAAAACATTAGGGAATGTATAATTACAAAGTTTAAATTATTCGTTCAAGCAGACATGAATTATTTAGTAATAACGGTTCTTGCTTTCTTTTCTCTTCGCAAGTTCCAAAACTGAAGATTCTACCTCAAAGTTTCACTTCAGCATGGCCGACTCGTGAATAAGGCCCTTAGGTCTTTACAAGAGATTCGGATGCGGCATCTTAAACTGCCCAACACAAATTTGTGCCCGCAGCTCGAGGATGGTAATCAGCATATAGTAATCAGTTACTGACGGGTCGCCCGCCCTCTCATGTTGAAGTCATGTTGAAGTCAGGTTCAACGTACCAATTCGGTTGGGGTATCATTAAAAACAATGTGCCAGATTCATGCAAACTGCATTGTTAAAATTATTGTGGTCCGCGTATATCCGCGGGCTTTTGAGTTAAAAACCTAGAAGATGATGCGTTATATAAACAAGCTGCTGTAAGAATGAGAAACATGTCGGCCTTATACTCAGAATTGAAGGAAAATGATTCAGCAGTTATCAGGGTGCAAAATTCTGTCAAACCTTTATTTTGGGTGGACCCCTTTTCCACCATTTCGTAATTTCCATTTGCCCTTTGGTTTTCTTCAATTGGTTGACGGGCCTGGCTGCTGTGACGAGTCCACCATGTCAGTCGGATCAACTGCGACAAAACGCAAACAAACTTTAAATTCACAGAAGTAAGGTATATCATACTTATATCCCATCTTAAATGATGACCCTATGCATAATGTGCAATAACACTGTGCACTGACCATCGCCACTCACCTTTTCGCGCGGTATGGGCTTGGTGAGAAGACTGACCACCACAGTGACCAGTAGACTGATGGCGAACAGCACGCAGGCGAAGTGGAGGTAGTGCAGGTTGCGCAGCACGCCCGGTCGCTCGTCGGGCTGCGCGCAGGACGGTAGACCGTAGACGAAGTCCAGCACCAGGCGGGTGGCGCCGATCAGAAAGCCGATGATCAGACCGAAGAACGCTCCCTGAAACACAGATCGCGAGACATTACAAATTGTTTTTGCATAGATCCAGCACAAGAATACAGGTATTAGGAAGACAATTTGAATGCGAATGGCGTGTCTGCTATACCACTGATAACGTGTCCTGTACCAATGGACATCTACTATAAATTGCTTGTGATATAAGTGCCACTGAAGTTGATAAAGGTCACAAAAGGTGACTGGTGCAAGCAATCACCAAGAGGAATTTTCACAACTATCTGAAAAATGTATTGTGTTCTCTCTTGAGGTTTCTTGCAAGCTTCCAGTGCATTTGGTTGACTCTAAAACCCAATGAAAATGGCCTTGTGTGGTTTGGTCCTGTGAGATTTTAAAACGTGGAATCATACTGCATAGCTGTCATTCTCAAAGAGGTGCCATTTTTGCCAGTTGGTTTGTTTTACAAGAACATTGAATAAACACCAGCACTCCTACTATTTCCGTCACACCTCTCTACCGAACATGTATATAAGCAGCAACACCAACGAAGCACACAAAAGCCATAAGTATAGTATGTGAACCTTGATCTAAGTAGGCCTACATGTACATGTATTCAAAAAACTTGGTAAGATTGGTAATATTTCTTACCGGCTCGTTTGTTCTCTCCCAGAACATTCCCGCGACATAAATGGCGAACATCGGAGGCGAGAAATAAGACGTCATGGACTGGATGAAGACGAAGAGTTGGCCCGTGCCGTAAGCCTGGATGATCGGCAACCACATGATGCTGATACACGCCAAAGCCAGCGTCACCACCCTAGGAGTACGCAAGGAAAACAAACAGTAGAAATGATACAACGAATAAACTCCAATTTGGGTAAGATCTTTGAGCCAAATTCAAGTCATCACAAGTTATCATAATTAAGCCAAGTACTAGTCAATCACAGGTCAGTCATGTCACATGCTATTCGGTACAAATGATTTGTGAAAAAGGCATTTATCATTTTTTAACTTGAGACTGGCCTGGTTATTGACTAGATTGAAACTCTGGCATGAGAGCATGCTGCAATGTGTGGTGGCTTGCTGCACAATTCGAGACAAACCAGTATTTTACTTAATACTTGTTCCAGCTGCTCTGATCTTGGTAAAAAAAAACTTAAAAATTTTGATAGTCACAGCTTTGCCTATACATGTTTTTCAATATTCCCATCAACCATGAAATGAACTCAGCAAACAAACAGTTGTAGAAAACAAATCAAAAACAAAAAAACGAAGTCGAGAGTGGAATATACCTTCCAACAATGACCAGCTCGAAATCACTCGGCTTAGGTCTGAACTGTTTCCAGAGGTCCATGGTGAACACAGAGCTGGCGCTGTTGAAGACTGACGTCAGAGTACTCATCAGAGCAGCCATCATGGCGGCCAACATCAGACCCTTAATGCCTGCGAGTATCAAGATTCACAATATATTTTAAGAGTGCTCTTTGAAGAGCAGATGCTAAAAATGGGATGAAGGCATACTTGTACTATTTTCATGAAAGTAGTCCAATGCGTTATTTTGGCAAATCCTTTATCCATTAAGAGTGATGCAATTAAAACGTCTTTATAAATCAAGGGAAAGACTTAATGCAGCTACAAGGACCTACCCATCGGCATAAGGTAAAGAACCAGTCTCGGGTAGGCGATGTCTGCACAGCCAGCAGGATTGTTGCAAACCTTCTTGCAAATCTCCGGATCCTGACACCCAACTTCATCTGAAAGACCAAGAGCATGAAAAATAAACCAGAGAAAATAGAGAAATGCTTATTAAGATCTATTGATGAAGTGTGCTTATGGGTGTACCATTTCGTTCTTCCTGATTATTTGATCAAAATTTCCTCTCATTCAGCAATGCTGCGTCAAGATAGGATGCTTTAGTGACTCAGATTCGGATGTAGAATATTGTTTAAAGATTGAGAGACAATATGAAATGTAAGAGCTTGACTATCAAGATCTGTTTTTTGGAAGACCCTCAACATTTTTTAGCCTTTCTCAAGATCAGTTTGCACAGGTAAGTAAGACAATGGAGACAGGAACTGCATGAACAAGATACAAGTACCTGGCCAGAGAGCTCGGCTGATCATGCCAGGGTATATCATCAAGAACATGGGTAGAATCTTGAAGTAGCCGGCTAAGATGCTGCCGGCCTTGGCGTGTGTCACATTCCGAGCAGCCAAAGATCGCTGCACAAGAACCTGACAAAAATGTGGAAACTGGATTATAAAAAAGCTGGAGAATTTTTTTCCGCGAAAAATATGTACAGATAGATACAGTTCCATGCAAAAATGGAGTCTGCTCTGTCGAGCCTCTTGATGTCTTTCGAAAGTTAGAGTTTATATTGTAGCTTCTCCTTCAAACGACCATTTTGTGGATTCAGTGCATATAACCAAAATCATTGAAACCTGCTAGGTCAAGTACAGACTGGTTTCTCTAATTCTTCACAAATGACTGGAAACCTACTCGCTACGGAAAACACACTCCCATTGTTTTAGCTTGCGATAATTATTCCATTAGAGCCGACCCATTAGGTTAACCTGTGGGTCACGTTTGAGTGTTGGCATCAAAGCCTGATCCCAGTTTTTCATAGTGCAATTTCATATTTTACCGACGTACTTGATTCGCGCAAAAGTACCAGGCGGAGAGCAGGAACACGCCAAAGATCACCCCGGTCCAGGGTAGGGCGCTGGAGGACGCGTCTTGGAAGATGTGGAACGCCTGTTCGGTGGGCACACCGCAGGTAGAGTTGGGTTCCAGCTTGGTCGTGTTGGGCACCGCCATCAGATACTCGCTCTTGAGGTTGTCGATCCCTCCGATTTCAACCAAAGCTGGTTGAAATTCGACATAAATTTAAAAAAAAATAGAATCTTTAAAAAAGGAAAGCCTTCAGTGCGACTTTTGTCGATGACCAGGAGCGTTGCACTGTTTACACCTATATCCACAAGTCCATCTTAATCGGAGGTCATTCACAAGTCGAATCACAGGTCGGACTCAAGTCAAATCACAAGTCAAATCACGAATAGATCTCAAGTCAAATAGCAAGCAGGTCTCAAGTACGATTGCATGGGAATGTTTTTGTTCTCCACCGACGTCCAAACACCGTATACTCAGTGTGTCACCTCCCGAGTGAGAGTATACGGTGTTTGGACATCGCTGGAGGGCAAAACCTATAATTTGATTTATATCACCCCGACGCAAAATTTCATCTTATAATAATGTTTTCGTTACAATTCTTTGAGCTTAACTAGATATTTGAAGACTTGTGCAGGACTTGACTACAGCTCTGGCAATACTTCTCAAAATGTTGTTTAAATCACTTAGATTTTGATTGTCAGTTGATTATCCTACAAACCTAATCCATTAACATTTATCAAAAAACCTTGCGTTGTCTACGCGACATATGTTCAAAAGCAATCTCATTATAACGAGCATATATTTTTGGGGAACAATGTCTCTTGTTTCCCTGAAAAGTTATTATTATTTTTGTTCCACCTATAATCATCAGGATAAATGCCCCGCCGATCATGATGACGGCCTGCAAGGCATCGGTGTACATAACGGCAGTCAGGCCACCGGCCATGGTATAGACCGTAGTCAGAGCAAGAAGCACGCCGATACAAACGTAGACGTTCCAGCCCAGGGCCTGCTGAATGATGATGATACCTGCATACATCTCGGACTTTAGAAATCAAAGGTAAACTTTTTTGTTAAAAGGTTCATGAAATGATTGTAACATTGCAGCATATTTTTTTTTAATTATCTATTCATCTGAATTGTATAGAAACTATTAGACATCATTTCATGGTTAGAATTTGGGAAACATTTAAAAAGTTTCATGCTTTTCCTGACAACTGAGGGTACTGTTACTGCGGTGTCACTTTAGATACACACTCTTTGGAATAGTTTCGTTGGTTTTTTTTTCTTCAAATATATAAAATCTTGCCAATTGCAACATTGGCGGATGCAGTTTTCTCGTTGTCTTACTGCCATGTCCTGAAACAACAATGAATCAACAGAAAAGTGGGCACAGCAAATCCTTAGATTCTGGTGAGTTCTTATGTAACGCTGAAGTTTCTGCCTTGAATGACATCACTGTTTTGCTCATGACTATGGCTATTTGTAATATCCCCCCCCCCCCCATACAACAACAATATGCACAAAAACACCTATGGATGGCAAAATAAAGATTACAAATAAAGTTAACTGGTACACAAAGGTACATTTCAAGGTTTTCATTTAAAATTTGAGTCCATCACAAGTCCAGTTACAAATCAAGTCAAAACCTCCGGTCATAAGTAACAGGGCATGAACAATAACAAGAAAACAGGAGTGTTTTCATTTTTGTAAAAAACGATTCTTGAGTGCCCTGCAATATGAGATGATCCTTACAAAAAAAATGAATCATTCGTATTAATACCGAAATTCCAATGACGATGAACACCAATGCAATGACGGCCAGTCCCATGCGCAGTCTCTCGCCACCAAATCGCGTCTTCAGATACCCGGGTACCGTGAACACCTTCAAGGAGAGGAAGGTGATATTAATTTGTATAACCTCGCCAAGACAATTTCATGATACACGGGGGAAACAGTTGTTTTACATTTCTTTTAAAAAATTTCATATGTCAAAATTAGGCGCCAACCTTGACGCTCTACTCACCCCCGAGGCAAAGTAGATTGGGACAAAGAAAAATCCAAGTATGATGAGGCAAAACAGTCCCTGGAGGCCAAAAAAAAATACAAATTGGAATCATGAATTAGTTTTTGTCAAGTCAGAATATATTTACAGTTTCTTGTAACTTTTTTTCGTGGGAGATAGATTTGAGACACTGTGCGGCAAGAGACTCGAGGTCCTTATGCATGCGTGGGATAATGTGCAATATACAGTTGTTGCATATAAATATTTTTTATCCTGTGCAACAATTTTAAGTGTATTACAGAATGACACCATAGTGAACATGAAAGGTGCATAGCGATCGAATTGCTAATGTCTTTGTATGGCATATTGATTTCAATTCTATTAGTCTCGTCTGGTTTCACCATACAGTAACTTGATCAACGTTACCAGATGGCCTCACAAGGGTACCTTTTGCGTGTTTATTACTCTCTTAATGTAAAAGAGTGAAAACCCACTCAACGTTGTCCTCATTATGGCTCTTTAAAAAGAGTGGTAGTTAATTCACTCATTTAGAGTGGGTTTTACTCTGGGCCATAGTGCAAAATCGCTCAAAAAGATGCAAACTCCACTTAAAAAGAGTGAAAAACACTCGAAAAGAGTTGTCCCCATATGGTTCTTAAATATATACCTTAACCAGATAGCAATTAACCCTTCGTGGTGTCTCAAGAACCCGAAGAAACTTAAATGGGGCTAAAAAAACCGTAATGAGATTCGTCGGAAACCTTCATGGAATTCATGGGCGGCTTTCATTGAATTCATATAAGAAACCCGAATTCAAAGGAAAAGTGACGTTCATGGAATTCAAAGGAACAGTCACATTCATAGGAACCCTTCATAGAATTCATAGGAAACCTCGGTCATGGAATTCATTGGAAATCGGCATTCCAAGGAACTTTCGTGGAATTCATCATGGAATTCAAAGGAGCACACATGGCATTCAAAGGAACCTTTCTTGGAACTCGTAGGAAACCTTCTTAGAATTTAAAGGAGCCTACATGGAATTCATAGGAGATAACTGCGTAGCCAGAAGCAGACGCTGTCCCCGCGAGACCAATGAAAGAGATGCTACCGATGTTGCTGACGTACAGTGACAGCCCCACCTGAACATTAAAAAAAGAAAACTTCATCACATGAACAATTGGAGAAAAGTCATTACATTTTATTTAATTAAGTAAATCTTATACATTGAAGAGAGTCTTGGCTTGAACGGCAATGAGCTAAAATTGGTTCATGCCCCAGTCATTTTTATCTCGTTTTATTTATTGCAAGAAAGCACATGATTTAGATATCGCAAATGAAACCAGCATATTAAACAATAATGGACCATACAGTGATAAACCTACATGAGTTGTTCCTACACTTGGCCTTTTACTCTACATCGGAAACAAGATACAGTGTTAAATGTATACTTTGAAGTGATGTCATAAATAAGGCTGATCGAAAAAAACATATACTTTGCATAAAAAAAAAACTCCAGACAGCTGGATACGGATGAGTTGGTTATTGTGTATAAGGGTTAAATCCGTCCAGTAATTGATTATGCCGAGTTAGTCTTGACAGGTTTTCCCCGTAAAATATTGGAATCTTGTCACATTACCAGCCACCAGCTCATGTCCCTCCCAGCCAGAAAATACCCTCTGGTTGTACCCCTGTTGGACTTGTGTGAAGCCTGCCAACAACAAAAACAGATATCCAACAAGAAACATTTAGGCATATGGAGACAAATTCAGTGTAGCAAGGTCATTTTCAATGTGGTGTAGACGTGAAAAAGGGCACTCGCGTCATCCGTGCTGAAAGTGAAAGGTACATATAGGGTTTTTACCGGTCAGTCGGCCTCCGTAAAATAAAGGGGGGGGGGCGCTGGTCACCACCTTCCCATGGGCCGGGAGTGCTGTTCAAAGCGGATGATCATTGGCACCATTGGGCAATATGTAGCGCTTTTCATGGCGGCACAATTGCCGACGTTCGCACCACGTTCAAAGGTAACTCGTGAAAATAAGGACACTCGTGAAAAAAAAGACCACGATCCGAAATCTGTGAAGTATTAATTCTATAACTTAACGTGGGCCGAACTTATTTTTTTTTTTTCGTTAGATGTCTTATTCAAAAGAGAATCAGTTTTATATTTCGGGTTGAAAGGCGAAAAATGGCACGGTTATAGAGCAGCTTCAAGGTTTTCAAGATAACTTACCCAAATGCCAAGCAGGAACACGACCAGAAAGTGAACAGCGATTATGATGAAATCCAGTGCATTCAGCGCCGGTGCTTTTCCGTCCATCGCTTCCTTCGGGGAAGCAGTCGAAACCATCTTGAAATCTTCCTTGATACGCTTCTTACTTCGGACCAATGATTAGTTATGGCCGCTCTTGGTATCTGCATGCATATCGTACCGTCTGTCCGTGGTTTATTCAGTATTTGACGAGTCCTTTTGCTTGAACCAATGATCCCTACAGCATAATGAGACCTGGCCGGCTAGGTAAGCCCCTGGTTTTGCTCATGAGATTATATCCCCACATTGGTATATATCTTTAACCAAGGACGTTTATTTATTATAATAGGCTGTTCAAAAGGATATAGTTACGCCCATTGGCACGGTTTTACTTTTGCAAAGCTGATTATTATACATTACCGCATGCGCAGTAGCTGATGGGCGGGCGATTTACATGTATCCCGCCACGACAGCAAACAAGAACCAATAGAGGTAGCTGCGTTTCCAAACACATCATTTATGGGATTTACAAAATCGATTGTTTCCACCCCAGTTTAATAAATTGCATTTACGTTTTTGCTTGCAACAAGGAGAGAGATCGCTCTAGAAACGCAAGTTAATACTGGTGCAGCTTTTCAAACTGAATACCCATGAACTGTTCACATCAGTTATAACCACCTTCTTTATGACTGGTGCCTTTATTACAGGACTTTAAGTTCCCCGGGATAAACCGAATTCAATGCCAGGATAAATATGCTTATCAGCTTAACACTGTGGACACAATCCGATTTCATAAACCAAGGACACCATTGGTCGCATCTCCTTGCTCTATGGTCGCATCAGTGTAAAACGTCGTAACTGTTTATTTTTGTTGCTTCCATCCTCTAAAAATAGATCCATCGTCTTCATTATAAGAAGATACACTCAACCAAAAAAAGAAAGTCCCCCCATTAAATACTTTTTACTCTACTGACCACTCGCTCAGTCCTCGACCTCAAATACAAGTAGTACAGGCAATCCAGCCATTTATATACCACTAAAACTCTTTAACAAATGTAATGTAATGATGATGTGGTTTTGATTGAGTGGTACCGAAAAAGTTGCACTTTTGTATAGAAGTTTGTGGTCACAAATCTGTACGTATACAAAAGTTCAACTTTTTTTCGGTACCACTTTTCATAAATTGCGTAATTTTTTACACATTATCAGTGTGGTGTGCCAAACAATTGCTATGGCTGGATTGCGAAGGAATTTCTGTACTGATGAGTTGTAATTTGAGCAAGATAGTTTTGCATGTTATGTGTGCAGTGCCGTCATCCATGTCACACTTCCGTTCACAAAATCGAATGATGTTCAATCATGTACACTGTTCTATTAAGTATTATGTACTGCATCATCTTTTGATTGTGGTTAAATATTATTGACGTTAGCGTGCAATTGTGAGGAAAAGGTGTGAAAAAAAATGCTTAACGGTTGTTGTTTTGCTGTTTTTGTTATGCATGTCGGCAACCGTGGGCATGACGCCCCTCTTGTTCTGACACCCGCGGCCGCACGCGGTACGAGACCTCCTATACTAATTAGATTTGGCACATGCATGGTTGGTAGAACAGTCTCCAACCCTCGGCCTTCAGAATACTTTGAATGATTTTGCCTTTTAATCGTTGCGTATAATGGTTTGTTAATTAATTTTGTATGGAGCCAGTCATTGGCTGTGTGAGCGTTATTTTTCTTATGACGTTACACCGGCTCCGAATGACATCACACAAAGAAATTTGTGTGCGCGCACTTTGCATTCGCCACCGTTGCTATGTAAATTAATATTGACAAAGTATTGTTTTTAAAGTTCGAAAATCATATACCCTATCGATACGACTTAAAACGTGATGGAAAACTTGCTTGGAGCGATATGGCCTTTCAGAAGAGCGTTAGCCTCAGCAGATGGTTCATCTACTAACGTAGGCCATTCAATATTGGGTTTTTGCCCTTCACCGAAGTATTTTATAAACACTGTGTACTCAGTGTTGCCCCCGATCTGCTGGCTAATTCGAACACGACCCCGACCCCGGCAAGCTCGGTGGTCGAGCTAGTACAGTAAGCAGGAGGTTGTGGGTCCGAGTTCCACCCGAGTACATTCTCACAGTCACTCGGGGCAACACTGAGTATATAGGCCTTCAGTGTTTATGAAAACACGTCGATGAAGGGCAAAACCCAATATTGAATTTACATCACTCCTGGTGTGCAAGTTTCATCTGATGAATAACGTACAGCAATGCATTACAAAGCCATTATTTGATTTTTGTTTAATAACACTACAATCTTCATAACACTACAATCTATTATCTATGCCTGTTGATTCTTGCCTGCCTAGAAAATTATTATATATGTTTATCTATGTTTCATGTCTCCACACTAGTCCAGAAGGCGAAATCCTAGACATCTTCAAGGACGTGTGTCATCGATTGGAGACTTGGAGAAGTTAGCTGAGCTCCAGCATTACATTCTCACGGGAGATTTGAGTGGCTTCAAGAAGGGCCTTGAATCCTTCCCCTCCAGTCTTAATATTTTGTATCCCTCCCGATGGATAATCAGACCGGCTCTGGTGATACTAAATCCCCAAGGCAGGCATTTGCAGAGAAGGCTGCCAGCCAGCCTGTGTTTGCTTCATGTGGCAGCCAGTCGAGGCCGCCAGGACATGGTGGAGCTGCTCCTTGCGGCAGGTGCTTCTCCAAACGTCCTGGACTCAAACGGTGAGTCGGCTCTCCACCACGCCGCTACCAACCCAGGCAGCTTCCGGGCTTTACAATTCCACTCCTTCGCCGACCAGTCACGGCTTGTGGCCAGGTGGACAAGCGGAAGCCATCGGTGCGTCGAGCTGTTGTGCTCGGTACCGGGCATCGACGTGAACATCAACAGCCGTCTGGACAAGTCCACCCCTCTTCACAGGGCCTGTGAGGCGGGCCGTCACGCGAGTGTCTCGGTGCTCCTAGCTCACGGAGCCGACCCAAATGTCCTGAATTCATTCGGTGAAACCCCAGCAGCGATGGCCCTGATAGCCGGTCACGAACATGTCTTCCGTCTGTTCCTGGATCTCGGTATTATTCACGGGAGGCTGGACGCTATACCGTACATCCTCCACACGTGCGTCAATGCCTACACCGAATCACCGACTCAGGATAAATTCATCATAATCGAGGAGATTCTTCAGCACGATGTCGACCTGAATGAGCAAGATCAGCTCGGAAACACACCGCTCCATTACGCCGCAGCAGGCTGCCTGGTGGACTACCACCTGATATCAACTCTCCTTGCACGGGGATCAGACGCGGACTTGAAGAACAAAATGGACAGGACTCCTCTCATCGAGTTCTTCTTTTCGCACCAGATCCACACCAACTACGCTAACATCAAATCGGTGGTTCTCCTATCATCCCACATGACCACCACACCGTCAATCCCAGCTGGGCAGTGTGTAGCCGACAACGTGCACAGCGGCCTGTGGTCTCGGTTGTATCAAGAGATCACGGAGATCATCCGAGTTGTATCCATCCAGTTACCGTCTCTCCGCTACCTCTGCCGGCAAGCTGTGCGACGCGCCGTCCGGCCTCACCGGCTCGGGGATCAAGACATCATACGTGGACTACCCCTTCCGAGAGTCTTGAGAGATGAGGTGGCCAATCGTGTAGACCCTGAGAGCTACTGCGGACACTTGGTCGATTACCTCCTAGAACGGAGGGAGTTACCTCACCTTGATTTCCTGAATGGTTCCTTGGATCCCAGGCTAAATGATTGAATTCGTGTGGGTTTTCTTTATGTGAAAAGGCACGCCATATATCGGCACAAAGTTTGGTATTCCTATAGGTACGGTAGCTCATCACTAATAAAGCTTAAAGCTTTACCCCGACAGCTCTATAATCGTGGATCTTCGATGTCTTTGATCGAAAATAATCCAAACATTCAAGGAATTTTGCTTTCGGAACATGTAGGACCTGTATACACTCCTAGAGTTAACCAATTTAACGAGATGTCACCTTACACACTTTGGTGATGTTTATATTTCTCAGAATTTTTTTTTAATCACTGTTTGTTGTGTTTTTATGATTGTCTTTCAAGATCGGGTTTCATAGTATAAATTATAGAAATTAATTGTACGAGGGTAGTATCCTCCATTACTGCTCCGTTAAGGATATGCTCAGTTGTCAAAAAAAAATACAAACAAAGAATTCATGTTTAATTTGTTTAATTTGTGCCGACAGTTTTGAAAGAGTTATGATTAAATGATTCAATTAACTAAATCATTGTTGGTGTTATCTGCTGGCCTCCATTATCTTTCGCTACATGGATGCTCCACCAAAACAGACTTCTTGACCATAATTATCAATTTGTTCAGGAGACAAGAGCACACATGATTTTTTCTCAAGCAAGACTGGCCAATGGTCAACGCAAGATCGGAAAGTCCACTGGAAAATAACAAGTGCGAATGCACAATAAGCTCTGGCCGTGTTGCAAGGAGTCCTGCATGAAGTGGTTCAAAATCATCCCTGCCCGAGCTTAAAAAAACGACGCCGATGGAACGTTTGGAACACCATACTTTTGGTCAATTTTTGGGGACGGACGGACAGACAGACCGAATGAGCTTAAGAACGCCCCCATCGGGTGCACGCACATTTTCTTCTTCGCATTTAACGAAAGAGCGCCCTCGTTTGATGATCACGAGAGTCAACGTAAACTTGTACAGTAACTAGTATCCCGATTTTGCCGCTGATGTCACATCATCCATGGTTCATGGTGTTTATGACATTTGTTTTGACATTTTGATTTGTAAAACATGCTAAAAGATTCATAAGTTGAAGTTTAAAAATCATATGCAAATGTTGCACGAACACTAATGTTTTTGAATTGCTAACAGTGCACGCGGCGGACTGTTTGGTAAGTCTAATCGGCCCACAATTCACCAGTAATATCCGATGTGTTGACATTTTCTCCACCTCCTGGTGTGCGATTTTGAGTCGGAAAAATATGCGAAATGGAAACTCAAGTTGACCCAGAAGCCGAGGTAAAGAAACTCCAGAATTTGGTGAAGAAACTGGAGAAGCAGAATGAAGTGCTGCGCAACAAGGCCGTCGGAATCGGTGCCGATAAAAACCAGACGACACCCCAAAACTCTCGAGTGCGGAACAAGATGGCGATATCGTCATCGTCAAATTCACACGGATTGACAAACCACAGTCATGACAGAACCTCGAATCATTTGGAAAATGGGACCACGAACAAGGATCGTTCAGATTACAGTCTTCTGGATGATAGTGTAGAATTGTTGGACAGTGAAATTAGTGACATGATGAAAGAGGAAGAAGATAGTTGGTGAGTGATGAACTTACAATTACATTTGACAGTTGTCATGGTTGTCAAGTCAGTTGTTCAGTTTCAAGGATATCTACCATGTCCATGTCTACAAAAATTAGGCTTACAAAATTTTAAATCAATATTATAATTATAATATGAATCAAAATTTTAAATCGTATTAGGCCCTACACAATTTGGAAAGATTCCCATATCTGGCCATCACTTGTCACCCTGTGCACAAACCCTATGAGTATGAGACTGGTCTGAAAATTGTTAAGTGTTTTCTTACTAAATCTTAGTCATGTTAGTAAATACTTCAGTATTTTCCCTGCTAAATTTGAATTTTTAGAACATATCACTTTCTGATGGCTGATTGGTCACTGACTGAGCATGCTGAGGGGAAAAGTTAGTGATGGCCAGATATGGGAATCTTTCCCAAAAATTTTACATCAATTTCTTTTTAATACAAGCAGTTGACAAAAAGACTGAAACTAGTTTTCCAGATTTTCCAACAGTGCAATGGAATTAAAACTATAACCCTTTAATAAATTTCTGAAATTAATATCATCATCATGATCATTTGAAATTTCATAAATGCAACTGATTGTAACAGAAATATTGACACAAGTGACAGAAACAAGTGGCACTTTGTTGACCAAAATGTGAGAAACAATTACATGAACAAAATACATTATGAAAATGGTAAGAATAATATCCTGATGCCACTTTGGTGGTCATGATGTAAAGAAAAGAATGAGATGACAGAAAACAAAGTTATTTAGTTTTCTATCAAAATATCTCTTCTCTGTAGTCTGTAGTCAAAAACCATCCATCATTTATCCACAGGACGGGGGGGCTAAATGATAAAAAACGACCTCTGGATACTGCATTTTTATTCACTTGGTATACCATTTGCCAAAATGTAAGAAAAATGGGATTTTGTTTGCAGGATTTTTAGAAATTTTACTTGCAAAAATTTTAAACTAATGATTCCACTGTCTACCTTTTTATGGGACCATCATACGCCACCATTAATTAAATGCCTGTTAAAAAATGCTAGACTAGACGTCTGTCATAATGTACGTACACGATGTAGTGTACAATCCCACAGAGTACACATGAATATTCAAGCCATTTTCTGTCACAGTTTTACCAATTAAGGTGTTTCACAGTAATATGGGGCAATTTTACATGCGTTGCACTTGCTGTGTACGCATCGTCAATGGAAAACTTTGTTGATGCTTCCAAGTCATCATGCGGTCATTCCAAAATGCCCTCGCATCTAGCAACGCGTGTTCTTTTTGCCCGGTGAGCAAGATGGCGCATATTACCGTGAAACGCCTTATTCCCCATGGATTGTATGTACAACTCAGTTATCAGGGAAAGTTGATTATTTTCCCATTTTGTCTTCTTGTTCTGATCATTTATGTAGAAAGGTTCAAGTACATGTACCTGTTGATAGCAAAATCTTTCTGGCATCTTATGCAGAAGCTTTATTGCCCAACTTTATTAGAACAAAACTGGTGTTAAAGCTATATATAGTCCATTATTTGCAGCTATCCAAAAAGTAACTGACGTAATTATTGTTGAAAAACGTGCTTGTTTGAAAGATAGTAGGGGAACTAAATTCCCTGTGAAATTATTCTTTCTGGCAAGCTGTCATTTTGAAGAAATCAACGAAAGAAGGCCTTTCCAATGGTGTGTCTTAGGACGCACCGTAGGAAATTTCTGTTAGTAGTTCGTTTTTTTATTCGGCGAAGCGCGTACAAGCGTTGGCACTACGCACAGGCGCCCGCGGTTGCTATAATTTGTCGGATCCATAGATATAGAATGGTCAGATCGGTGCGCGACATCGCGTAGCTGCATTCGGCTTAGTGAGAACGTGTCTCGGACTCTGAATTCAGGCCCAATTCAAAACATGATTCAGCAACTTTTGATATGAAATCGGATCCTAGAATGTTGTTTTTTCTTGGAATACACAGCTGAAGCTGTGCTGAAACTTCATCAGGTTAGTTGTTCAGCACCCTTCTTCAGATTTTTAGTACGTTTGTTGCTTCAAACGAACAAAATGCACAAGTTACAAATGATGGACTATTAAGTAGGCACCCCCTCTGAATCCCCTGGATCTGCCGCTAACTGCGGTACACGTACATGTACATGTATATAGTGAACCTTGTGAGCTACTCATCACCTTTGCACTTAACAGTGTAGTGATTTAGGGGTTAACCCTAACCGCCCTGAATCCTCCAAAATCCTTTTTGCAAATTGGAGGAATTTGCAGGATTGAAGTTACATGGCCAAAGTGCGTTGCTGATTTCGGAGTACGCACTGTGTCAAGGTCTTGGGCTGGACCTTGTGTCGATTATGCTCAGCCGTGCATAAATTTAGTCCTTGATTATACTTGACATCCTCCGCACTGCTCCAGGATGTCACTGCCTCTACCTCAGCCTATTGACAGTCATAGCCGGAGGATTTTGCAGGATTCAGGCAGTGGTCACCCCTCCATGGACCATATTCAAGAAACAACGGAGGAATTTGCAGGATTGAGGCTATACATGTATGCTATTTTTCCATGAGGCCAATTGGACGATTTTGCAGGATTGAGGCTACATCCTAGCAAAAAGGCCTAGGGAGTTAGGGTTAAGCTGTCCAATAAGTAAAGCATTGATAATCATTGCATTTGTACAGACCCATCCCAGAGATACATGTACATTGTACCTCCTGTCGATGCATAAATTGATGTTACAAGATACTGTATTTGGTTCACAGCAAGATAGTCTGGCAGTGAATTACTGTGAGATGTTGACACACTTTTTCCAAAAACTTCTGAAGGTCATGAACACACAAAACACACAATTGTAAGTGTGTAATTTTGAACTTTGCATCTTGATATCCCAATTCAGTCTGAAACGTATACAAAATGACATGATGCATAATTTTTGGGGGTTAACCAATGACTTTTGGAGGATTGTTTTCTCGCCAAAGGTGATCACCCCTAAAAGTAGTCCTGAAGCACATTTCCATTTTGAAAAAAAAAAAAATTCCTCCACTCCATTCCTCTTATAAAAAATTCTCAGTTAAATAAGTTCAAAGACCGGTTCAGAGCTTGGACCTTTCATTGCTACCACCTTAGAAATTGCTGGTGTCATGCAAAATCGTGATTCAGCATAGGCATAGCTGTTTCAAATTTCATAACGATCACCACCAGTCAATCCTGCCTTATGTGAGTGGGGAGCACTCAAATGTTTAAAACAGTCACTTGATTTATTTTGACTGCTAGGTTGGCTTTGAGCCAGAGAGGGAGGGTATGGTCTCTACCCAACAGGTACATGTACACGTACATGTGGTAACGTCTGCATGTGTAGTACATGTCCATCATATATTTCGTGTATATTAGGCCTGCGTGTACATGTCTGTCACAGTGTCAGTTGTTGATCAGGTGTGGCTCGTTGGAATCTGCCCGGAGCCACCCATAGGATCAAGGGGCTCCCGAGTAGCTTCCTGTAATAGGACTATGTCATTTCCTGTGGGTCCAACCCTTGGCCTATTCTAACCTCACCAACATATACACACAAACAGAAACTTGGTCATATAAGATGGCTCATCCTGGATTTTTTCTCTGAGATATTAACCCATTTATGATGGATTAAAAAAAGTTAATCCATCCCCATTGTTATGATGATTGGTGAAACTACCAAGAGGTGCATCTAGATATTGTGATAAAAGTTGCCAGGCTCTGACAGTGCACATTGAAGTCTGAATAGACATTGCCATTTCAATTTTAACGGTGACAAAATGTTTTTTTGTCAAATTTTTTTTTTTGGTGGCACTGTTACAGATTTTGTGTTTTATAGTATAGCAGTGATATTGGACACAATTTCAAGGCCGGGCAACTCCAGCATTTTGTTATGCTGGCACTTGTTGCAAAAGCTTTCTTCCAACAAAAGCTGAACATTGTCATGTTGCGTTATGATTAAATATTCCACCGAAACTGAGACTTCCACCAAAATACACGCAGGCACTCTCTTGTTGAAAGTTCTGTTGCCTGCTATATACCGTTATTTATTTGTTTTAAAATTAATACTAACTTCTAAAAGGTCAGCCTCTTTTAAAGTTAAATATTGTTATGATATCTGCATGCACAATACATGCGCAATGCACGTGTGCATGTGCATGGTGTACATGTTTATGTATTCGTGCACTGTTGGAATGATAATGTTTCCTACACGGTGTGTATCATGTGCACATTCATGTGCTTCATGAACACATGTCATGAATGACATTCTTCAGAATACAGACCATTTATGTTACTGTCTGCCTATCTCTCCAAACATGCCTAGAATTCTTGTGCCCATTGAATTTTCCTGGGACCCAGCACAATTATGGAACAATGTTAACGGTGATAAAAATAGGGATTTGAAATTGGGCGTTGTCAGTGGTAGGGAAATATATGCGATCACACCCCTCATTTGTTGTAATCGCTAACATGTTGCGACATGTACAGTAAAATTTAGACAGGTGAGAAATAAGCACCTTGGATATGAGAATTTTCAATAATCGATATATCGAAATCCAATATCGAGAATACTTGATATATATATCGATTATCCCATGTAAAAGTTAAAGACCATAAAGATGACACTTTGATTTTTAAAAAAGTCCCAATTTTCCACGGCTTTCTCTGGAGCATATTGCTCAAACTTTTTACAACAAATCTCAACACCAAGAGTTTGTCCAGAACGGATGGTTTCTTTTGAGGTTTTACATTGGGGAGACCGCAAAGTCAAGCGAACGCAGAGCACAAAGCGGCGTCATTTCACGATGTTTTTATTTTGAGTCACAATCACAAGTTGCCACCGAGTTTTATTGCATTATACAGCAAACGTTAAACACAAAGTAAAAGCACAAACAGTAGATTAATTTTGACAACAATCTGACGCTTTTTCGATTTATTCGATATCATTCCTCAATATCGAAAATGTCGATATTTCGATATGATTAAAAAATTGCTATCAGCGATATCGATAAGAAAATAATATTGAATAATCAAGTAATATTGATATATTGACGGTGCTTAGTAGGCAAATATGTGCAATATAAACTACGAATCACACCCCTCGTTTTGTAATGAATGACTGACATGTTTCGACATGTAGCTCTAGTCAAATTTTTACAGGTTCGAAAAAGGTTATTTAAATTGATTGTTTTTATTTCCTGGTATCACATGTATTGTCATTTTAAATTATGGAATGCACACTTTAGAAAAATACTTTGCTATTGGTATTTATAAATTGACAGTGTGCTGGTAGTCTGGAGTGATAAACGTGATAAAACAGATGAGCTGGAATTTTATGTTATGCGCAGTAACTCTTTGCATATGCTTGTCTGTTGTCCTTGTCCAAATCAATAAGTCAATGATGGGGCTGTAGAGTGACTTTTTAATTGCCTTTCACACATGAACATACGTGAACATACCAGGTACATGTAAAATGACAGCCAATTTGTTTACACCGCGCTTGCGTACGATATCTGTAATTAAATTGGCTGTCATTGATTATACATGTACATCCATGTAAACATGGTGTTGTTTACATTAATTACTATCTGGCCAAAATGGAGGACTGTTCATCTAGTGCACATACATGTACAGCAGTGCAACATAAACACTACCACACATATACATGTACATGTAGACATACATCCCGTACATATTGTGAATACACATTTATATTTATTTGTTTAATTTATTTAGTTCTTATTTTAACTGGCTGGCCCATTCAGTGGAATCCACTGGTATCCACTGGTATCCCATGGGGCCCAGTAAAGAAAAGACAGTAAATTACAGTTTAAGATGTGGGAGGAAAATCCCAGTACAATCTGAGGAAAACCCACGGAATCAAGTAGCGACTGAAAATCCAATCCACATGTTGGCCCAGGCAGGAGTCGAACCTGGGTTACAGCGGTGGAAGGCGAGGAAAGTACCGCTACGCCAACCATATGATGCAAACAGACATGTATACAATGTTTATCTTGCCCTGCCCTTCACTTGGGCTCAAATGAAACATTAGTTGCAACCATGTCACATGCCTCTACCGTGTCTACACATATGGTACAACAAGTAGCAATGCATACATGTACATGATAGACTTGCAGAATATGCAGGCAGGGTAATTCTCGTCATTAAATGAGTTGTCAGTGCGTTGATGTAAATATAATAACATCATCGTCCTAAATGCAGGCTTGCTGGTTACGCGTTCTAAATAATTGCTAATTACTGAAACGTGCTTGTCATTTCTAATCAGAGTTTTGTGGGTTACATGTACTTGTAGGCGCCAGAGCATGATGATAACTGATGGTAGCTTTTAAGTGCATCACGTCAAAATGGAAGACATAATGTAAATCCTTGTAAACACACTTTGCCCATAATTATGTGTAAATTGGGTTAACCTGTTGGTACATGTTCCGCCTAAAACCGTGCCTGATACTGCTCAAAACATCTCCAGCAGTGCTATGTGTTTTTTATGGAAAATCCAGGGAGTAAATATAGTTTTATTTATTTATTAATTTTACTAATAAATATCAAACTCTCACGGCCAAAAGGCCGGTTCAAATGTACAATTCCTTAATTTTACTAGTGTTGCTTTTTACAAATCATGTAATATAAAAGTTCTAAGGGTAACTATCTTATTCATAAATGCCTTTTTTGTTTTTCGTCTTTCCATCACCTAGGTTGTACGTATCCCCCTTAAGGGCACTCACGCCCGAGGAAAGATCCATCAACGTCTACGACTGGATACGGCAAGACCTAGATCACCCCAGTGAAGAAATGGAATCGGCCAAGAGGTCGCTACAAGCCAAACTAGATGAACTGTCAAGAGGTACATGAAGTGTGACCTGGATTTTACCAATAAGTATAAAGGGGGAGACCAGGGAGGGAGGGACAGGTCTCTAGGGCTGTGCACCCCTTCCCTGACATTGCTGCCGGAATGCATAAAGAAATAAACAACACATACATGTAGCCTAAATTGAATTAAACGGATGGTCATGGCTTGCATGTACTTTCTGTCATATTGAAGTTGTTCATGGTCTTTCTTATCTGTAATTGGGGGTGGGGGAATAAGTATGTAATCAAATCATTTCAGAAGATATAAACATACATCATGTGCATCACTTGTTTCAGAATGCCATTTCCTGTTATGAGTACCAAACGTCTTATAAAACTGAAATGCACTTTGAAAGTTTATTCTTTCTGAATGTGAACAAGGAAAATGAACACATATACATGTAGGCCCTAAATTAACTAAGTGCTCCTTGGGATGTGTTGGCATGTACATAATGTACATAAGCACTAATTTAGACGGTAGCATTGGCGTAAAATCCTGTATTTTGAGGAGACCTAATTTCATGGTGTCATATTTTCAGTGGCATGAGCCCATCCCTGCAGACAAAATTTATACACGTTTTTCACTCACTGCGCTTTCACTCAATTTGACACAACAGTTATGCCGCAGTGATAATTAAGATAAGAACACGTCTGTCCGTAGATATCTACCCACTCCTGCTTATCCCAGCTATTCCATATCTTGGCACTCTTCCTGTGCTTTATGGGGCATGTGTGGCATCTTGCCCTGTCTGGTATGCCTCCCTGCACTCGACACGTGCCAGCTCAGCAGATTGAAAAATAAACACAATAAACCAGGGGCCCCAGATTATGCTAATAATTTTGCCGTAAAAAAAAAATGCAGTAGAAAAATCGTAGGTTAGCCTGCCCCATACATATGGCCTCCCTGTGAACTTCTGGCATACATGTTCATGTACACACATGTAGCCAGTGTGATGTTTGTATGAAAATGATTCTTCCTGCATTAGGCCAAAAAAAAAAATACTCAGTCTCTGGTCAGCGCGCGCGTCGATTTTTAATCATGCGCGTCAACCTTCTTCTTTTTTTTCAAATTAATACGGAAGCTACAACAGCGCCCTCTATTGCCGCGCCTCCTCAAATTTTTGTACCAAGGAGCACCAAGGAATGGGGAAATTGCACCAAGGCAAATGATAAAGGGCACCAAGGCAAATTATGGAGGACACCAATGTATAATGAGGACACAAAAAAGCAAAATAGTACCCACCTTGTCTGTACAATACAAGCTTGAAAAAAAAAAAACGCGTCGCCACATCAATTCCGGAACTTCGGTCTAACCAGAGACCAACTATTTTTTTTTTTGGCCTTAACCCCAACCCTGCCAGACACCTCAAAATCCACTGAGATTGTTTTTTGGGGAAAAATACTTTGATCATACATGTACGTGTTATTGCCCCTAGGACGCACAATTGGCTTCCTGCAGAGTCGACACTGAAAGATTTTTTTCTTCAATTTAAGGAAGTTTTCAATAAAAAATACTGAGGAAGTTAAGGAATAAACTTGGCTGCAAAGTTAAATTTAAGTAGTTGGACTTGCAAGTTGTTGATTTTGGATATTTATTTATAATTTAGTATTTACTGTAGTTTTTATAGTGGTCATGATCTGGGGAAGATATGTTCAGCGTTTCTACACACTCCACCTTGTCTGTTTTTGCAGAGGCCTTACCATGATATTTAGTATTATTTGTTTTTAAATAGTTCCAGGAAACACGAGTTCACCTTTAACATCAGATCCTATTTTTTTTTTTAACAGCTCAACGAAACAGCATGGGACCTAATGCTTTGGTCGTTCAACAGCCAGTGATGGTTGATGCATCCGTCGGAGTAGGTTAGTACAGGGGTTCGCTGGCAATCAAGTTAGTAGTAATAAGTAAAGTCTGTCATGAGCCAATGTGGCTGATCAGGCCGGTGTTTATCTCCGGTTTCAGTAGCATGAAACGACTGAGAATATTTCTATTCTTGCTGGACGGGATGCTAGTCTATCGCAGCCTCATCTAATGCCAGTACCCAGTTATACTCCTGGGTGGAGAGAGGAAAGTGGGGGTGAAGTGGCTTGCCCAAGGACACAACATAACATATCTATATGGATTCGAACCCCTGACCCTCTGATCGTGAGTCACAAACCCTAACCACTAGGCCACACTCCCCCAGGCAATTCAATTTAACCAGTACACTATTTACTCTTCCTACAAACCTTACAACTTGCTATTATTGAGGGAAAAATCTTCAATCGACAATCGACACATGACAATGTGGGAAGGTTACAGATTGTCGGCACAGGACTCGATGTGGTAGAGTTGACAAGGGTCTGTTAAGTTTTACCCCTAAAAATCCAGTGAGAAAACAGTAAATTTCTCATAAGATAATTTTTGTTATCAAGATGTTTTTGTTACCAAGATGTTTTTGTAATCTTTCTCTCTCTCTCGTTGTTGCTCAGGCCGACTAGACAACTCCCCGTCCCCTTCACCGACCTCCATCCATCCCGCCACCGGTACGTCCACCCACTTCCCCTACCAGTCCAACACCACACCAAGGAGGAAAGGGGAGACAGAGCGACGGGAAAGAGAGAGGCGGATCAGTGGGGATAGGAAGTCCGGCGAAGAGCTGGGCTACAGCAAGCTGGAGGACGTCACCGATGTGCAGATACTGGCCAAGATGCAGGAGGAAAGTGAGTTGTGAAACGTATGGTTTTAAACAGTTGAAGGTGGTTGTGATCGGGTGTCTACTTACTCGTTATGCACCAACATGGTCGCTTAGTGGAGTGGCTCACAGTCCGTAGTACCACAGCACCAGACTTTGGTCTGAGTTAAGGGATGGCTGAATTGCTGAATTCAAGTAATTATCAATGAAGAAAGCTGCCATTGCGATAGCTGCCATTACCCTCAGCGCATTTGAACAATTGAAATAAATTTATTAACTTTGCCAAGCTGTATTCATTTCATGAGGCGACGAGGATCAAGGATATGCAATGTGAGGCTTTTGCCGTAAAGAGAGTAAAATATAGGAAGGGCTTACGGATAACAGAAAACAGTTCTACAAACAACTTTTGGACCATACGCAATGACCTTCATCTGAGAAAAAGGTGATGACTGGTTCTCCTCAAAACTATTGTGGTCCTTAACAAATAATCAATTCACAGGTGTATCTGCTAATGTTTCCCACATGCAGAATATCCGCTCAGCTCCCTTTTTTATAAATTACCTCCTTGCATTCAGGTTTGCGACAAGCCATGCATCAATCGCCCTCCAACTCCCCGCGGAGGGCCACCACAGGCGTCTCGCCAGCCTCCTCAGAGAACACTCTCCACAAGCCAGCCTCACGGACCAACAGCCACGGCAGTAACGCCGACAGGGAGGAGTTCCAGGAAACCCACGCCGAGGCCAACGCCAAGACGTCTAACGTTGTACGGCGGAGGCCCTCACTCGAGAGAATCAAGAAAGTTGAAGGTAGGAAGAGAGAAGCTGTAAATTGTAGTCTTTATTTTGCAGATGGTTCTGCAGTACTAGCTGCAGGAATTGCAAGGATGTCATCAGATTCAGATTACAGATTATTTAAACCATGTCTTTACATTTCATGACAGAGTGGCAAGGCTCTTCAGACAAAGTTGTGATCAACTTGATCTCAAGCCTATCATAAGTCTGTCACAAGTCATCACAAGTCAATTAAAAACTCATCACAAGTCAATCACAAGTCTTCCAGTCATGTTAAGGTTAAACAGGTTGAGGTATTCCTTTGTCTTTGTTCGTCCCCTTTTTAAATTAAGGTCTGACTTGTGATTGCTCTGTGATTTACTCAATTACAACTGTAGCTCTTCAATTCTAAAAGCAGATTTGTGCACGAATTGATGTCATGCTATTTGGGTACAATTTTTCGAGGCACTTTAAGAGCTTTTAAGTTCAAAAGTGAAAATGTACTCACTCGATATGTTTCGATAGAATTAGTAACAACCTTTGAAAGAAATCGGATCAAACGTATCCCTTCCACAGAATTACGTCCATCAGTCCATGACAGAAACTTAACATAACAAGTATTAACATACCAACATGACAGCCCATAGGTTTTGGTCCATCTCATGTGGACCTGCTCTCCTGTAAAACTCATCTCATGCTCTCCACTAAACCAATAACTGGCTAAAAGTTACAGCCAACAAGTGATCGTCAACAAGCGATTGGTTTCAGGGTTTGTATTTATATCTTGCGGACAGAAGAACCCTGTTCAAAAAAACAAATGCAGATCAGCATACCCAACCATTAATTTCATCAAAAGTTTTTTGTTTTCCTTTATCATGCCAGGTAAACACATTTTATTTAAAATATTCGCCATTCATATTTGCATACAACTTCATCATGAGAAGTCATGTTATCATTTGCCAAACCTGTTTCTGTTATTTCATTTGGCCCGCGAGTAAAGGCTTGTTCAGATTTCATGCAAACGTGAAGCAAATTTGATGCATCAAAGTGCGGCATTTCAGCAAAGTTGGAGTGCGTATTCAAATTGGGAGCACCAATACTTGCTGCGGTTTTACCAATTTCTGTCAGTTTTTCTGCATCTAAGAACCAGCCTTTACTCATTCCCTTAACAACTAATTTTCTCATTTAATCATCTGCCATCCATTTTCCACCTGCCTGCCCCCCCCCCCTTCCGCCTTCTCCACCTCCCTTCCCCCTTCCCTCACCCTGTCTGCCACACAGGGGATACACGTAGATATAGTTACGGAGCAAAGATGACGCCCAATCACACTTCAGATAATGGGGACAGTATCACCATTGCCGAGTTGCAGAAACTCGCGCTTGGTAAGTGTGTGCGTTGGATGTGTGACTCGCCTGTAAGTCAGCTCTGCAGAGGTCAAATTGAGATTCCATTTTTGTTTTTCCTTCAGCAGGCTAGGGTTACCTAGCCATTTGTTCCTGGTGCATGACGGTTCATTTCAGGGACACCAACATCAAAACAGATTTCACTCTTGACCTTAACCCCCAACCCTGCATGCTCCAAGTAATTTAGAAACACCTGCCGAGTCCTGTATGTTGTGACAGCTATTGGAGTCTGTTGAATCCAAAAGGATTTAATGGCTAGAACAATCCTTTGTTTATTTGTGTTGGTGCACTGAACACTTTTTGACAATTTCTTTTGTTTTTTGGTTTACTATTTTGAGTCAAATACTTAGATTGAATAAAGCTGCATTTTTGTGCAGAAATCTCTGTTAAACATAAATGCTTACTTTATGCGCATCTGTGATTGTGGCAAAGTTGTGCACTACTAAATTTGGCTGTTGCTCTTTTAAGTTGTCTTTGTCTACTTTTTTACTTGTAATATTTTGTTGTGCCAAGGTAATAAGAGTTTTACCAAAGCTCGTTCTTTATTTCCAACTCATTTCTTTTAGAAATTAATGATGAGCCTTTATAACTAATGTCCTTTACCATGTTTACCTTTGGTTTTCAATATGCAGAAAGGCAAGCAGTTCACAAGGGCAGCCTACCGAACCTCAACCGCACGCACACCAAGGAGACCAGTAGCCCCACAACCCCTGCTCCCCAACCGGCCCCCTCCCCAACAACCACCCCAACCCCTATGACAACCAACCACTCTGACCAACCAGAGTCCAGACTGAAACACCCTACCAGTCCCTCCCCGACGCGATCCATGCCGGCCGCGGGCAAGGCCGGCACCCTCAAGCAGCCCTCGCCGAGCAAGCTGCGGAACGCTTCACCCCAGCGGAGCGGGATACCAGTCAGGTCCAGTGCCTCGGCCGAGCGGAGCGGTATTCCCAGACCACGCTCGGCCGTTCTCTCCCCCCGCTCACAGATGCTCATACCCGGGAACAGGAGGTAAGATAAGAACGGATGAAAATAATCGGTTAAAAAGCTGTGATTTCATATTGCCCATTGTGTGATTTTTATTTCAGGTTATTGCATTTATGAAGCATGCCTGAAGAATTGGGGAATGTTGTAGGGAACACTTCTAGGAAAAGTTTTGAATAGTTCAACCCAGCCACCAGGGGCTAGTTTCACGGCGCTGCTAGGCACACAAATTTGCTTATCACAAAAATTGTTTGGCTTATATAAGCAGGTTACCAGCCAAAACTCCACGTGATGTATATTGCTTGTGATTAGTATTCAGCTGTTGTTTGCTTAGCATGAAATCACATGGAGTTTTGGCTGGTAACCTGCTTTTATAAGCCAGACATTTGCTAAGCAAATTTGTGTGTTTAGCAGCGCTGTGAAATTGGGCCCTGGCAGGCTATTGTCAAATACTCCATACTTCTTGGGGGGGGGGGATGAAACTTAAAACCTAATCATTAAGATAAATTTCAGATGGAAATGATTTGAATCAAATTAGGTTTTGCCCTTCACCGACGTTAAATGATTTGAAATGATTTGACAAATACAAATTCAGAGAAAACGCTGAAAAGATTCTATTTTATTATTTTTAATCCCTTTGCCCATTTTCAAACTGGGATTTGGACAAATATTCCATGATTGTGGGAAACATTTAAAACTTAAAATGACAATATTTGAGGTTTAAATAATGGGTTTTTTTATGACTATTTGCATTCGATGATTGAATCTGCAAACGGAAATATGTTGTTGGCATGCTGCCTTGTGGTTGAGATGATGTTATGTAATAGTGTGCATGTTGAGTTTGTCACAGCACTGTGGTAATACAAAGTGTCAGCGCATGTGCACTGATTTCAAATTCTTTTTTGCATTCTGCAAATGTAACTCGTTTTGACTCGTACAATTGTCTGTCCGTACCTCTTGTGAGACCCAAAATGAAGCAGATGTCGCTGATTGGGTATAGTGACATTTAATTTGTCATTACCCTGCTACGGGCCTTATTCACGAGTTGAACATTTTTGTCGGGTTCCCTGAATGTATTTCATTAATTGTTAACTATTGAATGGGATGGCGCCGGACTTTTTATGCAGGCACAGTGCAGCCTTATTTTACTGTCATTTTTTTTTAAAATATGGCTTTAAACATTAGGCAATGTTAAATTACAAATTTTAAATTATTCATTGAAGCAGACTGGAATTTATTATAAATTAACTCTGCTTTCATTTCTCTTTGCAAGTTCCAAACTTTTAAGATTTTACCTAACTGTCAATTCAATATGGCCGACTCGTGAATAAGGCCCATAAAGGTAATATTGGGTTCAAGAACAACTTGCAAGTACTAGCCAAGGAAGAATATTTATATCGTCAACTTTGAAACATTTGTATTGAGAATAGATGGCAAGTGTTGGAGTAGAGCGCACATTTTCTCATGTCAAATGTCATCAACAAACTAGTGATTTTGTAAAAATTGGATAATTTTGTGTTTGTACGCTGTTTGTACAGATTTTGTTAAGAGTGGCTTCAAAGTGTAGACATCAGGTTCTGAATTTATACAGCAATTTCTACAACTCAGTTAATGTAAATTATTCGCAATATGCAAGAATGTACTTGTGTAACTTATGTTTTGTAGATAGCTACATGTATCTTGAAAGTTTTTTGTAGAGGTAGATTGTATTTTGTCTGTAAAGCTGCATGCAAAGATTTGATGTTCTGCTTTATTTACATGTACGGAAGATGTGGTTTAACATGAAGGGTGCTTTGTTTATCCTGCTGGCCATCTTTGAAATGAATTAAACATTTTTATGGGGGAAAACCAGAGATCATAAAAAAAAAGTCTGACAGGCTTCAAAAAGAAACCTTTAGACTTACAGACTTTATGAACCGTCTTGGTATGGCCTGGTTCAGTCTGCTAGTTTTGTGCGAAAATAACGAAATTTTCCTTTATCTAGTCATTTCCGAAATGACATAAATTTGTTAAAATTTGCGTTAAGCTCAAAGAATGGTCCATTTGCAAAAATTATGAAATTGATAAAAAGATGAAACTTTATTAATATTAGAAAGCATCCCAAATTTGAAAGAAGACACAACTCAAAAAATCAATAAATAAATTCCATTTTTTGGATTATTTGTGCTTATTTCTTAAATAGGAAAATGAAAATTGAGATTATTTTCTGTGTATGTGGGCAACTGTGTATGTCTGTTGATCGTTTGTCAAAATGAACTGTACTTGTATATTTATCTGCAATGTATAAATCTTCAGTGCAATGTTAGATGCCCATTCTATTTTCAGGGGGGACAATCCAACAGTGAGGGAACCTGCATATAGAGAATCCCAGCAGTCAGAATGGTAACCCTTTTTTGGCTGATAGATCGCCAGTCGGGGTACCCAGGTGATTCCATATCACATCTTTTGTCTTTGTGTTGTGTCAGTGCTTATCTGTGAGATTTATGGTGTATCCCAGTTGGTCAGAAAAATGTATAAAAATTCAAGGCATACTGCTGTTGAAATAAGGACAATTCGGTACTTTTTGTGTATATTGATCACATACAGAATATACATGTAGAGCATATAAGGAGCAGTATAACATGTATAAGATTTTGCCCCCTCCAGGGTAGAAAACCAGTCTTTGCCCACAGAGTTCTCTGGACCCATTTTCATGGCGTTGCTAAGCACTTGAATTTCTGGTAACAGTGCCTCTGTCAATTTTACAGAGACTCTAATCAGTAAGCAAAGCAAAGATCGCACTACCCTCTGAGGAAGAATTTACTTTTAATAGTGTGCCCCAAATAAAAAGAAATCTCCATGCATGTGCAAGCGATAACACACCTACTCAATGAAAAAATGTTTAAAGGCCGGTCCATACGTCGTGCGAATGTGATGCGAATGTGACTTCATGAAGCACTCGCTGCAGAAAACTCAGCAGAAAATTTACTGCACACAGGGATATTTTGTGAGCTACGTACTGAGTAAATGGCCTCAAATGACTTTTTGCTCAGCACGTAGCTCTCTTTATTTAACATTATGCCCCAAATAAAAGAAATCTTCATGCATACATGTGCAAGCAATCACACATCTACTGGGTACTCAATGAAAAACGCTTAAGACTTGCACAGTTTGAGGCAAAATTTTTTGCAAACCGTTAAGCAATGCCATGAAGTTAGCTCCTGCTTCAAAACCCCATATGAATGAAGAGAAATAGGACTAATCATCAGTCATTTGAAGTTCTTCACTAACTTGTTATCAACTGAAACTTCAGTACAAACATGCACAATGTACGGAGGTCCTCAGACGAAGATTGATGTCCGACTGAAGCGAAACTTTTTACGAGCAGACGTCAAGCGACTAACACGCTGTAAACTAACCAAAGCAAGTGCTTGCTGCCTGCAATAAAATAACAAAGTAACACGCTAAGAGAATGCAAACTTAATCAATAACACCGTCTAATCAAGAAAAAAAGGCAAAAGAAAAGATGCTTGATATGAATGTGTTACGTTGTTAATTTAATAATGTTTATTTTTACTGTGTTGTACAACCATGTATTAATAGTCTTGTAAAATAACTTTTGTTTACTTTCACATTTCTTCAAGACACTGTTTATTATTATAGGTTTCTTTTTTGTTTTGTATTTTGCCGAAAAAAAATGCACAAATAGTCAGCATTGCAATACGTATAGTAATGCAGCATAAATTTTGCATTAATTAATTACTTAACATTACGGTGCACAAATCAATTTTGCTTTTTGTGGTATTTGGCAATAATAGCAGCTGTACAAAAAAAAAATCAGGGTCATGTAAAAAATAGTTGTCTTTCTTGTCAAAAATTAGATAACAGTGCGCGTTGTAAATGCCAGTTATATGAAATTTGCAATAGTTCATGTTGAATAAAATATTCCAAACTTAGGATATTAAAAAAAAAAAATTGGCTCAAAAGGCTTAAAAGAATTGTTAGTATAAATTAACTTAGTACAGTTCAATGTCAGATAAGCTACCATGCGACCAATGTTTTGGTGCTGTTGATGAGAACTTCTTTGAAATAATGTTAAGAAGGGATATATGATGCACACTACATGTGAGTCACGGCCCTTTATTTCATAACAGACAAAAACTAAACAAGTTAAAATTCTAAAAGGTTTTTTTTTGTTTTTTATTCCAAAAGGTAATTGCAATACACTATATCTCAGTCAGTACGCTTTTATGAATACTAATGCTAATATCATTTCAATTTTATATTTGTCAACACAGTAGCATTCTTATAATTGCGCGTTGAATTTATACTCCTCAATTTTTGTTATCATTTTCCATACATGTTAATCTTATAATCGAAACTAACACTAACCTTTTATTTTCTTTCCTCTTTGCTGCCATCCTTATTGCCTCTCTGTCTCTCTAGCTCATTAACAATGCCGCGGAGATCTTCAAAGTCAAAGGACGATGCGTGGAAAGACGGTTGCTATTGATGATGACTACTCAATTTCTTTTCCTTCCAGCAATTGTCAACAAGAAAGGGATCACAAATCTAACGTAAAGGAGACGTAAAGTTTGTCTGTTTGTCACAGCTGTAGATTGTAAGTCAATCACATGTCATCTAGTAGTCTCAAGCAAAAACCCACTGCATACCTTTCCGATTTTACCGGTTCACCGGATCATCAGGCTATCGGACGTCAGATCAGAGATGTATGCGCTGAAAAATCGGACCGATCCGAATGAACACCCTGCGACCGGCTGACATCAAACCTTTTTTTGATTTCTTTAGCATCCAATTTCACCGGATGTCACCAGCAAGGTCTGACCAGAAAGCTGTGCGGGTAGCACTCCGATTTCATCGGACGCGATATTTATGTTAACCAATCAGATTCACAAAGGAAGTAACATTGACGGTTACCATTTTGTCATCATGTGACTGATCATCATGTGGCCGGGCATGTGTGCGGGTAATGTTGGGGTCTCCTTAATGGGGGAAAAGGGTACGGTGATCCAGTGAACCGGTGAAGTCAGAAAGGTGTGCGGCAGGCTTTAGGATTTGACTTTTAGGATTTGACTCGTGATTGACTCATGATTGACTCATGATTGACTTCACAACAACCCTGATATTCAGTGTGATGTTGTGGTTACATTCTGTACATTGGTGGTTGTCATTTCAGATTTGACAAAAATCCTTTCAATTTAAGTTCATCTGTAGGAGACAAGTTAGTCCAATGGTGAACTGGACCTGGGGCCATTTTCATGAAAGCTGATGAGCAAGCATAAATGAAAACACGAAACAATGGAAGGTCACACAAAAACAGGTTTCCAACTTGAATTCTGTGCAGCTTTTATTTCTTGTAATTTGCTTCACGACTAATGGATACTTGGCGAGAACATTAACTGGGCAGGTGTCCTGCAAAGCAACTTCATGAATTGGGCCCTGTTTGTCATCTTATTCTTTGCATATTGTTACTAACTTCAGGTCCAAAGTCAAATAGCTTACCCAAATGAAATCCATGCACAAGTATCCCCACAACGGTTACAAAGGGATGCTTAGGGACATTGCTGACGGCGCCTGACATTTGCTCGTACCCATTGGCGGATCCAGGGGGTGTTACGGGGCGTGTGCCCCCCCCCCCCCCCCGGCAGTGACCAAAATTTTGTAAAATAAGGCCATTTTTCACTTGAATGAGCCGTTGCGCCCCCCCGGCACGAACCTCTCTGGATCTGCCACTGGTTCCCACCATCCAAACAGGGTGCGCGCTGGGAAGGGCTAACCCTTCCAGCAGCTAACCCTTCCCAGCGCCTAGTTTGGATGGTGGGAACGAGCGAACGTCTCACACTCAAAGATGCTACATGTTTATGCGCATTCAGAATAAAATAGGTCGTGCGTACCGGTACTTCACGCCATTCGCGCATGAACAAGTACACGCATGTGATGTCCTTGGTGACTTGTAGGTGGCTTTATTACTAACTATTCTTGAGTTGACGCCAAATCATATCTATGCATATATTGGTAGCAGACAAACTGGTCATTCCTCACTATTTTCATTCAACTAATTTTGCTGTAACTGCATTAACACAATGTAAAGGTTTAATCATTCTTTTGCCTCCTTGTACATGTATCTGTAAAGCTGCAATATTTATATTCATTGCAACTACATAGCCGGAGCTTAAATTACTGACTCAAACCACATTCAGGTGTGCGCAAAACAAAGAGTGTGTGTTTGCATATGCGATGTTGTACCTTTGCTTGTCCAAAATTGCAAATACAACAATTCAGGTGGAACAAAAGAGTGCAGTAGAAAAATTGTTGGGCTGTTAAATCAAAATCAACCTTTTAAATCTTGACTGAGGAAAAAAGTTAGTAAAATTTGTAAAAAATTGCAATCACATTCTATTTACAAAACTCTACTAACAATCTATTAAATACTGATAATAATTAGGAAACAAAAGTAAAAAAAAAGACAAAGTTGGTAATGTGACATTTTACTATTACAATGTATATCTGTGGTGACTTTATAAAGGCCCAAAACATCATCAAACGTGTATAAGACAATGTCACAAGGGTTGAAAGGTTAACGTGTATTACTGTATAAATAAAATTGTATATTGCAGTATGGATAAGTGTGTGAGATTGCAAATATGTAAAAAAAAAAAAAAATCATTGAGAATGCTGTTCTCTTGACGTGAGCTGTAGACTTAAAATGTTGAGGTGTATATGTTAGCTTAAAGTGACACTCACAATAGTGCAACATTAGCGGTAGGCACTTGTAGATATGAATACATGCACAGTGTGTTTTTTCCCCGTGTACAACCAATTGAGCGTGTTTGCTGAAGGCAATCCTGCTGCAGGAAAACTCGCCTGGAAAAAAAGTCGCACATTGATATTGCATTATGGCAAGAAAAGCTTGAAAAATCCACTGTTGGTGATTTGGACTTTTAAGGAAGTAAATAGTTATTCTCCATAACTTTTGGAAAAAAAGGAAAGATTTACAATTTCAAAATTATAAGATGGAATTTTGTGTTGGGCAACAACTGAGTATGTGTTAATAAAAAAATATGTCACAAAAAAAAGAAAAACAATGTAAAATTTAAAAATGGGCAATTTCATTTTGTCTCTTGGAAAGCCTATTTTAAACAGCAGTGTCAGAATTTTCATTCGATGTCTCATTAAAAAGTGGAAGACTTTTGTATTGCTAGAAAAGTACCCTTTAGGGCTATCATGAATATCTGTATTTTCCAATATTCTATCATCAACTGAATATTGGAAAATCTTTTTGCCGTTTTGGTTATTCGAAAACAAAAACAAAATATGCACGTACGGTACACACACGACTGTGATGTTATTTAATTGTAAAGTTGCCGTGCTTTATTGTCAGGTTCCGCTTTTTTTGTCCATCTACTTCTGTAGTTTGACCAGCATTCAATCTTGAGATTTTTTAAAACTCTATGCGTAAACTTTGAAAATTAACCCTGAGTTGTTTTATAAAACACACTTCCTTTTTGTGCAAATTATTTTTTTGTTGAATCACGTCTTTGGGTTTCTCGTAAACCCACCTCATATTACTCCATAACTTTGACTGAGGTAGAATTTGATTTAGAAGTCTTGTGTTTTTGGTTGTTATTTTGCTTTAATTTTACCGAAACAATGAACTGGGAATGTGATGCATTGTAAACTAGAGTAGCTTAGCTGTGTTTTAGTTTTAGTGTCGGTATCTGTCTTTTATGTAAAAAAAGAAAATTAGTTCCGCTGAACAATATTTATTTTGCATTTTTCATATCATGACATTGTGTATAATTTATTATGTACAAAGCTGTATACAAAGTATAATTTATACTTACCTAATAATTAGGAGACTTTGAGTGTATTGGAAGCAAAAGTTTCAGGTATTTCTTTTCCCACATGAGCACTCTTATTGACAAAAAAAAGGAAAGAGTAAAACTGTTTGAAAAAAAACCTTTTGTGGTTTGACTTAGCTTTTCTTATATTGTTTTGATCAGATTTAATATTTCCTGTCATTTTTTGGTCTGCTGTAAGTAAAGGGCTTGACCTTTTTTGTAACATCTTTGTTTTTTGTTTTTTAAGAAATTCTATTTTCATTTTAAGTATTTTTTAAATGCTGAATTGGGGATATCTTTATGCAAACGACCTTATTGCCCTATTTCCATTTTTAGAATGTGTTATTGGGCAGTTTTGTTTTGGATTAAGATATGTTTTTTAAATGTGACCAAGTACAAATCTCAATAACATTTGTAAAATTGAAATAAGATTTACAGTGTTCTTCATGGGACAAGTATTCTATTTGATAATCAAAAAGTCTGGGGGGGGGGTGTTTGATAATTTTGGAAATAGTTGAGAAAATCCAGCTTTTATTAAAGATCAAGTGAATTTGTGGGAATACCATACATATTATACTGTTTAACTGATTTCACCAGCATTTTTTAGGTCAGTAACTTTGCTTAGCTTTTAAGGACATTTTGTAAACAACTAAAAATACATAAAATATTTGTTATATCTATAGAACATTATGAAAGCCTAAAGTCTCTTATAGCATGGTTAGAGCACTTGATGAAAATTTGCAAGTACTCTTGCCCAACAATTGTGAAATTAATTAATGCATACATGTTCTAAAGTTTGACTTTTGTGCATTAGTAAAAAATAATATAACATCTGAAGTAAACGATATTGTTGAATATAATGAGACATAATTATGCACACACAGTCAATGGTCATATAAAATTGTTATTAAACTGTTTCGGGAAATAGAAGTATCTTGAATTCAGTTAATGAGGCCTTTAAAATTATCAAAGTTCTGTTCCCCTCCAATAATACAATATTGTTTGTATTATTGTACTGATATATACGCATTGATGGCTGGATTCTAATATTAATGAATTGTATTGAAAATGAAAGCTTATAGTTCAGTAAAGTAAATCATGCAACATAGGTATGTAATTGAATTTGGGTACCTTTTTGTTTTTTGCATGTTTTGTTTAATTTGAGCAATTATTCAAATAAAACAATTAAATAATGTTTAAAAGAAAGCAATGTTTCTGCTGACTCTTTTGTCTTGTGTATTATGATGAATGGGTCGGATTTTTGAGGGTTTGGGAAGCGAAATTGCGAAAATTGTGGAGCTACTGAACCTCGGGCTGTCAGGCCTTTCTACTGTGACCGTGCAACAACCCCCACCCCCCATGCAACACTCAATTAAAACAATACTCCAATAACAATTTTGCGAGAGCATCTACATTTAATTTGCTGTCTAGTGCTGGACTCCTAGCTCACGAAATTGATGCCAGAATTGGAGAAAGTGACGCTAATATCTCCAGGTCTGGGAACCAGGCTACCTTTATCACCCCCCCCCCCTCCCCCAACGTCTGCTTGCATTTAAAAAACGAAAGTGTGACAAAAGCGATTTTTTATTTTTGGACTGACCAATCAACAGCTAGTATCTGCACGCCACATGTGACGTGCGACAGTGGAAAATTCCCGCCTAATAATTCTTGAATAAGTCGGCCATTTTGAATGTGCATGTAGGCGTCCTGTGTGAGAAATGTTCCAAAAGTTATGGCGTATTTAGTTTGTTTTCGAACCCCAAAATGTATCTTCGAGTGGAAGACACCGTTCTGGCTGAAACTGTTCATTTCATTGACATCAGTTTTTCGGCCTTGGACAGGAGACGAGACTTGAAAGCAGGCAAATAGGTAAGACAGACCACGAACTATAGTCGCCGGATTGGGAAAGAGCGTGAGCAGGTGAGGCTCACTGTGGCGTACCAACGGGGCAATAATGGCGTAAAAAGCTAGGGTTCAAATGAGGCCTTTGAGGGGGAGATTTGGTCGTCATTTTCTGGAGATAGAAATCAATGGGTTTACTCTTGTGTGAAACAATAGAATAACAATGCTTTTTTCTTCAGGGTTAATTCTGAGCGGGTGAAGCAGAAGAAGGGTTGGGATGGGGAGGGGCGTGGCCTTGAAAATGGAGGGGTTAGCCTTATTTTGGGAATTATGCCATGTACACAAAAGCATATGCTGGAAATTATTCCACAATTATTACTCGTCAATTGGTCATGATGAATTGGGTAAAAGTGTAGTTTAGGACACCTCTTTTACTACATGTAGTTCCATTCAAAAATGGGCGATCGTGTAGACTGTAGTCTGGTAGTGTCAGAGTGTAGGGCCCCCTGTTTTGTTTTGAGCAAATTAGAGTCAAGAAATGTGTTTTATTACTAAAAAAAACATTGTCAATTTGGTAATTTTTGGACAGTTTCTTGGGGTAGAAGTTAGGATTTTCCTATACCGTTTGCGGGCCGGTTGGTGCCGTGCAGTGCGACTCGCGCACTCATCATTTTACTCCCAAATAATTTCCCTCAAAAATTCAAAGCCCTGCCCTTTATCTATGACATACCTGTATGTTCTTAATGTCGCCATGGAGCTATAGCTCCATGATGTCGCCAACTAGTTTGGTAGGTACTCAAACCATTTAAAAGTGGATTTTGTTTCCTAATAGGATTTTTTCCCTTATAAGAACTGGGCCCGTAGATACACAATCACCCAAAAATGACTTTTGTAAATGAGTCCATTCTAAAATGATTGTGTAGCCTCAAGCAGTCTTTTGTATTTAGATTAACTCTAGGCTATCCCAAGTAACAGGGCTCTAAACTACACTTTTATCAGGAATTGACAGGCAATTTAAGCAAGGCTCCCATACATTGTTTCAGGCTATTATCAAAAATTGCCTTCTTTACTCTTCTGAAATTTTACTAAAGACCAATTGAAGTAGCAAGTGTAAGACCATTTTTTTAAATGAATCTGTGTTTTTTTGTTTTTTGTTTTTACAGATTTGACACATTCATGTGTCAAAAGGACTTGGACAATGGTTCCAACAGACCTTTGACTTTGGAGAAGCAACTATAGTCAACAGTGTGTGTGCATGTAACTGCCAACATCAAAAATGGTAAGCTTTGCCATTATGTGGCCCGCTCCATCAAACAAACAAACAAAATTATGCAGGCCCAAAATGACACAATCCAAAACATGAAGTTATAAAACCTTTATTGTAGGTATTTTGTGATATATTTCATGCACAAAGACCAGGGTACAATAGCCAGTGTGTGAACAAAATTGTGAAACTATTCCATTTTAAGCTGGAACATTACTCTCTCAATATATTTTCCTCTTGATGTTGAGAGAGTTTCTCATCTGCGTTCCAAGTTCGAACAAAAGAAACATTGAAAATGTTCGCCAATTGTTTGGATAACACTTGCTCATTCCTCCATTTTTGTCTCAGCAAATTTGTATTTTGGAGACTTATAATTGCTCATTAAAGTGCCTGCATTGTTTGATGGAGCAGGGCATGTTCACAACTTTCATACAATTATTCAAAAATATGGTTGTTCTGAGTACAAAAACACCTGCCATTTACTTTAGTACTTTTCAGCCTGTTTTGATAAATTGCAAATATTGCTCAGCTATATTCAGCTTAGCAATGCCAATTTTATGGAAAAGAGGCAGTGGTGATTTTTGCCTCTCGTACTGTAATATCAGTGCATTTTGTTCGGAAATAAGTTCGCATTGATGGCCTTTAGGGGCATTGTTAGGCTCACAAGTATATGGTTTCCACCTGTGTTGAACCATTGAATTAGTTGATAACAGACTTTATGTCGAAAATATTAGCGCATCTTGCAAGTGCCTGTTTGTCACGTCATAAGTTTACTAAGATGTTGCTCACTTCCAGAAATGCAGAAATTAGTTGTCCAGTCTGATACTGATCATACATTAGATTCACTTGGAATGGAATTAAGAAGTTATCTACATGAATTGGTCAGTTTTGCACCTATGCTTTTGAATACTTAATAACTAGACAGCTGGGCCTGCTGCATTTGTGCCAAAGTTTATTTGTCATGTACATGTTTATTTGATCTGAAGTTCAAGATTTGTTTTGGTTAGTCTGCTGGCAATTTTGGCCCTGGTCTACCTGAAGTAATATTTTTTCCTGCCTTAAAATCTGAGGGTCCGTTTCTGACTTAAGTTCAGATATGAATTGAAGATCCTCTTCACTGAAATCAGAATATCTGCTTGGGCAATGATTCTAACCTCAAAAGTTTGAATAAGGAAAAATTCCTTTTGACTTATTTGATGGAAGATAGGCATTTATTGCTGATTCAAGTAAACCATTGATTTGCGGTCACATAAGTATTTTTTTTGGCATAAAAAAATCAACCTATTTAAATCTGTGACAATGCCTGTAATTAGACATGGTTCATATTTCAGTTCTGTTTTATTTCAGTCATCGTGACTGATCTTCTACAACCTCCTTTAGGCATTTTTAATACACTCTGCTGAATTGATCCCTCAATGCCGCAATGAAAAATATGCAACTGAAATTAATTTCTGTGGCAGTTTATGTTCAATAATGGCTTTTCTGTGGCTTACATGTTGCTAAATTGCTAAGTTAAGTGTTTTTTCCCCAGTCATTTTGACTAATATTCTAGTGATTTTACCTAATCTCCCTGAGCTTCTCAAGGCTGTCTGTAAACTGAACAGCACTTCCTAAAAAACTTCACTGTGATCCATTATTCTTTCATGCCAAACAAATTCAAACTTGCGTTTCCTCTATCGCGATATCTGTGTTTAGCGATGGCTTTACAATAGGCTTTTACTCAAAAGTTGATTCATGTTCATTGCAAAAATAGAGACATTGATCGTGAGCCCACAGTGCAACCATTGCTTTTTTATAACAGTAAACGAGTACTTAGCTAATAGTACCTGAAATGTTTTGGTTTGGTGGAATTCAGCAAAGGTATTGAAGTCAATAAGAGTTATGAAGAACTGAAGCAAAAGCAAAATTGACCAATTCTGAAAATGATTACACCTTGCATCAATCAACTTGTTCAACTTTGTGGTTAATTTTTATGTTTGAAAAAAAAAATGCCATTTACAAATATTACATTTGTTTTCCTTTCACTCAAGGCAGGGTACAGTATTTTGAGTATGAAAGTAAATGAAACAAAATGGTTGCTCAAAAATGAGATGTAATGAAATTTTATACTTTCGACTAAAAGTCATGTTTTATGGTCATGTACTTGAACTTAAAGCAAATGCTTATTTAGGTCATGCATGGTCTCTCAAGTTCTGGACTTTGTTTTGTCTAATCGGTCAAATATTTGAGCGAAAAATATTTTAGCCAACTTTTCCACATAGGATGGCCACACTCAGTATTTTATTTATCTTAATGAACTACTTTGTTACACCGCTCTGGTTTTTAAATACCTATTCATATGCATACAACTGGCATTAATTTTATTGAACAAGGATTGAGCTGTTTGCCTTTGACAGCATTTTGACTGCCATCAAGTGTTTGAAAAATAAGATATTATTTAGCATCCTACATATCAAAGTGTCAAATGATATACTGTAGCCTGCCTTGTTAGAAAGATTGATTGTTCAGAACTCTGAAAATTGACCCCACTTTATATCATTGCATTTATCCAGATCTTCGGATTGGATGGAGATGGAGTGCTGAAACTGCAGACTTGGAGCCAACCAGCCAAAGATGCCTCGGTTATCATTCTGGACGTGATGCTGCCCTCGCCAATTCCATGTCATCTCAAGAGGCCGTGTCTGTAGTCGACACTTAGGCCCGGCGTATGCGCCGCCAGCCATGGCCGTCGGCATGAATGAAAACAAATTTTTTCAATTTTTTCAATGAGTCTCAAAACCGCCAAACTCAAACTTTGACTGCTGCTGTTGCTTTTAACGTGTTTTTTGTTTTTAGTTGGGCCGAGAATAAGCTTTATGTGGCCTCTCTGGACTCCCATATATTTGCACTAAGTTTAGTCGGGCACCATTTGCAGTCATCAGCCGACACTTTTTGGGCAAGCTCAATACCAGAAACCGGAGACTTTTTTTATTTTTGGCCTTAGGGAAGAGTAAATCCTTGGCAAGAATAAACAGAAATATCAAAATTTACTTTGCTCTGAAGATATTTTTATAAGGAAATTGGCTTTCCTTGTTTTTTAATGATTTATCATGTCTGAAAAATTACTTAAATCACTTTGAGCCAAACATAACCAAACTCAAAAACGTAGCTTTTGGAAAATTTGAATTTTTTCTGTCCATTTTGTTATCAAAAGATATTTTTGTGTCCCTAAAATATCTCATGGAACATTTCTAAATTGCCATGGATTTATTCAAAGTTTTTACGGAAAATTGAGCCAGGCGTACGTTGGAAGGGTCATTTTGCAAAGAACTCGCCACAAAGCCAAGGACATTTTTAAAATCTCAAAATAAAAACCAAGAAAGGGTATTTTCATCTTTTACATTGAACAAAAGAATCAAATGAAGTCAAATTTTGCGCATCTGAGTTTAGAGTTCACGGCAAACATCATCTTGGATTCATTTCAATTTCAAATGTTGAAAATATTTAGAACATATGTCATGTATACTTGGAAGACAGTCTAAATTCCGAGCGCTGCCTGCCCTTTCCTTCTGACTTGTGCCTGGCTCATCATTATTTCTAAATGATTATGAATTAAAAATCAGTAATGGTGTATAAGAAAAGTAAAAATTGCGAACAGCTTTCTACAACGGCACATCATGACAGCATGTGAATAATACACCGTCGAAGTTAACTTTGCATACAATTGCCCAAACTGTCATGTTGTATGTGTAATGCTTATTGTGAAGATTATGTTTTTGGGGGTTGACTTCTACTATTAGTTATTTTTAAAAAAATTCATTTGAAAGATTAACTATTTTCATTCAATATTTTTTATTCTCTTAATATAGACTTAATCTAGTGTTTCTTCAATTGTTATATAAGTTGCTCTCTCGGTACCGTATTCACTTCATTTTCTACCAACCAATTTTCAATTTGTATCTTTTATAACAAAAAACCCACAAAAAATACTTTTTACTCTGCATGGGTTGCACTCATCTGCGTCTCTATAACACACAAAAAGATCCATCTTAATAACTGTCGAGCAAAAATGCACTTGGAACGTTAAAATTGTACTGGGAATCCGAACAGTTTACTTGGTGTGGCATTTAAATGTCAAAGTTTCATGCGTTTTTTAAAAATTACTTGTGTACCATGTATTAATTGTTTTACAAAAATGATGTTTGATATTTAATTCAAGACTCTCATTTCCACCCTGCCTTGCTGCATGATGTGCCATTTTGAAATGTAAAAAAGGTGTATTTTTTTTGGTGTTTTGTGTTGTTCATTTAAATTTAAAACAAAATATCGGAAAAAGAGGGCGCTACTACCTAAATTAAGTTGAATTAAATTGCTGTAAATTAATGCAACCTTTTCCTGTGAACTTTTAATGGCGCTGTTGTCCAAAAAAATGCAGAGGAAGAACTTGCGCGCAAAGGCCAATTTAGCAAAATGTTTTAAGGTAAATACAGTGCCCTTTTTTTCAGTATTTTGTTTGGGGCGCAAGGGGGCGCTATCACAAATTAACAGCGCGTTACTACTTGGGCAACAGAGGGCGCTACCACAGCAAATTTTTAAATTGGTCATCCACTAACAAAAGAGGGCGCCGTTATAAAAACTCTTGCAAAAAAAGTGGTAGCGCCCTCTGTCCCCAGTAAATTTGTGGTAGCGCCCTCCATTTTTTAAATGGGTTTGGGCTGGCAATAGAGGGCGCTATAACGGGCATTGATTGCCCGTTATAGCGCCCTCTATTGCCCAGCTCATTTGGGGGTAAAAGGGGGAATAAGACAAGACGGTAGAGAGAATATATTGGAACCCAATAAATTTATTTGACTTTGAAAAAAATGGCCAAAAAAAAAGGTGTTCCCCCTGGCGCGTGCCCTGTGCCCCCGCCCACGGACGCCAACAGGCCAGCGAGTCGCCCACATCCACATCAACTTGTAACCCATCATTGCCGAGTAATGTACAAACTCCACCAATCAACTCGGATGTTACAAGTCGGACTTCAACATGATAAGGATCCAGTGAACTCCGAACAATCAGTTTACTTTTCTACAAAGTCGATATCATTTTGGCTGTTTATACCGAGTGGTTACCATGGTTATTGTATATCTTCCCAGCATTCCTTCAATTGCTAACGAGAGATACCCAACGACAACTACTCACAACTGTCTTCCAAGAATATTTCAGACGTTCTCAGTTGCATCATGGGAATGGTCCAATCAAATAAAACATTTAAAAGCGGTTACGTTTTGCAAGTTTTCTAAGATGTTTTTACACCGTAAAGATTTCTAGTATTATCGTAGACACTAATCAAAGCGGATACATTATTTTTGTACATCTCTGCAGTTGTAATTGTTGCATCAGTGGTTTTGCTAATAAACAGAGTGATTTTGGTATGAAACCAAACTTGTAATTGATTTGTTTCATGTTGTCAAGCTTCGTTTTAAGCTCGAAACGATGGGCGAATATAAATTAGAGTTCTGAGTAAAATCAGAACAGTTTCCGTCGAGCATAAAATGCAAATGAACGTCACTTCATGAAAGTAGATGTTTTAGAAGCAAGTATTTCCCCACGTAATAAGCACACTGTGATTTCTTATGTACATAATGTACATAGCCAAACAGTACATGCATCTGTAAAACTTAAACGTACGGACTTTGTTTCTGTGTCGTTAGAATAAGAATGACGTAACGCTTGTGTCAAATGGCATATTTTCAATGGTTTTTCCAACGATTCTAAGTTAAATTTAAGTTTGAACTTCCAAATATGAACGCAAGATTGCGTTGCAAGAAAATGGATTCTGTTTTTTTCTTTTTTCTCTCTCATTCTTTTGAAAAGTACTAATAAACATAGTACTACTAAACATTGGCATATTCGCATTTCTTATTTATTTTTTAGCATTTCCAAATACTGACACTTATCGTTCGTGAATCAACTTATAGTACATAAAGTTCTAAGATGCGGTATTTATCACTTTCTCTTTTCTTTTTCGCGTATTTTTTTGTGCCAAGTACTTCTTTCTTGACAGTTTGAGGTTTCCAGAACAAGTTTTTCTTGTAATTTTGATGGCGGAAATGTTGCTTCGCAACAATTTGAATTCTAGTGCATTTTCAAGAGAAATATGCACTTTTTTCAACTGAAAATGCAGCCCCATGACTTCGAATTTTGCATTCTATTTAGAGTTTTTATTGAAAACTCGCACAAAAAGAGAATATTTGGGTTTTTGTTATTTCCAAACTCTTTCATTTTGTAAATTGTACTACTCAAAACAATGCAACGCGCACTGGCAATTTCTGTAGTTGTTTGGCTGGTTCAACTTCAAGTTTTTTGGTAAAACAATTCCCATGAAAATGGGTTTTGCCTTCTGTTGCACTGTTTTGAGTAGTACGTTAAATTTGTCTCGGCGTGCCCTTCTGAAGAACCATACTGCTCAGTGACTCGGTGGACGATCTGCCTGTCAGCATCCAGAGAAACTGTGACCATCCAATGCTGCACGGGTCAGCCTGTCCCGTACTCCATGCTAAGTTTAATTGAAGTTTTCATTAATTCATGCACTTTACAATTATACATCCTCATGTCTTTTTGTTGCTCTGTTAAACCCAAATGATTCTCATGGCATAATTGGAGTAGGCTTGTCTGCATAAGGCAGATAATACGCATTGCTCACATGCAAACCTAAGCAGGCCCTGGGAAACGCACAGCTAACTGTACACTGTGCAAAAAGTACATTTACATGTACATGTACATGACATGTAGTCACTACATGTACATGTACATGTACATGTATATTTACATTTACATGTACATTTGTACGTATATTTGTACATTTACATGTACATTTACATGTACATCTACATGTACATCTACATGTACATTTACATGTACATTTGTACGTACATTTGTACATTTGCATGTACATTTACCAATGTGGTTTGCCAAAAAAGCATCGCAATTCTTTGAATTAAAAATACGGAGTTAAACTTCATCATTGATATAAAAACCACAAGTTTCTCGTAAATGCAATTTTTTAAAGCTGCCTTCTTGAATGTGGACTTGTGATCGTGCAGTTGAAAAATGTTTACGATTGAAATCTTAACAAAATCGTTTTGATTTATCGATGAGGCATACAAGAGTGCTCTTTTTCAAGGATCTACATGTACATTCGTTTACAGGCTGAGCTTTTTATTTTTGCAGCTAATCGGTTGACATGAGCAGCAGTGTCATGTCTTTTGCAGTGGACTTTTTCACTTTTAACAATAACAGAATCAAATGTTGATTTTTAAGCTGAAAAAAAAAAGTGAACTAGCATCCATGGAACGGAAAACGTTCCACAATGTACAACATTTTGTACAGCAAAAAATTTGTAGGCAATATGGTGATTTTGAATGTCGCAAACGTTCTTCTACAAAGGCATTATTTGTGTAATAATTGCTTTTCTCTTTGTCATTTTGAATATTCCCAGGGCCTGCTTAAGTGATCCTGAATTCAAATCATTAAAAAATGCAAACAAAAATACTTGATCTAGGACCTCAACAACTGAGATTCAATACAAAATTTAGCCTGCCTGACCTAGCCTGTCATCTTTACTTTATCACAAAAGTAAAGAAAGAGAAAATGACACATGTTCGTACATGTACCTAACATGACTAGAACTCTCTAGTGTATTATCCCTGAACTTCAACCACATTTTTTTTTTTTCTAAATCAGTTAAAATCGCTCAAATTAACAGGCACGCAATTCGGAAATTTAGAAACAAACAAGGAAACTCCAAACCACAAGACTTTGTAGAGTACTTTGCAATTTGTAATGGCATTAATGAGTAGTAAAAAAACGAGGAAATCAGCGGATCTGAGGAAAAGTTGCATGCCTGAATTAAGACGAAGTATGTTTTGTTTCCAATGTTTGTTATGTCTGACATGTCTGAGACACACATGTAATAGGATGCCCCATACTGCACAGAACACTTTATGATCAGTGAGTTCCTTTTGGAATGTTCAACCCACATGTCCATTCAATTAGGCTTTTCAGGTGGTTCCTGTACAAACTGATAGGGCTTGGGATAGGCCTAATACTCTGTATGAATGTAAAATTCCTATTCTGGAATGGGCTAACACTGCCACACTACATGTGTACATTAATGGTATGAACATGTACATGTACATGTACATAACCCAATTACTGTGAATTTCTAAACACCTATAGCCCTATACAATCAATTGAAGAAATACAAAATGAGAAACCATCCACCACAGATGCAGTCACCATATTGTGACAGGAAAAATGAGATGTTTTCTGTTCTAAAGACCAACTCCTCCAACGGTTCATAAAAATGTAGAAAAATGCACTGAACGTGTGCTTTATTGTAAGACCAACATGTGTACATGCATTGAACTGGAAGTTCAGTTTTTTCCCCTCAGAAATAGCAATGTCACAATTTGCTAAGATTATTCAAGGCCTTTGCGTAGACATGCCAAATGGGAATTGTTAATTTTGATCGCATACTACTGGAAAAATATTGTACTTTCTTCAGGAATTGTCTCAATTTCCATCGCTTTGTTTTTGGACTCGACTTTTGTACATTCAGAAAAAGTCCAGCTCGTAAAAATTCATGACATGCCACCAAAAACTGTCATGATTTCAAGAAAATTTGTCACAGCACTCAGTTTTCAGAAAAATTTCAGCTTCAAAGATTTGGCTATATTTGTTATTGCAAATTGTCTGTGGTGGATGGTCACATATGCATGGAGCACGACAGTCTTCAATCCAGGGCAATACCAAGCCAAATAAATTGACAAATCGACCTTAACATTTGCATTGAGTTCCTTTTAAATCCCTATCTTTAGTCTTAAAAATGCATCTTCAGAACCTGAAGTTTAGGGGGGTTTTAGTTCAGATTTTTGCAATGATGAAAAAAATGCACATTTTCGCATTTGTGCAAGTGCTCGTCGCCTCTGTTTTAAAATTTCAGCACAAGAATTGTTCTTCTTTTCCTTTGGAGGCACTGGAAGTTTAAGAACGTTAAACTGAAGGAGAATTGTTGGCTGGTTTCGTAGCTGCATGTGCGTATCATTAAGAAAGTCAAATTCAGTTAGCCTGTTTGGCCAATAGCCACAGCTCGCCAAAAAATTAATGCCAAGTTGTTCCACTGTATCAAGTGAAGAAATAACAAATGCCAGAGAGTGGTTGTATCTGGGCATCACAGGGAGTTCTTACTCTGTTTTCAATCATTACGTGTGACTCACGATACAGGAAGGATTGTAGGCAGGATTTTGGAGCACTGTCCATGTACAATGTTTGCGCCTCCCTAGTGCCGGCTTGATGTGTTTCTCTCACAAATGTTGACCAAGTGGGCTGTGTCTCTGTCAGCCTCGTGTGCTGAGCCCAAGAGAGATTGCAAGATCCAAGTTATGCACGCTGTACATCTTTCTGTCTTGTTCTCTTTTTGCAATTGTACGTCGTGAGAACTTCTTTAGCGAAGCTTTTCGCACAGGAGTGCTTTACATGTGTGAGCACATGTTTTTGATAAAGTTTATGAGTTTGAGGCCGTGAAAAGCCAGAACAATGGCTTCAACACGAGGGGCTATTTAACCAGCAACATGCATTATTTTTAACCAGGAACTGATTTCAATTATCAATGCACTTATCCAGGTTTTCCTTCAGACTGAGTGTTCTTTCACTCAAACTTTGGTCGTTGTCTGGGAACTAAGGCTTGGTATTGCCAGTGGTGTAGCCAGGGGTTTCAAACGTCAGTGGTAAAAAGGGCAAAGGAAGGGGCATTTGGCATAAGTGACAAATACGCGAACGCACATTTCGCAGATTCTTGTGCTGTTTCAACACTTTTTCTGCCCTCTGATTTTACAATGAGTTGATTTTCATTTATGCTTGAAATCAGGTACAACATACCTTTCTCTTGGTCATCGTCTTCGACATGACCAAAAAAAAAGATAGTCAAGATATTTGTAATCAATGAATGATGCAAAAATCACTCTTTTTGAGTGACGATTTTCTGCTGAAAACTGGCTAATCAGCATTTACGTGTAACTACGATCAGAACATCATGTTCTGCATTTGCTGCTTTTTCTTTTTTAGAAGAATTGTTTTCCGTCAACATAACTATTAATAGCCACGCCATCAAATGGCGGAATATTGCTTTGTGGGCGAAAAAGCTCAGAGTGATATTCAAAAAGACGTTGGACTGATCGCATCTTGTAAATTGAAAGAGAGAAAACTGTCTCTATCTCTGTTTTTCGCCTGATTTTTTTACAGGTAATGCAGTCATGATTGGCTGTCTGCAATCTTTACGAATGAAAGTAAGGATTTGTCGTACTGCAGGCTCCACCTTGGAGGTCTGTTTGCTGGGGTTCCCCTTCCCTAGCCCCTCCCCTCCCCCTGGCTACACCATGGATTGAAGACTGTCTGTGTATTACCGCCGTCATTTATACAGCCCTAAGCCCTACTCCTAAGCCATGAGATATACACCTTGGGTTTATCAAGCAACACATGACGATGTATCAACAACAGTGCATGAATTAATTCTACAAACTTCAATTAAACTTACCATGGACTGAGTTCTCGGGACTGGCCCCCCGTGCCTGATGCCACAGTTTCTGGGTAGGACACTGACAGGCAGATTGTGACCCAATCTCCCCAGGCCATTACCAAGGATTTTGGGGCCACACTTTTTTTTAATTCTCCCAACAAATTTCAAAACCTTTCTCTTTCAGAGACCAATTTGAGACCCTGAGGAGTTTTCGAGCAGACAGTGTGCGTTGAATACTGCTATCTTTTTAGCCGGTTTGTCAAAAGTATGTTTCTTTTCCTGTCTAAAACAGTTGTCTAAAAACGTTTCGGAAAGTTTTTCTCTTCTTACAGATTTCTCTAAAACAAAACAAGAATCTGATAGTTTTAATGCTACGGATGAGCATGAGCGAAAGACATCAATGCAAATTTCCATGTAAGTAGTTGCATGGCCCTGTGCAAATAGAAGTCTCTGGTTTTTTAACACATAGAGCAATTTCTCTTCGAAGATTCAAAGTTTGGGAGCAATATTTCAATGTGTGTGGCCCCTCATTTGTCCAAGTTGAATGGCCTGGGCACATTGTCCACCGAGTCGGTGAGTAGCATGGTTCTCCCTCTCTGCACGCCAGGACTTCCTCCCCTGAGGATGGGTTAGAGTTTGGTCTTTTGCCTTCTTCTGGTACATAAATGGCTGCTTTTGGGGGTTTTTTGGGATGGAAATTCTCAAACTGTTGAAAAACAAATTGGCACTGGTGCATTCTCAGATAGAGAAGTTACACTTTTTTCTGAAGAAATTTCAGCAAGAGAAAAAAATGATTTCCTCCAAAAGTAAAATTCTAATGGAGTATTGATTATGATCACCAGTTTAGAACTTTTCTTCAGACCGTTCATTTTTGAATGGTCAAGTTATGTGTTATGTTGGGGGGATTCCCCGATTCCTTTGATTAAAATCACAAATGCAACACAAGTCGCATGCGAAAGTCGCGACTGTATTTCAGGCAGTCAAGTGGAAATGCAATTTGACGGGAATGAATCCAGAAACATTTTTTTGTTTGAGAGATTTTTTCTTTATAAAATAGGAAATTTGGCAACATTTTCCAAATTTTGAGGTCGCATGTGAGCAGCACTGGGCTACTTTCAGTAATTGTTCTCTCTTTTACTTCATTTTGTACTTTTTTTCCTTTTGAAATTTGAAACTACAACGTATCACAGTTGTGCTTAATATGGAAAGGGAAATATACATGTAGTGACTATCTTGTGTCTTTTACATTCATTCTAATGTGGTTCACACTCTGGTGAAACATTCAGACTCGTTAGAGTGAAAGGCACTGAACGAGCCAATTTGAATGTCTTTTGAGCAACAAGCAGAGATGATGTACTAGTACGCATGTACACTGTACTAACAAATGTTATCCGCATGAAATAGTGCTAGAGATAATTGACTAGAAATCCTACGATGAAAAACATCAGAGATAACTCACAAAAAGTAACCACTGATAAACGCTTCATTTTCATGGATCAAACACCACAATGGCAGAGGAACTCTTGAAATTTCAAGTGAAGACGTTTTAGAGTAGATGCCAGGGATCTCTACATTAGCAATCTCAGGAATGATGGTCAGATACACAACATCCACAGTAACACTCGGTAAGAAACAGCCAGAATGACATCTCCTTTGTGGAAAGAGCAAACCAATTGTCAGAGTTCAGAGGATCCTTACCATGTTGAAGCCAACTTGTAGCATCCAAGACGATTGGGAAGTTCGTACATGTACCCTTCAACAACAGATCACAAGCCGATGCAGATGATGGGCAACTCGCCGGACCTGCTGGCGCCCGTGGGCGGGGGCGCAGGGACACGCGCCAGGGGGAACCCTGGGCGTGTGGGGTTTATATCAGAACATTTTTCCTGTTGGTTAAAAACATTAAATTTGTTCCATTAGTCACTTGGCATGAAATATAATATTAAAATGCTGACATGAAACATAATTTTAAAATGCTGGCTCAGTTCTAACAGCTTCTTAAGAACAACTATTCGAATAGGATATTTCTGAAATTTTGAAAAATGTTATGGCTTAAAAAAAAAGGGGATGAAAGATTTGAAAGGTATTAATATTTTTTGTACATTTAGATTTGAGGTTCTATAACAGAACCGGTAAATTCAGAAACCTACAAAAAGTGTGCCTTGTCCATCTTCTGGAGAATGCTAGATAATTTTGAATGCAAGAAAGATTGGTGGTGATTCAAGTTTTTTTGAATTCGAATTTTTCAAGTTTTTGGTGTCAAAATTCTTTTAGAACTGAGCCAACAGAAAGTACAAAATGTATGTACAATCAGCACTGGCACATAACCATGAGGAAATCTGTAACTGTTTAAAGTTTTGTTTCAAAGTGAAGAAGGGCTACGTCTATCTTTTCACAGTAACCCATAACAAATGAGGCTTAAGTATATTTTAATTGCTGGATAAAAATTGCAACTGGATGTCTCTCATTTTTAAAATCAAATTTCAGAAGTTTTGTGAACATAAACTGCTATGCAGCCTTCACTCATGGGAATCATACTTCGGTGTTTTCAGATTGTTTGAAAAATTTGTCGATTCACAAATTAAAAAATGTTGATAGATTGTGGAAAATTCAGGCTCTTGATAAAAGCCGGAAATGATTGTTCTGAATTAAAAAGAGTCTTTTCACCTATTTGAAATTTGCACTACTAAACTGTCATGTGCCAGTGCTGATCATAGTTGATATACAGGTTGGACGCAGGATTGGTGAACCTAGTCAAAGATGTTTTGTTTTTGTGGGCAAACCATTCCAATAATTGTACATCTGCAATTTTGTGCGCGAGCCTCAAAAAGGATAGAAAATAGAGAAAAGTTTCTGCTCTGTGTACAGGTGTACACACAATGATAAATTTTGGCTCTTTAAAGTGAGAAAAGTTTGTCTTCTCAGGTTTTGGTTAACATCAGTGTATTTTATATGGATTAACTTAGGTAAAATAATTTTGTGTTTTGATACGGAGAAAAAGATCTGAAAGTTCCTGAAAGTTTCTCCATGTACCTGTAGACCCATGGTTCCTGTCTACTTTTGGGAATGTGGGAATAAAAAATTTCCCGGCTGGATTTTTTTTTTCTTGACGAGACCTGAAGATTTTCTAAAATTAATTTCGATACTTGATTTTGTTGTTTACCAATCCTGCATCCAGTAATGGAACAAATGTTAATATTTTTCCAAGGCAATGTTCATTTTAAACAATTAAAAAAAGTTTAAAACTCAACCAGCCCTCACAAAAATTAAAGTCCACTTTGGTATTTTTTTGACTTTGAAATGTGAAATTCTCCCTTTTTAGGGCAATTATCATTTTGAGAAAAAAAACCCTGTATTTTTTATTTATTTTTAGAACTTAATATTCGTTTGTTCGTGTTCTAAAGGCATTTTTCCTAAGGATAGAAATGTTGTTTTTGTTTCTTTGCTTTTACAACAGAGTGGTTCAATGACCACTGAATCAAAGAATGATATCATATGCATCTCAAAATCGGAAAATTCAATTTTTTAAGAGTACGAGTGAGACTCAGTGAGGGCTGATTAAGTGACATTTGTGGGGACAATAAACCCCATTCAAATTAAATTATAAAAGTAAAAACAGGCCTGCCAATGCTAAAGCTTTATAACTTTTGCAAACTTTTCAGCGAACGTTTTCCTGTCACTTTTGAGCACATTTTGAACCACCACAAACATTCAAGACTTTCACGCTGACTTCATGATTAAACATTTTTGAATTTTACAGGTGCACCTGAACATTAATGATTAACATGCCTAAGAAAATGGCATGAGGTGGAAATGAACTTTTTATTACGGTACATGTGCAAGAACTAATCTCTCTGATAATGTACGCTTGTAGAATTTTCAAGCAAAATTTCTGAAATACTTTACTGGCTGCAACTGTGTGAGACACCAGTCTTTTTTTGGTGGATGTGTTTGGCATTTGGCAGGCCTGGAGTTTTTAAATGAACAAATTAAAGTGGTTTTCCTTGGGAAATATCCCCATTGTGTAAACAGTCTTTCTGGATCAGTTCCACATTTGCTCAGTGGTCGATGAGTTAAAGAGGCTGAGAGTCTTTCAAGTTCTTAGACCACACTGGATTGAGTTCATTACGCTCAATATCCCAATTGTCTCAAAAGTCTTTCAGGATCAGTTCAACATTGTCTCAGAGGTCGATGAGTTAAAGAGGCTTAGAGTCTTTCGAGTCCTTAGACCACACTGGATTGAGCTCATTACGCTGAATATGCAGATTGTGTCGACAGTCTTTCTGGATCAGTTCCACATTTGCTCAGTGGTCGATGAGTTAAAGAGGCTTAGAGTCTTTCGAGTCCTTGGATTACACTGGGTTTAGTTCATTAGGCAAGCTGGCCTTGATTGGCCTTGGGTAAAGCAGATGTACAAATTAGTGTCTCTCACAGGAGGTATTGAAAACCTCTCTTATGTTATAGATATATAGGGTTTGCTGAAATCATTCAGCGGATTAGTCTGTTCAATGTCACTCAAGCGGCGTGGTTTTGCAGGGATGTCCAGTAGACTCATACAGGTGTGATCTCTATCAGGTGCAATCATAGATTGGTGGATGGCTCAATACTCCACAGATACAATCAGTGGACTAGTCTGTTGAATGTCACTAATGCGGCGTGGTTTTGTAGGAATGTCGGGTAGCCTCTATCAGGTGCGATCATGGATTGGTGGATGGCTCAATACTCCACAGATACAATCAGTGGACTAGTCTGTTGAATGTCACTCATGCGGCGTGGTTTTGTAGGGATGTCCAGTAGCCTCAACCAGGTGCAATCATAGATTGGTGGATGGCTCAATACTCCACAGATACAATCAGTGGACTAGTCTGCTGAATGTCAAGGCATGCAGATCAATTTGCAGGGATGTCACGTAGCCTCATACAGCTAGCTACAGGTGCCATCATGGATCAATTGGTGGATGGCTCAAGTCTCCACAGATGCAATCAGTGGACTAGTCGGCTGAATGTTACTCATGTACATGTAGCTCGGTTTGCAGGGATGCACAGTAGCCTCCAACGAGTGTGACCTATATCAGGAGACATCATGGATTGCTGGATGACTCAATACTCCACAGATGCAATCAGTGGACTAGTCAGTTCGAAGTCTGGTGGCATCACACTCGTTGTGAGCTCTATTAGAAGACATCGTGGATTGGCGGGTGACATGACTCGATCCACTTGTGCAATCGGTGGATTAGTCTGTTACTTTAAGTGTCACATGGCAAGTGTAGTGGAGTCCGGTAGCTGATACAGCTACATGTACATGTACGGTAGGGGCCTCTGAAGTGGAGTCTGGTAGCCTAATACAGGATGAACCTCTGTCAGGAGACATAATCAATTAGTGGATGGCTCAACTCTCCACAGATTACATGTAAATCAGTGTGTTTCATGCTACGTTGCTTGTAGTCACGTACAGCAGTCACACGCAAGATCTCTCACAGGAGAGAAATACACATAGCGGCTAGCAAAACTTTCCACTGAATCAATTGGCGGATTAGTTTGTTGAACGTCATTAAACTTGCTGAGATATCCAACGTCATTAAACTTGCTGAGATATCCAAATTTGGCCGTGTTGTGTAATATCTGCTGCAGTCAGATGGATTTGATGAGCTTGTTGCCGCTGTATGTAGCCTGCCCATGTGCACGGGGCAATTCATCTCCCAATCCTCGGTGCGATGGAAGGATGTGAACAGCAGAAGTCTCTGATCGCAGCAGACAGTTCATCATGGAGGTTGTGGTGGAGGGATGAAGCTTGCAGGTAATTGTTCAGATTCCTCTCTGTGTCTTCTTACTGTCCCTGCATAGGCAATAAACAAAGAAAAACAAATTCTTGAAAATCTACAAAAGAAATTGTACTTATAAGTAATGTCCATTGGAAAAATCCACATTATTCGATAAATTAATTTCACTTTGACATCGATACTGCTGATGTCACTGTTACTGATAGTGTTAAATTAGAAAAAGCTTAGGAAATCACAATGAAAACATCAAAAATCAGTCAAACAGACTTGCAGTCTTATTGGATTCCACCTTATTGGATTCCATGTCACTACAAGTTATGCATGACTTGACCGGACATCGCCAGAAACTATTTTTATGCAGGGTGTTCATATCTTGCGCGGGAATACTAAATTCACTCTCCTGCAAAACACCAAAAGAGCTTGGACAAATGGCAAAAGAGCTCAGACCTTTTTAACGAACATGCATTCATCGTGAACGATCACAGAACATCATGCTCAAATTGGCTTGTGAAGCCAGGGAACAGATTATTGTTCACGAAAACGTAAATGAACGTCAATCGATCCACTCTACAGAGCTTTTTCCTGCCGGCCAGTAAATAAATGAATGTAACCCCAATTTGTTCATCCCAAGAACATTCCAAACAGAAGGAAACGGCAGCCTGTATGGTCAGAGAAGGAAACAGCAGCATATGGTAAGAGAAGGAAACGGCAGCATGTATGGTCAGCGAAGGAAACCGCAGCATGTATGGTCAGAGAAGGAAACGGCAGCCTGTATGAACAGAGAAGGAAACGGCAGCAGGTATGGTCAGAGAAGGAAACGGCAGCATGTATGGTCAGAGAAGGAAACGGCAGCATGTATGGTCAGAGAAGGAAACGGCAGCATGTATGGTCAGAGAAGGAAACGGCAGCATGTATGGTCTGAGAAGGAAACGGCAGCATGTATGGTCAGAGAAGGAAACGGCAGCATGTATGGTCAGAGAAGGAAACGGCAGCATGTATGGTCTGAGAAGGAAACGGCAGCATGTATGGTCAGAGAAGGAAACGGCAGCATGTATGGTCAGAGAAGGAAACGGCAGCATGTATGGTCAGAGAAGGAAACGGCAGCATGTATGGTCAGAGAAGGAAACGGCAGCATGTATGGTCAGAGAAGGAAACGGCAGCATGTATGGTCAGAGAAGGAAACGGCAGCATGTATGGTCAGAGAAGGAAACGGCAGCATGTATGGTCTGAGAAGGAAACGGCAGCATGTATGGTCAGAGAAGGAAACGGCAGCATGTATGGTCAGAGAAGGAAACGGCAGCATGTATGGTCAGAGAAGGAAACGGCAGCATGTATGGTCAGAGAAGGAAACGGCAGCATGTATGGTCAGAGAAGGAAACGGCAGCATGTATGGTCAGAGAAGGAAACGGCAGCATGTATGGTCAGAGAAGGAAATGGCAGCATGTATGGTCAGAGAAGGAAACGGCAGCATGTATGGTCAGAGAAGGAAACGGCAGCATGTATGGTCAGAGAAGGAAACGGCAGCATGTATGGTCAGAGAAGGAAACGGCAACATGTATGGTCTGAGAAGGAAACGGCAGCATGTATGGTCTGAGAAGGAAATGGCACCATAAAGAGAATAAAACTGCAGCATGTATTTATTGCAAGCATGTATTGCAAGCAGATTGGCCAGGATAATGTGTTCAACATGCAGTACAAGATGACTTTGTCTTACCTTTTGAGTTTTCTTAGACGGTGATGAGGGGGATAAGGACTCATTCAGCAACCATAGTCTTTCCGCATACATGTATCTACAGTATTCCACCTTCAATCTTCTGGATGACTGTTGCTTTTCCCAGCTTTCTGATAAATCCTACAAAGAAAATTGACAAGTACAAATTAAATCTATGGTTTCAAAAACTAAGATTTTTGCCTGTATTTATGTAGAATTTTTAATTCTAGAAACCTAAGCTACTGGTATATATCACATTTAGGTTCCAAGTGTGAGGTAAATGAAACGGGACAGCATTTTGGGGTGTTTTCATGGCATGAGAATCGTTCTGTCATACTTGACCTTCATGCAACAATAACAATTAAACTTAATCTTATAGAGGAAATGAAAAAAAGGAAACCAATATTAATTAAAGAGCTCCACAATGTATTCTTAAACTCTAATAAAAGGCAGTTTGAACTTTACCAATGGCACAACTTACCCACAATGACAGCAGTGACATCTCTCCATACATTCAGCATGTACGCATGCCTAGACGATTCTGCCAAAGATACTCCACCAAAACACCCAGACCCTGAGTGCGAAAAGCACAAAAAGAATTGTTTAAGGACAACCACTCTTAAATTTGTCTTAATGTATTTCATCAATCGGGGACAAAGCTCATCATCTCAGTGAGTGACTACATCCTTTGAAAGCTTTGCACGGCTCATCCTTAGTGTAAATCATTCTATGGATTGGGCTCTTAAGGTCAGTCAATCACAAGAGATGTAAGTGTCACCCAAGTGATTTAAGGGTCATTTTGAAGAATATGTATCAGTTTCTTTTTTGATACCACTTCTAAGAGACAGCGCTTTAGATAGCATTTGGAACACATTATGTCCAGAGTTGCCTCAAATTTTAAAACATGGAGCCCATTAGGGAGATATTTTTTTGTCAAGTTTATAGAACAGAAGTGAGTTTCAAAAACAAACCACAGGGTGTCCCAAGGATCCCATTCTGGCTAAAAACTTGTTAATTAATGGACAAAATGATCAACGGAATTCTTGTCATTTTAAGAGATAAAGAATATTTGGGTTTAAAAAATTAAGGTGGACAACTAAAATGTTAGTTTTGCTTCTTCAAAATCTGAACCAGCTTATCACAAACCATAGCTTCGGAACATTTAGACAGGAACATAAATACAGGGCCTTTGGGAAAGGGTATTTGTTTTTATCGTTTGCCAAATTGTGGGGAAACTGGTCATATCACTGACATTCAGCGTTGAAATTGTAGGTGTTTAAGTAAGGAATGTTTTCAGTATTGGTAATCAGGAATGAAATGTGAGAACGTGTATTTGGGAACGGACTTGTTGAAAAGAATTGGGCTGATACTTTGTAACTAGTTGTTGCCTTCAGAACATGTAATGGCAACCGCGATCGACCCTAAATGAACCACAACAGAGTTAGAATGGAGGCTAATCAAGGTTATAGCCAAGTTGGTACTTTAAAATCTATTACACGTTTTGTATAATTTCTGGAAGATTTATGTCAAGTTGCATCAACTGAAAGAAAAAGAATACATTCTAGTGTCAAGGGTAGACGGAAAAAAGAGGACATCGAGAACAACGTGTGTCATATCTTAGTGTTAGAATTCCCATTGAGTTTGTGTTACATCACAAAATGAGTTGAGTCCCATTGAGTTTGTGTTACATCACAAAACCAGTGGGAGTTCTTTCAAGTAAGGTACATGTATGAAGCACGTTATGCTAGATGGCCTCCTCTCGAGTCGACATTGCAAAGAAAATACCTCTGACTGTCCACACTTAGACAAAGTCAAAACGCATTTGAAATCGAGCTGGACCCTACAGAATCTTACAGAAATCCAACAACTGGCATTATGACAAGATTTTTTTTTCTTCTGTTTACTGCACAAATCAACAATATCAAGAACATGCATCTATTGGAAAATGTAGGATTCAGTCGATAGAGAAAAGCTTTTACTTTCCCTTCTTTTTTTGCTTCATTCTGCATCCCTAGCCCTTCCCCTTTCCATATGGAATGTCAATTCTCCAAAGCAGTGTGTTGTAGTCAAGTCCATCACAAGATCATTAACAAGACCTTTCATAAGTCCAGTCACAAGTAACTGGATGAACAATAACAAAGGAATGTGTTTGTAACAGTTCATGTGAATAGCTAATGACTAGACTTAAGAGTGATGGACTCGTGATGGACTCGTGATGGACTTGCAGGAACTTGTGATGGACTCGAACTACAACACCACAAAGCAGTACTTTCAACAAATGCTACAAATAACTGCATTATAATAATGGAACTTTAATTGGGTATTGCTCCTTGCCAACGTAATTTTTTTTTTTCTAAAGTAACTAGCTTGCTCGGGTGGGACTCAAACCCACAATTGCCTGTGCTGATGTCTTAGGCACTACTTCATCACCAATCGTGTGTCGGCTAGGCAGTTGGAAACAGCAGCAGGTGCTGCAATCGACATCAATATGATGGACTTTGGGGAGACGTGAATTTCAATTTACAAAAATTACACTGGCGAACGGCAAAACCTAATGTCAATGTTGTATCGAGTCCATCACAAGTCCCATCAAAAGTAAATCACAAGCCCTTTTACAAGTCAAGTCAAAAGTACATGCACATGTAACAGTTCATTGGATTAGCTCTAGACACAAGACTTGAAGACTAGTGATGGCCTTTTGATGGCTTTGTGAGGACACGTGATAGATTCGACTTACAACTTTACTGAATACTACCTGTCACATATTTACATAAAACCCAAAGGTACTGAAAAGAGTAAAATCTGAAATTCACCCAAATTCATGAGCATGCAGAACTCAATGCACATTGGACTAATATAAATCAAGTCCAGGGGTCTGTGGGCTGAACAAGTTTTTCCTAATTTGATGGGATGCATCTAGTACGGATTTAAGAAGTTTAATGAAGGGTGCTTTTCAACATTCTCTAAGCACCATGATATTATCCCTAACTACAAAACATATTTAAACATGTACTTCCACACACAATGAAAAAATATCCTACATCATCTATGATGCTTTTAATCGAGCATGCGACTCCCCCCCCCCCCACGAGTTGTATTTAAGTCAAAGACAATAACGATTCAAACAAATCTTAAGTCAGTTCAGAAAGATTTCCATATACGAAGTTCACTAATTTTCCTCTGTAGACTGTATTGACTAACAAGCCCCCAGGTAGCAATTTCATGTCATCAAAGTCAATTTGAGCAGTGAGAATATACAAGAATTTTCTTAGAAAACACTTAGAATTTTTCAGTCCAATCTCATAGGGTTTGTACACAGGGTGTTGAGTGAACTTCGTATATGGAAATCTTTCCGTCAGTTCAAAAGAACCAGGCATGAACAATGACAAAGGACTGCCTTTGTCACAGTTGGTGTGAATAGTTTGTGACTTGACTTCATACTGAATGACTTGTGATTGTCTTGTGATTGATATGTCTTGACTCAAGTACAACTCTGCCTCCAAGACCATTCAAAATCCACCAGTAATGTTTGGGATGAGGAAGGTAGACCTCAGCACATATGCCTACTTGTCCCTTGAATGTGAAAAAAAGCGGCACTGGGTTCTTGCCTAATGGACGATTTTGGAGGATTGAGGACGGTTTCATGGGGAAAAAAAAGAATAAGGAACTGAAGTTTGGCTAAACTAGATCCATTTGAACTGCAACGGGAAGGTACATAATTCACATACGCAGTGCCTACACTGATCGACACCCCCCCCCCCCCCACAAGGCCTTTCACACTGATGCCAGTGAGAGCGGACAAATATGCCCTTATCTTGTTGGACTAAACTCCCCCCCCCCCCAAACACACACACTCCCATTCCATCCCGGCCCAGTCATCTTCCCTTTGCAATTTCAAACAAATGCAAGCAACAATCTCCATTTTTCTATAATTTTGACATGTAGATTAGAAACCTCAATGAATGCTTTAAAGTAATTTTTTTTCAATAATGTCTTATCTGAAATTACAAATACAACCAACGCTTGTTTTGATACAATGAATCCTCCGTTTTAAAGGACACTTTATGAGACTGCTTTTAACTGCCACGAGCGTGGAACTGAACTTGACACACCTCAAACTGGAGTTCATCTAGCAAAGTCTTCCAGGAGAGCTCAACATCCAGCTGAGGTACGACAGCTTCCTCACAAGATTTACTGAGATGTTGTGCATCTTAGCGCCGGCGACGGGGTATACACGCAGGTTTTTCGGTATTCAGAGAACGTGGAAAAAAATGGGATGGAGAAGCGGCCGGAAAATATCTGTCAGCGACTCACTCGCAGCGAGCGAGGCTGGAGAAATTAGTGTGCTGCCCAACGGTGATAGCTTCAACACGCCTGGCTTGAGGTCGAGTGACAATAAATCCCACACCTTGCTCCGTTCTTGTCAAAATATTCCAGGCGTGAACTGGTAAAAAGTCTAGAGTGCCTTTCCAGCCAATTAGATAAACCTTATTTTTACAGGGCAGCCAACTGCAGTTCAACCATCTAACAACATCATACACATCTCCTTGTTTCTGCCAGTCTGATGGAGAGTAATTGCTTCTGTATGACTGAGAGACAACATCACAGACAGGTGTTTGGTCACATACAAGAGGAGCCTAGATAAGAGACAGTGCTGTTTCCCCACAGAGTGGATATTGATTCACAAGCACTCTTGCCTCCAAGTCTCCTTTTGCATTGTGATCAGACGTAGACATCTCGTTTCAAACATGATGGCACTGCTTTTTTTATTTGAAGACAGCAACAGATCACAGTCATCCTAGAGTAATCCAGATTCTCACATCGTCGTCGACACCGTCGAAGGTTCTTACAAGGACAAGATGCTCATCTGTGAACATTATTTGATGCAATGGTGGTGCTGATGTTTGGAGACTCACATGAACGTGAACCAGTATGCGAAGTGGAAAACACATCAAAGAGTGCAAAAGCATCTGCATCTACCGGTACCAGTAAAACTCCATCAACATTTGACAAGTGCACTGAATTTCATAAATGAATAATAAAAAAGCCCCCAATAAGCCATTTGCAAATTAAATTTGAATTCAATCTGGAACGCTGATTTAATCCAATGCTTTGCACATTTAAGGCTTTGCATTCTCCCGACCAGAGAGACTGTTACTATATCACGTGATTCGGGGCAAGCCTTATTCTAGCAATCCCCAGCTACGGCATGGTCTGGTGTCTTTGTGCCATTCTCACCCGTTGTGAACAATGTATTGGTGCTGAGCGTCTCTACGTAACTATGCAAGAGCTTGCCCATGTGATTGCAACAGTGTCTTTGGTCTGGAGAATTCAAAGTTCAAATGTGCCAAGCATTCTGAGCAAGTCAGTGTACCAGATGTTTTTGAAATTTAAATCCAAAAGGGGATAGGTCACTCACAAATGGCGTGCGGGTAAAAATTTAATAAAATCATGGTAACTTAATGGCCAAAAACGAAAAACAAATTGTGTGTTTACAGTAACGCCCTTAAAATTGTATCTGAAGTAGGTAGGTAGGAAAATCATTTTATTTTGTAACTTTTTTGTGTCTGTTGGTCTTGTAGACTTCCTTTGTTTACTTTAGGATACCTTTAACAGGTTTATTTTAATTACCCTGTATAATTGTTTAATTAACCGATATCAACAAACACTTACAAAATTGGCCAAATGTGACAATAAAAAGTTTGAGGTTTGCAATTTGGCCTAAAAAAATCAAGGTACATGGGGTTACTGTAAACACAGATTTTTTTCTTCTTTTTTGGCCTTACTGTCAACCATACTGAAATTCCAAAGAAATAAAACACTAAAAACGAATTTGGGTCATTCTATAAATTTAGGGTCCAAAGTGTGACATTTTTCCTGTCCCTGTTACCTTGGTAGTTTGTAATAATACTATTCAAGTATCACTAAGAATGACTTCAAACTATTTTTTATTTGTTGGGTAGGTACTACCTGTAGTTTGCAATCGACCTTGGAGGATGACTGCATTTAATATGGAGTGCATCCAAATTATAAAATCATACACGTCCGATGTAATAGGGACAGGAAAAAAAAAGTTGATAGAAATTTATAGAATGACTCATATACCTGATAAATCTTTAATAGCCACAGGTTTGAAACTGTGAAAGTAGATTTTCTCTTAACATGAAAATCCAGAACTTGCAATAAATGTGCAGGATATACATGTAATAACATGACATCATCAAGAAAATAACATGGAAAACAGAAAACAATTAGCCAAGACTGCATAGGGACAAATATTGAACCCCAATCATGTTTCAAATACAAATAGTCTCTTGCCAAAGTACAAATACTCAGTATATTATTAGGTGGCAATGAAGGCAACTTAATAACCCAGCATACATTAATTAACATTTAGTATGATGGCTGTACCTGAATGTCCATGCACAATGTACTTGTATGATGACTTTTTAATTAAAATTACTTGAAATTACAAAATTGATGCAACCTGACTTTCAATCCAGAAATTTGTCAATCCTCCATTCAACCACAAAGCTAAATGTGTACCTGAACGGTTTCAAGTACGTAAAGGAGGATCAATGCTCACGCGATTTTCTGTTGTGGTGCATTATGATTAATAAAAAAAAAAGAAAAACAAACTTGTAATTGACAAGTTCTGCAATGCAATACTGCAATACTGGATGTGTATTCTGGTCTAGATGTTAATATTCAGATTCTGTTCAGAAATAACTGCAAATTGTTTTGAATTAGCAACAACAAAAAATGGGAGGGGGCGAAAGAGGAAGAAAAATTGTCTGCTGAAAATAGTGTACAGAAAATAGAAAAGGGTACAAATAAGAATTTTACATCAAAGGATTTCACTCCATCTTTTAGCTTGGCAAGTGAGGGTACATGTATACTTGTTGTGTACCCAGAGACATCATACTTTTAATCCGAGGGGTTTTTGAAGGGCGGGGGGTTGTTCAGTGGGAGGTTTTTTTGGGGGGGAGGGGGAGGAGGGGTACATTGCTGCAAAAACACATGAACAACAAATCATCAAGGTCTTAACTAGATTAAATGGAAAGGATTACAACTGTGTATTGACCTACCTGTCTGAAAATATCAGAACGCAAGTAACAAAAACTTGGTGTTTCACTGTTTTTGTCTTCAAGGTCAAGAAGTCCTGCTTACTAGTCCTCCCTCTACTCACATATGTTAGGTTTCTAATCTGAAAGTAAAAATAAAAGCCCATGATTTTATCAATGTCATGAAATTAATATCAACACATCAATATCACAATGTTGCATTTAATAAAGCCAAAGGTGACACCAAGATATTACGGATGAGCACATAAATGACCTATGTCCTGCCAAATTTCCAAATTTTCTCTCAGCCCAATACAACTTTACGTCGGACGTAGTACCAACGATGAGAAAAAACACTTTTAAAAAATCCTACAAATTTTGAAATATTTTCGGAAAGAATGTTGCATCCCAACGCTACTTGTTTCATCATATAGGGCCTAGGCCTAATTATCTCAATAAATTGAACTAAGGTCACAGGGGCCTAATTGAAAATTTTTGAAAAGCCATGAAACTGGGACTGAGAAACATTTCAAATTTTGTTAGAAAATACTTTTAAAATGCACTCAACTATCCCCAGAACTTCAAAGAATTGGCGTCTGGTTGCTACATTCTTTCCAAAACGTGAAACCAAAGTTGTCAAGCCAGATAACTTTCTGTCATGTCTGTGGGCACCAAATACACGTACGAGTACGCCTTGGCTTGGGACCTGTCACCCAGACCATGCAGACGAACGTCGACAATTTTTACTGAGCCAATTAAAAAAAGTACACAACTTTAAATAACGAAAATGTATTCAATAAACGCAAGCTAGGGATTCAAAGTTACCTAGTAAATGTGCACGGCACTTTAAAGATTCAGAAACGTCATTCCATTCAGGGTATTACAAGCTGCTTCAGGCAAAACGGGACATTTGGTGGTCACGAAGAGTTTTCGAAAACGAGCGCCATTTTCTATCATCCAGCTAAAAAAGCGTGTGCGCATACTCAGCGCGCAGCGCCGACGACCCCATGGCACGCGCGCACGTGGTCGGCCAGCTAGCTAGCAAGCAACCGCGCAAATCAGAGACCACGGTTTATTATTATCGATCTAACAAACTTTCACTTACATCACAGGAAAGGGGTTACATTTTTCTGTCTGCGATCCCCGAGTATCGTAAATGAGCAGTACTCACATTTCCCGTGTTATTCTGAAGACTTTCGCGTACAAATTAATTTGCAGCCGAAGCTGGAGTTGAAGCCGAGATTTTGTAAATAGTGCGATCATCAATTGAGGGCGCTCTTTAACTTAACCTTGTTGTTTTTGTAGGGAAGATGAACATGATGAAAGAAGCGAGGGGAAACGTTTTCTGATGAAAACCAAGTGAGTAAATGTTGATATTCAGTACTAAATGTTGGGAATTTTCTGAGAAATACTAAGAGAAAATTAAAATTGCGTTTACAGTTCTTGTGATTCTGCAGTGATTGTTCGGCTTTTGGGCACAGTGAGAGTCGCTGATCATCATCTAATTTTGTCAATTTTGTGATTTTTCCGAGTCATTGTTTTAAGTTTAATTAGATAAGGCAGATTTGCGTGAATGAGGTTACATACTCAAACGACGACTGGGGCATTAATGACTTGCTTTCCTTTAGCATGTTTAGTGCATTAAATTTCCGATGTTCTCATTTTATCCTTTCTCACTGTAACAGCCCAAACAAAAACTGAACTTTGAAGTTTGATCCGATGACATCGATGCAGCCATGACAACCCAACTGTGTTTCAACCAGTCGGAGGCCATTGAGCTTCATGGCCCGCATGGCCTGTACCTCAAGCCCATCGCCAAGCTCAACATCTCCGTCACGCTACCCCAGATGAAGATGGAAGGCAAGTCCATCAGCAACTGGGAGGTCATGGAGAAGCTGAAACGAATGGCCAAGCCAGACTCCTTCCTGGTGCTCAGGGTCAGCAAGAGCTCCTTGGAGTTCCTCCGCTTCGAGGCAGAAGTGGAAGCCAAGAGCCTCATCAAGGTCCTCATCTTGCGACTTGACGGCAAAGTCATCAAACTCAGTGGGTTCCCCGAGGCTCTCAAAGTCCGGGCGGCCGAGGCCAAGATCAATTTCCCGAACCGGCACGACTGGGACTCCTTCTTCCGCGACGCCAAAAACATGAACGAGAGTAACCCCGGGGAGCGGCCAGACACGATCAAGGTGGAGAACCTGCCCTGCAAGTGGTTCTCCTCCACGGCTGAGCCTGACAAGCCCAGCGAGCTTATCGTCAAGAAGATCTTTGAACCGCTCGGGGAGATCCGTAATGTGGACATCCCGATGCTGGATCCATACCGGCACGAGTCGCAGGTCATCGGAGGAAACTTTCGGACATTTTCCTCCTTCAACACGTTGATATTTGAGGCGTACATACAGTACACGGAGTATATCGGCTTCGTCAAGGCAATGGATGCATTGAAGGGAATGAAACTCTTGAAGAAAGAGACGAGTGCAGACGAAGAAGGGAAAGAAGGCAAAGCATACACAGCTGACATCAAGGTACTTATACATGTATTTAGTAGACCGTCCTTTAATAGCCAAAAGTAAAACCGTTATGGGCTGTTGTCTAGCCGTCGTATCTAATGTGACAACATTAAATTTTAGTCACAGTAATACATGCATGGACCAAACAACAGCTTAAAGAGAAAAACAGTTTCAACTTAAAAATTGTTTGCCTCAATTGCTTTCGACAGGTGGACTTTGACAGGACGCGCCACCTCAGCGCCAAAAGCATCCGGAAGCGGGAGAAGGAACGCCAGCGACTGATCCAACTGGAGAAGCAACGGGAAGAGCAGAAGAGATTGGAACGGGAAGAAGAAGAGAGAAAAAAGGAGGAAGAAAGGTGAGGGTGATATATGATCTTCCTTAATGAAATCATGTCAGATCTAATCAAATCAATTAATAGACGAAGTGCTGGTACAGTTGGTTGTACTGTGTGGCCTACTTACGAGAGCCACTGGTAAAAAGCTTTGTTGAAAGTAAACACTGGTTTATGTGTGTTTGGGCGTTCACTGAATACACCCGGAGGACCGACAGACAAAGGGAGAAACAACAGATTCTTTGTTGACATCGATCGTTCATCTTGTGTTCAAAATGGTCCTTGATCATGCGTTTGTGTGCTTAGTCTATGGAAGAGTGTTATATTACAGGGACAAAGGAAAAGACAATGGCTTGTCCTCCGGAGTTATGTAAAACACTGTGCGGCATGGAATGTACATGTAAACATTTCATTGGTGTTTGAAAGCATCTAGTCATTCACATGCCAGTTTTCTTAGTTGCTATGTGTTGCCATTCAGTTCAAAAAGTTCATCTCCACACCCAATTCAGTTGAAGAAAGAAAATTGTCTCTCTGTCAATACAGGAGGAGGAAGGAGCAAGAGGAGCTGTTCAAGACCCAGCGCAAGCAGGCCAAGCTGACGCGCCGGGAGGAACGGCGACAGCAGCGAGAGGAAAAACGACGCCGGCTGCGGGAGGAGAAGAAACGGCAGCGGCAGGAGCAGGAGCTGCAGCGTCGGATAGCGCTGGAGGAACGCAAGCTGCTGATTGCGCTGCGGCAACTGGAGTCCATCCGGCTGCTGACGGAACTCTTTGAACGGGTCAAGGTACGGTGGAAAAGAGAAAGTTAGATTAAATTTCATGCATCTTTCCCCAGAGGCAATCATGTTGAACTTACCTGGTCCAAGGGTTCAAGATAAGATCACTCAGTTTAGTCCAAGAACTTTATCTGACAGACATTTGCATAAAGCATTGTGTACTTGTGAGAGTAAAATTAAGCGATAACTTGTAATTTCAAACACGTGTAGATTCATTAATTATCTCCATCAGAAACCAGATTTATGAAAGATTTGGGAGACAACTTGCAATGTGTGTATAAGAAAAAGATACAGAATGTCTTGTGAACGATGAAATTTCACAGAATTGGTCGAGGTTAAAAACAAAAGTTTTGAGGATTTTATATTTTTTGTAATGGTTCAGCCATTTTTTCACTACATGTGTGAGCATACAGAATTAAATTTGAGACCATTCTTTCGATTTATCTAAATGCTTAAAAAAGGAATTAATTAATTTCCTTCAATGAACAGGAAAATTTAAACATGACTTTTCTATCTCTCATCATGTCACCTTCATCTCCATTCTTAACAAGCAAATTCCCCATCCTCCCAAGATCGAACTCATTATCTTTTTTCATCATTTCCCTTACAAAAAATCCTACAGGTAGTAAAACAACATGAAGAGGTCCAACGCCGGCTTGAAGAACTGGAACAGGAACGACTCCGGCAGTTGGAAGAAGAACGACTCAAGAAGGAAAGGGAGGAGCAGTCCCAGGCCAAAGAAGAAGCGCGCAAGAAGCGCGAGCTGCGACGGCGCGAGCTGCGGCTCAAACGCAAGCTGACAGAGAACCTCAAGACCCGAGAGGAACTGGAGGAGGAAAAAAGGCGCGAGGATCTCAGGCAGAAGCTGAGCGGGCGGACAAGGCTCAAGTCGGCCGTCGTGACCAGTCGGTATCCAAGGCCTCACATCGATGATGAATACCGCGCCTACGGAAACAGGGACGAAGTAGAAATAAGGAAGCCAAAGATCAAATCGGCTGTGGCGTTTAAGCACAGGTAGCAGTGCAGACGGTGCGGAGTGCACAACGGACTTGTTATCAACTCTGGAAGAGAACTTGTACAAGGGATGAAAGGATTGCGTGTTAGAGCTCTCGACACAAAACTTGCCTGTGTGTTTTTTTTAGCATGGATTTTTGAAGTGTTGCGCTTCTGAAACCAAGTCTTTGTTGGCAGTATTCTGGTCAAAAGAATTGGTAAAAAAAATAGGCAACAAAAAGTGACGTAATATTTACAATGTAGTTCAAAGTTGTATTATTAAAAAGGCTTCAATGTTGGCATCAGTGCTTCTTTGTGGAGGGGGAATGGGGTGGGGGTTCAGTTCACACTGGGAGGGGGGACTTGTCTAAACAAGTGAGGCTTCATGCTAATTTTTATAAACATGTAAATACTTATGAGTTCTCAAACTTGTGGGTAGTTGTCCAAGCCAGTATCTTTTTTTTTTTACAGCCAACATTGTGTTTTGGTAGGGTTCTGCCAGTTTTCAAAGCTTACAGTTAGTTTTTGATACGGCTATCAAGAGTTATTACAAACTCATTAAAAAAAGTTAAAACCCTCCTGATGTTGTTCATGAAACACAAGTGATTTCCAATGATTGTGTGATCGAAACATCTTCTAGAATGCCATTTAACCTTAATTGGTGCTTAAACGCACTAATTCAAAGTTACAATTCCAAAGAACGTATGAAATAAAACTCTTCATTGTTCAGATTCTACTCATTTCTGAAATGTGTATTGTATATTTGTTGGCAAACTCTGACTTTCAGATTGTCATTTTCCATCTGTTTTCCCTTGAATTTATCCTTGAACTGTTCACTCGCTAGCAGATCCGCTTGATAGCTGAACAAGCAAAAAATTACACTCTCCAATCTTAATTCATCAAAATTAATGTTTTATTATACTTGCTAGTGAATTATTGACATACACAGTAATCTTGGGATTGATAAATTCTCCATATTTTTTTTTTCAGGCGAACTAAAATCGTTCAGGTAAATTTGTACAGAGGAAAAAACCAAACGGGAAAAATTTCCATCCAATCTTTTATCGCAGAATTCCTTATCAACACAATCTCCTTTTTTTTTTTAATATTACTAAAATTTTAAAAGATATTTAGGATAAATGTCACTGCAGAAAACACCAAAAAAGAAATGAAAATGCTACCGTTCTAAATACTTCCAAATAAGAGGAACACATTTTTTTCCTACTAATTACTACTGTATTACTGCTGTATAATAATATATACAAGACTTCATAGCTTTTTTTTTTCTCAGATAATCATATCCAATATGATGTACCCTTTTTCGATCAATAACACCAAAATCAGATCAAGACGAACCAATCTGGTTTTAAAAATTGAAAACACACAGCATAAACTGCGAAAATAGTGCATATGACACATGCACTGGTTTGGTGCAACTTGGCAAAAATTACCCACAACGGAGGAAAAAATATAATCAAGTTTCATTAAAAAGTCACAGGGATCATGGCTACAATTTAATGCATCATCTACCTTGTTAAAAACCGGCTAGGTGCATTGATGCGGATAATGGGCCCAGCCGAAGGCAAGGGTCATTATCCGCGACCAGGCTCCTAGCTGGTTTTAAATGTACTTGTTTAATACCAACCAAGCACATATTTATTCCCATTCATAAATACCTTTCGGTCAAAAAGTCAAAACAACTAAAAAGAAATCCCAATTTCCAACAATTTTGGGCAACACTTTTACTTCATGTTTTGTGAAACAACCCTCTGGTATGTGCCTCGCGCCTGTGAGTGCTAAAATCTCCTTATATGGAAATTGGCGTGTGTGCACGTACTGTGCGATGTGGCGCAGAATGCAGCTGTGTTTTACCAGCGGTCTAAAACCACCCACATGACTAGCCTTTAGTCAAGGCAGGCACGGCTACCCGGACACACCGCGCCCCGGATGCGGGCACCAAAAAAGACTAAAGGCTACCACATGACATGCTCTCGACCAATAGGAATTGGTAAACTATCTCAGGTATTTATGAATTTGTTTTAAAAGCCAGTCTGGACAGACAACATTTAGCCCTGAGATAACGACAATTACAAGTCTTTTTCGACTGTGTGCAAGTCGATACTTCCATAAGGCCATACGTTTTATCATCCACACCTACGAATATTAAGTGTGGAAAATTGTAATCAATATGGTATTCTCTGCATTCCTATATAACAGAAAGGCAAAAGAGGCAAAAAGGTGTACGCCCTTTTTGACACAAACGCCAGACCCGTTGCTATATTTAAAGAATCGCAACATAAACTTGCCACTGTCATTTTCATGGCAATACAAATTTTTGATAGTACATACGAAGCATCGTGCCCAAAAAAAACCTTAAGAGACTTTCAATGCATTTCACATTTGGTTAGAAAAAAAAATATGGCTTCCATAAAACAAAGCAATCTTTAGAATCAATAAATCAGGAATTTAAGCAAAAGGATTTTAATTTTACATACAGTTGTGATTTCAAGTGGGATTAACAGAATAAAAGCAGGCTACGTTGATTTAAATATTTTATCATTTTACCATTTTTTTTATCAAGACTAAAACATAATAAAAGAGGCCTCAATGTTTTCTTTTTTTCTAGCAGAGAGGCAACCTTCTAAGAAATCAACGAACTGAAATTGAGCAACATCAGGAATGCTATTACCCGGTGTTTTGTATCAAGTTAAACTGAACTGGGTGAAATAATTGAGGTTTTGGGTGAAATACTTTTAATATTCTACATGGCAGGGATGGGCTTCAACTTCCTAACCGGGCTCTTTTCAGAAAATTAATGTCTTGCTAGGACCAGTTTAAGGCAAATATTCAAAAAAACTGATAGACAAATTCTTTGAAAATTAACTAATTCTCTTTGCAAATTAAAATTTTTTGTGAACTAAAACTTCACGCAGCCCTAGAAATATGAGACTTTGAGAAACAAAGCACCATTTTTTGCTTCTTTTTTACTTTTTTCTTTTTGTATTTTTCTCTTTTTTCCCTCTTTTTTTTTTACATTCTTTTTAACAAAACCAATCAGCAAATGCCAAAAAAATTATTTGACCAAAATCCAGCTCTACCACTGAAATGATTAGTATTCACGAAATGCGCAAAATGAAGAGAACAAAAACAAACTTGAAAATATTGATTTACATCAAAAATAAAATTTGTCTTCCAAAGGAGAATTAAAAGTAACAAGGCTGCGCTATTCCTCTTGCTATTATTTACAGAATTAGAAAGAAAAACACCTTCATTTGCATAATTTGCACAACTACTTTAGATATCGACAACTAAAACAATCAGGCCAAGAGTAGGAAACTGCTCCTTGAAATTTAAAAAAAAAGTTGAAATAGAAGGGAAAATGAACCAAAAAAGTAGATCAATATCTATATAACAATGAAGTAAACTGACTGCAGAGATAAACGCTTACTATATTAAGCACTGCTGTTTAAGGCATTTTATTGTAAGTATTTTCTAATTGTATTGTTTTCCTTCGGCATAAATTCTTGTGCAGCGGTAATGCTATTTATAAATATTTACAAATAAGAATGTAAAACGAGAGCGTGAAATCAGGAAAAAAATCCAAAAAAGGAAAAATTGTGAGAAACTTAATTGTTGGACAAACTAAACCAGGGAACGCAAGGCCATTACTATAATTTATTTATAGTGAGCTTAGCATTGTTAAGCAGCAGATACGTCAAATGAAAACATCTTCTTTGCCGAGAAAGATCTGGTTATTAAGGTGTTTTTTTTCCAAGAAAGTCCAGCACTTAAAACAGTACCAAAACATTTTAACGATGAGAAAGTTGCTCTGATGACACACTTTTTCTCATCTCACGCATGTGTATCCACAAGGATAACAACATGAGAACTCAATGAAGATACTCTGAAGGCGAATAAATATCCATAAATACTGGGCAGTTCAATCTGCAATTTTTCAAACAACAGTTATTTTGTTGCTGGTGTTTCCGGGAGAAGAAAGTTCAATTCAAGAACAATATTAATGATAGTGAAAAGCTGGAAATTCAGCTTGGGGTTTGCAATTAAATGAAAACTGTGGACAAATTTCAATAGGAACAGAAGAACCCCACATCCATTTTTTGGACTTGCAAACATTCAAAGGTACACTTGACAACTTTAAAGACCCCAAATCTAGCAGCTTCTGTCAGTTTGTGACAGTCTTTAAACCAGCCAATCACTGTCCGGGATTCTGTGCTCACACGTAAGCATTAGCCAATCACCTGCCTTCAGTACAATGCCAAAGAACCAATCATAGACATGTATTTACTGCTCCATTCATGTATAAGACACTTAACATTGGCCAATCACGTCCATCTCATCTCCATCGTGCACCAATCAGAAACTGTGCAGTGGTTTATGAAAACACCAAGTAACCAGACAATGGCCAATCAACTTCATCTCAGTCCTTAAAGTGGCCAATCACAAACCTATACTCAGCATATAAGTCTCTCAAAGCATCTAATTTGCATATTAGAAAATTTGCATACTAGCAAATTCTGACTAAGAAAAAGGTTCTTGAAAGAATTAAAATTGAAAAACCATTTTATGGCGATCAACTTTCTTACCCTGATGTAAATCAGGATTAGGCTAGATTTTCAGGGTCTTTTATGGCCAATATTTTTAAAAGGAAAATGTAAAAAAAAAAATGAATACCTTTCATAAATTCTTGTCATAAAGAATACACTCTAAACAAAACAATATACAAACCAAAGATAATTTACGTGCATCAATCACCACAAATATATAATTGACCAAAATTTTGTTTACTTTTCATTCTCTATTTCAAGGGAAAAGAATTGGAATCAAATGTTTCATCAGAATTTTTTGGCAAAATATTCTCTTTTACTGGTCTTTACCACTAATTCCCCCCCCCCCAAATTTGGTTTTTCCTAAGAAATACCTCGTCAAATCAGAAAAACTAATGACTGTGCTTTCAACAAAATTATTTGAATGTAATAATCTGAATTAGATTTAAAAGATGTATTACAACAATTTGGGTTCCTCGCAGTAACCTGATACTTTTTGAATTAACTTAATATGACCCATTCGAATGTCAGAAAAATATTCAAACTATTGCTGCGTGTAAATTCCCGAAGTGCCCACTTTCTGTCTTTGCGTTTTATAATCGGGGGGAAAAAAAAAAATTCTCCCATTTCTCAACCATCCTCATGCATGTCATCATCTCGGGCCATTACATTGCCACAGTAGTGCCTTGAGAGAATTGCAAATCCACAATTTGAAACACCCATGACGGGAATTTCGTGCGACATTCACACCAAAGTGGGAACTCAATGCATTTCAAATGCAGTCACGTCAGTCTCTTCCTGCAAAGGCCAGCAGAAACCGAGGGATATTTTGTCATCCAGGTTTTTCCTCCCAGATTTCCAGCAGCCACGAGATCCTACAATGTTTCCATGATGGTTACGACACATCATGAGAACACAGGGGGGTTAGGCCTCATAAAAGAGGCAACGTCATGCCCGACATGGGTCGCCGCATTCCACAGGGTAAGATACGTGATGTTCACACGTACATGCGGCAAACCTGAACCCATGGGCCCTGCCTCCATAAGGCATGTCAGAGACACAACACGTGAAGCAGGATATAAGAGGCAGGCCTTCAAGACATGTACACCACCCCTCAAAATGTTACAATTGATCCTGCAACACATTACTTGCATTAAAGGTTGCCACCCAGACTTTTCAAAAATCGTCACGCTTCAACTCCACACCCCGGATTCAAGATTCAGCCCGTGTTGTTTCCCCCAACTTTTTGCCCCCAGCCCCTCGCTGCTGCCCCGCCCCGCCCCACCCCAACCCCCCGACCTTTGACCTCACGAGTCTTCTGGACCTCCTGTAGCACCCTCTGGGGTTGGGTTTTTGGCAGTCGAGGACGACTGTTTGTCCTGTTGCTTTGGTCTCTTGCTGGATGTGGCGGAGCTGGCTTCGGCCGGTTCGGCACCTCCGACAGCGCCCTCGCTTGGTTCAGTCTCGCCAATCGGGGGCTGGACAAGATAGACAAGAACATTTTTTGTTAGTTCGGGCAAGAACATGATATACTCTTGGTTGAAACTTATTAGGGTAACGGTATACATTTGATGCCAAATCGCTGGCCAGCAAACCCCTAGAAAGTACAGCTTCTAAATTAAAACATTTAATGTAAAAAAAAAAAGGACAATTTTTTAAAACTCACTGAATGTCATTTACTACTGAATACTTTCTATGCAGTTTAATTATAATTTTGGAGGTGGGCCGACTCCAACATAAATTCAAAGATTCGGTAATTTTTGGAAGAAAGGCATACTATTGAGTTCTATTTGGAACAGCACGCAGCCCATCACCGAGAAGGCTGATCTGCTTTATCTGTGAAAACTGTACCTCCGGTACAACTTTAAAGGACTGAAATTAATAATTGTTGAGAAGGGAATAATGGGTCTGGCTGACCTTGTATTTCCAACTACCACTAGTGGATTTCACAGTGGTTTTACCTCAGTACAATTCACAGGGTTTTTGTTTTAGCCTAGTCCAAACCAGTTCAAGGCTCCTGGACGTAATCAGAAAAAAGCCAAATCTGAACATGCAAACTTCAACCCTATACTCACCAGTACTCTGAAGTCTTCTAGTGTCTTGTAGTTCTGCAGCGTCTCCTTCAGCTCGGGGTCGACTTCCAGATTCCTCTTGCGAGTGTACTTCAAGAAAGCCCAGAATTTTTCAAGACCATACAATTGACCTGGATATTAAAGAAAAATATGTACATTTGTCAATGGATTCAAATTTACATTTTGAAAATGTGTAAGCTAAAATGTGTGTGAAGTATTAACCAACAACATCAAAATAATTTTTAATGATTTTTAAAATCCACTTCAGGAAAGCAAGAAAAAAAACGTGATTATAAATTTGTTAAAAACACTTAGAACAGAAATGTCTTAAATAAAACAAAGCTGACACGATCAGTTTTGTAAACAGATGGGACATGGTCTACAGACTTAAATACACAATGGAAATAAAACAAGGTCGGTCTTGTTTCCCAAAGCAAAATGCGGAAGAGATCAAGTGTAACAATTTCATTTCTTCTCTCTTTCAAATGGGTACCATCTTAGGCATTCTGCAACGTGCTCACCGTAGCCGTAGTCGTTCTTGGTCTCCTGCATGAAGTCCTTGAAGATGTCCTGCCGGAATTTCTTCTCCAGCCCGTAGCTGTAGAAGCGGAAGAGGCACTCCACGCCGTAGCGGTAGCCGTGCTTGCTGTCCTCCACGGCCAGCTGGCGGAACTCCTGGTACATCTTGCGGTTGAAGTTGGTGCGCAGGAAGAAGGACCAGAAGCGGAAGAGGGTGTTCATCTCCTGGGACTTGCCGATGCCCAGCTTCTTGCGATCTGATAGTTGCATGAAGTCAGAAAATTGTTACAAGATGTTTACATGTTTCATGACAAAAAGCAATCTTCCAGTGCCAGCCTTGTCCCTTCACCTGACATAAACGGCAAAACTGAATATTAAAAAATCCTGACACAAAAGTTAGATCGTTAGTAAGTTCACTTGCACAAGTGACATATTTTTAATTTTAAAAAAAATTAAAGGATTTTGTGGTAGCACCATGTACATATATATTTTTTTAGAGTTATGTGTGGTCCCTTTTGGTTAAAAAAACTGAACAGCCTACCTTTTAGGCATTTCTGATGGTACTTGTGGTAGCCGTGCTGGGTGAAATTGTTGTCTTTCAGGAGCTCGTGGGAAGGATGCTCAAACTTGGGTATCGGCTGCGGAGTGCCGTAGCTTGAGCCAACTAGGCTACTCTCAGAGGGAGACCTGCAGGGTTCAAGCAATAAACATCTATACTGTCAACTATTCAGAGCATGAACTGGATTCCACTCATCGGCAGTTCTATCGTGCCGTGATGACCTTCAAAATTTTGGTCAGAAAAGATGCCCTCACCACTAACTTGCCTTATTATCTTGAAATCAAAAGTGAGACAAGCCGTAAAAGTATACTTTTTAATTCGCAGAGGATTAGGAATAAAGTTTAAATGATGCGGTAAAAGCAAATGGTGGATAAATCTCTTTTGTGCATTACAAACTTTCTGAATTTAAATTACAAAATACAGTCAAAAATGGTCTGGTGAATTGTTCCAAATAAAACAATATTTTTGAAATTGAGTAAATCATCATACAAAAAATCTGATGTATTTCCGTTTAATAAATAAAATTTTAAAAATTAAAAAAATAAAGAACACAATCTAAAACAGTTATCTCTAGTATAGGGGCAATCGGTGATCTGAAATTAAAAAAAAAAAATCCAAGTCTGAATCAGGCATTACTGCCCGTGTCTGTGGATAGTCAAACTAAAAACTAGAGCCACAGGTTAAAAAAGGCAAAATTTCTATTTCTATCTCCCAAGTGAACTTGTTGCTTACCCGACGGATGTATTCCTTGATCTGCTAGGATGTTCCCTGGAGTCCATGACCCAGCCCACGTGGCTCTCTACTGGCGGGTTGTCGCTGTGCTTGGTCTTGCGTTTCCTTGGTGTCTGCAGAATAAGATTGAATGAAAAGTCTAGTCTTTTGACATTTCTGGACAGCCTTACGACGATGAACAGAGTACTATCCAAAATGTTCAAGGAACACTTTCACCATCTGTTAAGATCTACATGGAAGAGACAATAATCACGTAGTGTCATTCACGAAACTGCTTCTAGTATACCACCAGCTTCAAATCATACTGATCTTTGAAAAAACGTTAACTAGATATGGAGTATAAACAAAGCCATCATTTATTTCGAAATTATACTTGGACAAGCAACAGGGAGGATGCAAAAAAAATGAGGAAATTCAAAGCAACTTTCTACAATGTTTTTCAATTTCAATTGGTACACACGGGGAGTTCAAAATGAAAAAAATCAGCTGCTCTGAGGGCAAATTGCCTGCCTGCGTACCTTGTTATCAATGGGCTTTTGATCCTTGATGACGGGGTAGAACCTGGGTGACATCTGGGCATCCTTGGCCCGTGGGGTGCGGGAGCCCTTGGGTCGCACGGCCTCCCGGCCGCGCTGGAGGGCGGCCTCGGGCACAGCCGTGGGGAGAGACTGGGATATCTGTCGCTCCGGCTTCACGCTCATTGCGGGGATACTCTTGCTGGGGGTTTCCTTTGGTCTGACGTCCGGCTCCTTCTTGCCTTCCCCGGCCACCGCCCCTTCCTCCTCCTTGGGCTGGACCAAGGGTGGGGCCGGGGGCACCTCCTGCTCCTCGTAAAGCTTGGTCGGGGCCAGGGTTGAGAAGTCCTCTTGACTGATGGTGTTGATCTTCTTGTAGACAAATTCGTTCTGGTGAGGGTGAGAGAGAAGTTGCAAACGTAAAGAGTGTGAAATGCGGATTAAGTTCATGCTGAAATGTGGATAAATGTTGTGTCAAATTGTGTGGGACACAACATGTGAACACACAGGCTCACAGGCTTCAGGCGTGTAGTACCTATGACCAATTTTTGCTTTTCCCCATCTGAATGTCTATAAACCTTTCCCTGCACTGGGTGAATAGCTGCAATGGCATTTACTGACACCATAGAGATGTACAAATTCAATAGGTTTAGGCGCCGTGTGATAAACAGCCGTAAGAGCGTACCGGTGTTCAAAAATGATTTTGCAACTGAAATACAATATCTTCATAAGAATGCACTGATAAAATTTTCCCAACACCAAACTTGTGTTGGACTTACGATTGATTTGTGATTGAACAGACTTTTGATTTGACTTGTGATTATGATCTGACTGATTAATTTTGGAAAGAACGCCACTTCAGTGGTTATGTACAAAGTCTATGGAGAGTCAAGAAATTTTCTAAGTATTTCCTTACAAAATTGGAAATGTATATTCTCAATCCCAGATTCATGTCTTTTCAACATTTTTGCAATTACCGACCTTTATTGAGATGATATACGAAGAAAAAAATGGCGTCAGGCTGCAACATTCTTTCCTGAATTTGTGTTTTGTGATAGACTCACTACAACCGTGGCTGTGTTTTCAGTTTAGAGTTCCAAGCATTTCACATTTTTAAAATACCCCCAAGGAACAAAATATCAAAATCTCGCCAATGATGTGTGCGTTAAACAGAAAGTATCTCTCTTGTTAACCTTGATCAAGTCGTCTTCATTCCACAGGTCCATCTCATAGTAATACAGTCCGTCGTTGATGATCTTCGCCAGGTCGTTGGTGATCTTGGACCGCGAGACGTGGTACCCGGTTCGATCCCCGCCAGGGTGCTTCTTGTAGCAGGGCGGGGTCTGGGTCAGGATGATGATCTTGCTGACCTCATGGTCTGTCATCTCGTCGTCTGAATCGTCGGACCTGTGCGGGATGAACCAATCAGCATTCACGATTCTTTTACTTATTATTTATCTTTTTTTTCAGGCAAACAAAAATGACAGGGCAGCAACAAACAGAACTTCAAACTACCAAATTTTAACCACTTCGCGCCGGGATTTCTTTGACATTGACTGGACCCATGCTTAAAAGCTCTGCTTCTCAATGGGCCCCTCTGCAGTGTCCTTAAAATATCAATTTTGTTGTATTATTTGTAATTCTTTTCTGTTACGTAATTTTTTCATGTCATTTATGGATTTGATACTGTGGAAAAAAAATGAACCTTGAACCTTGTTTCACAAACCTCGATGCCAGACGGGTTCAGGCCTAACTGCAGGTAGCACACCCTGATATTTCCGGCCTCGCTCACTGCGAGCGGGTCGTTGACAGATATTTCAGCCCTCGCTGGTTGCGTGATTATCTGTCATCTGTTCCGAATACCGCAAAACATTTGCATGTAAACACGTCATCCGATGTGAACTGGTTAACAGTTTTAGCTGATGTCTTTAAGCAAACCTCTAAAGAAATACACATTATACAAACGCTGGTCGTTGAAAGTGAATGTTTGTATAAGAAAATCCTACCATTCGGAAAAGGTGTTCTTCCTCCCGCTGCCAGTGATGTTAGTGAGTTCCTCATCAAACTGAAAGTCCAGTTCTTCCTGCCCGTCAAAGAGTTCCGACTCCTGCTCTTGAGCACCAGAACTCTAAATACAACACAAGATAACTTACAACATTCAGCAAATGGTGCCTTCAGTAAACGCAACGGTACATTCATAAACTCTGGAATCCAAAAATCACGACAAGGTTGAAGTTAAGATATGCACATGAAGTTAAGATATGTACAGCTCAATCTGTAGTTTTTTATTGTACATATACATACCTCAACAGAGTAGCAGTTTTTCCTTGTTTACTGCTTCTCACTTTTTGTACAAGAAAATTTACCCAAACTACAAAACTGCCAAGCCTGCAACCCACCTTTGATTTGGGTGCCGCGGGGCTGCGGTGTCTCCTGCGGACCTCGGTCCAGATGCTGGACTCCTTCTCCGGCAGGCTGGTGGACAGCCCAGGGGTCATGCTGACCCCTCCGCTGCTGTCCTTCCGCTCTAGCGGGACCGGTTTGGACTCGCTGTTGCTGACCGGAGCGCCTTCTGCTTCCTTGTTGTTGGGAGCAGGGGTGGGGGATGTGGGTGCTGATTCTGTGACACATTCATGGGGGGGAGGGGTTCAAGGAGTTATTGCAAGGAGTACAAGTTCCATTATTGTGAAATTCTTTTTGAAAAGAAACTTTTGGTGGCCTCATTGTACAGTATTCATCTACATGGTGCAAGCACCAACTGCAGAATGTGAACAGCAATGGATATAATCATCGGCCACAAGACTTCTTGAAAAATTGCCTTTGTCAGAATTCAAAATTATAAGGGTGTCCACACACAAAAAAAGAATCCTTCCCCAAATAACCAAAAGTAAAATCAAAACAGCTTACCCCCCCCCAAAAAAAGGGTAAACAAAATAAATGTTGATTGTTTTAATATAATTCCCTGCTAAATGATTTTTACATGCGAGGAGCAGTGGTACTGCGGTGCACATTTTTAAGCTAGCAAAAAAATGAGTATCGAACTGTGCTGTGCCATTCTGTGGGACATGCAGTTATGGTGACCGACATAATGTTTTTTTGTTGTAAACAGCGCAATGTGGCATGCATGGCCATTGGCAATGCATTGATAGGTTTTCGTGTAATAGAATCTGCAATTTGTACAATGTCATTCAGGATGCACACACGTACCTGTGTCGTGTGACACATATGGGTACGGCTTGCCGGGGACAAACTCTGGGCTGTCGTAGGACAGCACCGAGGTGGCTGCCGTGGGGATGGCGGGGCCCGTGATGATCCACTGCTTGGGGTCGTCACGTCGTCGGATCTTGGTCTGGTCCGGCGAGAGTTCAACCTCCTCACTGTCCGCTAGAGCCTGTTTGGGTCGTGGAAACACATCACATATCACATTTACCAACCAATACACTAGCAGAGTTTTCTCAGACGATTTTTGACTTTACTTGAAAATAAGAAAACCTGTTGTACATACAAATCATCACGCTGGATATCACTGGACTGAAAGCTGGAGTGGGGTTTTTGTATAAAATAAGCAATTAAGTTTGTTGACTAATTGTGAAAAATTCATTTATATCATCATTAACGGATGGAAATATTCCTTCTGTCCATTTTGCTGACTGCAAACAGGTATTTAAAAAAATATATCATATTTTGGAAAAAAAATTTGAAATAAATATATGTCCCAGAACTCCTGTAACTTTACCTCCATGATAATTATGCTGTCTGACGTTAGCGTCTGCACTCGATGGAAGCTGGCAATAAGGCTTATGGGTAGGTATCCCTCAGAGTCCATCTAAACAGCGATTGGAGAATACATTAATGAAAGCAGGGTTTCTATTGGTCGATTCTAGTGAGATCATCCAATGAGGAAGGGCTTTATAGTTTTGCAACCCAAGTTCATGAAAGATGGGTTTCTATTGGTCGATTTAATTTTGATTGTAACAAGGTATACCAAAGGGAAAGGGCTTTCAAATGTTGTGTAACTCGGAACATGAGACCCAGGTTTCTATTGGTTGATTTTAATTGGATTCGTTCAAGGTAATGCTTTGATTCAATGCCTTGTACTTTTGTTCACCTTATGAGTGCTATAGTTCTATTGATTGATTTTAAAGTATTTCCCACCTTTCTCCGTAGGAAGAGATCCTTCACAAGATTCTCCAAACTGAAGTAGTATTCACTGAAAGAAAACAATACAGACATAAAACTTAAATTTTGCTAATTTGTTAGGGGATGTTGGCCATGTTTGTATTTATTCCTCTGATATATAGGGAGGATCTGGTATATTTTTTTTTTTATAAGCTACAGTCCATCATTCTGCAGCCATCCAAAAAGTTATTATTCTTATATTATGTTGAAATACTTGGTTTAAAGAGAGTAATGGGACTAAACTCCCTGTGAAATTATTCTTTCTGGCAAGCTGTCATTTTGAAGGAATCAACTACAGAAGGCTTTTTCTAACAATGCATCTAAAGATGCATCGTTGGAAATGTCCACGACGCACATGGTTGCTATAATTTGTCAGTTCAGTGCGCGACATCGCGTAGCTGCAATCAGCTCAGTGAGAATGTGTCTCGGACGCTGCATTCAGGCCCAATTCAAAACATGACTCGGCAACTTTTGGTTTGAAATTGTATCCTAGAATGTTGTTTTCTCGGAGTATACAGCATTCACTGAGCTGAAAAATCACTGTAAATGGGACTCACATTTGTTTCTTGACGTAGTCTCGTAGCGTGGCCTGGTCAGGCTCCAGTGGCATGGGCCCGGGGTACAACGAGCCGTCGTACAGGTAGGGAGGGAAGGTCATGAACGGTGCATCAAACTCCCCTGGCTCAAAGTACTGCTGGGGAGGTAGGAAGGCTGCATCTGTAACTGCATCAACTGAGGTAAAAAACCAACCAAAACTTTAAATACTTTAAATTCAGTTCTTGCTCTTGGAACTCAAATGAATCCTCCAAAATGTCACTACTGAGCAGGAACTCAAGGGCATTGTTTTTAACATATAACAGGGGCCAATTTCAAAGCGCTGCTAAGCACAAAAATTTGCTTAGCACAAAAATTTGCTTAGCTCAAATAAAAGCAGGTTACCAGCCAATACTCCATGTGATGTATACTGCTTGTGATTGGTATTCAGCTGTTGTTTGCTTAGCATGAATATCACATGGAGTTTTGGCTGGTAACCTGCTTTAATAAGCCAGATATTTTTTGTGCTAACCAACTGTTTGTGCTTAGCAGCGCCGTGAAATTGGCCCCTGATGTACACCAAAAACAGAGTACATTTGATGGAAGACTGCTGAAGCAATGCTTGTCTGAATGTCAATTTTCAGCTTGAACAACCAAGGGAAAAGCATCTCTCAGCTTACCAGCTTCCACTGCAGGGCTGGTCCAAGGCTCGGCAGCCCGGAAGTAGCCGCTGCCGCGGCCACCACGACCCCTCCCACGACCTCTGCCCCTACCGCGACCCCGATAGGCCCCACGAGACCAGCTCCGACTGTCATTGCTGGAGGCCCCGGGGCTCTGGCTGCGCTCCTCTCGCCAGGAGGCTGAGTTTGCACCTGAGGGGATCGACAAAGATTTGAAGAAAAAAACATGGTAATATAAACAAGAGAAAGATGGACAAATTTGCATAATGACAAAGAAATGCATCTTGGTACAATTCATGTGAATTGCTTGCCGAGTTCAAATGTCATGTAACAAAAATCCACTGGAAAACAGGGCTAGTAGCTAACAAATGATGACTAAAAATTGTCGGTGATCGACTTCTGATTAACTACTGATGGAATTCTGATTGACTTACTATTGTCTGTGATTAATTTATGATTGTCTTGGGCTAGTAGCTTATAAATAAATGACTTGCAATTGTCCGTGACTGACGTACTACTTTTTGATTTTTGACTTTTGATTGACTTCTCATGGACTTACAATTGTCTGTGATTAATTTATGATTGTCTTGGGTCAGTAGCTAAAACATTAATGACTTGCAATTGTCTGTGACTGACTACTACTTAACTTTTGATTGACTTCTCATGGACTTATGATTGTCTGTGATTGATTTCTGATTGACGTGTGTTTGATTTGTGATTGACTTGCAATTTTCTGGGACTTGACTACAGCTCTGGCTCAGTTCCAGACAAACCGAGACCCCACCTTTGCTGCCAGCCTCCTTGACGTGCCGCGGTGAATCCACCGACTCCCTGCCTTCGCGCTTCTCTCTCGTCTCCCGCCGGTCCCGGTGAGGAGCAGCGGCGTTATTCTCCCTGCTGTTGTTGTCTTTATCCCTGCCGCCGCCGCTGCTGCGGGCCGGTGCGTGCCTCGCTTCTCTGTCCCTGTCCCTGTCTCGGTCTCGGTCTCTGTCCCGGCCTTTGCTCCGGTGTTCGGGTGGGTCCAACGGTAGCGGGATCCACTTGGGCTTCTTATCTGCAGGAATTAAAAACAAATAAAAAATACATGAGGATACATTACAAGAACAATAAAATCTTGAAGCCACTGCAATGAACACAAGAACAGAAAGTCTTCTTTAAAAAAATGAAAGTTTGAGGAACCCTGATATTGTATTTTTCAATGGTCCAAAACTCATTTCAGCAAAAAAAAAAAATTCAATGAAATCCATGGTAACACATTATACATGTAAGTCAACCCACGTGGTAAAAGAACAAGATTATTTTGCAATGTACATGTAAGTTGCTTAAACAGGTTACACTAATGTAGAAACAGGAAATCTATTATTTACGATATTTGTGAATTGCAATTAACTTCGTTTGTGTAGATTCACACTGTTTACTTCACCTGTCTGTTATTCTGTGCACACCTGATATGAAACAAAACCACCATATTGTTCACCTTGTATTGAATACATTGTACATACAAATATTTTACAAGGGCCATGCACCAGTTTTCAAGCTAGACATGCAAAATGCGGTTTTCTTACAGAACTAACAAGCAAACCGTCCATGTATTCCTCATATCTTAGCTGACTGATTGACATATTCAATATCCTAGTCCAAGCACCCGATATTAATTCCACGTGTTGTGCAAACACGAAGACACCCACACATCTCCATGTACAGTGCACATGTGCCCCTACATGTACTGGTCCAGTGCACTTAATCTGGTACACAAGAGTACCTGTATGAATACCACGTGTACATGTACAATGCGCAGGTACATTGTACATGCACCTGTACAAGGTAGGTGTTGTAACTTGTATCTCTAAACCAACAGCAATGGTTTCATTGTGATACACTTATTGCCACCGTTAACAAGAAGTAACTGATGGAAAATTATTGAGGAACATGTGTCCAAACATGAGAAATCAATGAAAGTTACATGAAAATCTTTACCTTCTTTTGATCAGCTCTTTGTTTTTGTTTCAATACATTAAATACCATCTGGTTGTCTTTACAAATATTCCTCTTTTTTTTAAGAGATACAAAATATGTTTCATCTAAAAAAAACACCAAATCTTTGGAAGTCATGTTATTTTTTTTGCGGGGGGGAGGGAAGATGTTTCAATAATAAAACAAAAACTGGAAGTCGGTTGTCATTATGTTGAAATATTTCAAATCAACCTTGTTGAAATTGAATCTATCAATATGAAAAGCTGGGTAAATATTGTGACACAGAAACACAAAACTGTTGTTCCCTTGGATTATGTTGAATAGGAGCAGAGAAGTAGTTGGAAAAGGTCAAGCATTTAAAATTCTTTGAAAATTTTACAAATACTCTCAAAAATAGACATTTTTGCAGGGAAATTGCAATGTGCATGAGCAGTTCTACTTATCTGTCAGTACAGTGTACATGTCCCACCATATTGAATTTTGTGGTCAATAAAAGTCCACTTTAGCCCAACACTAACATGTTAAAACTCGTCACAATATTCACTGGTTTTTATTTGGGATATCTGTTCAGATCAATGTAGATCAACATTATCTTCAGCAATTAATTTTGGTCCCTTAAATGGCAAAAAGCTGACAGATGGCCAATATGACACCGATCAAACTGAAACCATCCTAACCGTGGAAAAACGAGAATGGAAAATAATAAGCTGGTGTCCCACTTCTAGCACTGGTTAGTAACTACCAAAGCATGACCGGTACTCCTCATATAAATGTGCAGCGGATGTATTTCATAGACATCATATGGGTATTTTGAATTCCTTTTTTTCACATTTAACTAAAATCAAAATATGAAGTTTAATCAATTTAATGTATTTTCCCAAATCCAACACCGAATTCAACAAATACAGAGCACTCACCGACCATTTTCTTGGCAACAGTTGTTGTAGAAACAACCTCCAAATCTGCCATTTTTCCAATTAGTAGAAAACTACAATCACCACCAAAATATTGATAACTCAAATTCTCTCAGAGATCCATCATAATTGCCATCAACGTGAAGCCCATGTTTACTGTGGCCAAGTGTGTAGCACTAACAGTGGCTTTGAAACGTAATCACATCGAGATCATCACGGTAAACTTGTACCATATTGCAGCAACAGCGTGCAGACACGACTAAATTCTCATTGCCAAATGAAGGTCGGTCCACGTGGAGGTCCACCGGCACAATTTGCGTCTAATTTTTCTCCTAGTTCAAAAAATTCACACATCCGTTGTAATTACGTATGCCAAAATCTGACCAGCATTTTTGTGTTCAATTCCAATCTTGCCCATCCAGTCTGCATAGTGTAACACTGTGTGGTGGTTGCACGTGGAAGTGGACTCTTGTACACGTCTACTACAATATGCATAGCTAATTCAACTTTAAAGGGACCGTACACTTTGGAGTTGTTTGTAACTACAGAGGGGCTGGTGAAACACTAAAACAAGTCACATTCCTTTAATTCTTGAAAACTCTTATTTTGACATAAATCGGTTCCGTGCATCATTGGCTATTAGTTAATTTTACCTTTTTTTTTATTTTAATTTTAATACATTTCCCTAAATTATTAAATTTGGTCTGTTAAATACCATAAAGTTAGAATACAAATGTACAGTGCCCCTCTTCATCAATATAGGATTTCTAAACATGTTTTGAAAATCAAAACATACAATTCTGCAAAGTTTTTTTAATTGTACGGCAGAATAAAAGTATATACATTTAAGTTTTTATAGGTTTTTTATAGGTTTAAAATGTTTGGCTGTGATGCCTATCTATGGACATAGACAAATTGCCAGCCACAATAATAGAGTCCGAAGAAAAAGTTGTGATTTTTTTTTTAGTTTAAACCAAACCCATGCCAAAATGTGCAGTGCCCAATGCAAACAGCTTGTCTGTGCATAATGGTGGTTATATTATAACTGATGTCTGCATGGCATTTAGTCACAATGGATTACCCCACTGAAGATTACCTGTACCAGCCACATGCAATGCATGAATGAATAATACGTGGCTACGTGCCGCGGTGGTGCCGTGTGTGTTGGCCATGTGACTGCCACAATGCACTGGGCCCATTGCAGTATTGCGCAATATCCCGGGAAGTGTGCAAGTGGAACTGGCTAGACCACATGTGCATGTTGAATGTGGAGACTTAAGTTTTAACATACATTGTGTTCATGTACGGGTACACTGGTTTAGGATTTCGAGTTTTAAGTATTGTTGCAAACAAGCATACCTTAATGACCGAATAGGTAGCTGACAAAATAAACAAAAAACACTGAAAAACAAAGTACACATGTATATGTGCATGTATTATGTATATTTTGAAAGGGCATATGTTGGGGTGTCATGTGCATGCATGTTAGCTGCATTCTTCCGAAACATGGTATGTCGAAAAAATAACATCAGCACAGGATTACTATATAACAAATTAAAAAAATAATAAACACGTAAATACTGAGGTACATGTCATGTGCATGTAATTTCTGTTAATTAAAAAAAACAAAAACACTGGATTTGAGCTGTATGATAATAATTTTTTATCGGGAGAAATTTTGATAATTGAAAAATTGAAGCGGATATTCTTATGCTAATGCCGTTTTTTTGTTTTCAACATATGGCAGTTTTCCCATGAATAAAACCTACACTAAAACCTGCACAAGGAAAGCTTGCAATTAATCTGTAAATTACGATGCATGATTAAAATAACCCAAGAAGTAGGGACTTACAATTGTAACACATGTTCAAGTGCACGTGATTGTCCAATGCATTTAATTTAACACCAACACAAAAACGCAGTGATGTGTCCACCTTGAGACTTTTGGCTAGAAAATGCATTCAATACAAAATTACTCCTTTAACTTTTATATGGAAACAAGCAATTTTTAAACAGCAAAAAATTGTAGCTGCAAACAAAACGAGATAATGAAAGAGAAAGTGAAGGCAGAATTTGTTGAAATTGCAGGGTTTTCACATGTAAAATAATCCAAAGAGAAAATGACCATGTGGCTTTACCACATACAAACAACTCTGATCTCTAAACATACTAAGCAATGACTAACAATAACGAAAGTGCTCAGATTTCACCTAAAACTAGGTTTCATTTATTATGTTTCTACATGTATATTTGAACGACAACGCATTTGCTTTTTTTTTTGCTGTTTCTGCTTTAATTGACCTTTCGCTGTAGAATCGCGTTAGAATCGCGTCAACGCAGCTGGTGAAATATTGTCCAATTACATGATATACAAATGGACGCGGAACGCGCAACATCCGAGACAAACAAAACTTAGGGTACAAAAATGCCATCGGGTTGTCTGAGGGGCATGGCTAACTTGCAAACGGCGATAAGTCAGTTGAACCAGCTTTAATTAGGCATTCCAATGGAATCGGTTAATTTATGTGTAAATTAGCAGGCACCTGTTACAGGAATATTGCATTCATCTCGATATGCTCGCTGCACGATAAAAAATGATCATTTCGTTAGAGTGTAAGACTGTGCAGGTCTTGAAAATTTGTGGAAGTGCTTCAATTTGCCCTACCTTTCTTCTTGTCTTTGTCCCTGTCTCGCCTTTCGGAGGACCTGGACTCAGAGGTCTTGGAAGGCCCTGCCGCTGACTTGCTAACTTCCTCTTTAGGAGCTCTGGGAGCCCGAGCCTCCCTGGCGGGGGACTTCTTGATCTCCCGCCCCTTGGACTGGGTCGCCGTCTCCTTCTTGGCGGGAGGCTCTTTCTTGGCAGCAGGGATGTCCTTCTTAGAGGGAGGATCGGATTTTGTAGGCTCCTTTGCTCTTGGAGACACTGGCGTCTATGTGTTGGCAACAAAACCCTCAATTATTAAAACAATATTCCTTCATCTTATTTCTCAGGCCTTTCAGACGATTCCCGAGGATTTAGCCAGGCCACAATAATTTACGTATTTGGAAGTTTTGAAGTGCTAGTATCGTGTAATGTGGTTGAGTTGTGGATTTTGGAGGATTCAGAAATCTTCCTAGTACAAATGCTTAGGGGTTAGGTTTGGATGAGTAACGTAAAAAAGCAATACCAGACTGCAGTGTTGTAGTCGAGAACCTGCAGGACCATCACAGGACCATCACAAGACCTCCGGTCTCAATTCAAGTCACAAGCTATTCAAATGAACTTTGTCATCGTTCGTGTCCTGTTACTTGTGGCTGGTCTTGTGAATGGTCTTGTGGCTGGTCTTGTGAATGGTCTTGTGTCTGGTCTTGTGATGGTCTTGACTACAACACTGCGGCAGAGCATGTTTTTCAGCTTTCGAGAAGGCATTAAGTTTTAGCCGGGTGGCCTACCCTCCTCGAACATCTGACAGAGATCACTGGGCTGAGCAGTGAGCATCAACTGCTTAACACTCACCTCTTTCTTGACTCGTGGGCCGCCACCCAAGGAAGGCCAGCTTGTGAGATCATTGAAGTCGCTTGCCTGCAGGAACAATACAACAACAAAGTTCAGTCAAATTTGCCAAATAGTCGCTTCTTCCCCTTTGCAGCACTCAATGTGGCAACCATATGATGGTCTTAATTCACCTAACCCTCCAAAATCCTCCAAAATCCTTGCGGCGGTTTGGGAGGATTTTGGAGGATTGAGGATGAATGGTGTTTTAGCACATGAGGATATTGGAGGATTGAGAATGAATGGTGTTTGAAGAAGAGGAGATTTTTGGAGGATTGAGGATGAATGCATTTTTTTGAGGCAGGACTGTCTGACGATTTTGCAGTTTGGGAGGATTTTGGTGGATTGAGGATGAATGGTGTTTGAGAAACATTTTTGAGGATTTTGGAGGATTGAGGATGAATGGTGTTTGAAGAAGAGGAGGTTTTTGGAGGATTGAGGATGAATGCATTTTTTTTAGGCAGGACTGTCTGATGATTTTGAAGGATTGAGGCGCATGGTATCTTTCATTTAAACATAAGTGCAAAATTTTGGAGGATTTTGGAGGATTGAGGATGATTCCTAGCAAAAAGGCCCTGGGGGGTTAGGGTTTTTAAGAGGAGTTTGATGTTGGTTGTACATGTACTTAAGCAGACGGTGCAAGTCCAAAATGTTTGTGAATTTGAACTTGGACATTTATTTGGCTTCCCAACCTGTCTTTTAAAGCAGGACGCTAAATTTAAGGAGAGTAGTTTTAAAATACATGCAGCTGTAAATTTTAGCAAACACAACACTGGATACATTTTTTAAATCTTTCCATTCTAAAAATCATTTGTTTCTCACTTAAAAAAATATAATAAGCCAAATTGTATCTTGCACACGTGACATGTTTGTGTAAAAAAACCTTTTAAAAAATTGCATTATTCTATCAAGTATTGGCATAATCCTTTGCATGGACTGGATGAGACAACAAGCACAAAAAAACACTACGACCTTTGAACTCGCAAAATTGCCAGAAGCCTGAATGACAAATAACATGCTGATAGGACTGGCCATGATAAGCCAATCAGACATGGTGACCTTTGAACTCCTGAACATACAACAAAATCGCAGATCTACCCCGCACTGGCATTAGGAAGTAACCCTTCTTTTTAAATTTACCCCAATATTGGACTTACCACTGTGTTCTTGTCATTGGAAGCTTTGACCACGGTCGCTTTGGGGAAGTTACCACTTTCATCTACAAAAAAAACAACGAATAAGTCAGTATTGCTAACACTTACATTGCAAATTTGTGGTCAACAGAGGGCACTATAACACGGTATCAAGTCAAACAGAAAAACCTATGTACAATGTACACTGCTCCAAATTTCCCCAAACCCAGCCCCTTCGTTTTCCGTCCATTTTACTATCTCCCACTCCTAATCCAATTCAAACTTGATCACAAGCACAGAGAAAAGATACATATTGCATTTTCTCTTTCCATGAACAGGTTACGGCAAAATTCCCCGCCAGCAACTGTTTAAACAATCACTCAAAATACACATATGAATTCAACCTTCTGTTTTTAATACCACTCAACATCTTGACACGATTGTCACAATATATTTTGTTTGTTTACTAGTCATTTGATCATACTTTTAAAGGCATCTTCATGACTTCTTTGGGCACATATGGACTTTTGTTAGTTAAATGGAACTGCGTAAAAAAAACATTTGTTCGTTAAAAAAATATACCCACACGTGGCACATAGTAATGAAAACATGAACAGTTCACAGTATAGAATAATAATAAATGAAGCCAATGCAGTACCATATGGTATGAAATGCCATAAACTTACTGTGCATGTACAGTGCTGGTTGGGCTTATCATGTAACACGTGTCACGTCCATTTACTTGTACATATTTATCTTACTCGATTTATTGAGAGACAATCTCGTTATTAACACCCACGATCATTAACTTTATGTGTAAGCATTTACAAGTCTCTGTTACTTGTTTGTTTGTTTGTTTGTTTGTTTGTTTGTTTGTTGTTTTTTAGATTTATTACTTATTTATTTAGATTTATTACTTATTTATTAGGTGTAACTGGTGTGCCTCTTTAACCCTAACCTTTCAAAATCCTCCAAAATCTTCTTTGCAAAATGGAGGATTTTGCAGTATTGAGGCTATGTGGCAAAAGTGTGTGGCTGTTTTCGTAGGATGCAGTGTGTCAAGGTCTAAGGCCGGACCTTGTGTTGTTTATGCTCAGCCATGCATAAATTTAATTGAAATCCTCCGCACTGCTTCGGGATGTCACAGGCTATGCCTCAACATACTTACAGTGATTGCTGGAGGATTTTGCAGGATTGAGGCAGTCACCCCTCCAAGGACCACATTGAAGAAATAACGGAGGATTTTGCAGGATTGAGGTTGCATCCTAGCAAAATTGCCTAGGGAGTTAGGATTAAGATGGTTTTGCACTCGGCGTTATCACAACATCCATATACACGATATTTGCCAAATGAAACATCAAATAAACACATGTTGCAGGATTTTAACACATGTATGGTTTGGGTTCAAACACTTTGCTGGTTATCTAGTTAAGCTATTTGCTCAATAAAGTAATAATGTTGAAGGTTCGAGTCCCACACAAGAAACACACTTCAGATCAAGTGCAAATGCTTGGATAAAAATACAACTTTCTCTAAATTGCATCAAATGTCGAGTGTTCAACACTGTAAATTCCTAATGATGAGAAAATTGAGGGATGGGAACTTTACAAATTGCCAGTTTACAGTGTGAACCGTACATTTTCAAACAACCTTTGCGTGCTTCACTTTCATTACACCATGATAAATATTGAATCAAAAAAATTTGTTTTACCGTCTCCCATCTTCTAATTGCTTAATACAGATTTCTAAGACATTTGAAGCTTGACATTAACAATAACACCCCCTCAATATTTCTGTAATGCACTGGCAACCACGAGTGTCTATCACATTAGCAGATGCTACGTAGAATTCTACAGCCACTGTCGTTTTTTTTGTTTTTTTTCAAGCTTGTATTGTACAGACAAGGTGGGTACTATTTTGCTTTTTTGTGTCCTCATTATACATTGGTGTCCTCCATAATTTGCCTTGGTGCCCTTTATCATTTGCCTTGGGGCAATTTCCCCAATCCTTGGTGCTCCTTGTTACAAACATTTGAGGAGGCGCGGCAATAGAGGGCGCTGTTGTAGCTTCCGTGTTAATTTGGAAAAAAAAAAAAGGTTGACGCGCATGATTAAAATCGACGTGCGCGCTGACCAGAGACCGAGTATTATTTTTTTTTGGCCTAATATACATGTACTTGTAGAAGTACTGTACAGCTATATTTTGTTACAAGTGCTTAATAATGACAAGCTGTTAGATTGTTCCTGTCTGTTCGTGCCTAGCCAAACATATTGCAGGTGCACTATTAGTGCTTGACCTGTGCATACAGCTGCGCTCAATATTTCAATATTTGGCTATTCAATTGATTTTTGGTCATTATTTTTATTGCTTAAATATTTGAAATAAAAAGTACATAGTTTAATAAGAAAAAAAGCTTCTTATTTGCATTTGTTGATACCTTTGTTAAATCATTACTTGATACCAGCAGTAGTTGTTCATACAAAAATCAGAAGTAATTTTTGTGATTATTTGCAATTTTTGAAAACTACTTTTGATCTCTACAGTTATTGTGAAACAGGACTATTGTACTGTCTGAGGGGGGAAAAACCCAATATGAAAAAAAATCCTGTAACTTCAGCCCGAGCACGAAAATTTAAGTAAATGAATATAATTTTTCCCGTGATATATTTAGAGATTGAGGCTTGACTTAATGATGCACAAATGCACATTTTATATTTATAATATCAAAAATCACTTGTCTACTAAATTGAAATAGCTTTGTAAAGGTTCAGTAAATCACTGTGTCACAATTATGTTTGCTTGAGAAAAACAATCAATTATCTGCCATTCATGTACCGGTACATTGTGCAATAGATCTCTCTCAAGTGACGTCACTGCTTACAGATTGTCACATGCATCAACATTTTGGACGTCAAATTATCGTAAAGTGCATCGGCTGTGCCGATTTCAAAGAAATTGTTAGCAACATACGCGCACGTGTTTATAACATTTTGCACACTGCGCGCACACGCACCTGAAATTTTCAGCGGGATCTACATGTATATGATGCAACTTCATCAACTTACCTAAATTGTTCATGTTCAAATTTTGCCTTCATGGCAACTGTGTTGTTTTTTGTATACAAAGGTCAAATGGTACAAGGGGAAAGGGTTGTCAGTCCAACCAGTTGGTATTTATAAGCAATGTAAAATCATACATCTGTGCGTACAGGAACACTGCGCTTGGTTGTATATAAAGGCGCTAGGTACATGTACTGTACATAGTGACAGTGTACATGTACATGTATTGCAAGTTCAATGCTTACATTATATACAAAATACGGTGCATGCACAAAGGGCATACAACAGAAATGAAAATTCGACAACCCTACATAAGTTGTAAATATGTTAACATGATTTATTAGGATATAATGACTGGTTTCCTTTTCATATACATCTTTCCCCGCCCAAATGGACAATGGCTGATATGTGTAAGTACCAGTACATGTACACTGTACATGGAAGTGCCATTGAACAACATGAATGATTCCTGTTATTGAATGAATGGGTAACCTTGTTATGAATTACTATAATGGCCATATAGGGTACATACATGTACATGTGCACTACACTGAAAAAGGATTATAGTATTGGTACACATGTACTACATGTACATGTGAAGAAATGGATGTATGTATACTGCACCGTTAGAAAATGTCTGCAAGAAAATGTCTACAGTATGCAACACCATGACAAATACCACACGCCCACAGACTGTTTGATTACATGCTCTGTAGTTTCTAGTTGTACTTAATGTATTGCATAAACTATATGCTGGCATGTTCATGTACAATTGGAACATGCTTGAATAATTGGTACGAATATGGCTACTTGACCAAGTAAATGTTCAATGTCTGACCATACTCCCCCCCCCCCTCCCAACAAGACATAATACAATATAGGTACAAAGTTGGCTGGATAACGATTGTTACAGTTTCATTTTTAACAACTTCCTGTCAAAATTTCATCAGTTCTTTTAAATCAACGAGGTGCAGTGCTGCATAATCAGTGTGCTCGATGTATACATAAATTATTAACCAAATTGCCATGGAAAATCTTTCATGCATTCTTTTTTTTATGCGCCATAAGGCTATTTTTTTTAAAATAGGTTTAATCGTGCGTATTAGTTTGAGTTCTGATGTGGCTGAGTGCGTTTCCTCATTATATATACATGTATGCTGTCTGCAATAAACGGGATGAACAAATTGGGTCTGCTGTACTTTAACGACACAGCACTGAAACTGCATTATTATCTGCAAACTTAGTAGGCTCAGTGTTACTGTGTATGGCATTTGAATACACCATGTGTTTTCAGGAGCATCCAAAAAGGTCCTTTTAAGTTATATTACAACCAAAAACTTATACTTGTTTAACAGACAAGGTGTGTTATAGTGAGAATGAAGTGATAAAAATTTGTATTTGGCAGGTACATTGTACAAAATGTACTTTGGAATTATAATTGCTACATGCTCAGAAATTTACATAGACATGTACATTGTAGCATGTACATGAACGAAGCTTCAACGCTAAAAATTATGCTATTTGTTGGAGTCTGGACTTCAACACAAAACTTTATACTATACTTTAAATGTACATGTGATCCTCACTTCACAGGTACCAGCCTATTTTGGGCAGTGGCCTGCCCTGTACAACAGTATTGCCATATTATTTAGTCCAACAGTAGTCAAACATGCACTGCACACCTGAATGCATTCAGCACACATGTACGTATGTACAGCGTACATACATGTATATACATGTACATGTACATGTACATGTACATGTACATGTATGTAAATTAGGATTGCTTGGGTCTTATTATCAGGGTTACCAGTAATACTGTGCCTTCTGAATGGCTCAGGTCAGGCTATTTTTAGAAATAGTATAACGTACAAGTCTGTGAACGCATAATGGTAAAGATAGCTTCCTGCATATAAAATGATAAAAGAGGTCAGCAAAAATGCCCTGAAGTGTCCTGGACTAATCTCTTTGCGTATACCTACATTGTAATTTGTAGTATACCAAGTCTTAGAACTTGGAAAGTTTGTTGCTTATAAATATACATCATAAATGTAGAATCAAATGATCTGGCCACCTTTATAGATCTGCAGCAACTGAAGTTACACAAGAAGTAACCTGGATGGAAAAAATCAAGTGATTATGCACAGAGTTTGTACATACAACAAATGCAGAATTACACACCTTTTGACTGTGTTTTGGGTTTTGCAGCTGCCTGAGTGTGCATCACAGGTTGTTGCTCAGGCTGTGTTGGGGGTTGTGCCATCTTGTTGTCACTCTTTGCTACGACCGGAGGAACAGGTGGAGCTGTTGGTATTGCAGATGCAGCCATGGTCGGGGATGCACTAGTCGCAGTCGTGGACGCAGTCGTGGATGCAGCGGTCGCAGACGCCTCGGCATCAACTGTCTTTGGAGGTGGAGCGCTCGCGACCGAAGCTGCCGTAGTTACAACAGCAGCTTTATTTTTAGTCCATGCGTTCACTTTGGGTGGCGGCGCTTCCTCGATGATAAACTTCTTCTCTGTTTTTTCTTCTTTTTCACTTTTTGGAGGCGGCTTCCTGTTTGCGTCACTGTTGGCCTTCTTCACGTTTGCGACATGAGTGTTGTTTGAGAGGCTTTTAGTCTTCACATCCTGTGGTTTTTCGAGAGGTTTTTCTTTTTCTTGTGTAATGGGATCCACCGCAACAGCGTTTGTGTTGCTCCTATGCCAAGGGTTAACCTTTGGTGGGGGCGCCTCCACATACTGCTGCTTGGCAACATCAGCATCGTTCTCCTCTGTTCTGTTCTGTTCCCCGTCGGCCGTTTCTGAGTTTTTATTCGGCACTGTAGGTTTGACGTTTTCTTTTGATTCTGTGGAATTGACGTCTGGCCGCATTGCGGACACTTTCGGATGAGTGTCCACAGCTTTGGCCGGTTCAGATTGCTCCTGAACCACACTGCTGTAGCTTGGTTGCTTGGCAACCTCTGCTGCCATATTTTAGTCCCTTGGTTCCACGGCACAGCTTTTGCTTAACTGTTTCAACTTAGTGAAATGCTTTTGAAAAGCAAATGAAAGTCAATACCAGTATTGCGGAATACAAACAATGAGTCTGTCAAACTAACTGCAAAGCTTTCTGTAGAACTGTTTTCTCATGGAAGTAGAAATGCCGTAACACTCCCACAAAAGGGTCCCAGGAAGTTTGGAATCAGGAAATGAATGGGTTAATACTTTGAAATATTGATTTAACTTTCACTAATTGACCAAACCAATGACAAAGGTATTAAATATGAAAGCCAAAGAGATGGTGTCTCAAGGGTACTAATAATCACAAAAGAGAGTTTGCTGAAATGGATGAGAAATGGCCAAATCTGACGATCCGGTCTGATCTGCCTCGCCCGCCGGCTGCCGAGCACTCCACACGCGGTACGCGCCGGCGAGCACCCAACACACACACGGCAGGCTCAAGTGAACTCGGACGGTTGGTTCAGGTTGTGATGAATTTTCTCGACGAATCTACGGCGTTCTCGCGGCTTGTTTGGACTGATGGCAACTCCGAAGAACTAATTATGTTCCAGTGGAGATAGTGGCGCCGTCTTCCACGGTTCAAGCACGTGTCTTACCGGATAAAGTTCCATTCAATATGGTACGAATGAGTAGAAATTCGGGCGACCTCCGAGAGAGTTCACAGGTCAGACGATCACCATGTGCAAAATCCACACCGTGGAATTTTACCAAACCTCGGCTAGCAGTGCTAACTTCATTGGCGAATCTCGCCTCCAAACTTCATGCCTTCTGCTTCGATCCCGGTCCGTTACAGTTTTATGCTCAGTAGAAATTTACTAAGCGTTTCTATAACATTAAAGGAATACATTTAAAGCATGAAAATCTGAATCCTTGAAGTCCATTCGGCAATCATTTCAAGCACATGTCGCCATATCCAGCCAGCTCAACTTTCATATCCAGGCTCCGGAATTTTCAGTCCATTTGATTACCTTATAAAAACGTGGGTCGGCGAACAGACCATGTTATGCGACCTTTAATACGTTGCTTTGCACACGTTTGCGATTCTTGCCTGGTAGCCGGCGCGGAAACGATCGATGTGCATTTTGTACACAGATTAATGACGGTGCATAATTCGCCGTACGTGCGTGCTGCACACAGCAGTGATACCGTTATCCTAGTGACGTCACCTGCCGTCTGCACGTGTCGAGGGGTGGAGATATGGGGTGGGGATATGTGGTGGGGTGCAATTCGCGAGTCGACCCTATCTTATAAATAAAAATACGTTTTTGTTTCTCTACTTATTTATACAACCATGTGGGTTGTTTATGCGCGGGAAAACTTCCCCTTTTTTGACGACTAGTCAATGAGAAATAATATACAAATCGCTAAAGTTTTCTTGGGGGGGGGGGCGTTGTTGAGACCACTATTTATGTGGCGCGCCCTCTATTATAGTGGTCTCGATCTCCACCACCAAACCCGATTTGGGGCCAACAACTCAAGAAATACACGTTACATTAAAATGAATTTTCGTACACTCATTTGTCATGATGTTTGGCATCATAAGATTTCATTTCATGAACAAAAGTCCATTAATAAAGCTATTATGACCGTAACAATACAGGATTTTATTTGCAACAAATACAATCCTAATGGAAGTCAACATGGATTTTTAACGTTTAAAACACTAGATTGTTACGATCATATTGTATTTATAGCTCCACGGTTTCTCACGCCATTCAAACTACTCATGCTACACATCGTGAAAACCAATTGCACGAAATTTCAATTGGATCCATTTTGTATTTCTTGAGTAGTTCATCGGAAACGAGGTTGTTCTTTCGTACACTCATTTGTCATGATGTTTGGCATCATCAGATTTCATTTCATGAAAAACGTTTAAAACACTAGATTGTTACGATCATATTATATTTATAGCACACATCGTGAAAACTAATTGCACGAAATTTCAATTGAATCCATTTGTAGTTCATCGGAAACGAGGTTGTTCTTTTCTATTTATGTGGCGCGCCCTCTATTATAGTGGTCTCGATCTCCACCACCAAACCCGATTTGGGGCCAACAACTCAAGAAATACACGTTACATTAAAATGAATTTTCGTACACTCATTTGTCATGATGTTTGGCATCATCAGATTTCATTTCATGAAAAAACGTCAATTAATAAAGCTATTATGACCGTAACAATACAGGATTTTATTTGCAACAAATACAATCCTAATGGAAGTCAACATGGATTTTTAACGTTTAAAACACTAGATTGTTACGATCATATTATATTTATAGCTCCACGGTTTCTCACGCCCATTCAAACTACTCATGCTACACATCGTGAAAACTAATTGCACGAAATTTCAATTGAATCCATTTTGTATTTCTTGAGTAGTTCATCGGAAACGAGGTTGTTCTTTTTCTTCAATTGTGCAGCATCCGTGGTGATGCGTTGCCGAGACCACTATTTATTTGGCGCGCCCTCTATTGAACAAAACTTATTCTACGGCGTGCGGATGTATGTCTTGGCAGTGTGGCAGGTAATTCTGTCACCCGGTAAATGTCCCCGACACATTTACCGGTTTGTGACCCGGTAAATCTGTCCGGGGGGACACATTTACCTAGGTAGATCTGTCCCCTCCCTGGTAAATATGTCCCCCTACCCAACGTTGAAAGTGTCCCCCTGGTATATGTGAGCGCGCATATCGCCGCAAGTACATGCTGCAAGATTTGTGGCAGCGTTTATCGCATATGTGTACATAATGTGTATCCCGCTACACAAAGGAAATTCATCCAATAGGGAATTTCGTTACGCGCTACGATGGGAACGCAGACCAACCCAAGTAGGCGTTATATCAATGAGGCGTCCACCGTAGAATAGGGTACACCGTACTCCGAATCGATCGAAACATTGTGTTCACATTTCAAATCTAACAAAGAGACCAACAAGTTAATTTTTTTCATTTTCATGAAGGGCAGACTAAAGAGTAAAAACATGTATACCTTGTAGAGTGAATTCATGAAAACAATATAGAGAACTGGCCTTCTGCGTTGCAAAACTAGGGGGACAAAAAAACCTGGAGCGGACAGAATTACCTGAAGGGGGACAGAATTAACGGGCCGGGGAGGACACTTTTACCTAGGTAATTCTGTCCCCCCCGGACACTTTTAACGGGGGACAGAATTACCGTCCACACCGGTGATGATTTAATATCATGAGGGCACGTGGTGGACGAAGATTTTGCTTTCACCACTTTCTGTATAGCGCCCTCTGCCGTTTCATTGCGTACCGCTAGCTGTGGACACGTCTTGCACCTAGACTTCCCCATCGCATTACCTCGTGAAGTAGGAGAGTTAAAAAATGGGATCCATTCTGATTTTGTTGTCCATTCATCATTTACGCGTAATACGATCACGGCGTGTATGCGGAATTTTTCGCACATCTCCTAACATTTGTGCCAAAGAATATCACTAGAAAGATTACTTTGAGTAACATTGTTTCATCTGATCAGACGAGTAGGCTATACAGAAAGTAGATTCAGTCATTTGGGAATCGTAGCATCTGTACTTCTCACTTCACAGAAACCGGGTTAGTCATGTCGGTGAACTCCGCTCCATCGACGCACCACTGAAATCAAGGAAGTAGGCTACCACTGTACCAGCAGTACCCACTGCACTGACGACTCGTCTTGGCGTAAGCAGAATTTTACACGATGCCCATTACCATCCAAAATGTCGAGAAACTGAAAGCCTGGTTAAAAAGAAAACTGGAACCAATGTAAGTATAAGTACCAAAACTTATGGACTGGTATTATAATAATCCAATAAGTGTAGCTCATGTTACAATGTGTTAGAGTCTATTTTCTTCTTCTTTTTTTGCAGGGTTGGGGGGGGGGGGCAGCACAATTGGGGGGGTTAAAAAGTTTTTTTAATTTTGTGATAATGGAATATTTTGAAATCATATATGACACGGGGGAGCTATATAGGATCTGACACTAGGGGCACTGTCTATGTGTACATTTTGTGTCTAATTTCTTGTATACTTTTTGTAAGTATAATTTTGTTTAATTTGATTTCCATGTAATTTTAATGTGAGGGCTTTTTTGGAAAGCATTTGTTTTTAAATTGAAATACTCTCGTGAAAAATTTCAATAAAATAAAATATAAACTTGTCGTAAACTTGTTGAGAATTTAAGAATGTAGTATCCCGACACCACTTTTTTTGGTGTTGGTTGTGTACAAAGACTTTAGGAAGTTGAATGCATTTTCAAAGTATTGTCTAACAAAATTGGAAATGTTTCTCAGTGTAGTCCCATATTCATGTCTTTCCAAAACATTTTTGCAATAACTGACGTTCATTGAGATAACATATGATGAAAAAAAAGTGGCCTCCGGATATATCATTCTTTCCGTAAACTTGATTATCTTTCGTGTTTGAGGCTACTTCGTTTCTACCTCTAGTTCGAGTCCTACTCCCAGTTAAGATTTCCTGATGATGTAAATACACACTATTTGGATTATTGTTTCAAAATAGCTGTGTATTAACCTCAGATTTCATTCCGTTTGAAACCCCAACAAATTTGTCCCAACTTCATCTCACTCACAGTTTCCTTTCATTGTGGAGCAAGTTATAGCAACTTCTTCTTTTGTTCCCAATTGTAGATGTGAAGCAGACCCTGTTCCTTTGTCGAAGTATGTCGTCGCTCTTGTCAAAAAGGACAAAAGTGAACAAGAGCTCAAAGAGATATGCACAGCTCAACTGGAAGTCTTCCTAGTCGGTGGTGAGTATGTGGTGGAGAACGTGTGTGGTATTCATGTACACAGTCTGTGGCTTAATTCAACTCTAACTCCCTTGTTATTTTTGTTGGGAACCTTCCTGAACCATTCCTCATATTCCCTAAAGTGCAAGCATGCAGCTTTTCCTTGGATCCGCTGATTTCCTCGTTTTTTACTTCTCATGAATGCCATTACAAATTGATAGTGGATATTTTGCCGGAGGTAATGACGGCAAACTAACGTTTACTAAAGGTTTGCCGGCGGCAATCCATATCAACAGAGGGCGCTGTACTCTTTAAGATAGGGCTGAATTATAAGATGTATTAAATTCCCGTTTGGTGTAATGGCCACATTTAAAAATAAGAATATTCTTCTTTTACTATTTTAATATGTCTCGAACATTTTATTGCAGAATACTACATTTTCTTTTTCAGATTTGTGGCTCTGGAGGATTTTTTTTTAAAGGGAAATAAAGTCCGAAATTATAAAATGGTCTGAGTCCCATCTTGTGAATACAAGGTTACAACGATAATATTTTCATGGAGCCAGACTAAAATTTGTCACCGGAAAATGTTTAAGTACAAAAAAAACAGTAACTGCGCATGTTCAGTGCATATCCGGCAAACTAACGTTTACTAAAGGTTTGCCGTCTCCGGCAAAATATCCACTGCCTTACAAATTGAAACACTCTACAAATTCTTGTATGGTTTGGAATTTCCTCATTTTTTATTTAAATTCCCAGTTGCACACCTGAAAGTGGCATCAAGCTCAATTCAAAAATTTGCAGATTGTAGTCAACCTTCCCAAATCCTGCAAAATCTTCCAAAATCTCCTGTTGCATTTCAAAAAAAAAACTCAAAGAGTTATTTCTGTGTGTGTGTTTGGACATTGATTTTCTTATCAATAGATCAATCAGATTAATCTTACTAACCCTTCTTCCATCTTGGACGATTTAAGATTGCTGGCATAATCTGGGAAATAACATGATCCTAAATGCTCACTTGAGCAAAAAAGCAAAAACAGGAAAGTTGAAAAATAAGCTGAAACACCTTTGAAATTATTGTTTTGTTTACTTTTTTTTTGCAGAAACGGAAGGCTTTGTCAATGACCTCTTTGAAGCCATCGCGACCAAGTCCTACCTGACACAGGATGGCAGCACCCCTATTGATGCACAGCAGGAGGGACCCAAGGACAAACAGGTTGACATACCTGGTGAGAGTCAACCCCCGCAGGTGTCCGATGCAGACATGAGCGCCCTGAGGGATGAGTCGGTCTCCACGATGAGGAGCAACGAAGCGATGAAACGATCCTTGGAGGCAGGCGGGGAGGAAGGGGAGAGGGAGCAGCGAAGGCCGCGCCGCTCCAGGACAAGATCAAGAAGCCACAGCCCTGGAAGGTCAGTGGTCACGTTTGCAGCTGAGTTCTTGGACTTTAAGGGAACTAGTCTGTTAAAGTAGAGTTGTTACGAAGTTCCTACAAGTCATTCCAAGTTAATCACAAGTTAATCACAAATCATCACAAGCCACTCACAAGTCAATCACAAGCCACTCACAAGTCAATCACAAGCCACTCACAAGTCAATCACAAGTCAATCACAAGTCAATCACAAGTCAATCACAAGTCAATCACAAGTCAATCACAAGTCACTCACAAGCCACTCACAAGTCAATCACAAGTCAATCACAAGTCAATAACAAGTCAATCACAAGTCAATCACAAGTCACTCACAAGTCAATCACAAGCCACTCACAAATCAATAACAAGTCAATCACAAGCCACTCACAAGTCAATCATAAGCCACTCACAAGTCAATCACAAGCCACTCACAAGTCAATAACAAGTCACTCACAAGCCACTCACAAGTCACTCACAAGCCACTCACAAGTCAATCACAAGTCACTCACAAGTCAATCATTAGTTAATCAGAAGCCAATCTTTAGCCATCCAGTTTCGAGTGTATTTAACAGGCCATTCACATGATCTGTGACCAAGGAATTCCTTTGTCATTGTTCTTCACCTGCTTCTTGTGACCTCACTTGTGATTTGACTTGTGATTGACTTGTGATTGACTTGACAGCATCTGCGTTGTTAAAGAGTTATCCAAGAGAGTGGCTTGCTGATGACGAATTATTTCTTTATTGACTAGATTCAATTGATTTTATCATATCAATAACTATTTCATAAAAAAACCCATGATTTTTCATGTTACCAGGCGGAGACGACCAAGGGATGACGACAGGTCTCGCCGGCGGGATGATCGCCATGATCGCCATGGCAACCGCTACCACACTGACAGAGACCGAGATAGAGACCGGGACAGAGACAGGGACAAATACAGTCATAGAGACAGGGGATTCAGAGGTAAATGTCTTGTTAGCTTTTCCTGAAGTCCTTTTCGAAGTCCCAATGAGATTTATGTAAAGGACGGTAGAATAATTGTCCCTGAGAACCAAAGCACAGTTGTGAATACGGTAGAGTAGCAAAAAGTTGAAAAAGGATTTAGACTCTAGACTTGCGTCCAAATTCCTGACCCACTATCAAAGCCCAAATACTCTTTCCTTACTGACTTATATTATCAAGCTCAATTCCTAGCGCACTAACATATTTTACTTAAGTTGTCACACTTGGAGTTTCGGACACTCTATACTGCATATCAAGCAAGTGACTGTTTTTAATAGTAAAGAAATCCCAGCCTACATGAAGCAGGATTGACTAGCTGTGACTGTTCATGTAACTTGATATAGATTTGCTTTGACTGTAGGGGAAAAGCCAGCTGTGCCTGCCACTTGCCTGTGTTTTTGTCTGTTGACTGAATTTGAGTAGTTTCAGAGCTTGCTTGAAATAATAAGATCTGAATTTTGGTGACTAGCCTGTGTAAAAGGCACGGCAGGGGAAGAGGATTCATTTTTTTGACTGTCTGTGACTTTTCAAACAGCAGGAGGGTGAAGAGAAACATATTTAGACAATCGTCTGTAAGTCTGAGTGAGCGGCCTGAGTAGGGCCAGAGAAAGTTTAAGACCTCAGAAAATGTATGAAGTCTCTCCATATTTCTTCAGGTTACCGCAGCAATAGGGACCATCCTTACGGCGACCGACGTGACGACAACAGGCGCGACGACCGGCGTGACGATGCCGGTAGACCTCGCTCTCGTTCCAGATCCAGACCCAGATCTAGGTCCCGGAGTAGATCGCCGGTACCCACCAGCGGCTCTGGCAATGTGAATAGCGTCATCACTGTGGTGGGAGGCGGTGAAGGGAACCAGCCTGCCAGCAGGCCTAGGGATCGATGCAGAGATTATGATGGTGAGTTAATGGAAAATGTTACATAAATTTATACCTTGCAGTGTAAGTGATCTGATACACACGTTGCAGTCCATTGTTTGTTTGATGCTCTGTGACCAGGCGGTCTCATATTTTAAGAATTTATCCTCGTGCACATCAACACTTGATGACTTTCTCTTCAGGAAGAACACAGCATATAATTTGCACAAATCCATGGGGAGGTACCGTAGTAATCTGTAATCTACAATCTTCAATTTGTGATGCAGTAAAAAAAAGAAGACAGAAATAAATTTTGTTGGCATAATTGGGAGAAAAAACACTGTAAAACAGTAGTCTGAAGTTTTCAAAGATTATACTTATTTTAGAACTAGAACATTTCTGTAACCCTAATCTTCTGAAATCCTCCAAAATCATCTTTGCAAAATGGAAGATTTTGTAGGATTGAGGGTATGTGGCAAAAATGTGTGGCTGATTTTGGAGGATGCAGTGTGTCAAGGTCTTGGGCCGGACCTCGTGTTGTTTATGCTCGGCCGTGCATAAATTTAGGCCTAGATTATACTTGCAATCCTCCGCACTGCTCTAGGATGTCGCTGGCTCTGCCTCAACATATTGACAGTAATTTCTGGAGGATTTTGCAGGATTGAGGCAGTGGTCACCCCTCCAAGGACCACAAGAAATAACGGAGGATTTTGAAGGATGGAGGCTGAAGTTGCATTCTAGCAAAAACAAAAAGAAGGTCTGGGGGTTAAGGATAATCGGTACCCTCCATGCCTACGACAGTGGATTGTTTATCCCAAGATGAATATTCCCAACTCTAGATGTGCCCATGCTGAATTGGAGCACTGATCTGGCTTAATGTATTTAAGTTTGTATGATAGTATATTATTAAGCATGCATTCAGCTATTCTGTTTTCACAGGCCCTGAAAATAGTCTGTTCTTTCCACCGAGCCGAATGCTAGAGTATCTTCTTCCCCTGGAATCAACATGAGTGCATTTGATTCATATGCACTCTTGTCAAACACAGGGGTACATGCATAGTTTTTCAACACAGTCGACCATAAAAACCTTTGTAAAGATTTTGTAAATCTCCTTAGTCAGTGTTAGCCTAAATGGACTCCATTTTAAATTTTTGCAATTTTCACTTACCTCGACAGAAAAAGGTTTCTGCATGCGGGGGGAATTCTGCCCCTTCGACCACGGCAACGACCCGGTGATAGTGGAGGACGTCAACATGCTAAACAAGCGGACTCCCCCCTTACCTCCCCAGCCCCCTCCGTCCCAGCCCCCACCCCCACAGATCAACACTCAGGGGCCTCCCCACCAGGCCCCCGGGGGAATGCCACCCCTCGGACCGCCCCCCGGGGGACAGTTTGGCAATCCCTTCCCGCCCAACCAGCGTCTCGGTCCACCACCGCCGGGGATGACGTTACCTCCTAGGGGACCCATGCTGCTCCCTCCACACTCCCAAGGCGGGCCCTTCCCCGGGGGCCCTCCCATGCTAGGGGGACCGCCGCCACCCATGGGTGGGGGACCGCCGCCACCCATGGGAGGGGGTCCGCCACCACCCATGGGAGGGGGTCCGCCACCACCCATGGGTGGGGGTATGCCACCCATGCACCCTGGGCAAGCGCCACCCATGTCTCGGCCACCACCGCAGCTACAACCCCCACACATGGGCATGAGAGGGCCTATGCCCCCACGAGGTCCACCAGGTAACAACACATTCACATTGGTTTCTTAATCTCAACTTTTACCCTTCATATATAGTGTGTCCACAAAAGGCTATACCCCTCTGGCTTGTGTCTTAATTCAGTACCTGATTTGAAATTAACTGATAGCTTTTGGAAAGCCTCCATCAGTTGAAAGTTGACATCAATTGAGAGTTTAATTTTCTGAATTCCTCTTTTCTCCCAGGCCCAGGTCACAATGAGCTAAGGCCACTACGTCCTCCCCAAGGCATCCGTCCCAATCGCCTCATTGGTCCCCCACTACGTCAAGGTAAGCGTTTGGATCTACCCTTGGAGATGTTTTGTGTGTGTGGGGGGGGGGGGGGGTCGAGGATGGGGATTGTTTTCAATGAAAATACAGTTTAAATTACAGACGTTAAGTGTTTGTCGTGTTTGTCCAAACACTATCAGTTTCAATTTGTTGTACTTTTCAACCCAGGGCCACCAAGGCACCTGCTTCCACGGTCCAACCTACCACCTCCAACATTCCAGCAACGTCCGCCAAGAATGGACATGCCCAAGGGACGAAACACATCAGGTAGGTCAACACTGTGTCCCCGTTGCAAAATCTTATCAGGTGCCCATTAACTTCTGGGTGAGGAGAACCAGAGATCAACCCTAACTCCCTAGGCATTTTTAGGATGTAACCTCAATTCTGAAAAATGCTCCAACTGCCTCCATGTAAAAATAGCATACAGCCTCCATCCTGCAAAATCCTCCGTTGTTTCTTGAATGCGGTCCTTGGAGGGGTAGCCACTGCCTCAATCCTGCAAAAGCCTCCAGCAACCACTGTCAATATGCTGAGGCAGAGCCAGTGACAAACTGGAGCAGTGCGGAGGATAATATAGGCCTAATTTTTTGCACGGCTGAACGTAAACAACACAAGGTCAGGCCCAAGACAGTGCATCCTCCAAACTCAGCCACACATTTTGCCATGTAGCCTCAATCCTGCAAAATCCTCGGTTTTGCAAAGAGGATTTTAGAGGATTTGGGAAGGTAAGGGTTAACAAAATGTCTTGCACAACAACACACACCGCAACCCCAGGCTGGACTCGAACCAACAACTTGCAAAATAACCTACAAGGTCATGAGCTCAATGCACCAAACCATGAGGCCACAACACACCATTTCAGACACAACACGTGGTAGGTGATATCAAGAAGTGGGGTATTCTGCCTTATACTTTATTTCTCCTTCTGTCCATCCATCCACTGACAGATTCCCCGCATCAGCCTGATGCGTATAACCCAGAGGACCCTTCCATAGATGCCAAGCCTTACTATGCCCCTCGTTCCATGCGTAACCAGTCGGCCAACTTGCGATCGCTCATCGGAGTCCAGACAGTTCCCCTTGCTGATCCTAAAGGTGACTAGATTTCTGCTTTGCAGTTGCCAACCTTTTTCCTCAGGTTTCATGAAGTGATGTAATTTGGTAGTTAATAAGACTGGGGTTTGGGCTTTTATGTGACTGTTGTTTGGGGTTTTAGGGCCGAACTTGAGCCATATGTGGAAAATGTTGAGGTTTTTTTGGTTAACTGAAGTTTTGCATGTTCGTTCACCGTAGACCCTACAGTAAATTGATTAGACTTACCTCAACTAAACTTGTCTAAACAAATGAGTTTTGCTCAATGTGAATCTAGTTCAGTTGCTCTTTTGCGCAAATTATGTCAGCTCTTAATTACATAATCAGGTCTCTTTTTTCTAATTATGAAGCCTAAATCTTGAGCAGGTTTAAGACCACTCTATACTGGTATTTATATTGCATAATAGTTTTATTGACTGCAATACTGTTTTGTTACTGCATCAGATATCGAAGAGTTAGACGCGGAAACTCAGAAACTGGACGTAGCGAGTAACAGGACCGTCGTCATCGAGTCACCCGAGTCGACGGACAATCAGCAGCCAGCCTCAGACTCCAGGACAGTCGTTGCGGCCAGCGCCGCCGGACTCAAGAGACCGCACGAGCCGGACACGTCCCAGGAGAGCGAAGACAGCAGCGGGGCAGCGACGACTTCGGCATCCTCCGGCGCCTCGCCGAGTAAGATGATGACACCGGATTCCACCAGGAAAGTCATCAGTAGCGGCGGTGGGGGTTGGAGGCCCAAGGCCAAGGTCACCCCTAACAGCCGGACGCTGGAGATCAAGAAGATCCCACGGGAGTTTAATAGCATCGCCAAGCTGAACGAGCACTTCCAGAAGTTTGGCGTCATCACCAACTTGCAGGTACGGCACCCATAAACAGGGATTGTAATCAAGTCCATTGAGAGTCAGACCACACGTCCAATCTCAAAGTCAAATGTAACAGGGGATAACAGTGATGGATGAATATCCTGTCCTGGGTCACTTCACTCTTACCCTCCCAGATACTTCAATATCCACTGGATTAAAGAATTTTCACAATTATTATTTATATCAGGCTTCCAGTGGTAAAAATAAATCAGCGTATTGTATGCTTTTGTAAAAAGTACCCAGAGGACTGCAATATTATATCAGTAAAAGTACCCAGATAAGGACAATATTATTTTTGAAATTGTCCTCATCCCGGCATTTTAACAAATTTCGCTGGTTCCCGCACAATCGAGAGCATAGAAACTCACAGTTGTCAACCAGTCAAAAGAGCGTAGCGTGCAGTACATTTGGCACGCCGACACAGCGTGCAGCAGCCAGCAGGGTGTACGCGCACTGTTGTCCACAACCTCCGTGGCAGCTTTGAGCGGCGCGAAATTTACTTCGGTAAGGGATGCCTTCAATAAAGACTTTGCGAAGGTTTGCAAATATTATCTGGCCGTTGCTAAGAGCAAGCCAGTTCGCGAATTTCGTGAGGCTACTCATCCATGCGCTGTCAAGCCTTTATGTTAATGGTCCTTCTGAATAGTTCATAACATTTGGACGTCTTATTATAATACCGCGAAGTCAGCGAACATGCGTTCCCAAAATATATTGAGGTTTATTTAAGAGAATATTCGCAATCGATTTTGAGAAGCAGAGTATACTTTCTGAAAAGTTCAGTTTCCCTGGTTCTTTCCTTCCTGAATGTTTCATTTACTCATTTCTTTGCGTGTTGTAGTGTAGTTCCATTTAAGAAGCCTTACATTTCATAATAAACCTTCCCTCTACCTATCGCCTTTTAATAAATCCCACAGGTTGCTTACGGTGGCCAGCCGGACGCAGCCCTCATCACCTACGCCACCCATCTCCAAGCGAGGGCAGCACACAACTCCATCGAGGCCGTCCTGAATAACCGCTTTATCAAGGTGTTCTGGCACAACGAGGTCCGTAACATCAAAATCTTGTCAAATCTCTGAGAGAACTTCTTCAGTGTCAAAATCCCTTCTCAGACTCTCTCTAAAAAACAAAAAGGAATCCAACACGCTCTTTGCCAATAGTGAACTGACAGCGTCAGAAACAGTGAGCCGATTTTTCCGGCTGTAACATGCATTCCATCTAATGGATGTAATTCATTTCCTTAACCAAAGATATAAGGTCTCTTTTATCACCTGTCCTCCTTCGCCCTTTTTTTAGGATGGTGATACATCATCTCAAAATGCAGGCCATGGATCAAGCAAGGTCTCAGTCAAAGACAGGCTAGGAATCCCAACCAAAGAGCAGCTGACCTTTGTCAAGAAGCCGCCGGAAACCTCAGAAAGGGTAAGATATATCTAGCGTTCTTTACCAATCAAACAACAACGTGGCAGAGTTGGCACAAGCTTTCATCGCAAGTGCAAGCTGTGGAAGAGTCCTTTGAAAAAAACCAAATGGCACTCGTCCAATGTGTCACGCCTTGGCTGAAAACAGCTTATGTAAAGGCAGACAAAGGTAAGACCATGCAAGAACTGTGATAAATTTTGGACTAACTTTGGGGCTTACTTGTTGACGGTGTGTACAAACTTTACATTATTGACAATAAATGGTTTTGTTTTGTCATCAAGAACTTGGCTCGGTACTTTCGAAAAGCATGTTAACAAAAGCAGCTTGGACTGGAACCCAGGACACCCTACTCTATAGTTCAGACACTGAAGCCACATGACCACTGAGCTTGCTTGGGTTAAATCCAATATCACAGACTAGCATAAAATTGAAATAGGCACGTTTAAAAACATTTATCCGACCCCAACCCCAACAGGTTGTTGTCAAAAGCTCCGGAGCCACCCTTACCAAGACCGTGTTTAACCCCGCGGCCCTGAAGTCCACGGCCGGCGCTGCGACGCCTCAGGCCTCGCTACTGGCCGCCAGGAAGGTGGCAGCGGCCCAGGAGGCTGTGCGCAAGAAGCATGACGAGCAACGCAAGCTGGCCCAGAAGAAACAGATTGAGATCGGGAAGCAGAAGCAGGAGTTGCTGGTCAAGCTGATCCAACAACAGAAGGTAGGCTTGTGTTCTTGGGCAAGACACTTTACCATAACTGCTCATAACCCAATGAAAAGAGGTGCCAATCGTCAAGCACCCAACCATAGGGCGTTGGGTACAAAAGAAGATATGAGCAACAGGGATTGTTGTTTAAATTAATTATTCATTTCTGGTATTTAATCAGATTCCCGAAAAATGGCCGATGATTATATCCTTTGCTGTTCACATTCTGCAGTTGGTGATGCACTGATGGTGCAGCACCATGTAGATGAATACTGTACCATGAGGCCACGTCCACAAACGCACAACATGCTGTCAATTCTGCACACTTAGCAGCTTTCCCGCTGGTTTTGAGCTTATCATGATATCAAATATCCTACCTTCATTTGATGGTAAAGGCATAAAAATGTGATGCAAGTCATTTACATTCACCCCTTTTGCATCTTATGTTCATGAAAATCTGACTCTTGTGACGTGCGGCTAACTTGTTTTGTTTAGGTCACTTCAAGTTTTTGTTTTCTTCAAGAGCCCCGTATTATCATGCATTTCATTTGTTTTGCTTGATAGTCCTTTCTCACCAAACTTGAAGACAAGAGCTTGTCGTCGGAGAAACGTGCTGAGATTCTCAGCTTCATCAAGAAACTCTCCGAGCAGATGGACAAGACCAAGAAAGAACTGGAAGCCAAGCCTCCTAGCAAATCCAAGACTGAAGTAAGTGTTGCTCCAGTGATTCTGTGTGCTAGTTTGAAGTTAGAAGCACTCCTGAGAACACAAGTATCAAGAATAGAATTGAGAACTTCAGTTAGCGAAAACCAAAATATTTCTCCTTTTTAGTAGATCATTGTGTTGACCTTTTGCAAGAGTTTGTTCTTAAAGGGCCCGTGTAATGTAATTTTTTTAATGTAATCCTTGAAAATGCACCTTTGTTTCCCATTAAACCATATTTTCAATTTTCGTTTTGCCATTTTTAAGGGTAGTTTGGTGCCTTTTTGGTTTTTATACTAATGCCAATTTCCATATTCATGAGCAAAAGTGGGATGTCATTTTAAGCAGAAACCTTTATGTTACAGCTATTTCAGCACAAAAAGTTAACAGAATTTTTTTGCTGCTGTAAATTTTCTTTGCTTTGGTCATTCGTTGTTGTCTCAGTACATGGCAGTAAGCCAATGAGCAAACTTGTCTTACAAATGTTTTCAATGAGCAGATTTTTGGGTTCACATTTGAACAGAAAACTCCTAAACTGAACAGTGTCTTCCTGAAATGACATCTCAGCAACATCGCCCTCAGTTGTCCAGAAAAGCAAAGAAAATTTTAAATGTTTAAAGAAGTGCACTTTGGAATAAAATTAACAAAACGGGGATGTCAAATAGTTTTCATACATTTAAGGAGAGAAGAAAGTTGCACAAAATGTGTTCCTTACAAAAATTCACTTCATGGACGCTTTAAGGTACATGTGATTGATCACAAAACAACACAAGTCCGGTCAAAAGTAAATGCAGAGTCCTTTCACAAGTCCAGTCACAAGTAACAGGACATGAACAGTAACCAAGGAATGCGTTTGTCACAGCTCATAGGTTGTGAGTTGATTTGGGACTGAATGACTTGTGATTGACTTGTGATTGACTTGTGATTGATTAGTGATTGACTTGTGATTGATTAGTGATTGACTTGTGATTGATTAGTGATTGACTTGTGATTGATTAGTGATTGACTTGTGATTGATTAGTGATTGACTTGTGATTGATTAGTGATTGACTTGTGATTGATTAGTGATTGACTTGTGATTGATTAGTGATTGACTTGTGATTGATTAGTGATTGACTTGTGATTGATTAGTGATTGACTTGTGATTGATTAGTGATTGACTTGTGATTGATTAGTGATTGACTTGTGATTGATTAGTGATTGACTTGTGATTGACTTGCGATTCTTCACAAGTACCTCAACTACAAAAGTGTTACAAACGATTGAAAGACCTATCTACATTTTCCCTGATGTTCCGATGTAGGTTCAGAAGGAGCTTCTGGACACAGAGCTGGAGTTGTACAACCAGCAATGCGACGGAGGGGACGCTTCTGAACTCTACAAGCGGGTTGCCCAGCTCAAGAAAGAGATCAGTACACGCAATGCATCACTTAACTACATGAATGTGAGTCTCAATTCTTCACACTTCCCCCAACATCAATGAGTTACTTTTGATCATCAATGAGTTACTTTTGATCATCACATTAAAGGCAAAATGGAAATCACTAAGTTCAATTTCAAACAATGTTTGATATATGCTTGTAGTCTTTTGCAGTAAAAAAACCTTCAGATTTGGCATTGCTACATGGATCTACCTAATATTAATACTTGCAAATCCTTTGGATAAAATCTGTTTTGATGAACGTATTTAACAGAAGTTTAATATTAATTTAGTGGCAGGGTATAAAATTTGACAGCTATGTTCAGTTCCTATGTCCAGTCTAACTACATTTAAATTAAGTTAGGTGAGGAAGTATGGAAACGACCACAAGAAAATTCTCATCTTATTTTTCTTGTGGCTTCTTGATTAAAAAGATGTAAAATATTCAAATACGTGTAAATGTTACTCTCGATAGGTTTTTGCTCAAGTGTGACTAGAAACCAACCATCTAAAAAAAAGAATAATTCATGAGACTTTTTTATTTTCTGGGTTGTTACAGGCTCAGGCAGCAGCCAGAGGCAGTGCCCGTGGGCGCGGTCGAGGGCGGGGCCGGGCCCGACGGCTCAGCCACTCCACCACTACCATTGACAAGCGGCCTCGGATGCTGGGCATCAGTGGGTTTGATCCAGAGGATAAGGATGAAGTCCTGACACACTTCAGTGTGAGTATTAAGGATTTGTTTCCCAACCCCACAGTTTGAGAAACTAAAGCCTGTTCAATGTCATTTGAAAGCTTTTATATTTGCAGAAACATCTATCTGAAATTCTGTGTTATTTCTACATCAGTGTCGTATACTCTGTCTGTGATTTATAATAAGAATCTGCATTTTGAAAGATAATGAATTTATAGATTTGAATTCATATGGTAGGCTTTAATGTTTCCTACTTTTCCTACTTTTTCCCAGTTTTTTTTACCTTGCGCCTACTTTTCCTACTGTTTTCTTGAAATTCCTACTTTTTCCTACTTTTTTGTCCCACAACTCCGAAAAATGAAACCTCATTGAATAATATTCAACACACTGTCACATGTAAATCACACAATGAAGGGCTTGGGTGCAGGAGTACTGCAACTGTACTTCCAAGAGCTTAGTTGAGGATGGAGCACAAGTGTTGTGAGTACAGAACATGCCAAATGAGGCTTATGATGCTGTGAACATGGATGGGTATCAACGAAAACTACTCCTGAAAGCTAAAAAAAGTCCTACTTCTATCCTGATTTTCTCCTCCAAAGTGCTACTTTTGTCCTGTTGGGTTTTTTTGGGGGTCGTACTGTTTTCCTTCTTTTTCTCCTGGGTTTGCTTGAATGCCTGATGGTCTGTAATATTGCTTGACAGCATCAATGCACTCATAGCTGAGCTGATCTTTTATTCATTGTATAACAATTGGTGCTTCTTCTGGACAAATTAAAGCCCTACTGAAACTGATGTATATTTTTATCACATTTGCAGGACCTCGGTGAGATTGAGAATGTTGACTACGATGAAACTGCACACTCGTATGTTATTGGCTTCAAGACAAGAAAAGAGGCAGAATTTGTAAGTATTTTTCAAGACATTAAGAAAATGTGATCATGAACCAGTTACAGACTTGTTCATTTGAAATCGCTGTTCACAAGGAACAAACTTCGGAGATCTTTGGCCAATTCCGAACCCAATTTTATAGCTCTGCTTACAGTGGAATTCTGCTTTATGATCAACATTCGGTTCTTTAACCCTAACCCTCCAGGGTATTTTGGCTAGAAACCCTGCTAAGCGCAGCTGCATGCAACACTTGTCAAAATGACAAGCCTGCTCAGTGCAGCAAGATCCATCAGGTCCAAAATCTCAAGGCCAAACTGCCTCAGAGTCTGCAGTCCCCAACTGCAGCAGGATACAACTGTGGCATTGTTTAATGGGACTAGCTCTCATTGTTTCAGAATTGGCCGTCTTTACACAGGTGTTGATGGCTCAATGCAGCAAGGTCCCACGGCCTTTTAACCCGGCCTGATGCACTGTGTTTCATCTGGCAGGGTTAGGGTTAATGAACAGGACTCCCGAACGAAACATAGTAAATCGTGACGTAATAAACAGGACTCCCGATGCAGCTTAGTATAAACGAGTCCTGTTTATTACGTCACGATTTACTATGTTTTGTTTGCTGCCCCCAACAACGACTTTTACACAAATTGCACGTTGGGGTCGAAACAGGACCTAAAAAACAGCTCTCAAAAGTACCTTTTGTACTCATTTCATGACGGACACAATAGTCGTTTTTATTTCACCACACCTTAGGCTACATATACCCGAAAAATGACGGAAATGTCGTCGAGCATTCCACAACCTCTTTAAAGCTGCAGCACAGAAATCCGTATTTATGAGATGCACACTTGTGCACAAACTAAAATTTCTGAAAATCCAACAAACTCCGCTCATTGTTGAATTTTTGGCTATAACTGGTGGGCATTCTTGCTAAAAGTAAGCAAATTGTCGTTTTTGCCGAGCAATTTTTGTTGTGCTTTGCACTATTTCAAGCCTAGCTGTGCCTTAAAATCAGCATCAGTTATCTCATAACTGAACCATCTCAATCAATTGATCCCAAAGGCTGTGAAGAAAGGAGGCATGTTCAAGGGCAAGCAGCTACACATGGTGTGGCACACCCCACGACAGAACCCCCTGGCTGGGGAGGCGGAGCAGCCCGACTTGGAAGAGGACGTCATTGAAGTGGGCGGCGAATTGGAAGATGATGAGGTCAGTCAAAATAACATGTCATGAATATTCATTTACGTTAATCAGATCAGTCAAGTGTGCATGCCATGAATATTATAAGGGTTAATTAGACGCCTATACATTGGAGTTGGCCAGTGCAGAATAGGTATTAGGTAGAAACACGAATTCAGAGGCATTGTGTTGGACAGCTGCTTGGACAAAATGAGGTCAATCACATCTGCATGTGATGAATATTCATATAGGTTATTTTAATATTTATATATTGGAGTCGGCCAATGTAGAGTGAAATTGGGCCCTGTTTAATGTGTTAATGTGACCTCATGACATTTTTACCGACAGGACCTGGATGACATTAACGATGATGATCTCCTCCTGGAGGATGATGAAGAAGATGATGAGGATGCGGAGAGCCGAGGATGGCGTCGATGAAGCCGCGCCTATGTGCCACGCCCATCTGCCACACCCGTTTCAGTGTCTCCGTATCACCAATAGATAAGACATATCTACGTAGTTTTGTAGGGGGTAGTATTAGGGGCACTTCTCACAACTGGATGTGTGGATTGATTTGCGCAACATGTGAAAACACGGGAGACCTTGGTACCTATCAGCCATTTTGGTCTGGTTTCCTGAAGACAAAAATGAAAAACGTTGTTAAGATGCTGCTTCCATGAATACAGATTGTGGTACCAGCCTATTTTTTTCTTGCGTATATTCCCTTGAGTCTCTTAGACTTTTGATAAAATAAACATAGGACTTAAATTCAAATTCAAGTCTATTTTCCCGAAGCACCACAGTCAGTGCCCAGTTTCAGAGAATAACTTAGCAGAAAGTGTGTTTGCTTTCCAATTTGCAGCTGATCACATGCAAATAGAATGCAAATGGAACCACTGATCTCTATATATGAAGACTGGATAGCATATAGAGAACCACAGACGAAGGTCATTTGAAGCCATACTGGGAGACCGGTTGTGTTCTATAAGGACAAGTTGCCGTCTTAGGCAGTTGTGATTCATTTTTGTAACATCGTTGTTCACCTGGTTAACCTTTTGTCCACCACCACCACTGACAAGGATTCACAGTTTTTGAAACATCATGGTTCACTTTTGGAATGTCGCAGTTCACTCGTTGCGACGTTTGGAAATATACTCACGACGTCCTTTTTAGAACATCTTTTTATCTGTACGTGCACAAAATACAGGTCAATTCTTTATATTTTATAATCAGGACGTCCTTTTTAGAACATCATAATCCGTGTACGTGCCCAAAATACGCGTCAATTCTTTCTACAGTGTGCGCTGTGTCTTATCTATTGTATGTATGAGTGGAACGTTATATCGGCAGCCATTTTTTGAAGACCAGAGGGAACTGGTTAAAAAGTGAAAATTAGTAAATGTACCGCGTATGAGCATACGCTATCCAGTCTTTATATAGAGATCGGTGCCCGGAATCCATTTTGGAAAAGAAAAGTATAATTTGCTGAGTAAATCTGTGTGCTGGTGCCATTGGATTCTGACATTGTGATAAGTGCCCTAACATCTGCCCCAAAATTGTCTTTTTGTTTATAAATTTTTTTTGTGGTGGGTTCGCTTGCAAAGTTGGTGTTTTTGCTTCAAGTTGTACCCTAAAATTTTGGAAATCCTTTCGTTCTTATCCAATGATTGGATAGGTTATTGAAAGAATTCCCCAATGTGAACGTATTATGTTTTAAATCATAGTCACATGATTTTCCTAGAGGAAAAAAATCTGTTTGAGAATTTGTTAGCATTTCAATACCAACCTGGCAAGTGTCGCGAGAATTTTTTTTTTTTATTAAATCTTAAATTCTGTTAGTAAGAGTATGATTTATTGATTAAATTTGACTTTTTATCCTATTCCTGTCACAGAATATGTCATACGGAAAATTGGTGAAACATTTTTTTCATTTCAGTAAAAAAAATGTTTCACCAATTTCTGTTTTAACATCAGTTAACATAGAAAAAGTTGCCATTTATCGTTAAGCTTGCGGTCCCTAATTCATAAGTTTTAATAATTTGAGTTTGAAATACAGGTTGAAATAATGAGAACAGATTTTCCGATTATGAAATCTGTTGCAAATGTACATATCTTGAACCAAACATTTGGAGAAAAAAAATAACTGGTGGAATTTGTACAAATGACAGATGATTCTTTGGGTTGTAATGCCCAGGAATCATCTGTTTGCATCTCTGTCCGTGTTTGGTTGATTTTTGTGAAGAATGAGGCATTGCTCGGAGTGGAAGCACGGCATCATTAGAAGTGCCTGTGAATAATATTTATTCAACGAAAATAGATATTTATCTTTAGTTCCTATTTTCAACATTTCCCAGGGAGAGTTTGTGTAGCACGGTATGTACACATGCTGCAGATGCATTCGCTACATTTTTGGTGACGCCCATGCAAAAAAAATTATCGTTTTTATGTTTTATGAACTTCTCTTTCTCAAGTGCTTGCCGTCCTACAGGGTGTCCACCCCCCCCAAAAAAAGAAGCCCAACCGAACCCTTAAAAGTGCCCTCTTTTTCACAGCTTTAAAAAACATAAGTCAAATTTATTTTGATTTGTCCATAAACCTTAATTTGTTAGCTTCAATATACTGAAAACACAATTTCAGTCGGTTCAAGACTTGTTGAGTTGTGTCTAATTAAACGAAGATACTTTTTTATTTTGTCAACGGTTTCTGATGTTTGACTGCTGCAATGATAATAAGGTCCGAATCTTGCATCTATGAAAGAGGCAGTCATTAAACAAAACAGTTTTTTCAGGACTACCATGTCTTCTGTTGCCAAAAAAAGAAGAAAAGAACCAAATAAAGAGAAAGAAACAGTTCAAAATTAAAGAAACAAACCTATCCTCTCCCCAAATCCATTACATTCCTTATAAATGACAGTTAAGATGGCAGACAAAATGAAAAGCAACACTTTTTTGAATTGGCCTTAACTCAATAAATGTTTTTCCGATTGGAAAGATTTTTTTGTTGCTGAACAGCTGACGAACTATACTTTTCAAAAATTGTATCAATATTTCTGATATATTTTTTAGAAAGCTGTGACAAAGAGGGCGCTGTTACATCTGATATAAGACCCATAAGGAAGGATTAGTTTGTATGGCAATGTGGACTGATTTATGGACATTAGATGATTGGTTCTCCAATGTCTGAACCCAAAGAATGCAAGCGTACAAAGTTTTAGTGAATTCTCTGCTGGATTAATTTATTTGCACATGTGTCCTGTTTAAGGAGGGGTAGCATCTTTTAAGGAAATACGTGAGGTATTTGAGTGTGCTTTTTATCAACTATTTTGAACCTGTTTCTGTGTATAGTTTCATGTAAAGTAATTTGTGTTTGTTTGTACAAACTGACATATTTTAGCAACCAAAAATAAATAAAAACTACAGTTGCTGTTGTGGCAAGGGCTGAAAAATCCAGTATGTGTGATTGCAAAGCTGACAAATTTGCATAAAAGGAGAGGCAACCTTAAAAATTGGGTTTACTTTCAGGCATGCAACTTTTCCTCGGATCTGCAGATTTCCTTGTTTTTTTACTTCTCATGAATGCCATAACAAATTGAAAAACACTGTACAAAGTCTTGTGTGGTTTGTAATGTCCTAATTTTTTTTCTCTAAATTCCCAGTTGCATGCCTGTACTTTACGTTTTACTGTGTTGAGAATGATTGTTTACAAAAAACAACAACTATCCTTTCTTTATTTAAAACAAAGAAACTCACAATGTCAGTTTCAACAAACATTACACAATTTATGTAATATTGTTAAGATTAGATCTTAGTGCTTATTTAAAAAAAAATGCAACCTGTTTACTCCACATGGTTAGATCTTTGTACTCTTATAAGTAAACATTGTAATACATTGTTTGCGATTGTATATTGAATGAAGTTAAAAGAAAAGAAAAGATTAAAAGATAGAAAGAAAAAAATAAGATAAGAGAAAAGAGAAAAGAAAAGAAAGATCAGAAAAAAAATAAACTGGTCACATTTTGAAAAGAACAAAAAATAGGAAAAAAAGAAGAAAAAAAAAGAGAAACAACAAGTTTGAATGATTGTGGCCAGGTTGAGTTTGATCAAAAAAAGAAAGAAAAAAATACTTTCTGAAAGTTCAGAAATGAAAACCAAAAAAAAAAAACCAAACAAATTCACAAAAGAGGTTAGTCTTCATGTCTGCTGAGCTTGAGAACATCTGACGACATATCTATTCACGTAGATATTTCTCCCTGAAGATGAAGGACTGGTGCCAAGTCTACTCTCTGCATTGTTCAAGATCAAGATTGCCAGCTGATTGTCCGTCCACAAGTGTTCCAAACCAGTTGACCAATGGATCTGTTATATCCGGTCACAACCCGCCACGCCCACAGTTAATCTCTTAATCCAACTTGACCAATGGATCTGCTTTATCCGGTCACACTGAACCACGCTCACAGTTCATCCCTTAATCCAACTTGACCAATGGATCTGTTATATCCGGTCACACTGAACCACGCCCACAGTTAATCTCTTAATCCAACTTGACCAATGGATCTGTTATATCCGGTCACACTGAACCACGCCCACAGTTCATCCCTAAGTCCAACTTGACCAATGGATCTGTTATATCCGGTCACACTGAACCACGCCCACAGTTAATCTCTTAATCCAACTTGACCAATGGATCTGTTATATCCCGCCCACAGTTAATCTCTTAATCCAACTTGGCCAATGGATCTGTTATATCCGGTCAAACCTCATCGCTTGTCCTCTTGGAGTGTGCGTCCATCTTCAGAAGGATCTTCAACTGCTTCAGTGATTTGGATATGTAACATCTTGCACGAGACTCAAGCCACGCCCAAAGATCCCATGCCACGCCCAAAGATTCCATGCCACGCCCAGATGCGTACAGCACTGTTTGAGGTAAGTTCAAATAAATAGCAGTTTTAATTATTACTTCAAAGTCTCTCTTTAATACCTTTCCCGAAATATCATGTTAATTGCTGAATTTTTTTTATAGCTTCCCCAACAGGTCCTCATATGACGGATGCAGTATTGCTGTTCAATAATATCTAGCACATAAAAAGTTGGAAATCCAATCGGCAAAAGATTAGTTTTAAGACCTATCTAATCAGTAATGTAAGTAGGACAATTCTCGGGTGCACATTGGTTTCATATTGCATTTCAACTTCCCTTACAATTTCATTTCCTGTAATATGACAGCTGAAGGTCTTTTGGTTCAAAGAAATGCGTTTCCTATTTTGGCTAGTTTGTCCCTGCTACCTTTGACAAAATTTGTTTAATACTTCCTCTAATATACTGCTTGCCCCTTGAAAATATATTGATATTGACCAGATGCGAAGTTTTACAGGCATTTTTTTCTAAATTTAAAAAAGGACTTATCTGTTTCAACTCAACTGAAGGTCACTGACCTGAAATATTCATATTACAAGAGATAAACGCCGTTTCCGATTAGAACGAAATCATATTTGTTGTTTTTGTCTTCTCAGTTTCTATAATTACCACTTTTCCAGGACATTGAGCAATGTGTGGAAATCGTCCATATGCGTTGAATGATAACAAGAGAATATTTTGCACATCTAAAGAAATATGCATCCACTTTTCAGACCTTTTTTTTTTTAAGCGAACCTCATTCTGGGCAGGTGTGAAAACTGCATATAATATTTTGGCTGGTCTCACTAGGCAAATATTTTCTGCGCTTAATAAATGGGTCATTCCATAAATTTTGGTCCAAATGTGTTACACTTGACCTGTGTAATTTGCCATGCAAGTATCATTACAATTGACTTCTCACTATTTTTTTTTTATTTGTTTGGTACCGGTAGGTACTTTACTTTACATAGAAGAGATAGAAGGCATTAAAGAATGTGTCCAGAATAACAAGATCTTAAACATGTCAGATGTAACAGGGACACAAAAAACTGGGACCCGAATATGTATGGAACGACGCAAATTTCTCTGCTTAACTGCTTCCTGAATTTGACCCCAGATTTCAAACCCTATCATGCAGCCCTAACCAACAGCAAAATCCGACACCGTAATTACAGTTACTTAGGATTTTCCAGTGTTTTCTTTTTACAAGACCGGACACGGATTATTAGCTCTCTTGCAGATCGCCGCGTCCCTAGAGACAACGGCGTAGCCGCCGCCAACGGACCAACGACGTGAAATGGCACAGTGCATAGACTGCCTCGAGCCCCGGATGAATATCCATGGCAACCAGGCACCCGGTAACAAAAAAAAATGTGAGACTTTACATTTATTTGCGAAGGGCGCTTGTTTGTAGCTTGGAGTGGTTTTTGTTAGGGAAGCTTGTTTTCAGGCGTGAAATTATAATCTGACGTTGGTTATAAAACAACGTCTTCGCACTTGGTGGCAATAATGCAATCATAATCATATGAATGATTATCAGAATGACTAAATGCTATCTCTTGCCATCTTGATATTGGTTATTTGAGAACCCTTTTCTGAATACTACTTGCTAGATTTTTGTTATCCTTTTTTTTTCAGTTTTGGGGAAGAATGCCATACAAGGACGTCACTAATTTTTCCTGCAGTGATCTATCAGCCATCAGAAAGTGTTAAACATGTCCTAAAAAGTCAAATTTGTCACAGACAATATTGGAGCATTTACTGAGAAAACACTTGGATTTTTCAGGCCAGTATCACAGGTTTTGTGCTCAGGGTGTCAAGTGATGTCCAGGTATGGAAGTCTTTCCCAGTTTTGTTGTTGCCTTTATTTTGCTGTTGCCTTTAATGCAATGCTATTTAAATGTTTACAAATCAACATGTGAATTGTGAATCTTTCCTTGAACTTAGTAGACACATTTTGATGATGAGGGTTCACTCAATGTTGCTGAATTGTTGATCATTGGTATTGTTTTGTCACTTCAAGTTTTAACTTTAGTCTCATAGTATGAGATTTGATGTTTCAGAAGCAGTGCATGGACATAAACTGAGCTGAAATCTCCCGAAGCCACAGCTGGAATGAAGCCGAAATTTGAAGGGGAAAAAAATACCCCTATTTGATCTGCCCTAATGGTAACTGCACAGTAGCTAAAATGCAGTGCTTGGTGGGACAACTTTTCAATTATTTCCTGCAGTACTGAAAGCTCCTTTAAAAGGGGGTGTGGCCTTGCACCTGTGAGTGATAGGGCAGTTATACTACACGACAGCTTGGCCAGTATTGCTTGTAGTGGACAATCCCCCTGATGTATCTGGTACTTTGCTACCTTAAATATGCATGACAGGTCATTATGTGTTGTACCTGCTCAATGATAACATGGCGTTGGTACACACAACTTAATTCATAAAAAAATTATACCCTTACCTATATGTAAATTTAGTCATAAAAATGGTGCATTCGTTTGTTGATGTATGAAAGAGGAAGCAAAACTGGCTATTGCTGAAGTAATTCCATCGTAAAATAAGTTTCATGTTGTATTTTTTGATGATATTATGAGGGAGAACATTGTTTAAAAGATATTTTGTCTACAGATTTCATTTGTTAGGAATTCATGTACATTGAACACAACTTGACAATTGTCAAGATTTTTGGCTGGACTAGTTTCTTTCTTTTAGAAAATTGTCATTTTTTGATTTCAAATGTTATAAATATATAAATTTAACAGAAAATGGTATCCTGATATAAGGCCAAGTAAAAAAATAAAAACAGTTGATCGTCGCCGCCCACTTCCTTTTTCGAGGCTGCATCATTTTTAATTTTTTTTTAATTCAGGCTTTACATTTTTCAAAGACGTTTCTGAAGTTTAGATGCTTCTAAAAACTTTACTAATATTCAATAAGCACTTCAAGGTTTTGTGGTCATCAACTAGTAGACAACTACCAAGAGTTATCAAATAAAAAAGGCCTCCTCCCTTTTAAGGCACATATCGTGTAAGCTAAATATGGTCATTTTAGCCCATTTTTCAAAAAAAATAAAAAAATAAAAAGGCCCTCATCCTCCTTTTTGAAGAAAAAAACCCCGGATGATCAACTGGTATTTTTTCTACATGGCCTAATGGGTTCTGATCTAAGATTTTCACTAAATTGTGTAAATTTACAGAGAACTTTAGAAGCATTGAAAATTATTTAGGCCTGTGTGCTCCTTATAATTTCTTATATTTATATAAACTCTGTAGGTTTTTTTTCTTTATACCACTTTAATGGGTGTTGATATTGCATACCCTCTTTTGTCACTGTATACATATGGCAAGTTACAGGATACAATTAATTTCATATGTAACTAGACCTGTGTTTGTATAGACACACAGTAAATTACTTGAGTAATTTTACAAGAAGCAGAGATGATGTCCACTGTTTTACACTAATCATCCGAAGCACGAACCACAGATGTCTCAGCTTTAATTGTTCGCCTTTTGTGCCCTCGAAAATGATCAAAATCGTCTGTTTTGATGAGGAAATGTTTTACATTTTAATTGCAGTTGTCTCGTCTGCGTGCACGACGTGCAGATTAAAATGAAACTGTTCGTGACTTTGTTCATGTAAATAACGGGGACTTAACGGAAAACGAGGAAGTACAAATTGGTCTGGAACGGAAACCAATACATCGTGTCCACAACTTCTGGGAAATAATTAGTAAAATCCGGGATCATGTCTCACACTGTACGTAACTGGGTCACAGACATGTAAAATATTGATGATGCAGCATTGAGAAAATTGAATTGGTCGGTGGATTCTTGACTGAGCTTTTCTTAAAGTGTGACTACATTAACTAGATAGAATGGACGTTGGGGACGCTCTTCACATGTGCCACTGGTTGTGCTTTGGTGTTTGGTGCTGAGTAATGCTGCTTGCATTTCTGTCTGGTGTCTGCACATTTCTGTTTTGTTTATCAACAAAGCTCGCAGCGGCATGCTCAAACAGAGAAATTTGGTTGGATGAATTGCTACAGTCTGACATACTCTGTGAGGATAGCTATAGCTGGAGATTCTGTAAGTAGACAATAGTAGTATTTCAAAGAGTGTGTGTATTCAAAAATTTTCCTGGTATTTCGAGTGAAACGTCCGTACTTAATATTGAACTAGCAATTGCAAAGACGTTACACTGTCATGTTTAATATAAAATATCCTGTCTTTGAAATATTGGCCAAGTTGAATTGAAATATTATGATTTTGATTATATAATAGATACACATGTAGTAAAAAAACGAGCATAATTAATACTGCTAATACAAAGAACGTGAAACACAAGACTAAACCCTGTGTGCTGGGCGACTGATCTGACGAGATGCAATAAAATCGTCAAACTCCGACATCACATACCACACGACAGCGCACAATTCCTACCCATCAATATCTGTCAAAAACGGCATAATTATGCAAACACCGTGCAAAAACAAGATGATTATTTTGAAGACAAACTTCTCAAGCCCCCAGAAGCGAGATTTCAGTGTTGTGTTGGGGTTACATGAGGAGTATGTACTGTATGCTTTGGTTTGACCGCAGGACGAGGACTACAGCAGACGAATCGAGCGAAGCAGACGATTCGAGCGAAGCAGACGATATTTCCCGCCATTACACAAGGTGCACGGCGCCCCATTGTCGCAACACTAAACGCTACAGGTGAGTCCAAAATTAATATTTCTTAATGAAAATAGCGTAGTCCTACCGAAATGTTCACCAAAACCACGTGTTTTTATGACGTGTGTTAAGCTTTCAGCAAAATTGTGATGCCATATTCGATACTGTCGTGTCAATTATGATATTTGTCAACCTGTTAATTTCAACACTTGCTTCACGTTATGTTTGTACACGTATAACCTTGTAATATCGCGGCGGCGTGTACGCGTCTCCATGGTTGAGTAATTATAGAAGTAATGATCTTCAGTTGCCTCCGAAATAAAAAAAAAAATGTGTAGGATCATACGCGTGATTGTTGTTGCGTTATTCTGAATTGCATGAAGAAGTGAAACTATTATTTCCCTGAAGGACAGTGATGTATTGAAATAGGCATCGAAAGCCAGCAGGTCTCTCTGTAATTCTCCGTATTCATCCTTATATAGTTATTATTATTGTGTGACATATGGCTTTTGGTTCTGTAAACGAATGATAATAATTTGGTGTCTGGTTCAATTGTGTCTTTAATAGATCCTGTTTATGTACACCAATGAGGTAAAGATACTATCAAATACCAAAGGGGAGACTGGGCACTCATCTGTACCAAAATGGGAAAGGGTACCTGACTATAATACTGTATTTTAAGTGGTATAGGAGGGATTGATAGCATCTATTACGAATTTAAAATTAGTGTAGATTTATGCTGATGTGAAGTTTATGTTGAGGATCATAAATATTAAACCAGTCATAATGCTGGTTTAAAAAAAAAAAAGAAACACGATATTTTTACAATTAAACTGGACATGTTTTATTTGAAATGACTGATTTCCCTCAAGATCATAAATATCGATGGACTGACTCTTCCAATTTCCAAAATGGACTATTAAGCTGATTTACCGAAGCCATCAAGTGCTTTTTACTATCAAATGACAATGGATTGGCCTATTATAGTTTAATGGAGATGGTTTTGTGAAAATTAACGCATGATGTATAGGGTCCATTAGCTGGTACAGTCGGACATTTTGTGAGGACAGTGGACTGTAATATCGAAGCGGGGAAATATTCTGATGCTTCACAAAACAACACGTGTGAAATTGATGTTGTGCATGCATTCCCGACAAGTCAGACGTGAAGTGCTTGCGCACTGCGCAATAATCTTGACTGTCAATTTCAACACTGATACTATAGCTTGGCCAAAACGGCACATGTATTGCACAGGTTAAACCTCACGCGAGGTTTCAAGTCATCTTGGGGAAAGGATGGTTCTTCCCAGGCATTTATTTTTGTTGTCGTCAGTAGTATTTCCCCGTAAAACTGTGACGGATCCGCGGTCCATAGGGATTCCAACACCAAGCCGATTACGGGGCACAGCCACCCGCGAGTCTCGCTGGCGAGTCGCCTGCGACGGGGTCGCGCACGATGTCGGGGGAAATAATAGCTTGTTGAATCACAAGAAGGATGGTTTTGTATGAGCCACATTGTTTAAAAAATAGGTCGCTGCGATTGGGGATGTTGCCGATGTCAGAATAATGTATAATGCACAGTATGAGTGGTCACATCAAAATACTTCACCCACGTGCACCTCATGATCGGTGCTGAATTTTGTGGACACTGCAAAATTGAAACAGAAAGGGGTTTTAAGTTTGGCACGTTATATCGGGCCTTATTTTGATGCGCATAACACAGTAAATCACTAAATATGATTATGTTATTGCATAGAGTTGGTTCATTTTCCATGCTTCTTTGGCTGAATAACGGTAAGTTAACTCGCAGATACAATTATATATTTATCGTAAAATTTACCATATTGGGCCATCATGTCCTCGACTTGTGTGAACGAAAGCATAACTGACATTTTAGAGATACCCAGATGACCATGACAAGTAGAATTTGAGTAATATTCTCCCATGTTTTCTGCATCAAAGTGGAAATGGAATATAGGAAATCGATTTCAATCATCCCCAATACTGAATTATAGGTCAAGGAAATTAGGAAACGTACACTCGTAATTGAACATGCACGTGAAAGCCTGGCTCATTCAAATCCATCACCAAAATCAGGGGAAATTCTGGCAATGCGTTCAAGTGTACAGCTCGGAAATGACGAAGCGAATAAGTGTCGATCCATGCAACCGAGTACGGCCTTTTAGAAGTGGAGCATTATTCCATCTAGCTCCCGTATTCTGGTTCATACCTAGTACTCTGTTCGTTTCCTGTACCAATCGATCAGATAGCAGGATCACACAACCCACAACGCCCGGGGCCACTGAGCTAAAACCTCGCCACACTATAAGCCCGGCCACTTTGGAAAATGATATAATATCTACGGAGGGGTGGGGGGGGGTGGGAGAGAGAGCCACACAAAATCAATAAAAACACCTAGTATTGTGACGCCAGGCGTTGCCATGCCAACCGCATCCCAGAGCGAAGGAACCCCATTTTTTTTTGGCGGTGCTAATAAAATAGGGTGGCACGCTTGAACCTTCGTGATTCGTCGTGTACGTTTTATCAAATTATATTTATTATGTACATTGTATCTCTGCATCTTACTTTCATCACTTTAACTCCAACCTCATTTTTATGTCAAACGCAGCGTCAGTTGGGTGTCACACAACCGAATTATCTCAGCATATCTATCTAAGATCACGTACGGAGGGACAGAAATTATGGCACGGAGCTTTTTCAGAATTTCTCTCGGTGGATGAGAAAAGGGGACCTTTGGTCGGCCGATGGGCCTCTGTGTTTGAACAGCCGCGCGATGCTCAAACATTAGCGTGTAGTTTTACCAGTATCCTCTAAAAGAAAAAAAAAGCTATCGTAAACGAAGACGCACTAAGGCAGCCTAGTCAGATGACACTAAACAAAGTAGTCTTTTCACCAGAGGGCCGAATCGGGCGAAGATGGGTTTTTCCTCAATTTGTTTTTATCCAAAAGGGGTCGGGCTTCCATACAAGTTAGAGATTAAGATGCAATCTGCGTTTTGGTGGAGCATCTTAATGTTAATCCGCGAGGACACAATGGCGCCTGCAAGTTTAAAGGAACTGAATGTTTATATATAGTTTGCGACCAGTGCGAATATACCGAGTTGTTAAAAGGACAAAAACTGTTACAAGCAATCAGTATGTATCAAACGTTCGCATGCCAATTGCGGTGAATGGTTTTGCCATGATATTTAAAGCCACAAGAAAGCATGTAAGACCGTTACAAAATAGAGCATGTTGAAAATAAAATCTTGAATTTAAATGAGAAATAAGGAAATGTTCGCATCCCACTTGGTTTCAGTTATGGAGTCTTTCTTATCTTATGGTTACAATTTACGCAACAAAATAACCACAGGAACCTGTTGGTTAATTTTCTGTCGGCCTAATCTTAAGTTTAGAAAACGATAGTTGCGTTGACTAAGTGCCCGTGTTGAATACTTGTATAGCGCCCTCTTGTGTCTTCTTTTTTTCTTGTTTCCTTTTTTCTTGCCGTTTAAAATATTGCGAATAGAAACTGATGGAAACAAGCGAGCGCCACCAAGAGCCAGATGACGCGTTTTTCTTTTCTTGCTGAGCTGAGTGATTTTGACTTTTAACTTAGCAAATTCGAACTTAACTTTTGTTCTTTAAAATTGTAGGCCTAGGCGTGCACATCACCACAAACTATCGATTTGCGACTAATTGCTTTACTCCTGACTGTAAACAGCTCTTATTATGTACCAGTGTGCAGACACTAGAGGCGTTCAGAAACCAACTTGAAGAAGCTTCCATTTCATTCACCGAGCACGTTAACCCTAGATGTTTGGGGGGAAATGGCAATTATCCAAAAAATAACACGAGTAACTAAAGTCCTCGTCTGAATTTAAACTCCTCAAATGATTTGCCTTACGGCCATACCCATGATAAATTACCTATGATTGATTTCAGTGACTTCCACGCCCGCGCCTGGTCCGTGCGTACGTAGGCACGTGTCGCTAAGCGTCCTCTTCCCTAGACCTGACTAACAATTAATTTCCCTTTGACGTCTAATTTCTCTGAGATCATAATTTATTGGATTGATTTTGTGTAAACCAGTGGCCCTAGGTCAACATGCACATGGCGCGTGCGCACGGAACTTCAGGCATGGAATTTACGCGATTAAAGCTATGTTATTCCCGTCCGCCGAGGGAACATCCGCAGAAATTGGGTGACGGGACGGTTTACGGCCTAGTAGCACGATCCTCGATCCTGTCTGCCTGTCTGTATTAAATCACGCCCTCAACGGAGCCACCGAGTATAGCAAACGCGCATTGGGACATAATGGGAAGTCGGGATGTCGTACAGACGTGCATGTTCAAGAATCCAGTCAGTCAAGGGTGAGACGATACACCACAAGAAACAGAAATGATGCGAGTGCGCGCGGGAGACGTATGCGGCTCGGGAAAAAGATACCGTGACATCACCGGTTTGTTGTCATTCCATCCAGTACACTACCAGCAGTGTACATTAACTCATGCCAAAATGGTGTCATAGGGGCCTGATGATGACATAACCAACAAAACGCATGATCTTCATTTTTTTTTTTTTTGGCCGCACATCATTTCCAGTCGTCTCCATAAACGCATGCAGTAAGACTAAACAACTGCCTCGTTTCTTCGCGGTGCGATGCAATACTGGCTTTCTTTTTGCTTTCTCACTTGCAATAGTTTTGAGTCAATAATGTCAAACACATCACACGTCAGCCCCTATGCAAGATGTGTACCCAATTCAATGTCACTACATTTTTTTCTCGCCAACATAATCATGTTTTGTTCAATAACTTGGTCCGATGACTCACACTTGTCTGATCACAGCAGAACCCATAGACTCCAGTGATGCATGCTCAAGATGTCTTCAAGCCTTGTTTAGTTTGCCATTCTCTTCATTGTATTTTTACAGCAGTGGTTGTGTGCATGCTCTCGCAAAGAGCAAACCCAATTAAATTATACCCTTGTGCAAAGCGAAAAGAAACATAATATCTTGTACGGTTTCTACGGGATCAGTTTGTCTTTTGCAAAGCGCAGATTCTCGAATCAGGTCCGCGGGGCGAGGGGGAATTTTCACCTGGCGTCCGGCCGACTGGGCACGGGGAAATCAAGCACTCTCGGAGATGTCCTCGCAAACCTCGCCAATCTGCAGAATTGTCACGGTCTGAAGATAAAGTCTTTATCCCCTCGAACTGCTACTATGACGACAAACTCGTTGAGAGAGACTGAAAGATGAGCTGGGAGCCGCTTGAATTTATCAGCGTCTTGTTTGATCTTCGGATTTGGTATTCATATAATATGCTGTCGGTTATTTATTGAACAAATTAAACTTCTGGTGAGTGTTGGATTGGTAGTCTTGATTTCGTTTTTGTAAAAGCCTCCATCACAGAACATTGGAGTTCAATAGCCGAGCTTTTCAAATAGCCATTCCTATATCAACCTCACACTGAGCACTAATGTCATTGAAGCGAGGGGAAGAGGCTATATATTTTCCATCACGTGATTGGACTCGTCCATTCGTATCTTTGATGAAACGGAGACATTGTTGAAACACAATCATCTTCGATCTTCTAGACGTTTGATTCCATGTGAAGCTATCATAGCCCTAGCCTCGGTTTGGTCTTCAGGGGGAGAAAGGCGCGCGCTCTTTGCCTCGAATTTGTGACGTCGTGGGCACTTCCACACGGTCATTATTATACGACGGCTGTTTGAGTATATACTATCAGCTGAAGTATGGATTTCTTTTCCTCCATGTAAGTTCCAATTTCATTGACTGAATCTGGCTTCACCAATGCACATCACACACGGCACACTGCACACTCGTTTTCTCTGGTCTGTACCCCTGCTCTTTTGAAGAGCACATCGGACCGCCACCTTGCATCCCCGTATACCACGCACCATTTCACTCCCCTGCACACGCTCAGTCCCCTATTCACCAAAACAGGCACCAATCGTGTACATCTCGTGCATTCTACGCTCTACATCTTGCATTACGTCTCCGATCAATGTCCGTGTTTTGTTTCGTGCTCTCGTTTCCTCGGAGTCAGGAATTGCCCTCGTCTTCATTTTTCGTCGGTTGGCGGTACGCTGCTCCATCAAACAACGTAGCTAACCCCTCCTATACGCCGTTTACCACCCCAACCCCAGGGAAAAAAATAGACCCCTCATATTATTTTGAAATCACATCCGAGAGCAGTTCTTATTCCTCTGTGATAGGCGTGGAAAGAAACTTTATACCTTCATTTTGATTGAATTTCAATAGCAAAACAAACCCTCAGTGAGGGCGCACTGTGCGAGAGGTGTCTATATTCTTGCTCTTGCTTTTCCTTAAAAAAAAAATACACGTAGGCCTATTCTGTCTGCCTCTCCACCAAGCACTTAATCCTACAACTTGCCGCTTAAATAATACTCCCTTTTGCAATCCCTGGATCCTGTCTGTGCTGCATTCGGTCTTTGCACGCAGAAGCCATCAAGGGCGAGACTGTATTTGCAAAACAAGGACTTGTTGGCAATGATAATTGCTAATCTGAAGTGTAAGAATCCACTCAAAATGCCGAAGCTTGTCTATACTCTCACTTTCAAACCATTAGCGCATAGGCCAAATTGACCAGGAGGCAGTTTTGCCGGTACACCATGCATAACTTTGCACTTGTGAAGTGACAAGTACCGTAAAATGAGAGGTGTTCACTCGACGTTCCGGCCATTATGCCTTGGTCGTAATAGAAAAGACACACCTCAGTTTTTTTTTCTTCTCAGAATTACTTCTCTTTGGTAAGAGATGCATAGCCTCACATCTGACCAATGTAAGCGTCCATTTCCTTCGCCTTTTCCCGTTGTCCGTTATACCACCTATCTATATTCTCCGCATGCACCAGCCCTCCTCTACTCTGTGCACACTCATATACTGGTTGTTTTTACTGGCCCCAGAGGGTCACAGCCGGGCAGTGTTATCGTATAGTATTACCTCCTAACGCCAATGAATGGGCTACATCCGGCCCATTGTGTGCGCAGATGCCAGAAAAGACTTCCGGCGAATAGCCATTCTGAAACAACTGAATAGAGTTATGTGGGCTCTGGGAATATCCGTACTGATCCTTTCTTTTTTCTCTCTCTTAAAATTATTGTTTGCACTTCGAATTTGTTGATATGTCCCATACGGTTTGTACACGGCTCTATTTCCCTGCAGTTTCTTTTTTCCTTATCAGCCATATCTAACAACCACAGAAGCCGCTTACATTATCACAGGCTGCCGCTTGTCTCGCGGCCATCAAAATGCTTCAATCTGCAACGCAATTACGCCATTCAGTGTCAAAACCTCTCCAGATGCATCAGAATCCGCCTGCCTCCAGCCTGGCCCCTCTCGTCTGCCTCTGCCATTGTCCGCAGGGGTCGGTTGCCACGGCAACCGGGATGAACATTTTTGTTTCCGGTCTATTCAACACGCGCATTATCTCCTTTCGGGTCAAGGATAAGACGTGCATTATAATCCGATTTATATTTTTTCCCCTCTTCTTTTCCGATCGAAATTAATTTGTGGTTTCGTGACAAGTGTCTTCTGATCCAAAAGAGGAAAAATAATCTTGAATAATAATCATAACGGCAGACAGTCTTGGTGGCTGTCTTGATATGATACCGATTTTAAGGATGGACATTTTGTTTGGTTCCATACCGAAATGTCATTGTTTATACATGCAGGGCGAGTCAAAAAGAAAGCGACCTGGATTAATTATATTTGTTTCTTAAAAAGCAATCAAATTTGAAACACAATTGATGTATGTCTTAAAAGAGCATGTTCTTCCACTCATCTGGAAAACAAAATACTGAAATTGATCCATGCTATCAGACGTTATGCATACTTTTACTCAAAGAACCTATTTGTACAGCTGTCCAGGAAATGCCATTGAAAGCTATTGAGCTCAGTGCGAATTACATATTTTTATACAGGCATTGCATGAGGGATGACTGTCATTTTACTGTCAGATTTTGTATTTGAATGTGAGGAACAAGTCATTTTTTTCTTTGAAGATTGAAATATTAATGGCTGTTTGTATCTCTTTTCCTTTGCAAGTTTGTGTTTGTTCATTGGGGTGGGAAAGCGTTCATGTTTCATTGCATTTAACTGGTATTCTTCAGTTCGTAGATATAGAACGGTAAATGATCGGTGGTGGACAGCTGAATTTTGCGATCTTTTTATTAAAATAGATATAACTTGTAAATAAAGTTTGCAAGTTATGTGAAATTTTCAGTTACTAGTCAACAACATGCACTTAATCTCAATGTTATATATTTATGAAATGGACCGAGGCACATAATTATTTTTAAAAAAAATCTAATTCGGTCACTTTCTTGAAGTTGACTCACCCTGTACACTGCAGTGTTTTACAGTCCAGAAACTTTCTAGTGAGACAATAAATTGGAACGAAATAAACAAAACTGTTAATGCCAAAAAAAAAAATAAATAAAAAATAAACTACACCCGAGTTTCAGCTCTTAAATTCACGAAGGCACTTAACATTGCTTATCCCAGATTCTGCTCATGACCACGCAAGTTCAAATCTCATCAAGAAAAGAAATAAGGACGAAAACGGAATGGATTTTTTTATTGTTTGTTTTAAATGCATAGGTACTGGCGCGGTTCTACAGGGTGAGTCAAAAAACGAAACCCAAATGTCGGGACCATTGTTTTAGTGAAGTTCTGCATGTAGCACTTTCAAAATCTAGCATATGAAAGCCCAATTCATAAGGTTTTTTTTTAGTACAAGAATCATTCAAATCACTCATGTAATTTTGAAGTTACGGAATTTTAAACACCACCACCGTTTTATAGTTCTGTCCACGGATCAACAGAAGTTAAGCGTTCTTTCAGCAAAACGAAAACAAATCACATAGGAATTTGTGTGAAGTGTTTTGTTTTGCTGAAAGAACGCAAACCTTTTCTTGCGATCCGTGGACAGAACTTTAAAAAGCTCGTTGTGTTTAAAATTCCGTAACTTCAAAAGTACTTGAGTGATTTGAATGATTCTTGTACTAAAAGAAAGCTTATGAATTGGGCTTTAATATCCTAGATTTTAAAAGTGCTACATGCAGAACTTCACAAAGTCCCGACATTTGGGTTTCGCTTTTTTTGACTTACCCATAGAGAGCATAAATATTTCAGGGTGCTAGCAGGGGTGGATCCAGAAATGTTTGCAGGGAGGCGTGCTGAAATGTAGACCGTTTTTTCCCCCGGACACTTAGGCCTCCGAAAATCAATTGGGGTGGGGTTGGGGGGTGGGGCTCATACCATATTTCAATGGGGAGCGCTGATCAAATCCTATAGTCATGGACTCTATTACCTAATAATGTACAAATGCCCCCTTCTCACGACTTTTTTTTTAGGGGGAGACCGACCGCATGGACGTCACCTTATAACATTTGCTACTGCCATTTTTTTAATGGAATTTTTTGGGGGGGGGGGGCTAGACAAAAGTTATTTTGTTGTTGTTGTTTTTTTTTTTTGGGGGGGGCCCTAAGGGGGTTTAGCGCGCATGCGTAGGTATATATGTTTTTATTTAATTTCACCTTGCATAGCGGTTTAATGCCTCTTCCGTGAACTCACTGACTCCCCTGCCAATTTAAAAAAAAATTGCGGAGAAGAATATAATTTTTTTTCCAAATTACGCCGTCCCAAGGATGACTTTGCTTGGATGGAAACCATAATTGTGGAAATATCACAAGGAGACCGTCGTGCGAGCCAATCACTCCAGCGAAAGATGTGTCTATAGAGGTTCTTTCATCGGTTGAATTCAACTTGTGAAAATTACTCTTTGTCATAGAAATCCTTTCCTTCAACGCACTGATTATTGTACTTCCTCAAACTCATAATACTTCGACACGGTCACGTACATGTAGGCCTACAATGTATGGTGATTATTTAGGGCTCGCTGAATATTACTATAGGGAAAAGATAGTCACGGTTCTTATATTCCATCATGCATATTACGATAAAAAAAATGCAGGTATTTTTGTATGCTTTCATGAATTGCACAGAATATAGAAACTGAAACCTGTTTTATGGAAATTTACAATACTTAACGACTTTCAAGTGCATTTAAAATGTCTACAAAAAGTCTCCCTAGCTCAATACCTCGATCATCGTATAACGCTGCTGGATGGGTATTGATAAAAGTAATCAATTAAAAATCATGATGATATAAATAAAGATGAACTTGGGACGCACGACCAAAGAAAAACAAAAAACAAATAAAGCCCTATTATATTAAACGCGAATACTCAGTTCAAAAACAATTATATTTCCACATTGTACAGTCATTATGTACATCATTAGACCCTGCAAGTTGGGGTTGCAGTTGACGTAAGGATCTTAATGTCATGAGGCAAATTCATAATCAAACCTTAAATCATGATCTTTTCACCATAAAAGCTGCCTCTTCTCTCCGCTGTCGAACCTCATATCCTTGTCCCTTTATCGGCCGGTTTCTGCTTACATATTCATTACCTTTTCTTCGAATTACGAGCTTCTTCAAATCTAATTGTCGGTAGCCATTTTCGTCAACCTAATTTTTAAAACAGAAGTCAAATAAGCAGACGGGAATTTGCGTCCTGTAATTCAAGGAAGTAATGATTTGTCAAGCATGGAATTAGAAACCTTATATCATATCAGTTGTGAATTTTGTAATTTCTTTGTAGGCTTGTTCAAACGCACCATTTCCCCCACCCCTCCTCAGATTTCCAAGAAGTTTTTTTTTATGATGTCCATTTCCAAAAAGCGTTGGTTTAGGGTGAGAGGTTCACACACGTGCACACAAAAATTCATGTTTTTTTAAATTTAATTTATCCGGATGAGCTCGATTGATGTCGGGAGGGGGGGGGGGTTGTTGTCATCAACCCCCATTCACCATAGACATATGGCCAGGGCTTGCCTTTAATAGAGAAAAACAACACAAAACCACGAGCATTGGATATTTACGAGCAGGAAAGGTATTTTTTATCCAACCATGCACTTGCGCTTGCAAGTTGATGCAAGTTAAACAAAAAATCTAACACATCCGTTCATCTGCCGTCATTGATTTTTGCGAGGGGAAAAAAGTTATACTCTAGTCCCACCGATTTTCAGTTATAATAACCTGTCTGCTTTCTTTGCTTAGTACCAATGACAATGACCATATCCAAAGTGGTTCAATCGTCAAAACATCGTGTTTCAGTCCAGACAAGTCAGTATCCCCACGCGGGACTATTCCATATTATGGAACCCCTGACAAAATGTAATACAAATGTAACCATGGCAACGTAAATGTGATCTTTCTTTGTCAGGCATAGGCAAAAGGGCCTCAAACAAAACACAGCGATAGAAATAGATGCAACCGGCGCGCCATGATGGACTTCATTGTACAAAATTTGTAAGTCGTCAACAGCAAAACCAATCAACTGTGACATTTATTTGTGGCAACCAATGCTTATATGTTTGATGTTGTGTTTACCAGAATATGGCAGACGATCATTGCCTTGTAAAAAAAAACCATACAATTTTTATTTATGGGTTTTTATTAATAAAATAATAACGTGCACAAAAATGAAGTATCTTCAAGTTCATAAATATACATTATGGTAATGATTTTCCTGGAAATATTGGCCAAGAAAAGCGTAATTCGTCACTTACAAAACCGTCAGATGAATTTTTGTTAAAATGCCCTGCCGATGTTACAACTTGAATATTATCACACTATACACCTATACTACATGTCTCCATTACATCCATCTCTAGTGTCTATTAGATTGTGTAAATCTAGTTCAAAATGATTTCCTGGCGTTGTTTGCTTTCATACCATGTGGATTTTTGTGTGTTAAGTTCAATGTTCAACGGTCAAGTGGGTTTATACGTCAATTGCCAAACGGTATACTTGTCTTTTGCAATGGGTACAAACACGCAGACAAGAGAAATGTCACACACGAAGTCATGGGTGCACTGGGCCATTGTTGCCCAATGAAAAGATGACCCGTTTTTCACGAGGATTCCCCAACAAACTGAACAAAAAGGTCGACCCATTGTGCAAACAAACTCGCCCAAAAGAGCAACCCCTAAATAAAAAAAATCATATCTATGGTCATAGGCCGACTTGCACAGCTATTCAGACTGCATAAGTTGTGCTACGTGCATTTCAGTCGTTTTCGGCTGCTCAGGTCGATGGAGCGCATTTTAGCGGCAAGATCGCATCTTCTCCGTCTAGAAGGCAGAACTTCTGTTTCCAAGGAGTCAGGTATGCAAATAACTTCCCTTTTGGGTGGGAAAGTACCCAATCAGCGAGCGCTAAAAAACCTCCGCAATGAGCGTTTATTTTTGTGTGCAGTGTATTATGTACGTGTAGATTGTACAGCATGTCTGTGCGTTGTAATCCTATACCGCGTAGTGCATGCAGCACGCACGTTCGTTCGTTGACTCCGGTACCGGTTGTACACACGACGTTACTATACTCGTAGTCGTACTCATACTTAACGGAGAAAATGCCGATACGGGCACATATAACATGTCAAATTTAACAGGTTTACTTCAGCTTCATATTCGGTGACAGCATCTCCCAAGCCCGCAGAAACATCTCCGGAGCCATGGCTTCGGTTACCTTCGGTCAAATTATCGCCTCGGTGTTTTCCTTTTTCAGGGAGAAGAGTTGGTTTCTGAGGTGGCGAGGAGGGGACAAGCGTGCGGACATGGACGACGAATTGCAGGTAGGCTGAAGTTTGTGTTGAACGTTAGTAAACCACTGCACCACCAACGGCGACGTTGTGTGACAATATTATTATAATTTCACTTTTATTGGCGCCGTTTATGAAATATTCGAAGAGAATTGAGACCCAGCTTGTCCCTAGAATTACTACCACTAGTGCCACTACTACAGTTTTTATGTTTGTATCTTTTTGAGCCCGTTTACACGAATGTTTCAGCGAGGGTTTTGATGTCAAAAGTTTACGGTATATACCACCGAAACAATCGTAGTGACGTGGTCAACCACCGTGACTTGGTGAGGGTTGTTGTGGGTCGTTACCGGTATATCCCACTGGGGAATAGCCTGTATTTCCGGGATAAGGAAATGGGCATTGGCTATACCTGTGCTCCCTATATAACCCTGTAACTAGACCTATGAACGTGGCTACATACATGACATAGACACCATCCGTTTATATCTCTGGACTAGTGGACTTTCAAAATTTTCTGCAGTAGACATTCGTATGGGCTCCGTTTTTCCCTCGAATTTCTTTGGAATGACAGATCCTATGTCACTGGTTTTGGGTAAACTGTTGTGTTATGTAAGTACTGAACATACGTCATACAGTGCTCAGCCTTATCGCATAAATATCGTGTAACTTTGCCACGTAAGCAAGATGGCGCATATATTACCGTGAAAGTGCTTATTTTGTTAGGAAATACCAGTACTATCTCAAAATGTTTTTACCCCTCCATAGACTTTGTACACAACCACTGAAGTGGCGTGTGGATATATTACATTCTTTCTTTCATCTACGGCGTTGTTTTGAAACATCATTGTTTTTGTGTAAAAACAAGTAAAATTGCCTTCTTTTCCTGGGAAATAAAGTTCGAAATTGCATCAGGTCTGATTTCCATCTCGTGAATACAAAGTCACAGCGACAATGAAAGCATGGAATCAGACTAAGATTCATCAGGGTAAACATTTTGAAGTCACTAAAAACCACTCACTGCGCATGTTCAGTGCTGTGCCGGTAAAAGATCTAAAGTTTTATTGCAGCAAAAGTGTTAAGTTTATTGTTACACCTATGGTTAAAGTGAATGGAGATTTTCTGAATTTACAGCGAGACATCAATATTGATGTATCTGTGTTCATGATGAACCTGAAATGCATTATCTACATCTGATAACTAAACATGACACTTCTAATGAATTGCGATTCCAACACAATAGCAGTGTTTGACAAGCTAAAGAGTAAATTAATTGCAAAATACTTGTGTACAGACAGGCTTATCAGACACAAGCTTCCCACACACCCAACCTTGACAGTTCCTGAATTACTTCGCATAATGAATGAGTGTAGTCATTACTCTAATGGTTTAATAGCAATTGCCTTTACACACACATTTCGTCATTGTATCCAGCCCAGGGCCATTTCTTTCTGTCTGTGTTTACATATTGTTTGTGTACAACACTTGCAAATGGTGAAGAATTAAGACCTATTTTTGTACACTTTGAGTAAACACTCTCTGGTGTTGGTTGGTGTTGGACAAGGCTGAGGGTGGGATAGTATGTCCACTATGAGAAATTAAAGTTTAATCACTTGGCCAAACAAAGAGAGAACTGTAAGAGTGCAGCACTGCTATCTCAGTATCCATTCCTTGCTTACAGATCTAACATGGGAACATTTGCTTTTTGTGCAATTTTATTTTTCGTTTAAAACAACAAAATTGCTCAAAATCTTAAGATAGAGTGTATAACGACTAACTTGTTGAAGTTTCAGGTCAGTGAATACTAAACATGTTGAGAAAACGAAAAAAAGTTATGCACAATTTTTGGGTTCTCAAATTTTAACTGGATTCCATTGCTTATACACGTTAAGAAATTGATTGTTTAGAAAGATAGGCTACCATTTTAAACAAAAAAAATTCACAAATATTTAATACCAGTCCTATCTTCGCTTTGAGCATGTTGCGCAAGGATTTTCTTGTTAAATCATTGTACATACATGTACATTTCCAGGTAATTGCAAATGTCCCTACATGCCATTAAAAGTCTCAAAGACACAACTGCTCAAGTTGCAGGATTAAATATCAGATCTGAAAGCCAACAGGAATGGTTGGGTTAGTTGCCAGATGTGCATTTAGCAAAGCAACGGGGATCGGGCGGGACTAATTGAGGTCATTTTTAAGGTTGAACCTTTTGAGTAACTAACAATTTTTTGGACATTGCATTGTATACGCAAATGCTACATTTATAAAGGAGTGTCTGCCAATCCTAAACACTGCGTATAGAGTCATTTGGATACCAATACACGCAGGACTGCGTTAGCGTTTAATACAATGTACTGTAGTTTTTGAGAAAAACTTTCCCATTGTGAAAAAAACTTGCATACATGTAGGCCTACCGGTGCATGTATTTACCAGCGTTTACAGTTCAGTGAACAAGTTTGTACACGTACATGGTACATGTAATGTGTTCCCAAAAACTGTTTGAGTGAACAATATTGACAAATTTGGCACAGACTATGACTCGTGTACATGCACAAAGTCAATGCGCAGACACTGTGTGAAATTATGCCATTTGGCTGATAGGAAACTTGTGTATGTGAAATAATAAAAAAGAACTTGCACATAAGATTGAAATAAACCCGAGGGAGTTACAGGTTGAAAGAGAACTTCCCGTGTTTTGAAAAAGAAAACCATTGACAATATCCTACAGTTTTAATTTCGATAAATATTGAATTTGACAATTAGAGGCTCTCTCCAGTCTTTTAAAAATATGTTATTAAACTATTAGGCCTATTGAATTCAAACCAAAAAAACGATAAATATTGATTTTCTTTGTATGCAAAAAGAGTAAAGCAAAAAAATGTGTTTCCTATATTTCTCTTCAAGTAAACTTTCATTCGATAAGTTAGACCCACCCCTGCTTTAAAGTCAACCAGATGGTCAATTGCAAGATAGAACCTTTTTTAACTTAAAAAAAAATGATATAACGGTAAGCCCTGATGTCAACAGTTGTGTGCGTCCATTGACTCCAGTTTTTACCTTGTAGAACCACAAAGTTTTGCTCATTTATTAGTTGGCAAAATAGTTGATGAACAGGTGTGCTTGACAGAAAAGCAACACAGTTACACCTGTCCATCCCCTCTCAGATTATTTTACCTGTGCATGCTGTACGTAGTGCATTTAGCATTCTTCTGTAGGGCATTGACCTTTGTTCAGTATTCCTCCATAGGGTACATGTGCGTAAGTACAGTTCAGAGTTATAGTTGAGTACATTTCCATGAATACGAGTACGAGTACCAAATTATGTACTTGAGTATGAGTATTAAACTTGTATTTTGAGTACTTTCCACAATAAGGAGCAGATTTCAATAAGTCACGTGCTTTCAATGGCTTTTTGCTATCACACTAGGCATTAAAACTTTAACAAACTAAGCTTCCCAAACAGTGTGAAGAAAACTGATTCTTTTCTTACATGTAGCTCTCTTAATTAAAAAAAAAAAAATCTTGCGGGAGAGCATTTGCAAGAGCACGAGTACTTTGTCATGAGTACGAGTACTGGTAATTTTTTCTTGCGAGTACGAATACATTTTCATTACTCATACAAGTATGAGTACCAAAAAAAATGCACTCGAGTATGAGTATTCATACTACAACACTGATACAGTGTATCACTCTGTACCCGCAATATTCCTCGCTGATTATACATGTTGTGGATGACTTCATAAATAGTATTACATTGAACACAATGTAATTGTGCACGTACTTCCCTTGCAAAGTGAAGACATCCTTGAGGGAGATTTGATTGATTGCACAGATTTCCGAAGGCCATTCTTGCTATTCACATTGCAACGTTCTGGTTAGTTTACTGGCATATTTAGCTATTCCTTCGAATAATTTCTATCTGTTTTTCTGTTCAATTTTGCTAGAGCATGATACTGTCAGAAATGTTGATTTCCTCCAACCAGTTCTTTTCAGAACCACACAACTCACTAACAAGATTCCTTTCACATCAACTGCAACCATTAGATTCTGAAGCCATTCTTTCATACTATTTGTAAAGATTGTGGGTCTTTGGTGGTTTTTTGTTGTTGAATATTTTCTTAAAATAAATACAATAGTTATTTGAATAATCCCATGTTTTATTGTGTTGTTATTTTTGTATTGCTTGAACAATTTCATGTGAAAATTTGTGGGGATTAAAACCACTCTCTGACACACGGTATGCTGTAAAAATGAAAGTTTCATTTATCTATCTTTCAGTTTTGAAAATTGTATATTTAATAAAATATTGTAATAGGTTATAACAATAAATATTCTCAAAAGCAACGAAGGCCTGGGCTTTCTCTTGACCTTTGCATACAGAAAATGTATCCCCAAAATCAATCTGTCACATTTTGATGATTACCATTATGAAATATAGAGGGCGCTGTTTTCCCCAGCAACAGGGGCAAGTACATTGTGAAGGTTGAATTCTGGAGTGTTTCAAAACGTATACATGTATACCAGAGTTTGGCCTCATGTTAATATTAAATTAATTGATTAATGAATTGCATAAAATAATTAGTTTCAGGGCTTGAGTGTAATATAGTGCTACATGTATACGTATCCACCCAGATGATGCTATAAATTATGAAACAGGGATAATTGCGTTGGTTTTTTGGGGGGGGGGGGGCATGTGGCTTTCCTGTTCCCATCACACTTTTTCTTCTGAATTTCCCCAATTCTCCTGTTTTTCCCCTAAGTTACTTAGAGACCCTGTTCATGCTGTTACCAGTACCTGTAAAAAGTTGTGTGTGTGGTTGCTTAGCAACCAACGTATTGACGCTGCATTAAGGCTGAAGTCATTTTGATTCATGTGTGGCAGCTTGTTGGTATCCATGGAAACAGATTGCTTGAAGCGGCAGGTTTTTTAAATTTTGATTCAATTTTGAGTCGAAGAACTCATTGTACAGTATGACACGGTAGACCTCTTAAAAGTCTGGTTCATACCCGAATAGACTTACGGTATATTTTGTACATGTAGTACATATCGGTAGCTGGAGACCACTTAATGTGCAAGCAGCGTCTACTTGGCATCACATAGAATGATTTATCCGTAGAACTCTCAACCATGTAGAATCCAGATTGACTGTTGTGTGTATACTCCAATCATTCGTCCAAAAAGGTCTATCCATTATAATGAATGGAAACTCTGTCCTTGATGGCAGCAATTGTCAGGCTTCACTCTTCAGCGATTGTGACGAAACCCCACAATTACCAAACAGAAGACTTTTGTGGTTGCAGCCAGCGTTCCATACATGTGGGTAATAGTTTGCATGTCTAGTAGTTAAATTTGTACTTCTCTGATGTCCTTATGCAGTCACTTTCTGGTGGAATGGATGTTCGATAAAACAATCAACAAAGTACCGGTAGATTGAAATAAACTGCTACATCTGAAAAACCGTTTTGTCCAGTAAAACAAAATGACTTACTGTATCTGTTTGCTCCAAGGAAGAGAATCAATAATGAGAACGTAAAAAAATCGCTCAGTAAACAATATCTCAAGCAACTTAATTAGTTCCAGTGTGCAGTTCAATACGGGGAATTTGTTTTTTGCCTCTTTTACAAATAGGCCCAGCCTCCAGCAATGTGTTATGGCTTCACACGTCCCAGTTTTATTACCATCCTGTTTGCGTATGCCGATTCAATACCCTTGTAAAACCGATCAATACCATATATGTGATGCAGTGCACGAATATGAGAGAGAGAAAAAATTAATATTTAATAGTGGCACCTGTGCATCGCTGCCTGGTTTTTAAGTCAATAAAAGCCGGGAGGGGATATTACACGTTGCCTGTGTGCGCAGTGCTCGTTCTGGGGCTTAATAACAAACTTGTAATATTGAAATTAATTGTTGCATTACATTAAACACTTCAGGGCCAGGAGTACTGTATGCATACGTACTACATGCGTGTATGTGTAGTTTGTCAAAAGCATTTGGCATCGGGATCTGACTGCATGAATACATTTGAGCTGCATGTACATAGAATTCATGAAGTATTTTGTTGAGACTGGCTGGAAATCTGTGCTCAGATCGGCCTATGGTTGGGCTGCCTATGTTGAAAAAGTTCTGTAAGTAAATATATGTAATTACTTATTCAAGAGACTGCTTGCTTACTGGTTTTGCTGCCACATTGTCTACACATTGACTTACTGTGTACTGCTAGAGGTACACACAAATTGCATTCAGTGTTAGGTTAATTCTGCGGTGAATTTGGTTAGAATAGGTGAAGAATTTTCAAGATAGTTTCCTATACATTTTGCGTGAATGTACCGATAGGAACCTGGTCCATGATGACAGCACCAGTGAAAATACGCAGACAGTCAGTGGATTGTTGGCAGGTCTTTACCAGCACATTAACAGACTGCATCTCCCATTGTCGCATTCGGTTGCCATGGCAGCAGCAATTACGGCATCCCTGCTTTTCTTCCCTCTCCTCTCACCCGTCTTTTTACGGATGCTTTGTCCTCTTAACTCAATTTCAGCCTTTGTGGCTGACCCAGCGCGATTCCGGGAGTCTTGATGTCTCTTGAATTAGAAGGTACTCGGTTGTTGTTCTGATGTGGCTCTGCATTGAGGACAAACATCCCAAGGTCCACCTTTTTTTTATTTCTACAACACCATCTTTTAGCACAGTCTGGAACTGGCCCTGGCAAGGCGATCGATAACTCAAGATTGAAATCTCGTACTGTAATGTCAAGTCAATTCAACCACAACGACGATTCTCATTTTCATCGTCTGTTTCCTCATATTAAGATCTGGTTGACCAGGTCATGCCAATTTGCCAAATTTTTTTTTTCTTTTTTTTTTCTGACTGCTATGGTCAGTTGATGAGATTGCCAAAGTTCTGTCCTTGTGATTTGCTGTTATTGATTGGACTGTCTGCAAATCCAACAAGCCCCTTAAGACAGTTGCAGAGTACACAACAATTTTCTTTCAAATTTGGTGCAATAAATTTCCTGAATGTGTTACTGTTACATACATTGTGTCTACATACTACCGGTACATTTGCATTGAAATTAACCAAAATTCTGTTCATTTTACAGCTATCGTTTCGGAAGAACAACTTTTTACATTTTTATTTTATTGACATGCTAGGCAGAGAACAGCAGAGAACCTGTCCCACATAAATTGGAAAAAATATTACATGGCTGTAAAGCAACTTTTGCCGTTAGAGGCATATAGGATCATTTGCATTTGTCCCAAAAGTAACTTAACCGAATTGTTTTCCGTCTGGCTTGCAGTGACTGTCATATAAAAGAAATCAAGAAATGTAGGTAATTTCCGACGACCAGTCAATTGACTGATTTTTGGATTAAAGAGTGCCATCAATGAAATTGTGTTTTGTGATCAAAAGGTTGTGCATGGTTTTTCTCTGTTTTCTGAAAAAGTGTACATGTATGCATATGAACCGAGCTGAAAATTCAACAAGTTTAGGTTTTAACATTCTTAAACTGTAATGTAAGTGGTGTTATTATTATTAATATACATGTATACGAATGAATTGCATGAAAAGCAAATGATCCTGTCTTTAAAGCTAGAGTCCATCATTTGCAGCCATCCGAAAAGTAACTGGCGTAATTATTGTTGAAAACAAACTTGGTTGAAAGATAGTAAGGGGACTAAACTCCCTGTGAAATTATTCTTTCTGGGAAGCTGTCATTTTGAAGTAATCAATGAAAGAAGGCATTTCCAACGGTGATTCTTAAGAAGCACCGTAGGAAAATTTAAATTAGTAGTTCGTTTTGTTATTCAGCGCAGCGCGCACAAGTATTGGAACGACGCACACGCGCGCGCGGTTGTTATAATTCGTCGGATCAATGCGCGACGTCGCGTGTAGCTGCTATTCAAAACAATTCAAAACATGATTCAGTTACCGGTACTTTTGATTTGAAATTGAGATCTTAGAATGCTGTTTTTCTCAGAATGTACAGCTGAAGCTTAGCTGAAACTTCAATAGGTTAGTTGCTCAGTATCCTTCATTAGATTTTGAACTCTTTTGTTACTTCAAACGAACAAAGTGCACTAATTACAAATGATGGACTGTAGCTTTAATTAGTGTTTTGAGGCTTTGTTTAAGTACATTTGTAGCTCCTGCCACCTGGTTTCCCTATCATCACACTCGGCTTGTTGCAATGCTGGACACTGCAGGCACGGATGGATGATGCGCTTGCTCAGTTGAACAGTTGGTCAAAACTTCTACACGAGCAGAAACGTTTGCGTGGCCATGGTAACAGGCTGTCAACAACTAAACTTAATTTGTGTGCTGCATTTAATCGATGCATTTCTCTTCTTCCTTTTGTCAGATGTAAAAAAATTGGTATGTGCAGAATTGCGTGCAATTAAGGCCATTGTTGTTCGGTACAAAAATGAAGAATTTAACAAAATGCCTGCTCGGTTGTACGTGATTTGGTCATGAAAAATGTGTGAAGTTGGCATTCTGCGGCACTGTTGGATTCATGCGGTTTTTTTTTTTAAATGACTTTTTGCTGCAATCGCCCCCACAGGAAAAACTAAGGAATAAAGATTACGCATCACATTTTGACTCTTTCCTTGGATAGTAGAATTTCTTGTGAATGTACTACTCTAATTATTGTGCAAACTACCCTCATCTGAAATTTCCATCCACTTTAAAATGCATTGGCATAATTGATGGGAAAAGTGCGGGTAGTTTATTTAAAACAGTACATTTATCTAGTAACCCAAGTGGTTGCTGGTAGTACCATCCTACTCTTTTACGCTTTGCTTGCTGCTCTTCCTATTATGAAGTCCCACAGATATCACCTGCCTTTTAATGACTTGAGCATTCTCATAAATTGGCAGGAGAGATTCTCCATGGCACTCAACATTGTTGACTTTGTACGGATTACATTGCCAAGTTTTCCAATTTTTTTTTCTTTTTCTTTTGACAAAGCTGGATATTTAGCAGTAACTTACACCGTGCCCTTGAGCATTTGCCATTCTCACATGTTCAATCAGGCACACACATCATGGGCAGCAATATCTGCTAGGACTGTGGAACGACGACGTTGTCGTGGGATTTTTTTTAAATTGACAATCCTGTCAATTATTCACCCGCGTCATATTAAGCACAGGTCGATGCAGTGTAGCAAGTGCGATCATGGTAAATAATAGAGGCAGTCATTAGATTTAATGCAGGTTTTTTTTGCGGTTCACGTTCGGTCATTTGGTACTAGTCCACATCTGTAGTAGCGCTAAGAGCCCCGTGGAATGGATTGTACTGATGACTTTTGTCCTTCAAGGGACCAATAAGAACGCTCTTAAGCCAGGCACAGTTGGACAGATACTCTTTATTAATTTCCTGAGAGATGATGAAAATTCAAATTGGGGGACAAGGGATGAGAATATATTTTTTTTATCACACTGGGTATAATTTAGGCCTCGTCCGACTCTCTTAGCTAAGACGGGCAGCAACACATGGTCTGTGGGAAGTTGGGTCAGCCGCTTACATGTACATGTAATTAGTGTGTAGGAAAATGATGGCGATATCCCATTCAGTGACACTTCCTCTCTGGTGACTTGTATAGCTTACATGTAATAAGTTCGTTTTTAAGTGCGAATCAGCCTGTGCCAGTTATGTCTGTTGAAAGATTGGGATAGGCGGACATATAAGAGACTGGTTGACCAGTTTCGGTTTTGATTGGGGGTGCGAGCAGAGGATTATATTTACAAATCCTCTTGTTAGCAATGTTAAAAATAATATTCTTTACATGTACGTGTATTTTGATCAGTAGAACTTGTTCAAAAAGCAGGGCTGCTGTCAATATAAATTTTCTGTTTCCAGTGAATGCTTGGTTCTCCTGCTGCACTACATTTAGTTGTCATATTTGACCTTTAAAAAAAAACCCAAACACCTTTTTAGTTGCCATTTATCATTTTTTTCTTCTCTTTATGACGATTCAGGAAACAGTCGCCTAATTCATTACCAATGCCGGCTTGCTCGACACAGAGAAATGGAAATTAAATTTCCATTGATCCAAGAGCCGTCTTGAATGAAACCCGCTCCCTATTAGACCCCGCAGAGAAATTATTCTGTAATTCTGTTAACGTCCTTATTACCTGCATGTTTGCACGTTGCATACACGTGTGCTCCTACGTACTTGTCTAAAAAAAACCACATGATTTAGCATTCAAATTATTTGTTTGTCTTGTGAGTTGCTCCAGCCTCGTGTTTGTTATATTTAGTTTTATAATCGCTGAATATGTAGTTATAAATTATTTCATCCCACGACAAGAAGTACATGTAAAATACATGTAGAGACAAATCAGTTTACAATTATGCGTACAAGTACCAGACTTGATATTTGTATATTCCCTTCTGATTCGCAGTAACTGTATGCAAAGTAGTGCACATCTATGCGGTTTTCAATCCAAGGCCTGGACAGGAGACGTTGAATGTTCGAATTCAAGCAAACTTCTATTTAGTATTCTAGCCATCATTGTGAGTTCAGTGAGTAAAAATGTGGGCAGCGATGAAAATAATATTCATGTGGACCAGTTCACTTCAGTGCAAGTATTCCCCTTCTCTCGCGCCTTCTACTGAGCGAGTTCAAGTTACTATTTGTGAAACCTTGATTAATTGATCTGCCTTCATTCATTGATTATTTGCGCCAGGTCATCCTGGAGCATCAGAAACGTTCAATGGTTGGTCAAAAGGTCGCACTTCACGAAGGCAAAAAGTGCATCCTGTGTATATAGCGACTCCTTCAAAAGGCGGCCGTCTCGGGTTACGCGCGTTCTCTAAAGTGTGTTGCATTCAACCCCCCCCCCCAACCCACTGCACTCGACCGGATAAGAAACTAGATCCTCTCCGCTGTTGATCAGATATGCAGGGCTTGAGACGAGGGCCATCGATTTCTGCCGGGACAATGTCACCCGTTTGCTTGTGAATACGAAAGAACATTTACTCGTAGAGCAAGCAGCATTTAGACTGCGCGCCCCTGTGGAAGTCCTTGCGTAATGGTGTACACGTACCGGTAGGTCCCTAAGTGCAAATTTTCTTGACATGGTAGGATCGAAGTACCAGCTTTAGCGAATTGATCTCTGCGAGGACCAACAACCTTGGGAATACGGCGGATAATACAGGTAGGTACGTGTATGCGTACATGTACTTGCGAGTTTCACATTATTTCTTTTGCACTCATGGGAAGTAAATGTGCCCCTGTTTATGGTGCGCATCTAGTGCAGTTCAAATATTGTCTGTCACATAAGCCTAAAGTGGATTCATCTTCATCAAGACTTTGTGTTGGAATGTTGCTGCTGTGATTTATTTTAAGGATGCCAGTGGGAGGCTCTTTTCCCGATGGGGGTTGGTGTTAACTTCATTCTTGTCAGGTCACGGAAATTTTGTCTTGCCATTAGTAATGTCACGTGTATGTCAATGGATGGGTGACTGAGTGTGCTTGTCAATCCGTGGCTCAAGGTTTGTGCTACAATTATTGTACACAATTTTTTTGATTAGATTTTTGCATGCTAATGTGCATGTTTAGTCGCTTCTTTTGGCAGAAAGTAGAGCTGCTTTGCAATGATTACCTCTGCTCAGTGATTTCTGAACGGTAGTTGACATCTCAAGTGACTCAGAGAATGTGCAATCATGTAAATGCCAACTGCATGTAACTACGGTACCTGCACTATCAAGTGCTTTTTTGTCATAAAGCAGGGAGAAGCGAATGCAGCTGGTTGTCATGTCGTAGGATTATAGACACGATCACTTCGTTGGTGCATGCATCCTAATCCTCATAAAAAAAACCAAGAGAGACCAAGAGAGAATCATGCAGACATCCTAATCCTTATTTCACGACACCCCACCACTTGATCACATGTACATGTATGCTATCTGAATGTCGTGTTGTTTGTAGCTGACATGGAGCAAGATCGTGCTCTGAAAGTGGAAAATGCATTGGAAAAACTAAATCTGTAGTATCCACGTGTAGGTCATAAAATGTAGAATTTTTAATGTCAATGTTTATGAACTGGTTACATACGGTAAGTGTACATGTGCATGGGAAAAACTAACCCAGTAGTATTCACATGTACATTTGTAGGTCATAAAATGTAGAATTTTTAATGCCAATGTTTATGAACTGGCTACGTACATGTATATGTACTGTACATGTACCTGTAACTTGACAATTGGGGTTCGAATATCTCTTGTAATGTACATGTAACAGAAGTTTTGGGCCGCAAAAATATTTGAAAGTGGGATGTAATAGGGTTAGGAGTCTGGACTGCATTTGAATATAATTTATTGAAAGAAAGTTTATTGATACCATTTTGTACAGTTGCATATCAATCAGCAAAATCAACTGGATGAAAGTGAAGAAGAGTACTTCAACTTTTGCTGGTCTAGTTTCTTTTTCTTAATATCATAAGCACACAACCATCACATACAAACGATGGAACGCTCTGCCGCCGCTCGCGGGCGTCTCTCACCAAAGCCACCCGAAACTCCGGACCCGAAAGCCCAGGCAACTTAACTGGCAGTAACGAGATCTTAATGGGGTGTTTAGCATTCATAGCCTGGGGCCTGAAAAATTGAGTAAGCACTGAAAACCCAAGAGGCCCTAGTGAGAGAATCCGACCGGCTTGGCCGGAGCGACTTGAAGAACTTGGTTCTTCTTTTTTGTTGTTGGTTGTACCGGTAGGTGTAATGTAGAGCGTTTACCGTTTTCCAAGTCGTTTTGACTGGATCGGTCATGGCTTGGATTCTGAAATCCCTCCACGGGTGCGTGTCTCCCTGTGGTGTTGGGGGTTGGGATAATGAAGACAAGTTGTGGTGGTGTGAGTGTGGCATACGTGTTGATGCACTGCATAATTGCGTCAGTGCGTTTCACAGGTTCTCTTATTCTTCAAGTGCTGAAAATGTGGCCCTGAAAAAAAAAAGAAGCAAACTCGGGCCAACTATTTGCAAATTTCCTTTTTGTTTTTGTTGTGCATGAATGTCTTTAACTTTCGACAGAAATATCTACCTTTTTGGGAATATGTTCTTGAATAAGAAAATGCAAGTTTTTTGTCTTGTTGCACCTAACATTTATATCATGTAAATTTTTTAAATTGTAAATTGTGGGTTTATTTTCACATCAAAAGATTGTGGTTCCTGGTTCCTAGCATAAAAAGTGTGGTTTTGATGACACTACTCAACTGAAGATGTGTTCACTCAATGTGAACTGTAAATGATTTAAGAGAAGTACATAGATTGGCATTTAATCCAAAACGTCAGTCAATACATTCAGTGTTGACTCAACATTTATCCCCATACGGACAATGTTTACATAAAATGACAAAACTGTTTTGCAAAGGTTTCTAAACATGATAAGTTTAAGTATTTGTGTAGTACATCAACCCTGTAAACGCAAAGCAGTGGAAGAAACAGATAAAATGAAAATGAAATTGCAGTTAAAAGTAAATTACATACACATGTATACTTGGAATTTTTTGCCCAATTCCATATTCAAAATTATGAGGAAAACGAAATAGAGAGAGATCAAACCTGTTGAAAAATATTTCAATTTGAGAGAATAAAAAAACAACAACCAAGTTCCCATGAAAGCGTCTCCTTGACATGTGTGACATATATTCAGGTCATATTTTAGAGGCCCTTGAAGAGGTAATTAGCTGCTAATGGATGGCCGCTCAGCCACTGCAGCCAATCAATTGCAGGCCGGGGCTTAAGGACGGTCGCGCCTCATCGACTCCCCATCAAGGTTTTCTTCTTCTTTTTTTCGGACGGGATAATAAAAATTCTACCTTGCCAAGCTAGGGTGTAATTAACTAGTGGACCGCACAATGGTCAATAGATCTATGATGCAAAATCGTTATCTTAAAGGTTACACTGGTACATGTACATAACAGGAATGTTTTCTGTAGAGTGGGTTCTTAAAAATACTTTTCCAATGAAATCTGCCAGTTGATGCTGACACTAACCCAACAGTTGTGAAGAAAAAACTCAATAACCAAACGTCAGTGGATTGTTTCGTTCAATGGCTCATTCAAAGCAAATAACTTTTAATAATTGCTAGGAAAATAGCAATTGAAAAACAAATCAGAAAAAGTGTTGCAACCTGACGCCACTTTTTACTTCATATACTGGTATATCATCTCAATGAAGGTCATTCATTGCAAAAATGATGATAAGACTGTATGATTCTGGTACTGAGAAACATTCCCAAATTATAAAATTTTCTTGACTCTCCATCTACAATGTAGTACACAATTGCGAAAGTGGCGTCAGGTTGCAACATTTTTTCCAACAAATCATTTTTTAGGTGAAACGCTAAATAGATTGGGGAATGCATTTTTAAATTACCGTATGTTGATTCTTAACATTGTAGAGTTCTCATTGGAACAACGATATTCTGTGTGTAGAAATCCTTGCAAAGAAATTGTCTGTCGCCTTTTACTTGAAGTACGAGATGCATTCCGGGGGATGTGTTTGTTCCTTTTATAAGTATTTGTTTGCCTTTCTGTTGGCTGATCGTGTTTTCCCTCTAGTTTGTGGCTCAGTCTCCTTGTTGAATCACCTGCTTGCTCAGTGTGGCAACAACGGTCGAGTTTGTCGCTTCGTCTGGCCGACTCACCGCGGGGAAATAAAATGCCGTCCGCCTCGCATTCTGGTGCACAGGGTTGCAGGTGCAGCGTCGCATCTCTCATGGCCAACCGTGCGGTTTACATTACGTCTTACGCAAACCCCCCCCCCCCCCTCCGTCCGTTGTTGACTTAAAGTCATGAAATGAGTCTGCGTCGAGGGGACGGATTGTATGGGGGTTTGCCTCGGTTGGGTATTGGGGATTCGTTTTCAGCTGCCGAGATCACTAGCGGGAGTGGAGATAACCTGCCTGGAGTGTGGACAAATCCCCTTTTCCCTTTGACATTCAATTTCTCGTCTTCCAGGCTTTCCCCTGGTGCTTAATTGCCATTGGCCGTCAAGTGTTTTTACTCTCAGTGTTTATTTTTAGTGTGGAATACGTAATTTGTAAGTAGATTTACAGAAACATTCCTAAGCTACCGGTTTGTGACACGTACCGGATGTAGAAGACACAGGGAATACAAATTGATAAGAAAAGCGATGCAAGCTTGTTATCTGGGATCTCTGGCTGCACTATTGTATTTTTTCGTCAATGCTGAATAAGTGGTGTTTTTTCTCCTATGGTACCCGGTACACGTACAGTAAGCTAATGCCACTGTGTGATATTCAGTACTGTACACATACCGGTACTTTTCCAATTTCCATCCAGCTGTGAACTTCATTCCATATTAACTGAGTAGAGTTTACACACTGACATTTTTGGTTTCTGCGTGTCAAACACAATATTTGTAAGGAAACTTATGTTTGCAACTTGTCCCCCTGCACAATTATAAATGACAGCAGACGTGATCGACTCGTCTAGTCAGTAGCAAATTTATCACGTCCACAGAACAAACAGTAGAAAATGAACCTCGCAGTTAGAAAAAAAACACACAAATCAAACACCAAAAAAAAAAAGGGTCTACCATTTTGTGTTTGATCTACACTAATTACATCCAAACACTTGCCCCTGCTGCTGAGCCTTGGTGTTTTTATTGGGGTATACATGCAAGAGTAACACGAGGGCCAACCCAGCTCTGTCAATGTTTTATGAAGGTCTCGTAATGCGCATCGAGGCATCGTGGCTTCCCTGACTTTCCAGGGGAGAGAATTTAAACTCCCTGACTGGAATCTGAGATCAATATTTATAGGGTTGGTCCTGTGCAGTCACTAGTTATGAAATATTGCATATTAAGTTGCACTTGTAACTTCAGTGTGCTTCTGAATGCTATATTTTCATGTTAGTGTTAAATTTAAGGAAGTGCAACTTACATGTGTGTAAAATCAAGTTTACAAATGAATCGGTTCTCTGAGCATGCCATTTAATTCTATTGAGACATCTTACATTTTGTAATCAAACGAAGGTTGAACAACAAAATTGACTGGAGTGGGGTTTGAACCTGCAACACCTGAACAGCCCCAGTCGTCTACCAACTGAGTCACATTTTGGCTGTCCCCCAATTTGTCAGTGTCTTTGTTCATTTGGAAACTGCCAACATAGGGCTGGATCACTTAGTTGGTAGAGCGCTGGTACTGAGTTCCAGATGTTGCAAGTTCAAGTCCCACTCCAGTCAATTTCTATGGCTACCTTATAATCGTAGAATTATTGACACATAAACCAGGGCTGTACATATGTAAGTGTACCGGTACGCACGTACAAAAGTGTGTAAGAGTTGTTACATGTAGTTCTCTTTCAATTACCTGATTTCAGGCTTTTTCCAAAAATAGTTCATTGACTCCATACAATTGTGTATATTTTTCCTTTATCAGGCAAGAATGTCAAAGTCCACTTAAAACCTAATAATGTTACGTGCGTTACACGTGTGTGTACGTGATGATCGTGATCAACCAAGTTTGATAGCTATACACTGAGAGTTCCAATCTTTGATTTTAAGGGCTTTCTTCACAAATTCCAACATCAACAGGAGAACAATCCCCCCCCCCCCGTGTTACCTTCCGTGGAACTTGACATTTCTCTCATCTTCAAATCCACATACGTGCCCATCTTCCCGTATTGACTTCCCAACTCTCTCCCTTGCAGAAATCGCAGAGAATAAAAAAAAGAAAAAATATTCCTAGTGTGGCTCCAGGCCGGCCGCACTTGAAAACCATAGCCTTTGAAATGGATCCTGCGCTCTCGGTTCGCGACCCTAATTTGCGTCACCAATTTAGGGGGAAACCGAAAACTTGCTCAGCTCAGTCGCAGACATCCTCAAGCCGTAGAATTTTAATGAGGACTTAAGTGTTTTGTGATAAGATATAATTCTTCACATAAATACCAGCGTCTTCATGTGCGGTGTCCCATTCACAACCAAAACATGTCGGTTGGATTGCACCGTTTTAGGCGACGAACATTCCTGAAAGCTCTCAATTGAGTGGCTGAGTGGAAAACAAAGACCCCTTTTGAAAGATAAAAGGTCATTCTGTGGAAGTTGTGTTCAAAAATCTGACCAATTGTGATTTCTTTCTGTGAAAAGAAGTAAAAACAAAGAAATCCAGTTTTTGGTCCGTGAAAATATGTTTTATTTTTATTATTTAAACTTTTACTTATTTATAATGAAAAGTAAATCATATTTTCTGACTTCCATCCTTGAAATGGCCGAAGCAAATTTATACAACCGTCTTAAAGATCAGTGATTGACAAACACATGGGCCCAATCCCATGGTGCTGCTTAAAAACAGTTGGCAGAAAGTTGTGCTTACAATAGCAGAAAAATGTGCTAACCTTAATTAAGCACCATTTCACGGCCTGTGCGTGCTAACGGCCGGAGATTTATATTGTTACACCATTAAGTTAAGCAAATTTTTCCACTGAGGTGAGCCTGCCTTTTGCTGTGCTTGTTGCTTACAGTTACAGTCTCCATAGACGGAGGCTCTGTTAGCATAACATGGTGTGCTTAGCAGCGCTGTGAAATTGGGCCATGGTAACATTTTGAAAGATGTTCATTACCACATCTCATTTTTCTAGCCTTCAAAATCAGAGGCTGACAGCATCCTAACTGATACCAGAACGAGACTCGAACTCAACCCCCCCCTCCCTCCCCCCCAAAAAAATTCTGCCCAGGTTAACATTTTTTTACCCAACTGCTTGTCCCACGACACCTTCCTCAGGCTGTGTGACAGAGACTTCTTCCCATCCTGTCCCCTGGCTGTTCTTAATCCTGAGGGCAAAAAGAAGGTGACGTGCCAAGTGACCACTGTATATGCAGGAAATGCTAGGCCATTTTGGTTTGGGCCTTTAATTAAATTTTGGCCTACATGTATGTGTTTTTTTCTCACCATTTCTTGGCTCAGTGAGAAAGCATTTGAAAAAAAAGAAGATTGCTCAATTGCTATCACATATCATTGTTTTGATTTTATTTCAGTGTGAGAAAATACCATTGTTCACAAATTATGTTGATTCAGGTCTAGATACACGGGTACATGTAACTCAACTGATAAGATTTCTTTTATGTTCTTAAGACAGAAGAAACATTAAAAAAAAGATGCATTTTGTTTTGTTTTTGAAGTGAAGCATGAAAAGGTCGCTACTGGTTATGGATTTGATTTAGTAGCACCGTTTTGAATACCCAACTTGGAGGTACATATAAACAGCTCTCTATGGACGGTGCCCAACAACTGTAGGTTGCTACTAACATGAGTTAGTGAAAGACACATCACATGTGTGCACTGCTAAACAAACTTTCCACATCCACAAGAGTTCATTCTCTGAAGGCACTGAACATGTGTTCGATGTACAAATGTAATCCCCCATACACCTGATTTCAATTTGAACCCTGCCCTGTCATGGTTTCTGACATCAGGAGGGCCATCAAATCTAAATATACTCCCTCAGTGGCCTTTTAATGGACCCTTTGGTCAGGCAGTTGCCATGGGTTGCCAAGATAAACAAGTGCGTAATTTCCAAGAGAAATTGTTTTATCAGTGTCCTAACCTTGAGTTCATGCAAATAATCTGTACTTGTCCTACCGGTATGTTGTACATGTGGTACCCACTTCAAAAAATAGCGGTCCACCTTTCACCCCATCTCCCACAAATTTAATCTTAATGGTACTCCATGTGTCAATGTAGAATTAAACAGTATTGGACACAGTCATGCAGTGAACCAAGTTTTGAGTTCAGTATCAATCAAATTTCTTCGAGCCTGAATGTGTGTAATTTTGCTCTGAAGATGTCAGTTGCTGCTTTGAATTGGGAGACTGAGGTAGGCTCTCATATTCAGCTTGTTTCTAATGTTGAGGGGACTGCATGTACCGGGTAGTTTGAAGATCTGTTCTGAATGAATGAAGAATTGCAGCAAAAACTGACTGCAGTATACATGTATCAATTAATTCTGTTGCGTGTGTGAAGACTGAGTACTTTCCGCTTGTGTGGACTGGAGACCATTGTACAGTGTATTTCTACCACAAAGTTCAAGCTATATGGCTCTGGGTATTTTGCTATGGCTTTGGATATAATCACGATGTTATTAAGGCCTGCACATAAGTGCATGTACATGTATGGATATCTAGACATCACAGTATGGTGCATATCTGCAAATAATTATGTAGATTCCTTACTGTGCACACAATGTAAATGTCAAGTCCATCATTGCTACACCTACGTGTACATATAATGTACAATATGTGCATCACCTGAGGCAATACAAATTTTGGCATCATGAAGTGCACAGTGTACCCATGTTCAGCCACTTGAAACTCAGCTCGTGAGCGAGAGCATTCATCGATACATTGATCATCTTTCTCTTCTCTGTCCTCCTTCCTCCCGCCCTTGTATTCGATTTCTTTCCCCCCTACCCCCCCCCCCACCAACCTCCCCGAAGCCCCCCTCCAAATCCCCACTGAGCGTAGACGTACATTATGTCACCTTCTGGCTTCCAGCCAAGCTGTCATCGATCCAGCATCCGCTATTGATTCCTTTCCTCCCTCCCCCCTCTCGTTCATGTTGTGCCGCTGCGGTGCTATTGGACGCTGTTTCCTGTGAGACGCAGCAAAGGATGTTGCATGAATATGGTCCAAGTATCGGGTTTACATGGAGAGATTTGCAGATATGGCATCATGTGATCTTTTGTTATTTGGATTGTTGGTTAAATGGAAAATTGGTGTCGGTAGAAATCACATCTGGGCGGTGGCATTGTATGTACCGGTGTGTACTCAGAGATCATTAACCCTCCTGCTGTTTAAAAGGTCACAAACGGTCACAGTTTCCTTCCACTCCCCGGGAATACTTTTAACACACCAATGGGTCACTTGACCAATATTGACCCAAGTACCGTAACAGCATGGCTCAAAATGCATGTTTCCATAGGAGGGTTAATTAATTAAGCATTAAACATTGTTTTGCCATATTGTCATCGAATTGAACTTTTATGCTAATTTAAACTCAACAGCCCAGGGGTCATAATAATATGAGGGTATGCATTAAAGCTCAAACCACATGTCTGTGCAGTGAAACAAACAAAGGAAAACTGGGGCGTGCCTAGTAATAGACAAGCTCATAAAATTTGTAATTAATCCACCTTCTGCTCACTGGTGTCAAGAACTAACAGTGGAGTTGAGCATACTGAAATCTATTTATTAATACTTAGAATTATCATCGATGAAGAAGGGTTGTGTAAAAATGCTGGTAGTGGGGATACAGTATGTATGTACGACAGAAGCTCATATCCATCTAGTTTATATTGTGAGGCTTTCCTGGACTGCCAATCCATCAACTGATCATGTACCGGTATGGTACATGTAAGTCTTGAATAAAGGTTCATGTACATTCATGAACATAGCATTTCAAACAATTGGCTGGTAATTTTTTTTAATATTGACTAAAAAATTCCCTGGGAAAAATTGCATAATACAGCTGACTGCAATCTGGGGTTCACCAGATCTATGTTACATGTATTGTTTTCTTTTCATAGGGCCTATTGCTTTAGTTTTCTTCACTAATCATTTCAGTTTCCCCCTGAAACCAATCACAGCAAGCCTGTCCTCTAACAAGTGTTTCATCACGAAAGCCTGACAACCACCTGCGCTGTGTAAAGTGATCTGCCAATTAACCCATCCTTGTCCCCTTCTCTGTGTGCTCGAGAAGAAGCGAAGTTGTTTTGCCCCAAAACCTAATTCCGAAGATGGTCATCGCATCAACACAAACAAATCTTCCCCAAAATGCACCCTTATCTTCACCTTGTCCACTTGCACGTTGGGTATACCCATTAGTTGGAAGTTCAGGATCTTTTGCAGGCTATCGGCTTACAGTTTCTAGGTTATTATCGAATGAAAACCTCCCCTCATGGCGTATACACACACACAATGAAACCAGTGCGCAAATGCTACTGTTCGTAGTTCACGGATACCTGCAGGCCAAATTAATTTCACCACTTGGAGCTCGGGCGGGGATATTGTCTTCCGCCGCTGACTTCTTTATTGATGCTTTGACGTCCGTCGGCCATCGGACGGAGAGACACAGAGAGAGTGGGGGGCCTTTTGGTGAATGAAACACGTCAGGAAATTTATTGTGCATGAGCAGTCAAGATTGCTTTTATATTGCTTTGCCGTTGCTTGAGGGAGATAAAAGAATGATACGACTTGAACTTGCCGCCAGCTCTGGGAACAACTTGACGACTTTCCGAAGCGCTCCCTTTGAAACGGGCGTTTCAAATATCTAAAATATCAAAGTCTGCAACTGCAACTGAACAACAACACGGAAGCCCAGGGCTCTGAACCTACATGTAGCTGAATAAATGGCAGTAATGAAATTGTCGATAATAATTGGTTTGAACAAAAAGCCATCAATCTGGGAGAAAGCCAGTTGTTAATGATATTGTTCTATCGATTGTTTTCTTTTTTGGGCTATATGGCATCAGATGGCTTGGTATTAACCAATAATGTGTATATTTACATGTAGATGGTTCACAATAACAAGTTCCATACATTTTTTTTTGCTGCGAACGTACCAAGTACCTCTTTTGCTCTATATTTTTTTCAAATATTTTATACTGTTTGAACATTTGAATCTTGGAAGGCTAGGAATTGAAAAAAAAAACACACCTAAATTGCAAACTTTGATTGCTGAAAAGAAATACTGAGCAAACATGTAATATGAATTAACCACGAGCCCTACCGGTACTTACATGAATGTATGTACAGGCATGTGTATACAAACGTGTACCAGTACATGTTCAGGTGCACACAGTAATTTAGTACCGGTAAGTTCATTCACTTAATTATCAAGGGCCTTCAACTTCAGATTTTAACGATGGCAGTAGATTGCCCATTGAATATTTAAGTAGCAATTCTTCTTCATCTCGATTTTTATGGCCATTATACATGTAAATCATCGATAGAGTTTGGCACCTCGGTTTACATGCACCTTCCCCATCAGCCATGACAAGCGTGAGGCCCACAGAGAACTGGATCCCTAAACCAATCCTTGCTGTTTCCTTTAATCCTTTTATTTTTGTGGGAAAAAAAAAAAACGAAGAAAGACACGAGAGAATAACTTGATCTACATGATCAGACAGCTGAGGAAACAGGTGAGCGTACCCGGTAGATGCACAGCGTTATCATCGAACGGCAGGGGAATCTAGGGAAGTGGAATCAAGAATCTTAAATCGGGGTTGCTGACCGGGATGGCGCATGGTTGGGGCTGCAATTGACTAAAGCCGATCTGCTGAATTCGCTAATTTGATGCGGCTAGATAATGAAATTGAGAATGAGTACCCCAAGAGTATCCACGTCTATGTATATTTTAAGCCCTTGAAAATCTGAAAGCTTTGGAATGCGATAATTTTTTTTTCTTTTGCATAGAATCTGTTTTCAGGAGGCGTAATCCTGTTTAATTTTAAAAAGGCTGATATTTTCATCAGAATCTGGCAGATAGTTCATTGCTTTTATTTTATTATTAATTTTAGACAGAAGAAAGATCAGCTCCTTTAAGCTGAAGTGGTAACCAACATCTGTAAATTATTTACTTAAATCACAAGCTTCTCATTTCGTGAACTCTTACTCCCTCGACACCATCTTGCAGGAAGCCAATTGCGCATAACTTTTGTGGGGCGTCAAGCCTGCATATGAAGTAACGATGAAGGCATCTCCATGTACATTTACGGCGTGTATCTTCCTTTAAAATACTGCAAAATCTTCCCAAAACTAAGTGGATTTTGAAGAATCTGGGACAGTGAGGGTTAACAAAAATTTTTTTTTTTTTTTTATCCTTTTGACCCCAGTCATCCCTTCCATCCCCCAGGCTTGCAAGTCACTAACACCCCCACCTGACAATATCCCACCTCAGCCTACCATCCCTGAATCACTAATTGATACCCCTGTTTTACTGCCTGCTTCTGCCATGCACCACCTTATCCCGCCCTTAGGAAACTCCTCAGAGCCTGTACATCTTGGCACCCTGACACATAGTCGGCGAGGCACACACTGTTTCCCCTCTAGGGGTGGACGTGTTTAGAGTCGACCCTCCATCTTGCTCCAACCATACAGTGGCTCTGCCTGACTTTCTACCCCTGCTACCCTGTCTCTTTTTCACCTTCCAAATGTCTCGTCACCTCGCTTTTTTTTCTTGTCTTTCACAACTCACTGTTTCTTCAACCTTTTTTCCTCACTTGGGATTGTTTGCTTTTGTAATTGAAACAGTTCTGCTTATGCATGCATGCAGTATCGTGCCATCAAATGGGTAGTACTGTACTATGAGGAGTCTTTAGCCATTGAAGGCAGTCTTGCATGACAGGGTTGGAACCTTGGACCTCAGAACATGCATCTCAGAGCTGCATTCAACCTTAATTCTTTGGGAAAGAATGTAGTATCCAGATGCCACTTTGTTGGTTGTGTACAAAGTCTATGGAGAGTCAAGAAGAATTTCAGAGTATTTTCTAACAAAATTGGAAATGTTTCTCAGATCCAGATTATTGTTTTTTTCAACATTTTTGCAATGACTGACCTTCATTGAGATAATATATGATGAAAAAAAAAATAGCATCAGGATGCAATGTTCTTTCCATTCTTTGCGCACCGCAAGCTGATACAGCTGAAATGGCACCCGCCCGGGAAGGCAAGCTGATGTACAATTAGCAGCTCATTAAACACCACAGCAGGGCATTTTAATTCTGTCTAATTAAGCCAGTTAATTCCATACACTGACGATTAATTTGGGGATCCTTCAAGTTTTTCCCAATCAAACACCTGTTCCGCTTGGGTGCCAATCAGTGGCCTTTATGCTCGACGTGTCTTACACACATCTCACACTCCATGAAAATAATACCAAGTTTCCAACAAGTGCTCAAACAGTAAGCCAGTAGCCTTGTTCAATTTTTAATGTGCATCACATCTCTTTTTTTCCTGCTTTTCAACCCTGGGCAATAACCTTGGTCAAGGTCCCCCAACCGTGGCCCTGCCTCTATCCTCTTCAAAAATTATGTAAATGGCCTGCAAAGTTAAGACATCAATTATCCCTCTGCCGTAATCTAAATGATGCATTCATGGTTACTATGGCAGCGGATCGGTTTAAGAAGTTGGTCCCGGGTTATAAGCTTGGTGATAATCAGGCATTGGTGTGAGGAGGCAATCTCCCACTCGTTGCTGGCACACTTTGCTGACGGGCCTCAGTCCATTATTACCCTGGCACTGGTGAGGCCTCTGTTTTTCGATATTACTTCCCGGTAAAAGCTCTAGAACGAGTAAGTTTTGCTTCATGTGTGTCTTCTTTTGTTAAATGCATGCACAATAAAAGCACCAAAAATTCCAGTTAATGAATGTCTTTAGTAGCCGACGCAAGTCGGTGTGTCATGCAGTCATTTAATGCTCAAGTCGGTGTTACGTGTGTATCCGTGTTCTGCTGAAAAAGTCCATTAAATGAAACAGAAAACTGTGTTTTGAAAGCAGAAAAGCTCTGATGTAGTGGTTTCAGTTTGTGATGTGTACATTAATAGGCCTACATGTTTGTGCAAAGTTTGATATACCGGTATACACGTTACAATACTGATAGAATTTAAACTTACAGTTGTTTGTATATATATGTATACACTTACAAACAGTGTTATTTATTGTGGACCAAATTTTTGTGCAGTGTTTCATTTGAAGGCTTATTACTTTTATGATGGAAGAAATACTTGTACGCAAGTCAATTTAAATATTTATTTATTTATTTATTTTGTTGTTGTTGAGGGTATGGGCTGTCATGCCAAAAGGAGCAAACCCGTTTTATACATGTAAATACTGTAACATCTGGTTTTGACAGGACACGTCAAAACGAGAATAAACATACATGCACTACCCTGACCCTGACGTACATGTATGTGTTGGCATTAGAGCATGCCAGTAATCAAGTTCAATGGTCTTTCACTCAGCTATTTGATGGAGGAGAACAATTATTTTTCCAAGATCCCTGTGGGACATGGCCATTTATTGGCCCTGCTCCTCCGTCTCCCTCAGACTGACATGGCATAAACTACCTCTGACAGATCACACACCGGCCGACCAAACGCCGATTAGCATTCCCCGGTAATGCCTTCAAATTGATTGAGTCAACATAGAACCTGCTCAATTCACGGCCAATAAAATTAGCATCCACTGGCTTTTTTCCCTCTCTCTCTCTCTCGTTGTGATCTGACAGTAAAAGGAACGGCAAATGAAAAGGTGTGCAGATTGTTCCCGATGACCCCAGCACTTTAGAGAAATGGATCGCTATCAGGAATATTCTGCCAGTTGATTGCATTTTGAATGTACATATTTATTGCCACCAGGGAGTTTAATGTAGTTTCTCACTTGTTCGAAGTTTACACCTGTATAACTGGACATATACATGTATGCATCAAACTGATTGCCACAGCTTAAGATGGATTGTTTGAATGCTCAAAGTGGGAGGTGCTGTCTTTTATAATCAGGTTTTAGAATTGAAGGATCAGGAGAAGCTAGAATAATAGGTGGGAAATTTCCAATAGTATTAATATACCGGTAAATATGAATAAAACGTGTAATTGTGAACGCGGTGATTTTTAATGGTTCATTTGAAATTTCGATGTTTAGCCTGTAAATTTTGATTGCATAATGGTTTTACTCAATAATGGTATAGTATTGTAGTTTTGATTATAATAGTACGGTTTTATCCTTCAAGTAATTTTGATTGTAATGCGCATTAGAACATATGTTTATGCATTTTGCGTAATATAAATGCCATTGTTATTATTATTATTATTATTATTATTTAAATGCCTCGTAAATATTTGAAGGGAATTTGCTGCAAGAGAATCTTTGGTTTTGGTCCCTTAGACAGGGATTTTTAAAAGTTCAAAAGATAACGGCGGCGTGACTGACCAACAACTCCACTTTGTATAATGTCATACGTCATAAACATCATTTCTCCGTTAAACATGTGATGAATAATGACCGTGAAGCTGTCGTGTCAGATTTTTTTCAATGACTGGCATGTTGCGTATCAGGCCACGCACCAGTGAGACTATTACCACACATTCCCAAGGGAAAAAAAGGAATATCATGGAGAAATGTAACTGAGAAAGCCACAGGCTTCATTAAAGAGAATCACAACCCAGACCGTGGCATACGAAATCAGACCGTGGCATATGAAATCAGACCGTGACCATACCAGCATCTGGGGAAAATCCAAAGCAGACAATGTCTGCATGATCGTTGAAGACCCAATATGAGACGATGACAGAAAATGAAAGATGCCCCAAATAAAGTGAGGACCCTCAAAGAGGAGATTACCTTCAAATGGGAGACGGCCCTTAAACAGGAGATGGCCCTCAAACAGGAGATGTCCCTCAAATAGAGGAACCCAATCGGAGGATGACCCCAAAATACACTGTAGGAGATAACCCTCGTACAGGAGGTGGCCCCAATGCGAAAAAAGTGCCCAAACCAGGAGATGACCTTTCAAACAGGAGCTTATCCGAAGTAGGGGTAGACACCAAAACAGGAGAATGACTTCAAACTTGATGTGCTCCCAAACTAGAGATGACCGGCAAACATGAGGTGACACCGAATGGGGGATAATTCCAAAGCGGGGAATTGTTGCCTCACTTTTTGAAAACACAAAATACCCCATACAGGATATTTTTAAATCCTGAACAGGGTATTATCCCAGTCTGCAGGTAACCCCAAAGACGAGATAATCAAACTGCACTAACCCAGCTTGTCACTAATCAGTGTGGTAGACACAGGAGCTCCATGCTCTACAAGAAGCCGTGATTACCACTTACTGTCAATAGGTTTGAATTTTTGAATTCTTGTGATCAATTTTCCAATGTTCCTTTTTTCTCTCTCTGCATCAGGATATATTGCTGAGGTTGGGAGGAGTCACCAACTGGGAACAATTACGAGAGGCAGTTAGGGACGCAATCGGAGTGACACTAGAAAACACAGTAAGTGTCCACATTTCCTCCATTCATGGTTCATTCAAAATTTGGGTTGAGTTTGCAACACAGTTTTTTTGTAGTCAAGTCCTGACAAGTCCTTACTAGTCAATAGGGAATGGGGTACACTATTGAAGTAAAACGCAGGTACCCGTAAAAGAAACCCAACCCAAAATTCAAATCCTTGAAGTTGTCTAAACTTGGCTTTATAGCTTTACCGTTCAAACTGCAGCTTTTGCGAGCATCTGTTGCATGTTAAAATGCACATAAACGTGATATCTGTTTTGCCTTTCCATACAGCGTGGTTTTCATTTAGAAAATCACCCACTGAAAATGGCATGCAAAACTTTTTATTTCCTTTGTCTGAAAAGTTACTTAGTAATTTGTAAAGTTGCTTACGGGTACCCGATCCCATAATCTGGAACCGGTTCCTGACATCAGCAGTTGGGTACTCGGGTACCTTGTTCCGAGTCAAGTCAACCCCCACAAGTCAATGACAGATAATCTAGTCTCAAGTTATAATCTAGTCTCAAGTTGAAGGACAAGCTATTCAAATGAACTGTGATAAAGACATTCCTTTTTTTCAGTTTTCGTCCCATATTACATGTTACCTTACTTGTGATTTAACTCGAAATGGACTTGTTTACAACTCTCTGGTTTGCAAAAAATAGTTCTGCATAATCTACAACAAGCATCATCGTATGTGTGCATGAATTGATGAAAAGACGAGCACATTCCTCTTCACTAGACACACACAAAGGCACCATGTGACTAAAAGCCTTCTACGGAAGGAAGTCCATCCACTATTCTTTGCTAAGACGAAAGTCTTAAAAAGCAGTGAATGAGATCAAAACTCGGCAGACAGACTTATAGAAGTTCTGTGAATTATGGAGCAGAACAGAGCAGAGTAGGTGGAACTTCCAAAACAGCACAGCTGACAGCAATGTAGAGTCATGTGTTCATCAAAATAAAGTCAAACTTACGCAGACAAGTTGGGGAGCCTAGAAGGATTACTCTACCGGTACGTTTGTGGAATTTATGTCACCCATGTCGGGGAGACAAATTGCCCTGTGAAACAGAAATAACCAGCGACCTTTTCCACATTTTACCCCAAAATCTCACCTTTGTTGTTGGAGTGGCAAGTGGCCGAGTCTGCACGACATCGCCTGGCACAAATTACGTGCGCGTGCTCGTGAGCCGGAATTTAATTCCCCTCATCCATCCCATGATTGTATCTCGAATGTCACGACACTGACAAAGAACCACTCACTGACGAAATCAAAGCTCTCTGACATTTCAATTACAACATATTAACCTCCCCTCCCTTGAGGATTTTTATAACTTCAATGAAATTCGTTCCATTTTTGTTATTTTATAGTTTGAAGTTGGCTACAGCACTCGTTGATATTTTTATTGTCAATTAATACATCTTACATGTAAACAGACTGTACCCTTTTCTGTTAAATTCTTTATAATTGCAAACTCTTGAAATGTCAGTTACCTTTTCTAGTAGACATTGAGTCGTTTGTGTGCAATCAAAGTTTCATGCATCGTCACAGCGGGACATACGAGAGCTGTGGGTTTAGTGCAAAATCTTGAGAGGGTCAATGTGAAGTGCATCAGGTACGGTGCAGTTGCTCTCAACAATCACGGACATTCTTGTTCTGTAATTGCGGGTACATACATGTACACCCGTCTACATGTGCGAGGTATTTGTGGGGACCGAAAATGCTGTGGGGACAGCAGAAAGTTCCTATAACTCTGTCCTAATTTGCCTAACTATAAAAAACTTTCCCATAACGCGGTGTAGGCCTACCCATCTATTCAAAGGGTGTGTTTCACGTAGGTTTGTAAAATTATATTTCTCCTCTGGTGACTTGCACATGTCTTATAATAATAATAATAATAAAAAATAATAATGACAATTCTACCGCGCATTTACCAAGTAAAATTGATCAGATGCGCCTTACATTACAATTTTGTTTTCAGTTCCTACTTAATTCCATGGGTTTTCTCCATCTTGAAAACTTTCGTTGTCTTCTTCTCCCCAGTTTTGTAAAGCTTGCAAGTTGCACGCATAAATTTCAAACTTCAATGATTAATTAAAATTAAAATGTACTGAAATCCACAGGTTGAATGCAGTGGGCACTTTTGGAATTATCAGCACATGCACTTGACTGATTTTCTTGCCCGTTTTTGTTGACTTTCCACAGGAAGATCTGGTGGTGTATCTCTTGGACATTGCAACAGGGACATTGGTCAGCCAAGATGGCCTAGCAGGAGTGGTGCACACTCTACCAAAATCAGGCCTAGCTGGGTAGGTAACGGGAACACATAAGCCAAAGTTGTGTAATTAAATTATCACAAGTCAATCACAAGTCAATCACAAGTCAATCACAAGTCAATCACAAGTCAGTCACAAGTCAGTCTCTAGTCAAATCACAAGTCAATCACAAGTTAATCTCAAGTCAATCACAAATCAATCACAAGTCAGTCTGAAGTCAATCACAATTCAATCACAAGTCAGTCTCAAGTCAGTCACAAGTCAGTCACAAGTCATTCTCAAGTCAAATCACAAGGAACAGGTGAAGAACAATGACAGGGGAATACCGGTTCCTTTGTCACGGTTCATTCGAATGTCTTGGCCAAATAGCTTGACACTGACTGACTTATGATTAACTTGTAAAGACTTGTGATTGACTTTTGATAACTTCATAAAACTAGTGATAGGCTTGTGTTCTCTTGTGTAAACTGCTTCTTAAAACTAGTGATGGGCTCGTGATCAATTGTGTCGACTTGTGATTGATTTTGATTACAACAAATGAAGAACGCACACACATTTACTTACAGTTTTGTACTGAAAACCAAGGTAAGATTATGGTGTGATGTACACATGTACATATGTGTACAAATTTTAACTTGATTTAATTTTTCCTGGCTTTGACAATGTACCACGAAGCACTTACAGCCTGGTTAGCCGCTTCAGAAGAACTGCTACCAGAAAATAGTGTTCAATTGACTTGCATGTCTAAAGCTGGAGAATAAACCTTATCACACGGAAGCCTACATGTATTTGAACTTGCCCAGTGAAGACAATAATTAAAGCTGGAGTTACAGAAGCCTACATGTATTTGAACTTGCCCAGTGAAGACAATAATTAAAGCTGGAGTTAGGCAGGCTTGTGTGTCTTACACTGTCATGACTGTGTGCGACCTGAGTCAGTGCAGCCCCACACGACACTACTATTATACATGTGAGCAGCCAGGGAAAGGCTCACACTTCAGGCTTTGGAAAGAAGACAGGAAAGGTTTCTCATCAATGATTAAGACTCTTGAGCAATCGTGAAAGGTTTTGATGGAAACCACTGCTTGATTGAGTAATTATTCACATGCGCGGGAGTGTTATCCACAGTTTCTGTACTGAGGCATCAGTGAGAGCAAGATAGGCATGGGGACGTTATTTGTCAACCCTGTTAATTCTCATGAATAAGGAATCCGTCGCGGAGCACCATCACAAGTGATGGCTGGCACTATCTTGCCACGTCTGCTAGCAGCCCCAGTCCGCAGATTCAGACTTGGCTGCCTGATGAGGGTCGGGGCGAGGGGTGTGATAGAGTACAGTGATCTTTGGTCTGTGTCCTTGTAGCAGGAGTGATCCGTAAACACTCGCCGATCAATACTGGTAGCCAAGGGCCCAATTCCAATGAACATTTTCTAATCGCAGAAAAATATTCGCTGAGCAAAGCAGGGTACCAGCCAAGATGTCATGCAGTGTTATGTTGCATGCGACCGGTTCCCAGCCGATTTGTGCTTTGCGCTAAGCGGCCCTGATGACGATGGGCCAATTCCCATCCGGCCGCCCATGCTCTAATGAACCGCGAAACCCTCACCCCCTAATTTTTATGCATAATCCCCCCGGATTAAAGCGGTTCGTGTTTCACGCGCCACCGAGCTGCCGAGATTTAATTTGCGTTCGCTTGTTTTGGAAAGGGTGGGTCATTATCCAGTAGACTAGACTATAGTCCCCCTCCATTGTCGTCATCGAGGGGATGTATGCCGCCTCTTTCTTTACCCAAAAGAGAAATCATAACATGTGGGCGCAATTTCGGATGAATTTGTCTGTCATCTCATGTCTCTGACTTTTTTGTGTGATTAATTACCTCCGTATTTTTGTTTACGTAGAAAAGAATTTGCAGATGTGCCTTTTGCCCTCCTGTGACCTCTTGCGATAGCAAACAATTTCCCGGCTGGACTCTGAAAGCAATTAAAGATCACATTTATCATTGGAGTTTTTCCCCCTCCTGTTCCCCGCGAGTTTTGCCCAGAGGACAGGCAATAAGAATGCCATTCACCAGCTCCCACTAACGGAATCCAATAGATTAAAAAGCCCTCCGACAAATTATGATTTCATAAATTATTACAAAGCATGATTGAATCTGTCGCCATGGAGTGAATTATGAAAATTGTTCGGCAAGTGGACAAACCAACTGCAGCGACGTGTACTTTATTTCTAAGGCTGGCGGTTTCATTATGCTTTTGATGCCATGGGGCTGATGCCATTGAGCTGCTAAACAATTAATTATACCTGATACAATTAAAAATACTTGATTAGCACAAACCTGCAAGCCAAAATCGTATGCAATAAATACGCATTACTGTTGGTTATTAGCTCTTGTTGGTTACCGGGAAGCAATATTTACTGTATAGATGCTCCATGTACCGGTACACGTAATTGGGCCCTTGTCTGACAAAGACATGCAGTAGATAGCCAGAATATTTTTCTTGCACGTTGTTATTTTCTGATGTTATAAAATGTAATCAAATATTTTGTGAGAACAAAAATGGTAGCAGCACGGAATTCATGAACATTTGGCATTATGCTTTAAAGTACAAGGTACAGTGTATTAAAGACACGACAAAGGAAACAAATGTGTTGCCAGTGGCTATCTATGTCACATCATTCACAATTTTACAGAGCATTACTTACTCCATAATGTGCAGCTGTGCTAAAAGGATTCACATTTCTGCCCTTTATTTTACGAAAGCAAAGTAACTTATGCAGGCCTGCTGATCCGGGTACATTCAAACTCATTCAATTCTGTAATATTTTCATTAAGAAAATCCCTAACCGAAAGCCCGTAATTCTGAGAAAATTATGTTAAAGCACAGCACCAGCCAAGGTTTACCCTACGGGCAGAGAATTATGAAAGAACGTGGTCACGGTGTCACGAGCGCATGTTACCGGTATTTTTGAATGATTAATGGTGTTTGAGGTATGACTCTGCCCTATTTCAGCGAAATGGCGAATTTGTTTTCCCAAGTTGGGGCTCGGTCGTGGAAAATTCATGAGCTGTTAAATATTTATAATGAAAATCTCACATCCATGGGATTGTTGTATTGAGATTGGCTTACATGCCTGTCAAATATAGGCTACATGTAGGCTTTTAATAATTTTACGAAACATTCTTGCAATGTCATTAACATTTCAGAATCTGAAACCGTTCCAGATATATGTTATTTTCGACAAACTTCCTTGGAAAATGTTTTTTGTTTGTTTTAATGTTTTTGTTTTTTTAACCACCTGCTCGTCATTTTTCCTCCTGTGGACCTTGCCCTAATTGACCTATCGCCGTTTGCGAGTTAGCCACGCCCCTTAGACAACCATATGGAATTTCGTACGTTAATTTTTGTTTGTCTCAGATTTTGCACATTCGGCGTCCATTTGTACATGCATATCATGTAATTGGATAATATTTCACAAGCTGCGTTGACGCGATTCTACTGCGATAGGTTAATTCATTCTCGAAGCCCTTCTTCAAATTTTGCCTGTGCATCGTGTGTTGACCGATTCCCTCTCCTTGTGTTACCAATCCCACCCCCCCCCACGCCTCAAGTCCCTGCGCAAATGACCAGAAGCGGCCCGGTAAAACGTCCACTTACTGCGGGAAAACCGATACAAAAGCAACAAGAGCGCTGTTTGCGCAGGCAATGCGAGGACAATCAGCAGGAACATATTACATGTACTTGAGATTGCCTGTGGCCGGTTTAAGCTCCCCCGTCGAATACCCTAGGAGATTTAAAAAAAAAAAAAAATGCTAAATAGAATAATTTCAAGGCTCTATATTTAGGCCAAGTACTTTTGTAATGTGGTGAGTGGCATCTACTAGTGTTTCAAGAAATCTGAGTGCACACAAGATGGAATTTATCTCTAAAAGTTATAACGTAACGGTAGCTGCCTGTACTTACATGTAACAAGACCATTTTGATAAGCCCAACAACACTAAACGATAGGTCAATAAAATTTCTTTTGAGTTGGGCGGTGTAGCCTGGATGGTGTATGTGCATTTTGAAGGAGAATTTTTTTTATGTATGAACTTAAATATCTGAATAAAACTCATTATCATGTATGGATACTGCCTGGGGGAAAACATGAACAGACGTCAATCGCATTCCTAGACAGTTGTTTACGCCACTCTAGCATTACTTTCAGACGTTTACCCAAAACTATTAGTTCCCCACATGTTATGATTTCAGGAGCAGCTATGATATTGATGCCATCCTTGTCAAGTTGAAATGCATAGGTAATGTGTACATAGGCTCAAAATATCGCATAAAGTCTATTGGGTAGCCCAAACCAAGTATTCGATATCATCATGGTCAGATTTTTAACAAGGTGTGAATAGCTGTGCTCCTTTTACCAAACCCCGCATAGGCCACAACGCGATCCATGAACCCCACTGAATAAAGTAGTATCCAGTTTCAGCACTGTCATATATACATCTCTCACAGGCATTCATTTCACGATTGCATGACAGTCATACTTTCCTAACACCTCTGGTTCTTTTTTTCTTTCTTCTTCTTCTTCTTCAGGAAATGCACTGAAGAGCGGCATCTGATAGTAGCTGGGGAGTTAGACATTGAGGATCCGCTGAGTGGACTGTTACCCAGCACTTCACCCACGCTCCCAGAAAACAGAAGAGGTAGGAACAAACTTCTTTCTCCCAAAGTTTCCCCCCAATTTTTGTGTGTGTGTGGGTGGATGGAACGTCTACTGAGTTATCCAGGTTTTATCCATTCTGAATTTTCCACAGTTTTTTGCTTACACTGGATTCTGTGCTGGTTTAGTTAGGCCGTCATGTCTTCAAAGAAGTCAGCATGAATAATCATGAACTTCAGACTAACAACAAATTTGAAGCTTTGCCAATCGGCAGCTGATGGATTTAGAATGGTTGCAAAGGATGCTACTGTCTTGTAATCGCTGAATTTGAAGTGATGGATCTACAATTCCACAGACAAATTTTGCATTTGCTTTGACCTCAACTCTTCTGAATCCAAACTTTGGTAATGTTCTGTTTGATTTTGGAAATCTTGAGTAGTGAACGAAAGACCTTTTGTTGTGTAAATAGAGCTGGTGAGTCCTGTTTTTAACAGGCTGTCATCTACATGAACATTGTATTGTGATTCGGATATCCATTGATTGAGAGCAGGGTTCTTGTTAAATAAAAGGCCCATTCCTTGTAATTATCTGGTAACATCCTTCCTGATTTTTTATCAGGGCCCTCCTTGAAGTACACTTGTTAAAATACACTCAATGTGGCTTCGTACTCATAATTCAGGGCTGGAATAGGCCTACCGGTACTAATCTAAAATAGATGCTGAAAACTGTGATAGTTCAGTTTCTCCAGTGTCCTGCATGCGAGCTGTTGTTGCTTGAATCAAATAAAAACATGAAATAGCCTTCAGCATGCCATTTGGATGTTTTGATGTCACACAGTACCGGTATTTGTTTTAGCCGTCTCACCACAGTTGTGTTGTGATTTGAACCCCAGACAGGTCGGGCGGCCCAGCGCTAGGCTGCACAGGGACTGCATCTATTTACCCTAGATTTCTTGGAGAGAGAAAACGACGCTTTACGTTCACACTCTTCACGACGAGATTCCTCTCTCTCATTCCCCCAGCCGTCCCCTGCTGTGATTCCATCTCACCATCTTAATTACATCCAACTCAATACTTCGTCCTCCCGTTGGTTCCGATATCCCCCAGATGATTTCTCAAAGTGATCCTTTCCCCGTAACCTTCCCAAGCCCTCCACCTTCCTTTTCCTTCTGTGCGCTTGTCCGCCTTCCGCGGCTCAGTCGCGTTTTTAATTGCCGGGAAATTGCCGGGTGCGATTGCGATCAGGGTTTTCCACGCGCAGTGGTTACTGCAGTTTGAGTGTCGTCGGTAGAAGGGACTGGGCTTATCAGCTGCATATCAGGGGCAGTGTGTCTATAGGGCCCTCCGGCCTGGTCGTGGCTTGATGAGTCTGAGAGATACTATCATCCATGCTTTTCCCGCTTGCGGGACTTTTTATTATATGGCTCGGTATTTCTGGTTTCAGTTTGATATTTTGTTGGCCGGTTGGGCTTTCTGGACTGAGGCGGTTGCGGTTAATGAAGTTATGTGTTTTTTTTCTTTGAAGATATTATTTCTCCGTTTGATATGGCATGTTATTCACACTTTGAATGCATTTATAGTTTATTTAATGCAGGGGTTTGGTCTGCATGTGGAAAATGGGTGTTCAAATTTTATTAAATTGATTGAAAAAATAAGCATCGAATCTGCTGTTGAGTTCAGTGTATGTGTCCCTATACTGTACACACTGTACTAATGAATAAGTAATCGTAATGTCAGGTCTTCATTCATGCAATGTACGTTGAATCAATAGTTCAACTTGACTGACTGTCCATACATCCTTTGGATCTTTAAGCCTACATGCAGTAAGACCAAACAAAGCACAGGAGCAAGAGCAATTTGTATTTAATCCAAACAAGGGGACCATGAAAGTGCGTGTCTCCAGAAATAGAACTCATCATTTCAAGTCTTTCTTAAGATAAAAGGGTGTTCCATATTTTTCGGTCTGTTAAGAATCTGCAATTTAGCAGCAGAAGTTCTGGATTGCCCCCCAGGTGACCCAGACATTGGCAGATTGGACAGTCAGTGGCTGTTGTCGAAATTAAAAACCTTTTTCCAGAGATACAGTCTAGAGGCAATTCTAGAACCTTTCCAAAATTCCTGGCGTGGCTTTCAGTTTTGTATTAAAATCCATCATGCGTACATAGGCAAAATTTAAAGACTATGTTGACCACCAGTCCAACGGATAACATTTGGATATAAAGGGTTTAATAGTTCCTGTTTTCAATCAGAGATTTTGTACCCAACTGGCCTCTCTTGAGTCGCCACTCTGATGAGTATCCAGATATTAGTGGAAATGTTTTTCCTGAATTTACACTGTACAACCGTGCTCAGCAATAGCATGTTTACACAGTACACTGTACATTGAAACTTCTTCTACATGTACATGTAGGTCTCTTATACATGTAGAATTGCACCAAAAATACGCATCCTCTGCCAGAGAAGTGACCTTTTTGTCCCGTTCACTCTGTTGCTAACCAAAACAAAAAGACAGGTAATTCCTCTGCAAGAAGCTTTTCCATTAACACATGTTCTGTCCATTTTGTGTCTGTTGCACATAGCATAAGTACGGTACGTGTACATGCATGTAAAATGTGCTCCCAGAAAATGCGGCTTGAATGTTTTGTCTCCCACATGCCTCAATTCTCTCTCTCTCTACTGATTACGATTCTCCACCACCTCATCCCACCTACGCCTAAGTCTAAAAGGGCAGGCATTTACAGCCTGACCCAATTTCGGCATAAGCTGGTGTTATAACCATCCTAAATGCTCCGAGAGTTGCTTCACCTGACCCACTTCCAATACCAATAATCTGTATTAAAATGCCCCAAGTCTGGAACAGGGGGAATAATCTGACACCTGGCTGCCCACAGAATCCAACAAGATCCTGCCGTAGCCAATTTTCTGTTGAATCTTGTGTGATCTGAGCAGTTAATAAGTGACCTTTTGTTTTAGTTGTTGGTTTCTGTTGGATTCAGCGTCATTGCTGTTTGGTTCTGTTGGACTTTTAAGGGTGCCAAGTGAAGACTTACAATGTCAGATGTTATGGTTTGGAAGCCAAAGCCTCTTACACTCTTATCTTAGCAGCACAAAAGATCAAAATTGAAATGACTGCATACAAGTATTATGATGAAGTGATGGACAATTAAAAAGATTTTGGATGTGTTCACCACTTACAGGTGGAATTTTGATCAGGTGGCATCTATGGCATGTTGGATTTTCAATCCAGATTTGGATTTTTAACACTGGTTCCTCCCCTGAAGTGACATCCACAACGAAATGCCATAAGGAAGAACGGAGTACCTAACCGTACATGTTTAATAAAGACTTTGACATTAATCCAGCACAAAGATTTTGAGTTAAGAGAACAGTGTAGAAAGACATTAAGAGCTTGAAATTCACATCACCCCGATATCAGATCAATCATCAACCCATCTCTCCCTGTACCTTCCTCTGTTCAATTCCACTCCTGTGCATTAACACATTGTCTGTTCCTTGTCATGCCTCCTGTTCTGGGGCTTCAAGTACGCAATATCCTGCTTCGCCAACAGTATTCATTCCTGTTGGTAAATCCAGTCTCTGAATGATGCTCAGATTTGTGTTGTTGATCCCTCTTGACCACGTCACACTGATAATTTTTCCAAGTGAGCTTTGACCACTGCTTTCCTATATCATCGTGTCCCTTGTCCCTTGAGTTGTATACATTGACTTGTTATTGACTTGAAAGCAATTATGTACACAGCCAAGTTAGCGTGCAGACTTTATTTTACATGTGTGTGTAAATGGTTACATTTAGAATTTACATCACTGCGACGCAAATTCCATCTTATGAATAGTTTCTATATAGCGGAACTGCTGCTACATCAGATTCGAACCAGGCAACTGATCCCTCAAGCTCGGTGGAGGAGTGCTAAGACGCCTGCACTAGAAAGTAGGAGGTCGTGGGTTCAAGTCCCACTCAAGTGTTTTTTCCTCACTTTCACTTGGGGAGGGGGGGGGGAGGGAGAGACACATTGAGTATACAGTGTTTATAAGTCGGTGAAAGGCTAAACCTAATATTGAATTTACACTTAAAAAGTTATCCTCAATACAACATGGCTTGCACGTGCGTGACAGAAATAAAGAGAGAACATACAATGTAGTGCATGTGAACAAAACATTGAGTTAATTAGGTCAACCTATTGTACAGTAAAATTTCCATTTAAACATATTTGAATGTTAATTTGATTTGTGAGTGTGGCTGAAAAAATATGAGGATACATGATCAAGGCACTAACTTTAATTAAGTATGAAGCATATTCTTAGAGGTAGACCCTTGGCAACATAAATGTATGACTCTGGTACTCTGCCCTCATTCATTTCTCCTCACCGGTCATTTGCAGGTGGCCTATTTGCTAACCTCCCTCAAACCATCGCCGGTGTACGTGGAGCTTGTGAGATGAATTCATTTTCCCCTGAGCTAAACAGAAAATTTCCTGTCTCCTTTACAAATCCAGCATCCCCCATTCAGTTGTCTTCCTTGCACGATTCCACCCAAAGTGGCACGTTTGATGTATTGATTACACGAGCTGCGTGACACTTTGTGTTTCTAATTGGCTCCGTCCTATAAACATTAACAGACTGGTCAAATTAAACAAATCTCTGCCTCTGTCATTTTCTACACACAAGCTCACACCCCCCCCCCATCCAATTTAGATGCACTGCCGAACACATCTCAATTCATACACATGTACTGCACTACTTTCCAATTTGTGCATTTCGCAAAATACACATTTGCCTTAACTCCTCAGGCATTTTGCAAGGAACAGTTCTGAATTCTCCGAAATCCACTCTTGTGCTGCAAACCAACAAGCACATTATTTGTTCTTTAATTTGCTAGAGTAACCAGTCCACATTATTAAATTATTGTGGCAGGGTATTCCTCCCACAATACTGCAAAATCCTCTAAAAATCTGGGGAATGGACCTGTACCGGTATGGTTAGGGGTATACGCTGACATCCATGTTTAATGCCTCCTCCATTAACCCAGATAACGAGAGTCGTCGTTGATTCAAGAGTGTCATTTCAATCACTACACCTTTCATTCATTTCATAAGTGGAAACTGGGAAAACAATCTGCTGTGAAGTACAGTAATATGTCGACACCCTCTGACATGTACGCTGGTGTACCGCGACCCTCTTGCACCGAACACATTGCACAGTGGGTAAATGTTAAAGGTACAGTATATAATTTGCAGCCATCCAAAAAGTAAATAACTGACAAAATTATTGTTGAAAAGCAAATACTTGGTTTAAAGATAGTAATGGCACTGAACTCCCTGTGAAATTAGTCTTTCTGGCATGCTGTCATTTTGAAGAAAACAATGAAAGAAAGTCATTTTCAAAGATGTGTCTAACGACGCATTTTTGGAAATTTCCATTAGTAGTTCGTTTTTAATTCAGCAAAGCCCTGAATGGGTGTTCGCAAGCGTTGACACGACACATATGTGCGTGCGGTTGCTATAATTCGTCGGTTCAGTGCATGACATCGGCTGAATGAGAACGTGTCCCAGACGCTGATTTCGGGTGTAATTCAAAACATGACTTGGCAACTTTTGAATTGAAATCGAGATCCTAGAATATTGTTTTCTCGGAATATAGAGCATTCACTGAGCTAAAACTTCATCAGGTTTTGAGCACTTTTGTTGCTTCAAACGAAAAAAAATGCACAAATGACAAATGATGTACTCTACCTTTAATGTCAGACGCCAATTACGGTACTGAGCCAGCTGTCCTGAAGATACCCATACAAACTCGAGAAAAACTCCAGGGACTCTGTGCGCATTCAAATTAATTTATTCACAAGAAAACGTCCCACTCGTCCACAAAAAAACTGACAGCAGTGGTGCGGCTTTTTGTCGTTCCCCGTTATTATTGCCGCACAAGTTGTATTTTTATTTCTGCCATGGAAAGGACAGTCCCCAGCCTATGCAAACAACTTTCCTACCGCCAATCGATCGAAGCCGCTCTTGGAAGAATCAGATTATTAACTTTGGGAGAGGAGCTCAAACACTCAGAAGAAAAAAGCCGGCCGCGAATTTTGATTGGCCATGTTTCATTTATGAGCCCTTTTGATTCTGTTTGTTGAGGGTTCCGGTAGCACCTAATCTGATAGCCTTACATGTATGTTTTGTACAAGTATGTAAATTTGTTCCATTTTCCCCCTCTATATAGAGCTCTACTTTTTACCGACCATCTGATCCAAGTGCGGATGTCAGTTTTTTTCTTTCATTTCTAATCTTTAGATAAAAGCAGAAATGCTTCCCACATTCCTCATCTGAATAAATTTGATAAAAAAATTTGGCCCCCAAAAAAGGCTCCGGTTTCTGGTCTGCGCGCGCGTCGCCATGCAAAGTTTTTTTTTTTCAATGTAAGTTGATGTCTCAAAACCGCCAAACTCACTGGTTTGACTGGAATCTTGCTTCTGCACAATTTTAACGTGTTTTTAGATGCAGTTACGATCGAGTGTAAGCTTTATGTGGCCTCTTTGGGCTCCCATATATTTTGCACTAAATTTAGTCGGACACCATTTGCAGTCATCAACCGACATTTAAAGGAAAAAAAGACTTGAAAAAAAAAAGCCACGTTGCCACACCACTTTTGGGGCAAGCTCCATACCAGAAACCGAAGACTTTTTTTGTGGCCTTAGGCTATTTAATTGTTTTAAATCGAAAAAGAAAATAAACTGAGAATGCACACAAAAGAAACAATTTATTGTACTGCATTTGGTCATTGACTGCAGTTTAACTCTAATTTGCATACAGTGAGCTGAAATATCATCTCAATACAGTAGGGGCTTAGGGGCTTGAGCATCACAGCGCATTGTTTTTATTCAGTGTTATTGAAGCCTTTCAATCCATACTATGCATGAAACCCCTCCCCACCCCACCCCCAATCCCCAGACTGCCATCCACACTACCTACATGTAAGTTCAACTGCCTCCCCACACAAGAGTCTTTTGCTTCCTATACGAAACCAATTTCGCAGTGAGAAAATCCTTTTCCAGACGGCATGTTCCGTCTAGTGTCTCACTGGAGAGAACTCCTTAAGTCTCCAGAATGATTCTCTCTGCACTACCCAACTGCATCCCATACCAGTCAATACATTACTTAATTTCCCACAGGAAACCAAGTTCGCTTTTGTGAAAATCACTCGTTTGCCCATGGATAATCCTCAACGCACGTATACAAGAACACATTCTAGTGTTCACCCACAAAACTCCCAGTCTCAAGTCTGAATACCCGTCTACACCGCTGGCTCCATTCTCTCCGCTGTCTTTGTTTTCTTAACGTGTTCATCATGAGCTTCTGTCTGGACCTTTGCACCCCCTCATCCCCCTTCCCCCTCCCCCCCCCCCTTCCCGTCATCAGAATGGTGCTATCACTACAGCAGCCTCCAGAAAATCTCAGCTAAACAAACGCTGAGCCGAGTTGCTGGCGGGTCTGGAGAATGCTCTCCAAAGCCCCCTTCTCTTTTTTCTTATGATTATTTTAACTGGGGGCACCCTACATGCATAATCTGACCTAATTCAAACTCTTTGCCCGCGGGCCTGCTGGTTGCCAGTGTTAAAGGACTCCGGTTTGAGAAAAAAAAAAGACCAATTGCCACTTCAAAGGCGTACCGGTACATCAGTAAATCTTACATATTGAATAAGGTGCAAGAAAATCAATGTTCCCTGAACATGAATGTTATTTCAGAATTTTTTTTTTTTAAATAATTTTTCGGTTCTGTAATTTAAAGGGAAAATACAACATTTGCAAACATCAAAAATAAAACTACCAAATCATTATGAAATACCTTGCTGGACTTTTAGTGAATGACAGTGTAAAGCATCCTGTAAAATCATGGCACCTGGTACTGTCATTTTCAAGAAAAGTGTTGTTTTTGTATCAATTTCCAACGCTGGTCGGCCGACCAGCGTTGGAAAAAACTGGCTTTTTTTCAAATACTGGCCCCAATTGACCATCGCACTTGTTTGCAATCGATTACACACCTATGAACGGGTACAAGCCAGCTAGACTGGTTCCCTGACCTTACAATTCCCCAATGTATGTAAACTGCTCTGTTTCTTCTTATATGGAGTCAGGGAACCAGACTACAGGAAAATGATTGTTTTTCTTGGTTTTTATAGCATTTTCGAACCCAAAACCACAAAAAAATCAGTGTAACTATATTTGCTATATATTTCCAACCCCCCAATTCCATCCATTTCTGAAAATTACAGCAAAAGCAAATGATGTACATGTATATTCCCTTTAAATCCTGCCATTTTATATCCAAAGCTTTGACTGAAAATGTCTTTTTTTCATGAATTTTTTTTCAACCTTTCTGATAAAACAATAATTTTCTTTGAGATTGAGTGTGTTCTGTTTTTAGCAATTTACAAAAAAAAAATATTCAATAAAATAATCGGTTTCTTTTGAAATGTGATTTTGTTCTCATCTCATGCATAAACAGATTTAAACGGTGGCAATAAACATGCCGTTAAATTCTAATTTTAATTAAAATTTTAGACAATTTAACGAAGATTGTTTGTAGATGTGTACATGCGCTTGTCTTAAAAAGTGTTACGTTTTGAATTTCAATTTTTGTTGAATATTCAGCTAATACCGGTACCATGCCAGAATAATCCATCTGTCAGCATGGAACAGTTTGTGGTATAAGATGCATATCTCACAGCGGGCTACTTTAATTTGCTCCATTTATCCATCCTTCATCACACACAAATATCAGCATTGGCCACAGCCCTAGGAGATCCAACAGCGACGGTTTATTGCGAGTAACGCCTGGAAACCCTTGCAGTTATGAAATTATTATCTCCATAATAAAAAGAGGTGGTGGTGGTTGGGGGGGGGGGGGTCCTACAGGAGACACAGTGTGTCGGTCGACGCTGGTAACCACTCAGAAAGCTCTGAACCGTTTCTCGGCATCGCTGTGGTTTGGCATACCGCCCACCACCGTCATCGTCTCCCGATATAAGGGGACGAGGGAAAATTACCGGGGGTTGATGCAGTGGCGTAAGCGTCTGAGACCGCAGAAGCGGGACACGGCACACATGTTCCCCAGACCCACCGTGCAGCTCTAATCCAATCATAGTCGCCGATAATCTAATTTGGTCGCTTCACGGATCTTTAATTTGTGTATCAAATAGAGGAGCTAGAGACAGAGAGAGAGAGAGAGTGAGGTTAGCAATGAGTTTGTTAAAAGCGCTTCAAATCGGTGCTTTAGTTTAAAGTTCAAAAACCCCTGGACTGGTCCTGGCTTGGGTACTCTGGATTTTATTTCGTGTCGGGTGCAGTACGTGCGTGTGTTTGCAGTGCTGGTGTATCACGGTCAGCCAGTAAGCCAAAGACGCCCCGGACGGAGAGGGCAAAGGAAAAAAAAGTGCAGACCTGTGATGATGAGTATGGGAGTGTCAAAAACGGCATGACTCAAGGGCCTTAGATCAGTTGCTGATGGTCTGGTCCTGGGACTGCACATCAATCGGATTTTGTGACTGCCACACATAGTAAACGACGATACAAGGACCCAGCCTGTCGTATAGCTTGGGTGTTACACACACTCACTGGATGGCTCGTGTAGTAATGATTCATGAATAGCTGCATGTAGTTCACCAAGTCGTCAGAGAATTGTACCAAAAACTACAAGTACCATCATCATCGGCCCGTCTCTCTCTCCTGAATTAGAACTGTCTCTTTTCTCATCTTTCTTCTTCCTTGGCTTGTTTCGCTCAACGTGACCTGCAGATTTCCAAAGGATTTTTCCTGGATTTTTTTTTTTTTTAATCGTGAGGAGTGGATCCGGGATGTTTCGCCGGTGATGGACTGCCAATTCTCACGAGGCCCGGAGCCATCTAATTCATTGTACGTGGCACGATTCACAGTCTGGAGTTTACATATTCTCCTGTGAACGAGCAGTTTTTTAATTTAACGAGATTTGGCAAGTTTGGCAAATTAGCTTTTTTCAGCTAGATTTCCCTCCAACCTTGCAACAGAAAGAGATTGACATTCACACATGTGTGTCTGCCTCAAAAATAGAATGCCTTGCTTTACCTCCACCTTCGGATTTAATATAAATGCTAATTTCTTTTTTAACTCCTGGAGCAAATTTGGACAAGGATTTCTTGTTAAATCAGCCTTGGAAAAAAAAATTACCTCAAATCTCAACTGTATAAAGGTTGGAATGATCTGAGCTTGCGACATGCTAGAAAACATACTTGTGGATTTGATTGGAACGAGTGACATGACCAGTGAAATACAATTGTAATTATTTTCTTGATGCATATTGATTGAATTTCTGAGCACTCAATCAAATTGAGCAAACAATCATCGCAAAATCTATCAGATATAAATCAAATGAAACTACTTGGGAGTATTTAATTGGATGGATTCGCAGTTAATCAGGACATTATTTTAAGACAATTTTCAGTTTGTAAAAAGCAAGTCACGTTCTTGTTTTTTTAGCTGAGTGACATTTCTTCTTTTTTCTGTGTTTGTTCAACAGTTGCTTGTTTCCCTATAGTGGAGTCAGACAACACTAGGGTGGTGGGCGTTATTGTGGTGAGTACAATTTAATTTGTTTTCAATCAGTCTGGATGTGAATTAATAGGGGAATACCGCAGAGAAAGAAATTGTGAAATTAAGTGTTACAGGGAGAACAGGGGTGTGTTCCATTATTTTCACCGGGGCAATGCAAAATTTGATTTGATAGGTAAAAAAAATATAGTAATAATAATCAAATTAAATTAAAAAGAAATCAGGAATATCAGACTGACCGTACCAAGTCTCATGCATCTGGCGTGTGTCACATGCCTCATAGTCAATTCACACGCTCAGACGCCAGACAATCGTAATCACAATGCTAAATTGTTCTAAAAATATAATTTTGGGGGTTGTTTTAGGAACCAGAATACAGAAACGTTTTCGTGTTTTTGGGTAAAGCGTTTTGGCGACTTCGGTTCTGCGCGACGCGTGGCGAGAGACAACCTCGTCCCCAAGGCCAGCCAATGGTTTGGTAATGAGATTATGATCAGAGCTGAACTCCTGCAGTAACCTTGCAGCTGCACAGTACGCGTCATATTCCTGCCGATGTTGTTGATGTCCCCTAATGTGGCGCGGCCCCTAACGTGGCGCACTTCACCTTTTTTCGCCTCTGGTGCCTTGCTGTAAAGGAAAAATGTTACCTCAAATTTCACAGGTACATGTAAGTGAAATTTCATCAAGCTCTAAACATTCCGTTTCATAAATTTTGAGTTTATGTACCCGTTACAAAGTTAACTAATTTTATTTTGGCGTGGTAGTCCAATTTTTTTTTTTAAGTGCAAAAAGAATCCTATTAAACTGTGACCCCAAATAAAAAAAAAATTATTTGCTAACAAACACTTGTAGTTGGATACATTAGTGGAGATACATGTAATGATTTATTAGAATTTGTCAACTTTAAAGAAATTCTTAAATGTTAACTTGATATTTTCCGAAGGGCGCCACGTTGAGGAACACTCGGGCGATTTTGTGCCCAATTTCCCCGGACGCCACCGTTTTTTAAATTCGGCCTTTGCCGCTTGCACTGTCACACGACTAGCTTTTGTATGATCTTGGAATCTCTGGGAAATTTTTTTTAATTCATGAATATATGCAATAATTTGCATTGTTTGGGTGAGTAGAGCACACCGCAGATGCGAACAGGAAATAAATGGTGGATTGATTTGTTAACTTTTGATAATCAGCAGAGCGTTCACCCACAGGCACTGGCCTTGAAAATAATGTGGGGATTATACAGTCAGTGGGTGAACAATTGACTAACATTTGTAAGGAGTTTTTATTAAAAAAAAATGTCCATCAAAAATGCATGGCACATGTTCATTTTTTTCTTTTAAATTGAAAGCAGTAATTTGTTTGAAAGTGACAGTGTTGCCACAGGGGGGGAAAGTCATTAAATAACAACTGTTTGTTTCTTTGTTTGTTTGAATTGCCCGTCATGGTTGAGTTTTTTCCTTGGCAGTGGAATTTTAATCCTGCTGATAGATAGTAAAAGTTACAGACTTTCAAAGAAACAAATGGTTTAGACTTCTTCCCTGTGAGCCAAGAAGTGTCGGGTTCGAATCCTGTCAGTGTTGGCCTTGAAGTGATCACATCATAACAAATGGTAGCTTCTTGTCAAACGTTTGTTTATTTTGGCTGATACTGCCCTACATAATTATTGCCAAAACATTGTCAAGATAGAGGAACGAATTGATGCCCTACCACATTTGTTTCGGGATTCACATAAATGAGTTTTTTCCCCATAAATTAGCATTTTACAACTTTTGCAGAAGCTGAGTAGCTTTCTCAAACACCGTACATATAATTTCCAACTCGAAGCAATAACAGTGTGGAAAAGTTGTACGCAAGAATGAAAAGGGAAGTACGTATGTTTTGGTTGGGGAATTGAATAAATGTTGATCAATTGATTGAATCGTGCATCAGTGACTGATAAAAATAAATGGAATGAAATCTTGATAGTTAAGCAAACAAGTGTTTCTTGGAGCTGTGTTTGCCCAGTGCTGCTGATAATCTTTGCTTAGGCCATCAAGTTTGTAGGAACATCACTTAAAGTCTGGAGTCCTACTCAGCCGAAGTGCCCATCTTCATTTTCATCCTCCGATTTCCTAGTCATGTGTCCGGGCCCCTCCTCGTGTTCCCTCAATTTGTCCATTTGTCGGCAGAATGTATTTAACCCTTATTTCTTTCTTAAGTGATGTAATACATCCCCTCTCGCTGATGATGTTCCCCGGCCCCTCCGGGTCTTGAAACACCATCGCTCCCCTCCGTCAAAAGGCAACGATCGTGGGGGGTTCTCTAACAGCACGGCAGCAAATGGCCCATGCGGTGGGGAATCAATCGCCGAATTGCCCCCGGGCGTCGCTGATAGAGACCTCAGTATCGACTGAAGAGGGCAAGGTAGTGTGGATGAGACATCCTGGACTCACCAACTTCCTCCACACTGACTGCAAAACACTCCCTCCGCTCTTGGAAAGTCTTTTCTATCTCCTTGCTGAAAAATCTCTCAAGTGGAAAATAACATTTCCGACCAACGGAGCTTTCTTGAACTGCCTGTCTTGTCTGCTTCTCTGCTTCCCACTCACTCTCTGGAGGGTGCTCGCCCAAACCAAAGAAACGTCTTGTGCCCCGGGGGCGGTGTCCATCACACATCCAATTTTCCTCCTTGCAGAGAGTGAAAAGGGCATCATTAGCAAAGATTCCGATCCTCTGACCAACTTGGGAGGGAGTCATTCCGTGTATTGACTTAAGTGTGGAGACTACTGCTCTTTCTATTAACGGCCAACTGGTACACGCTCTGAGTTTTGTACCATGATTTTTGGGAATCGTAGACTGGGAGTATTTGACTAAGAAAAGGTAAGTCGTGCTATCTGTACTTTTTGCAATCTCATGTAGTGCTTGAATGAGGGGAGAAAGTACAGTGAACGACCAACAATACTAACACCTGGCTGGAACTGTCTCCTGCAAGTTTTAGTCAGCTGCTCTGTTGGCATTTTGGAGAAACAGGGAATCTTGTATGCACTCGTACACGGTATATGGAACGATGGGGAATGTAATGTAATGTACATATGCACATATCGCAAAGTGTGATGAACTGGTCTTTACTGCAACGTGAATAACCTGACTGCAGTTACTGTACCAAGCTAAAGGCAGCGTGCAGGTGGTGTACATTAACTGTACAATTTAGATGCCTCTCTGAGAACATTAATGGCTGGTAAAGATCATTTGATCTTAATTATTCCCGTAATGATTGCCATTCGAGTCATTGCCCATAAGCAATGAAGCGCTGTAATTTATGCACCCCTTGTTTTGCTTCATTTTCTTCAATTGACGCCTTGGCGCACTAGCCACACGTGCATGTACTGTATGCACTCATGCGTGGTTGCTGTCCATCAAGTACAAACACCTATGAGTACATCTTGTGTGCTCTCCCTACTGTGTCTTGAGCTCATGCACTAGGATTCCTCCACAGTTGAACGTTACAGTATTTCAAACTGCCCTGGTGTGGCCATGAAGGCTTAAGATGCCGCATGCAATATGCTGCAGACCACAAGGAATATCTAAACCGTCTTAGATTTGAAGAAAACGAAGGTGTGAACTAATCTTAGGTACATTTTCAGCTCTTGCCAGTTGACAGGAAGAAAAAGTGGCCCTCCCCCCCCCCCCCACGTTAAAATTTTTTGTCTCCCAGAATGCTAAATGTTGCGTAGCACAGGTTTGATGCCGCAGTGTCAAGAACAAGCGTTAGATATATCGCCAGCGTGAATTTATGCAGTCAGTATTGCAGACTGACCAAAGGCCAGAAATATTCGTTGTGACAGTGACTGATTTCTAACCTTTAGAAGCTCCGCCTTGGTAATAGCTCATCGGATCCATAACTAGGTTACTAGTTAAAAATAAGGGGGGAAAAATGCCACCAAATGTCCAGTAGTAAAAGTGCAAGTACAGTGCACATGGTACCTTCAAAAATTGTATAAGAAGTGTAAACAGAAGCTTAGCCGGCTTATCTTGGTTAGAAGGAAATATTGAAGACAATTCTTTGTAGTAGTTTCTCATGATTTAACAGGACTGGGAAAAGTAAATCAATAGTTCCCATGAGCCTTTCAGAGAAAAAAAATCACAAGCTTTTTTGGGCGGGTTATGAGTACAGTGTGCATACACCGGTAATTTCTAAGTTAGTAATTTGTGCTGCGGTGGATATCAAATACAGAGTTGGGTAGGAGAGGATTTTTTTTCCTCCCCTATGCTTAGGGCTTGTGGTTGGCTAGTGTCATAATTAGCTGCTTAACTATAAAATTTAAACTTGTTAGCTACCAGCACTTAAAACAAATGAATAATAATGAAAGACTACGCAGATCTTCAGCATACAGTACATGCTGAGGTTGTCATCTTTATTCACTGTAAAGCTCAAAATGCACTCAATAAAGACTAGTGTTTATTCGAACAGTTAAACTTAAAATTATTTAGACTTGTGCTAAATATGAGTTACATGTAGGTACCGGTTACTCTACATGTGCTACTCATAAAAACATATACTTTACAGTGTGTACATGTATGTAAGTGTCATTGATGAAAAAAAGAGACGGTAAAAACATCTGAACAAGTCATAATGTGCTTGTAGGAAATGGGCAATTCCACAGAATGGTAAACCTCAATTAGAAAGTTTAACGAATCCAAATGCCACAAATTTAACATGTACCATTTTGAAGCTTATTACAATACACCGGTACCGGTATATGTAGCATCATAATGATGTATTGGTCCATCTTTCCCAATGGGCACCACTTTGAGCAGTTTTAATCAACTCGCCTTACTTGATAATAATCTCTACCTCTATAATCTAGTGTTTGTACTAATTATTGTGTACTGGGTATATAATTTAATGTCTGGTACTGTACATGTACAGTGAAACCATCCCAGTATTGTGAAAATTAGGGCTGTCCAGTGCCAAATAAATTAAAATTTGATTATTCCAAACTGCATTTGACCAAATATTTGAATATTCGAAACTCGCTGAGCAGTTCACCAGCTGCAACAGCCTGCCGCGTCGGTCAAAGTTGTATGCAAAGTGCGCCAGTTAAAATTTGTGTGCTGCTTCACTATGCATGGGCCACTGGAGTGTTTTGCACTAGGCCGGCCAAAGTATGTTAAATGTCAAGGGTTTGAACCTGCTAAAAGGATGGGAACAATGAACTGCCGTTGACCAAAAAGTTACCGTCGACCAAAAGGTGGCATCTGACAATAAAGCGCCACAATTTTACGATTAAAATAATATTCCAGTCAACAACGACCTGCCTTTGACCAAAAAGTTACCGTCGACCAAAAGGTGGCATCGGACAATAAAGCGCCACAATTTTACCATTAAAATAACATTCCAGGTGTATGGGTGTATGTAGTTTTTATTTTTCTCCCTGAATATTCGAACCAGCAAAAGCTATTAGAAAATGCGGTTGATGTTCGAATAATCTAATATTTGGGACAGAACTAGTGAAAAATGGGCTGGCCGAATGGCTCTCCCTGAGAGATTCTCCTACATGCACCAACGCACACCAATGATTGTAACGGATGAAGAGTGAAAGGCAGGGCTCCCTATGGACTTCATCAAGTCATCACCTCATTGCCGATATCTCTCTGACCAGCAACAGGACATTTTTCAAGGCTCCGCAGACGGCACGATCAAATGGTACCATCAAATGACTGGATGCAGTCAGCCGTGGGTACGATGGATCCACCTGGGGTTTGGCTTATCGTCACATCTCCATTATTTATATTTCTTTCTTTCTAAATTATCCCCTTTTCCATATGGGCAGTTTCACGGTGTCGGACGTACGTTTTGGACAATTCAACAGTATGCATGATAAAAGCTAGAATCTTAAAGTGGATTTTAATTATGATAAAACTTATCAGTCAGTTACCAGACAAATTTGTGTGTGTGTGTGTGTGTGCACTTCTTAGTTTTTCAGTTATAGGTAACTAACTGCTGAACTGTTGGACATGTCAGGCATGATCTACATGTATGTTTCAAAAACAAGTGGTGTACATCATAAAGTCCTTCTTTCATATTGAAAGAGCTCAATCATTTCCTGAAATTCCCTGCAGTTTGCAGAAGCTTTCATTGAATTCCAAAAGGTCCAGCGACTAAGCATGGTCAGTAATTCTCTGTATTCACTAATCTTTTTTTCTCCCTAGGAAATTACGTTTTTTTAAATCAAAATTTGACTTTGTTTCTGCTGTTTGTACTTAAAACAAGTCAGTGACCGAAATCCTACACCCTCAAAATCACCATATTCAGCCAAACTGCAACGCGCTTCCCCTTTCCAAAAGATCATTGGCACGGTTGCAGGAGTTCGCATTGCGGAAAGCCTGCATATTGTCCCAGGTAATCCTCCCTAACTCAGCAAGGCGATGAATATCTGCCCATCGCACGGCCTCACCTGTGGATATAGCTACAGCGACTATTGATTGGTTGAAGCCACCTGTCCATGTGATGTGAATCAACAATGCGCAGTCTCTCTCTCTCTCTTCAACTCATGTCAATTTACCCTGCGTACAAATATGTACATGTACATGTATGCCCAAGCGGTACAGCATACGCCTGCCAATAATTCCAACCTCAAATGGTTGTTTGGTTTAGTACAGATGTAAAAAAAAGGGCAGCTGGGGTAATAGTGAACCACAGGGAATGTTTCAACCGTAATTTGGAAAAGTTTTGTTTACTTGAACTTCTCCTTTTTTTTAGGCCAATTTATTGCAAACTTTAGATAAGCTGATGCAGCTTCTCGCAATTAAATCTAGTTTTATATCATCAAACTGGCGCACATGTACATGTACTAGTTTAATTATGAACTGACTGTTTAGCATTTAAAGTTAAATACTGGTACTAATTTATGGAGATGTGTTAGGATATTCAAGTATGTCGTTAGGACATGTTCATATTACATTTACGAAAACTGCATGTACTGGGGTACATCACATGAAATGCCAACCCCCCCTCTTCCTCTGCAGTCTTGAAACTTAAGAATGTTGTTGTTTCAAAGGCATGCTATTGATCCACTGATGGCAAAGGAAAAATAACATTGGCAGTGAAGAAAAAAAATATGTTATATTTATAAGATGCCACAATAGATTTTACTTGCATACGTGTATCTCAAATTTAGATAATGAGGGACTGGTATTACCAAAATGAAACTATAATTTCCCATCATACCTCATATCTTTGTAAAGGATTTTGTTTTGTTTTGACATTACTTCTGTTATTTGTTCCAATGTCATCCTCTCTTACCATACTGATTCCCCTTCCATTTACAATTGCTGTGGCCTGCTGTATATTGCATACTCCCAGCTCCCACTTCCCCTTTAGGCTTACTGGCTCTGTCGTACTTCCCCAAGTTCCTTACCCACTTCAAAGAGGGGAGCTTTAGCTTAACGTCATCCAGTCTTGAATGTCACTCGCGCCAAGACAAAGTAATAAATTGAACCCCCGATGTTGGCCGAACGTGTCCTGGCTGCAGCTGGAAATATATCCCTAGAGTGTGCTGATGATTAAAGCAAACACCCTTAAGTCAATCCACTCGGTGTGTCCGGCATTTTCCTGCCTTTCTTCATATATAGGACCGTATATCAATTTCAAAACGACTTGTTTACAATATAAGAGACAAACAGGAGGGGGGAGTTAGAGAAAAACGAAGAGCTCCGAGATTTTAATTAACAAAAGATTTGATGGATTCATTTCATAAATGGGAAACTAGGCTTCTCTTCTGAGAAGTGGCCGGGCGTGCAATTACAAAATTAAAACCTTGGTTGTAGTCAGGCTTGCCGATGGTTACATGTATGTAGGTACTTCTCAAAATTATGGTGAACAGTGCAGAGCAGGAAACCAGTGTGTGATGATGGCTCTGCCCAAGCCACCTTCCTCGCGTTGCCCCCCAAAACCAGCGTGCAAATACTCGGAAGGTTTACAGGGATGCTTCACGGTAAACGACACCGTGCATTCAGAACCAACGACCACTCTGGGAGTTGTGGCCGAATCGTGAGGCTTAAAACCCGTTACAGCTGGTAACCCAATTCGGCGGGATTTACATGAAGCGAACCCCCGGGAGTGAGGAGAAGGACGCGGGGGGATAGAATTCTGCCGGCGCGAGGGGATGATGAGGGATTGTGTCGTTAGGTAAGGCGATCCGGCTTAATTGGCGTCATTAGAGTCAGGCACGCAGCGAGAATCCCCAACGTGACGGGAATGATAGGATGCGTAAAGCAGTCTCGCGTTCGGCACTCTGCTTGAAGTCAAAAACGGCTGGGAGGCAATGTATAGGGGAAAAAAGACGGGAAAATTCTGGCATTACGGAGTCCGTGATTTACGGGAGTGGTAGCACTTTGGAGTGGTTGGGCTATTTGTTTGCTCATAGGGAGATGTATCATCATCAACCTGCCAGCCTCCAGTAATGACGTCTTGCCGATACTCAGCCTAAGGGACGCCTCATAACAGCCATCCATCAACACACCCGTGCCATTGTGGCAGTTAAATCACAACTTGGTCAAGGCATCAACCAGATTTTTTTTTTTTATCTAGGGGAATCATTTTCATTCGTGTGAATAAAGATGCCTAGTTATGTTGACATCTAGCCTTGATGTTTTTGATGAATTTGCTGTAACCCGACATTTAAATTCTCATTCTGCACCAGTCAGTTTGGATTCTTAAAAAGTCACCTGTGTTTTGTCATGTACTGTATTTTTTTACGCTAAAATCTTAGATGCTACTTCAAACTCAACTGTTTGATCATTTTAATTTTAAGTGAAATTTAGAGGCCTAACAACCAGGTAATTGCACCACTTCAGGCCAAATTGGGATTTCTCTTGAAAATACAGTATCTTTGCCATTATCCTTAGATCTCTTTCCCAACTACATGTAAGAAAGATGAAAATTATTTTCCAATCCCGTGCTAATATGGACCTCTCTTCTCCCCACTTCCGCCCTTCTTCCCCTCCCTCATCCCCAACATGCCTTTTCTCCCTCCCGTCTCCTCCTTGAAAATTGATTTTGTGCCAGACAACAACTCAACGTGCCATCTGAGCAGACAGTTGCTCACTTCACTTCCTGACAGATTGTCATGCGTTGCTGTTTTTTCTCTCTCTTCATCCTTCTTTCAACTTCTCAAAAAAGGAAAAATTATTCGGGCGTTATGGATTTTTTCTTCTTCATTTTTTTGCTTTCAGGAAGCTGAATTCTTGGAATGGAATCAACTTTGAATTGTAAATTTGAATCAATAACGATAATGGAAAGATTGCAGTGTGAGTGCAGTACACGTGGATGTATTGTACATCATGTATCCGGTTGACAAGTTTTAGTTCATGTGGAATTCCATTCAAGATCATTCTTCAATTTCTTAATTTTTTTCCTGCAATGTACCGGTACTTGTGAAAAGATGCACATGTACACATGTGCAGGCCGTCATCGCGTTACGGGGAAGTTTTTTATTGTTAAGTATATGTAAATAAGGACTGAGTTGTGGGGACTTTCTGCTGTCCCCACAGCATCTTCGGTCCCCACAAATACCTTGTACAGATAAGTGTATGCCCCCACAACTAAATAACACTGAATCCTTCTGCATATATGGCAATGACTCACATACATACATTAAACCAATAACTTGACATTAAATTTGTATTTTAATAATTTGCTGCCCCATAATTAACTGAGACGATTTAAGGTTGTAAGACATTTGGTAATGATCATACTGCCAATCTTTAAAGAATATTTTTTGGCTACAATGTTGTCCTTTTTTCATCTAAATCTGTTTTTTTTTTAATTAAAGAGTCACAGAGTGAGTTCTAGGATATTTTCTTCTGAAGGAAAAATCAATGCGTTTAATAACATACCTTTATTTCACAGCGTGTTGCGTTGTTTAAAAAGAGATCCACTTTTGCAGTCAGCCAAGCTCCTAACAGTGTGTATTTAGCCAACTGAAGTGGGACCCGCTTTGCCCCAGTAGTGTTGACATACCCTTCAATTTGGGATTCATGAACTTACTTATGTTTCCATTGCAACCTGAACCCCCGAGTCAAGAATTTCTCCTCGATTTTTTTTTTGGGGGGGGGGGGGACTGTGTTCAACGCACGCATGCAGTACATAGTGTTTCATTCCATGCCAATTATATTCAGAGGAGTTACAGTGGGCATCAAGTCGCATTCCTTCGTCGCAACGTTAATACCCCCACCGGGCCCGGCTTTACCCCATCCGATTACGAGCGTGGACTGTCATTTACTGTCGCAGTTTCGTGCACATTGAACCGCATGAAAAGTGGCTCAGCTTGTACGTGGGACAAGGGATTTTCTCAATAGGTTGATGCAATTGAGTCTTAGTGGAGCAGAAAGCCCACTTTTTTAGCTTGATGGGAATTTTAATCAAGCCTTGGCATTTTTAAATGCTCCGCCAGATGAATGAGCAAAAAAGTTGGCGCTCAAACTGTGCTATAAGTTGTACATATGTAGACGTCACTGTCGCATTAGATGCAGTTGCCAATGCGATCATCTAAGCAAAAGCTTTCTAAATGACAAGAGTTTACGTCAGTAGACATCTTTTGAATGGCCAAAAATCTGTGACACTTCAGTGACTCAATGCATGTAGGAACAAGACTGGAGGTGCATGTAACTTGATTTGCCCAAAAAAAGATGTGCCATTCGATTGTTTGCCTCCAGTGTAATAACAGGTTAAACAAGGTTAACCTGTTTTCAAGGAGTAAGCCTCTGGACAACACAATTCCATCTTACTATCTCTGTTATCTTCTGTTGTGCTTTCCTGCAGGTTGTATGTGATGCTGTATCAAGCAATCAGGAAAAGAGACTATCCCTGGTGGGAAGACATGTGAGTAAATTAGATTCCTTACCTTTGTATTTCTCCCCTGTGGCTGGAAAAAAAAATGCAAGAGACGGAATGATGAACAGCAGCTGAAATTTCCATGTTGTATAGTTATTCTGCTTTTTTTATGAAGGTTTTACAAAGAAGCCAGTAAAATGCATGTCAGGGAAACTGAAACTTGGTGAAAAGTTCTGTTAACTTTGAACACGTCTGGTTTTCAAAATGCATTTTATAACTTTCCTCAATTCAGTCAACTGTGAGTTATTTGTGAGAAAGTACTGTTTTCTTTTGTTTATAGCAACAATTAATCACCGTGACTCATACAAAATCATGGAGAGTTGCCGCACCACAAAGTGATGTGTTGTGTGCACAAAGTCCATAGACGATCCGTCATTTTGTGGTGCAGTAAAACTATCATATTCCTCACTTCATGGTTCACCCAAAAAAAAACATATTTCAAAGTTGTGTTGGGGAAGATTTTCAGTCAGTTGTTTATAATAAGAAAGAGCAGTTCTTCTTTCTCATGTAGAGGTTTTCTTAACTTTGGCTTCAAGAATGTCGGGTCCATTTCCTGCAACTCAACGTGAAGTCATAATACAAACAAGAACAAATGTCAGAGTATGCTCATTTGGTTTGAACATTTTATAGACTTCTTACATATATTCCGAAGGGCCCGGAGATGAAGTGAAATCCTGAGACAAAGCCTGAGGTTGGCAGAACTTCCCCGTGTTCTTCACTTATGTATTTTGCTGTTCATATCTCCGCTACATCGATTCTGGCCGTCTTATTCAAACAGCAGTCATGCTCGCTCATTGTTTATCATGTAAGCCGACCGGGACTGCATAGAAAAACCTTTAAAACAAAATTCCCGGCGACTTCGGCCGGCGTGGAATTTGCACTGGATTAGATTCCTTGACCTAATGGATCGCAGACCAAACCCTCGGCGTTCTGGGTTGTTTTCATAACAGTTACTGCTTGTCACGTTGCGGAAAAAAATAGTCCTCAATAAGTTCTTAAAATTGCAGACTTTGAAACGGTCCTTGCCAACTTTCAAGTTGGGTTGGGCAATTTGCTGGTTTGGTGCAATTTTGTGTTTATTATTATTCGTGGGAAAGAAGAGATTTGTGAGGGAGAGATTGCGTTACAATGTAAAAAAATCGGGTATGCACAGATTAAAAATAAAATAAAATTGTTTTTCAATTTTTCAATTGAGTGAAACCACAGAAGATTTGTAACAAAAATGTCAAATGTGAAATTATTATTATTTTTATTTTTCTTTGAAACAAAACCTATGAAAGGAATTTCTTCAGGCGGGTTGTTTCCAATCAGTACGAGCAGTCTTCATGACACTCATTTTTTAGATGAAACAAATTTGTTCCAATATGGATCCCGTTCAGAAAATTCAAATGTAGGATTGTGTCGTTCATTGTAACAATCATCGGCTTTATAAATGCACAAGAGCTGGGTTAAGCCGGTCTACTTCACTTCAACACCGTATGCAACAAATTGTTGTAAGAAGAGTTATTGAATTTCCCATAATCATTTACCACACTGTATTCTTGCATGCACACAAAGTGTGCGTATGTATCGACTCTTCAAAGACCTTAGCGCTAAAAAGAGAAGAGGAGAAAGAAAAAAAAAAACAGCGTCCAACACTGAACCACCTGCAGGCCGCGGGGTACAAGACCAGGAGTCCCTGGTTCTAATTACCAGCGTAGATCAAACACATTTTCATCAGATTCCTAACCCCGGGCTATCTCTAGGGGCTTTCAGCATTCAGGAATATGACCGGCTCTCCAGAAGATGATAGCTGCGCCAGTCTTCTATTTTGTTGCTTCTTTTGGAATATTTTTGTGATGTTCGTGCCGAAGAATTTTTTGCCCGCTGTCATTTCAGCTGCGTCTGTCAGCTGCTTGCGAGGGGCCCAGGATAGAGAGAAAGACAGGGGGGGGGGGGGGGGCTGAAGGGGTCTGTGGCTCTGAGCTTGATCCGAGGCGGCCGGAAATTTTCGGAGCAAATTAATCAACTGAGCCTGGAGAAAGTTTCCCCTCCTGATTCCATGTTGTTTGAGCTTTTGGGCTGTGCGTTGCTCTATCTGTGACAATTGATGTGGAGGGATCTGGGCAATATTGCCTGCATTACCTCTGCTCAACTAATCAGTGCACTGTTCCCTTTTCCTCTAGCCGAATGAGTTGATTCAAACGAAAATGGGAGTCTGTCCCTCATAGTTTGCTTGCACTACCATCCAAAATGCAAATGCTATTCAGAAGCCAACATAAAAAGACTAACCAACAAACAAACAATAATTATTTAAAAAAAAAACAATTATTCACATGAAAAATTCCACCTTATGCACATTGACACTGTGTGTTCTAAGATGTGTAAAACTGCTTAGTCCAGGTCAGTCACTGCAAAATGAATACTTTTAACAAACGTTTTCATTGGAATGCTAATTTTTCTCATAATGTACTCTGGGTTAAGCAGGGATTTTCTTAGCCAATAGCACCGTTTGGTATTGTAAATTGCAAGTTTGCTCCTTGCACCTTTCCCCTTGATTCCAATAAACACAGATGAAATATTTTCTCCGTAAAATTTCTTTGCCCTGATAAAAAATAAACATAAAATAAAACAGTCAGTTTAGTTGTTTCTGTCACAGTTGACTCAATAGTCATTCACTGCAAAGTCTCGCCAGCGATTACTAAGCCTATTCAATCCTTTCCATTCATCTAACTAACCAAGAGGGTAATCATGGATATAATGTATGTAAAATAAGTCTTTCTACCCCCCATCCCTTTTCCCCGCAGTAAGTACATGCATATATGTACGTGTGTATGACCGTGCGAGCTGCGATTACAATCGCCAAGGCTAATGACTCAATTAACCCATCAATAAAAACCCATCCTTGATTTATACGTGTGTACTAAACAGCTATTCCAAATAATTACCAGCCATCACCTGCAATGCGCCAGTTCTGTTTGGGAATTTCAGACCGTCGCTAGCGCATGCAGAGTCACGTCTCTCACTGCTTTAATGCGTGCTCACGTAAGTGCATTGACTTTTGTGGGGCATGCCTTGGCATACATGTACCAGTATGTTTGGATTTTTTGTTTTTTGTTGAGTTTTGGTTGTTGATCGATCCCTTTGAGGAATGTTCTAACTTATTGACACGGCCATTTTCAGTGTTGTTTGCGCATCGGTTGGACTTTTCTCCATTGGAGTGGGCGGAGAAAGAGAGACGCAGAAAAGGAGGTTGTAATTTAATTTTTTCAGTGCTTAATTTGCTTACGTTGCTCCCAAATCGGCGGGAACAGATCCTTTTTATGGTCAGTGTGCCTATTTGCGCGGAGTCAACTTGTCAACTTGCACCGTTGGATGATCAAGGACAGCTCAGCTCAGCTCACGCCGTGTGTTGGATTTCTTCTTTTTTCTCCCCGGAGCAAACATGATTTCTTGAAAAGCCGTTTGAGTTTGTTACACGCACAAACAGTATTTGCTTACGTGGGAGTGTGGGGGTTGCTTTGGCTTAAATCCACTGTCGTTCATGTAGGGCTTGAGGCAAATCAAACATTTTTGCCTCGAAAACATACCATCGTTGAATAAAGCACTTGGATGTTTTCCAAATCTTTAGTGAAATTTTACATGGTATTAGAAAAGTTGCTCAATATCTGCATGTGTGTATTGCGTGCCTATTGTGTAAAACATGTACGCAGTACCCGGTACTTAATCCAAACCAGCAGACTGCATTGCATGAAATGCATGTTGCCATTGCCAGAGGAGCTACAGTGTATATTTGCTACAGCTTTTAACAAGACAAAAAAAAAACCTCACACAAAACATTTCTGCCCCACATGAATCATACATCCAACAAAGGTAACTACAGAGATTCCCTGTTTACCACTTTTTGCAAATTATTGCTTTCTCTCTCCCTGGCTTAAAAAAAAAGAGAGCCTTCGATAGTCGCCCACAGTGTGGGCCGGTGACGGAAAAATGCAAACTCAATTTGTCCGCATTGATCCAGTGCACTAATGGAAAATTCATTGCATTAGAGCCCACTTAGAATATCCTCACTGTAGAGAAATGCAACCGACTTTAACCGGTACTTGAACTGGGCTTGAGTGGGGATAACGGCTGCGTTATGTTAGTCCTTGTTTACCGAGACATTTTTCCCCGCTTTTTTTCTGAATCTTTCCTGTGATAAGTGGAAAATGTACGCTGGATCTCATCAGCTTTCGCAGTGAACATTTGTGCAGGAAAGTGATTTCCTTGAGGGTAATGACGTGCGTTGCCTTTTGTCAATTGCAAGAAAACGCTGGATCTTACCATGTAGAACGTACACCGACTTTGTACGTTTGTAGGATTTAATTTCCATTCAAATGTTAACTTTCCATTAAAATAACATGTTTGTGTCCCTAAATCTTTCTTTTTTGGAGCCCACAGTCTGAAATGAAAATAGTTGTATTGTGATATCACAACCCCGTGTTAATTAAGCTCAGTGCTGTTAATGTTATTTTCTCTAATTAGTATACAGATAAAGGCACGTGTAGTATTTTTTTAAAGGAATGTTTATCATTTTTTTCACTGAGCTAAATAAAATTTTCAGCTGAGAATTGCACACGTGTTTTAAAATCTTTTCAGTAAATATCCACCAATAAAAACTATCATTTTGAAGAATGTTCTATTGCTGTATAAAATACCAACAACTGTATATGAAAAAAATCAATCAAAACAAACAATTTCATCTGCCCATCATTAATGCCATTCTTCTCTTCATGCCTCACCGGTAGATCATTTTCCTTTCTTCACGCACTTGACAAGCTTGGATTTGATATTTTCAAAATTAATCGTTGCAACGTCGCCTTGCCCAATTAATTTGCTTCAAGTGACGAGGGTTTGGCATTTGCGCGACGCGCATTCTCCGATATCATGGCGGTTCAAGAATGTGCCTCGGTCTGCCTGTAATTGGACATCCTGTACAATAACAAACCAAATATATTTTTTTTTCCCTTCCACAGCGTCGACGCTGTTGCCGTTAGTAATTGAGCATTCCTTTAGTGATTTGATCAGAATTTTTTCTCCGGTGACTGCAAATACTGTCAGAGGTTGAGACAGAAGAGGGGGGAAAAATATCAGTTTGTACAGTCGTTAATGTGTACATAATGCTACAGCGTTGCTGCGATCCTTGGGGAACACAGTTTAAACTGAGGCTGACTAGAGAATGAATGTAATATTGCTTAAAGCTGGTAATGCCGTGCAGTGCTGAAAACAAATTCCACTTTATTGATTTTTCCATGATTACATATTTAGGAGAGATTTTTTAATCAGTTTTGCACTTTCTGCAACCTCTGCAACCTATTTGGTCTTCCAAAAGTTTTCTTTTCATTTTGAAGTTCGTATGACGATGGATGTACACTATGTATACAATAATACTTTAAAAGTGTGTAATGGCTTGATAGAAAGTTCAGACCTCAAAAAGCTGGCAATTACATTTGAAAAGTTTGTTTCACACCCCAAAAGCATTTGAAATACAATCTGTGAAACATCTGCCCTTAGAAAGTTGCGAAGTTAATGTGTACAAATCAGACATTAGTAAGACACTGAGTTAAATGGTATTTTACAAAATGTGACATTGCCTCTGGCTCCATAGTAATTTAGTAGCCTTTGATGCTTAAATCTATGATGAAGATGTATTCGTGTAACTTTTGGCCTCACGTATTGTGATTTGCTGTTCAAATGTAGACAAGGTGATCCACGGATTGCTCTTTTTCGCGGTCGATCACTATATGTTTTGCATTCTTATTCTTGCAGAAGCTGTTCATTTTCAGTAGAAGAAGTGATCTAAGTTCCATCCAAAGCCATGTAGAAGTTCTGTAGACAAAGAAACTTTTGAAGCATACATGTACATGTATTTGAACAATGACCTCTAATGGCCCCAACATGACCTTTGACCTCAGTAATCCGATGGAGAATTCTATCTGTCTTCTCACCCAAGGGTCACTGCATCCAAGTCTCATCAAAATCCATGAAAGCATGTAGAAACTTGTTAGGGTCTATACATCTTTTTTTCAAAAACTTAACCTAAACTTTAACATACATGTACAGGGATACAGAATTTAAGACTTCGTTTAGGCGACACAAAAATGAACTCAACACTAAGCTTGTGTCTCACATATCAGTGACCATGAAAAAAAGATATCATGAAATTGGAGCCTGAAGCCAAAAGATGATATAAAGCCACGGTTTGAAAAAACTCACAAAACTCATTGTGTTGACAAAATGAATTAAGCCCCAAACTCCTAAACCTGCTCAGCTGAAATGACAGGATGTAACTTGAACCCCGTCCCTCAGTGATGTACCTGCATGCCCCGCGGAGGGAGAAAATAACTTGCTAGCCCAGGTATCTAATGGTAATTTGCTGGGGATCAAACCGAGTAATAAACAGCCTCGTTTATCACCGAAGATGCTCGCATTAGTCAGCGGTGCTTGTCTAGTTGTCTTCCCATTGGCTATCAAAAAAAAAAAAAAAGAAGGGGGAAAAAATGTAGTTAGTTTAAAGTCGATGCTGACAGATTGATGTTAAAGGCTGTGTTTAGAGTTTGCCGAACCTTCCCCGGGGAGCTGAAAATAAGGGCAGGAAATTTGACTTTCTTTTTCGCGGGTGATAAATTTCGCCTCCGATGTCTGCTCTGATTTGTTTATCAATCAAGTGAACGGGTTAGAGAAACAGAGTTGTAAAGTCGGAATCGCCGAAAACCTACTAAGTAGACAATTAGGAGATGCAAATATTTTGCCTAAAGGATGACCAGTTTGCGGAATCGTTCGGAGTGCACAAAATTAGGTGTTAGAAAATGTAAATAATGTGAATCTAGACATTGTGGAAAAGAAAAGAGATTCTCGTGAGTGAAATGAGATTGTGAACATACATTTAGCGAATGTGTGTAGGATTTGATGAAGTCCTGAAATGTGGATTCCAACCTCCCCCCTCCCCCCCAAAAAAACCCTGAACGTACGTACGATAAGTAAACATGTGAGGTCATGAATACAGCCAGTGTGCAGAATTTGATTATGTGCAGCAAGAAAAGTGTATGTCTAACTTCTCCGGAAATGAAAACAAAATAAATGAAACAAAAATAATAATAATTTGAAAGTGCAAGTGTGAGATCAGGAAGAAAGCAAGTGTGCACATTTCGATGACAGGAGCTTGGAACATGGACCTCCCCAAAAGAAAGATTAATTACAATTCCAGCAGCAACAGGGGTTTGCGTTTCCTACAGAGCTGTTGCTTGATTAAAACAGGTCTCCCTGCCGGATTTTTTCATTTGGCCTGACAAGAGGCGTTTTTATTACCTTCACCCACTGTGTCTTACAAAAGTGCAGGAGTCCAAAGTTTTTCAACTTAATCTCACAAATCATGTCCACTGCATCCAAGTGTGATACACTTGGCTTGTTAAGACTTCTTGGCCCAATCAGGTGGAGCTGCTAGGGCAAAAGTTGCTCTACAAATCTAAGCACTTATGAGAAAAAAAAATATAATAACAAAACAAATGAATAAATAAACAACAAACGACAAACAAATAAGCGAACAAACAGAACAAAAAAAACATTAAAAAAAAATACCCAGAAGCAAATAAAACACACGAGACAAAAATCTTTGCTTGGCAAAGTTCTGTGCCCAGCAGAAATGAGATTACCCCAGGTGGTAAGGGATATTGCTAATGCACGCTATTTTTGACCAGCATTGTGATCAGAACACATCTGTTTCAGAAAACAGTGGTAAGGGACATTGCTATTGATCAAACATATTGCAAAACAAAACAAAAAAGGGAGGTATCTGAAATTAATATTTAGCTCAGTGATGCATCACATTGACTTATAGACAAACTTTTCATCGGCTAATGTTTCATTAACTCCGGTGATACATTGTACATCACAGTTAGATGAAAAGGGCTGGACATTAATGATTTTGGAAGGCTGACTTTCAAACAGACTGTATATTTGTAAACTGCATATGCTTGACGGAGCAATGTGATGAGACCAGATGGTGTCTGAAGATGAGAACCAGCATCGAAGGGGGCTGGCAGTTTTGTGTTTCTTTAATGAGTCGAAAATGACAAGCCACGACACGCAGACCCACCTGCCAGTAGGAGTGTTGGATATTACCTCTTGTTACGCTCAGAGTGCGATGCACGGCTTCTCCCCTTGTATCCAAGCCGATGGTATCTTGGGCTGACAGTGCTCATGATCTTCATGCAAAGTGTGCTAAGTTCCGTCCATTGCCTTGAATTGAAAAGGGCAGCAGATGTTGAGGCAGTCCTAGAGAGAACACCAATGACATCTTAATTGCAGAGCACAGTTTGAAAGTGAACGGTTGGTTGGTTGGCAGCGAACTAAGACGATCAGGCTGAAATCTTTCCCCGTTCACGTTATTTCAAATTCCAAATTGAGCTTTTGTGATCCATCGACTTGCACATGTTTCTTGTTAGGCGTGACATTTCAATACATTGTGGATTAGTATTTTGGCCCAGGTACCGGTAGCATAAAATGTATCTCTCTGTTTAAAACACAATTTTTGTGTTCTTAAAATACACAAAGGGATTTTGCGTGTGGATAGTGATCCTATCTCTACCTAGACAAGTATTAGATGACCACCAAAACTACATGTACATGGTTGATGTGTTAAAACAAATTTCTCTTTTTTTTCATGGTTTGGTTGTGTAATGATGTCTTTTCTCTGTAAATGATGTCAGCATTTTTTTCTCTGTGTAGTTCGCAGTGTGTGTTCAGAGACTTCACCAGATGGCGACGCAGCAAAGGTTGCCGCTTGCCACCTCCAAATCGCCAACTACGTGTTCGGGGTCCCACAATGGCGGACCATGCACAGGGTCATCCTTCGATGATGGTATTCTACAACTGTGCGCCGAGTTGCACGACAACGACCCCGCATCAATGCAAACGAAGGTCGTCAAATATGTAAGTAATGCCCCCTCCCTTTCTTGCCCTGCCCACCTCCCTCGTAAATGGAGAGTTGGAGACAAATCCTCACGTTTGTCATCAGTTTATCACGTCAGTAACAAGTCCATTACAAGTCCAGTGACAAATTGTTTTTAGACTTCGCGAACTTTGGCCAAGACATGCTTGTGTCACTACTCATCATCCCGTGTTACGTTAACCTTTCTTATTATTGTAACGAAAGGAGCCCCTCAGTATTACCTTCCTCTCTGCCTTTTTGCTTTAGCCCGCCCCTCTCATCCATCACACCCCTGAGCTGGGTGTGCATCAGTCCAACTAGGAAGTTGCATGTACAGAATTACTTTTGGAATTTGAAAAGGCCATGTGCAGTTTAGTCTGCTGGGTGCTGTTCTAGGGCACTGAGCTATGGCTAGGGTTAGGTGTTTGTCTGTGGAGGGCTGTGCAGGTTTTACCTGGGCGTGGTCAGAGAAAGCCTTGCTGTAATGTCCAAGCAAGTTGTAGAGCAGGACAACTTAGACAAATCCCTCCACCATCAGGGTTGGGAGTAGAGTAATGGTACTTTTACCATTTAAGCAACCTCTCTTCCTGTTCCATCACCGAACCCGGCCCTTTTAAATTTCTAATACATTTGTGTCATACTTGCATTTACCTTGCAACCAGTACCTTTGTAATTCTCTTTAATTGCCTTTAATAAATTGTAGCCTTAAGTTGCCCATACATTTAGAACTTGGAAGTAGGTGGATCCAAATTTCTAATTGAAGTTATTTATATGTAGTCTTTAAACTTTGTTCTCTCTGAGTTATTCTTATGTCTGACTGCAGGCCCTGACCAATCACCATGCTACCGTACAATATTGACTCGTGATACTGACGTGTGATTGACATGATATTGCCTCATGAATTGACTTGACTACAGCTTTGCACGGATTTTCTTTCTTTCAAGTCCATGCCCATAGGACGTTTCAAGCCTGCAGTGTCTTATGCACCTGTCGATTGTATAATGCACCCCATGACCCCCCGGGAATGATGTGTCATTGTCCAAGAGTGGGTCATCCTTTTATGGAATCTACATGTACAAAGTACATGTACAGACCACTGCGACAGAGTACGCGACACACCAAATTTAGCAGCATTCTTGACCCACCTATTACGAATCGTAACGCACCAACTACATGTAACATATATACATGTTATCAGGATCGCAGCACAAGTTTTCAGACGTGTTCGCTATATAAGACGTGGTCATGTTCCAAGTTCAGAAAAAGAGCAAAGTGTACCCGTGATCTGATTCAGACTTCCCTGTGGCAGGATAAATTCCAAAGGAGACTCTAAGACTATTACGATACCTTAATGCCAACGCAACAACTTCCTCAGGCACAGAGATAAAGGGAATTAGGCTACGTTCTCCCACGCTGCAAGGCAATTCCATCTGTACAGCATATAGTTTGTGTTTTTATCCTTACACGTTACAGTTCTTTTTATACACAGGAATACACATATCAAGTTTTTAATCATTAAGGACGAATGCATTCACATTTGGAAATGTAATGTCACGCAGTCAGAGACACATCAAGGTCTTGGACAGAAAACAGCAATCTTAATTTTGCTCTGATTCATTTGCCGAGCAGACATCTCGTTCACCATGTTCACAACAGCTGTCCCCCAGACCAAGCCTCATCATCCCACGAACGTATCCAAACCCCCTGCTTAATCAGCCACCGATAGTCGCGACATTGTTGTCTGATCTTGTCCTTCAACGCATATGTTTTAGGAACAAACCTACAGTCTGTTTTGTTGCTGATCCCCGACAATTTGGCGCATCAGTCTTTTTTTGGACAGACCCATGGTTGGCTGACAAGCAGCGCTCTCCCCCATTAACTACTCCGAGTGCTCAGGCTTCCTTGGCTGCCGCGTGCTGCCGTGAATCCACAATGAGGGCTGGCTGGTCCAAAGCTGATATTTTTTTCAGGGGAAAGTACACGGGTGTGCATACTCCAATGTCATTGGTCTCAGAGCCACATTTCCATGTCTTTTTCCCAAAGAGTAAATGAAACACAAGTACTGCTCAAATAAAAAAGAATTTGCGTAATTAATTTTGAGCTGGCACTTGCAGTTGCAGAATGTCTCTTTCCTTTGTAACTTGGACACTTGCATGTGGGTCATTCCATAAATTTGGGGTCCACTTTTTGTTGTGTCCCCTGTTTACATCTAATATAAGATTGTGTAAATTCAGGACACATTCCTTAACCGTAACTCCCTAGCATAATTTACTAGGAACCATACCCATCCTGGCAAATACCAACACCATATGAGAAACTGCACACCTATTTTTGACTTTGATTCTGGAGGTGTGCCAACCCGATGTAAAAGACTGTCAGTTTAGGGGTACTGTACCCATCCTGACATATTCTAACAAATGCCGTTGGGGTTTGATGGGTTGGGGGAGTTTACGGTTAATGCCATCTCCAAGAGTGATTACCTAAAGTACCGGTGCCCGCCAACAAATAAAAAATAGGTTGAAGTCAATTGTAATGATACTTGCATGGCAAGTTGCAAACGTCAGGTTTTAATAGGGACAAAAAGATGCACTTTTGGACCCCTAATTTATGGACTGACGCATGTTCATACAGCACTTGGAGCTCATCCATTCTTGCTCAGACAAAAATGGGAAACAGTCGGAAAATATCAAAGTTCAACTTAGTTTGCCCTCAATTATGCATACGCTGTCATATGTATGGGTGAGTTACTGCTGATGAAGTTGTTCCGGTTCATTTCCATTCCTTTTCATGCATTTTGCAATACACATTGAGTGAATTTGGGTCTGCTTACTGTTTTAAATGTAACTGAAAAATGTTTAAGTTCAGTCACAGTATAAAAGATGTAACTTCATTAATGACTGTTTCATCTGTAGGCTAATTTCCTCATACCACCAATTGTTTTCCTTTTCCCACTTTGGAAAAAAAAAAGTTGGGTAATCCAAGTCCAAAATTTGTTTAACCCACTTCTTTGTAAATTCACCCACAATCAGATGTAAGTTGGTCACTGGGGGTATCAGCTGGACTCTACCGGCACATATGCAAATTCCAATTCCCCCAATTCTCTCCTGTTCCACTCTGAAACAGCTGGACATGTACGTAAAGTCCACATTTTGAAATGCTTATGGGGAGAATTCATGACACAAATCCCCCCTCTCTTCTCCCGTTCCAAATTCAATTACTGACCAGGCCCAGCCCAGCGGCCAAATTACCATCTCATCGACGGTCCCTCCATCTTAACACCACCCCCCTCCCCTCACTCCAGAGTCAGATTTGGTATTCATTCTGCCTCTGCGTAACAATCTGGTCGGGGGTATTGTATTACAAACCCAGACGATACCTATCTACCATGGGCAGTCCGGTCGATCTTATCGCAGTCAAGTGTCGCTGGATGCTGGACTGTCTCTCTTTCCCCTCCTCCTCTACCGTCCTCTTCTTTTTTGTACCGTAGTCCTCTTTCTAGCAAACAAGAAATCGGGACAGTAAATGCCGTATTGATTGCGGAGAATCACTGGCCCATCTTCAGTTTCCGTCGCAAACAAGAGGGAAAGATGATTGACATGAAAACACAAAAAAAGAAGGAAAAGAGGTTGGGGGATGTTTCCAATACCTGGATGTAGTGAAGCCTTGTAGGAGTCTGTGTGGATCAATATTGCCTTCCTGAACTACGATGCCCCATCTTCTTGTCTTGTTTGTTGATCTTCTTCGGTTTGCACTATTTTATGTCGGCTATTCCAACTTCAGTGCACTTACAGCCCCACTTCTCATGAATAAATTCCCCTTATTAAAGTGGCCTTGTCTCTCTACTGTTAAATGTTGTGGTGAGAAACCACTTGTTTCTCAGAAAGTTCATATTTTTATACCCCCAAAAAACTAAAAATCTGTTTGTTGCTGTTATCTGTACTCATTCCTCCCTTCTTTTTTTCCAGCTTGTGATTTACAATTTTCATTTGAATTTCAAGGTATAAAACAATTGCTACTTTGCAGCATCACACAAGGACAGTTTCAAATTTCAGTTAACAGTTTCATCAAACGAACCACAGACGGGAATTTTTTTCACTTCTAATAAATTCCAAACAGGCCAAAGAAATTGGCTGGAGCAGGATTTTAAATTGCAAACGGCAGGTCGACCAATTTCAAAATCAAAATGTTAAATTTCAGTTTAAGGTTTCAAGGAATGCGTTTAGGTTTTCACAAATTACTCATGCCTTCCCCAACCCCTTGGAAATGTACACGACCCTTACGCCCCTACATCTAGAGAACCTTTTTTGTGGAGAGGGAGAGTGAAGGTTTTTAAGGCTTCAAGAAATTCCAAGTTTTAATTTAAAAAGTGCTTATACTGAAAGCGTATTGCTGTTTTTGTTAACTTGCAGTTAGAGAGACACACGCAATCAGAATGCTGTGCGTTGTGGATAGTCTCGTCAGAAGACGCGACTGAAGTGTTTTGTCAGGTAAGTTACCTTTTGTTTTTTTTAAATTACCATACACATGCACACGCATGAAAGAAGACACCCCAACACAACACCGTAGTGGTTGATAGCCTACAAGTACATGTACGGTATAACAAATTTTCTCTCCTTTTTCTATTGCCTTTCCTGGAGCAATGATACAATTTCTGTGTCTATCACTCACTTGTAATATAACACTTGCATATTGCTCACGTTACTCTTACTGCATGTAACCAATACAAGCTGATATATTGAAAATTTATGAGATCACTCCTGTATTGTCTGCAAGAATCTTTCATGTATGTTGAGTGAGTCTACAATGTAGGTTTACATGTACAAATCTTCTAATGTGCCTTCTTAATATTCGTGACCATCATATTGAAAAACGATCCATACACTTCCCAGAATATTCTCCTGTGCTCATGAATTTGGCTTGTATCAGCTTCAAATTTAAAAGTGTGCTGAAAATGGACGATTGTACTAACATATGCTAGCCTCGGGGGGAAAAATAATAAACAAACTACATATAATTATCAGTTTCCAAAAAAATCTGCTAAGGCTGATCATGTATGTAGGCTTCTAACATGTGAGCCTCTAAAAAAAATGATATAGTGATACCGTTAATCCCTTGATGCACTGTTAATCATTTGATGTACTTTTGATCCCCACTTGATCGTCGCTGCAAATCCCTTGATGGATTTCACAGCTTGGCATTATGCATGCCGGCTTACTGTCTATTTCACACACTCACTGCACTGTGGAATATAAACGCGGTTGATACTGATCAGAGGACAGCGTTTCACTTGACCTTGGCTCTTAAGATCCAACTGTCCGATAACCGTGACCAAAATTGACACTAATCCCAACGATAAATGGAAAGCTTTGACATCTACATACTATGTAGAAGTACTTACAGGTACATGTACTCACGAAAAGGAAATCAAACCATTTAAAACCGGAACAAGAGTTGGCAATATAAACCCATTTTGCTTTGATGATAGGTTTTGATAATTTGTCATGATTTTCCAGAAGTTTCTGCACTATAGCCATTGGCAGTGCTTTACGGATTTTGATTCTGATGGCTGGACATCTTTAAACTGTTCAGATGTATTTCTCCTCGTAAACAGCCTCTGTGGCCACAAAACCAATATTTGGCAAAAGAGTGGAGTCAGAAATCCCACATTTTGCTTTTCACTTACATCCGCATCACCAGGGTATGTTTATTAGTATGTGACTTGAGTAAATCGTACTGAATCTAATTGAGGTGGAAACCTTATATTCTTCTATTGTTGGAATAACTTGCCATCTTTGAAACAAACCAAGCTTTTGCTTCACCTGCCTCCTCTGCTCTTCTTCTTCTTCTTATTACCCCCCTTCCTCCTCATCTCCCGTTCCCCTCAAATTGCCTCTTGATACTCCTCTCCCCGTCTACCTGCGTGACAGGTTTTGGGTAACAGGGTACTGGAGGAGGAAATACGGATGTTGGTAAGTCACGGGTTGCCATGGCAACCCGCATCATTGGACATCATCAAGTAGTTTGGCTGACTTTTGCATCCAGCTCCTCATTTCCCTTCCACCCAGCTTACAGGCCTCAACCCTCATTTGGGATCAGTTTGGTTCCAAATTGAGACTTTGTAGTTTTTTCACATGTATTTTACTTTAGTCTTAAAGCCATGTAAATGTAGAGGCATCCCTCGCACAAGGTTTGACAAAAATGTTATACATTGTACTTGTTTGTTACCCTCCTCTGTTCAATATGCAAATACCGGTACAGATCTTTGATAACAATTCTAAAAATGGCAAAAAGATAAAAAAAACTGTGTAATAAAAACATATCAATGGTAACTAAAGACGTCATTGTGTTCTTCTTCCATATTTGACTGAATATTGGGGAACTTTTCTGAGTGGCCAAACAGGAGATTTGTTAAGGGGAAAAACAGTTTTAGCATTGGTAATTAGTTTCAGTGTACAAAATTGTGCTCTCAAGTGGGATAAGTACAATATAGTTATCGTACAAAACAGATGTGCATTCAATGCATTCAACACCGTGGAGTACAATTTTATAAACGAAACTTGGCTTTGTAGTTTGCTTAGCAGTGTGTCTGTTGATTAATGCCTCATCAAACATATCAATCTAGTTTCGATTTCTTCTGTCAATATGAAATTACTGTGGAAATTGTGCTATGTACTCTTGTTATGACCTGCATTGGAATGAATTTTTTAAACGGCTTCAATGGAATTAATTTTAAAAACGGCTTCAATGATTTTTTTTTTTCACCAGAGTTTTGTACACGTTTCTCATGTCACTGCAGTACTTGTTGGTTTTTACTTACCGGTCATTTTTGTCAAGCCATGTATTCATTCATTTTAGATGTACTGGTACAGCAGTGCCATTGCCCACCGCTCTCCCATAATTTTGCATTTTTCTCGTTGTTTCACATTTCTGCGGTTATCTCAGATCTGCAAATAGATTGTCATCATTAAAATTAAACAAATAAATCAATCATCCAAGGCTATTTTCTAAACGACACCCCCTTCTTAAATGTTTTTCTCCCAGCTCATTGCATGTACAATCAGAATCAGTACCATTATCAAAGTAGACTTCAGTAGACATGCCGTAGAGCAAGCTCCATAAAGTACAAATTTATTCCTGTGCATGCTTGCAGACTATTTAAGAGCAAATCATCCCTCCTGTGTGTGATTTCTATTATATTCTAAACCATCACCAAATTTTTGAAATTATGTGTAGTTCCTATCCCCATTCAGCCCATCTGTGTCCCCTTGCCTTCTCCCTGACAAACAACTCCCAGTGTATGTTCTTCAAATGTAGACCCTTGCAACCGACCCTACCAGTTTTTTTTTTATATCAATTTGCTCCATCAGCTTTTGATGTAGTGTTCATTTCCGCATGATTTCTTAGCATTCATTTCCTTTTTTTCCCCCGGTATTGTCGTGATACCTCCTGATGTTAGCCTTGACGTTGAATCTTCTCCATTAAGTCATTCTGTCCCCTTTTTCATTTCAGTGATATTTGGCACGCCGTGTTAACCAATGTGTAATGGCATAGGCCTATTGCTTGATGACTTTTTTTAGTTTGAGTATATATATATCTTTCTTTCAAAGTTCTGGTTCAAATAACATGTAGGCTTCATTCAACATCTCAATTATTTGAAAATTCTGCTGTCATTGTGTGATTGTATTGGACTTACCGTATTCTTGTATTGGGACGGTTTAAACCCCACTATTTAGAACCGGGCAAAGACGCAGCCACATTGCATGCCCCTGTCCCATAGATATTACTTCCCCACCTCCATCCCTCATATGTGAAATATCAGCCACATGTAGTGCAGTAGTGCCAATAATTGCCTCAAACCCCCTGGGGGAAAGGTTGACAAGTCTGTCAGAATCGCAGCGCTGGTGTCTGGTTTAGTTGGGTTGTTTTTCTTAAAAGATTCAAATGTCCCCGTGAAATTTGACAATTCAGTTCCTCAGCGGTTTGATTCAATCCAATCTGAGATTTGCTTGACCTGTTTTCTATTTTATTTCCTTGACCGATTTTCCATCTTGTGTTTTCCCCCACCCAGATACCGTTGAGTTGTTTCAATACTGTGGTCACAGAGGAGAGATCTATTACGCTGGATGATATTCCAGAGGTGAGACACGTTAACACCCTATCCCCTCCCTTCTCCCCCTACCTCAATCTCGAAAACCCGCCTCCCCCCCCCCCCATCTCACCCCAATCCGTACCCATCATCATGATATCACTAGATCTAAACTGATTTTTGCAAGAAACCGCATTGAATCCTCCAAAATCAACCTCTTTAATTGCTTGTACTTTCAAGGGGCATCAAGTCCTGGGTAAAGTAATAGTAGCTCGGCTGTACCGTCCCCAATCCTACAAAACCCTCCACTGTGTATGAAACTAATGGCACACTCTACCAAGTTTCAAGGGGCATCAAGCCCCATGTAAAGTCGTAGTAGGTCAGCTGTACCTTCCTCAATCCTAAAACCAACCCTCAGAAGCCTGATGGCATTTAAAGGATCTGGGAGGGTTAAAATTTAAAGAAACATGTTTATCTTAGAATTTAAAGGTCTACAAAGAGCAGAACATAAAGTGTTCATTTTTTTCCGTTTTTGTTTTTTGTTTATTGATTATCTCCCAGATTTGAAATTGTTCATATGCAGTCCCTGTATTCACAGCCCACTTAGAATATACTGATCTTAATAGTGGGATGATGTTTATGTCGGTTCATGTTAGGGGGAGGGGGGGGGGTTTACAAGGACCGTAAAAAGGTTTACCCTTGCGAGACAGACAGCCATCCGTGCTTGAGAATTGTGTCAAGCACCATAGAGAGCGGAGAGTGAGGCTCGTCTTGGTGTTAGGCACATGAATGTAAGGGGCTTCTCCCTGGAAGATTGTATCGGATAACCCGCCTCATCCCACTCAGGACAGGATCCTGAGTCTTCAGGGTTACTAATCGGATTACCATTGATTGTACAGTGTCTGGGGAGTGGGTGTAGACGGAAGGAGTTGTAGGTTAAGCATCGTTAGTGAAAACCAACACGATACAACATTGAAATGGACGTAGCACAAAATTTAAGATACATTTCAGATAACATTTAACATACCTGTATTATATTGTTGGTTACAATTCAAGTTTCCACACGTGATTATCTGATATGTGAAGTACATAATTTAACATAAGCAAAAGGGACTCTTAGGATTGATTCACAAGTTTTTAAACACTGTTGCCCCACCCTTGGATTTACTTGAGATGCTCCGATGAGGTTCTCATAACCTTGAGCTAATTGCACACTTCAGCTCCCCCTGTCAATCCAGAATTGTTTGGAAGCCTTGAAATGTCCAAACCAAATTGAAATATCCCAAACTCGTGGCTTCATGTTATAAGAAGTTCAGTTCCAGAAGCAGAACAATATGGACATGTATTGGGTTGTCGTCCCATAAAGTCAGGGTCCTAATAATCTCCCAAACGCAAAGCTGTAGACAAAGCCTAGATTTGAAAGCCTCCCTAGGATTCTGACAATGATACTTCCACACCAATCATGTGCAATATTGTATCAGTTTTGAGCCTACATGCACATGTAGACACGCAATTCTCAAGTAGGCCTACAGTATATTAGGACAGTCTTTAACCCCTACTTGTTTTTGTGCGTTTGCCAACAGAACAGCAGAACAGAGCTTGAACAGAAAATGGACATGAAGATCGACTCGCTGCTCTGTGTCCCCGTCATCAACCAAGCGAGGTCAAAGGTCGTTGCCGTGGCCTGCTGCATCAACAAAATTGGAGCACCCAGGTCAGATGCTCATCTCAAAAGTTTGCCTATATTTGTTAAATCAATTTGTCATTTTGGCAAAACTTTAAACACCCACTTTTTGAGAACTGTCAAAATGTCATTAAATTCAAGCAAGCAAGTATGTAACGTAGGTTTAAGACCAGTATGAGAAAGATATGTTGATCAGATATTAAGATAAAGTCAAGGAAAACTAAGTAAGAAATCCATTCAAGTTCTGATAATATATTCAAAACAAAGAAAAGAAAGCCCTGGTCGGTCTTTGTCCAGTGTTCACCCTGGCACATAATACAAATAACCTTCAGCTAATGGAGTTACAGACTTATTAAATTTCCCAACACAAATATATGCTGTGTACTAAGGAGATTAAAAGATAAAGACTTGGCTCATGAGCCATAGCCATTCCCTGAAGTTCAAAAAGCTGATTTCCCACTGAACCGACTAGCTCAAAGGCTCAAAAGTCATAGGTGTACGGAAACAAGTTACGACACGCTCCTGAATGTGTTCTTACTCCTCCATGATGCTCCTAAGGCTAGAAGTCATTATCATACAAGACACTTATGCTTTTAATAACCATTTCCAAGAAGGATGGAAATTAATCTCTAAATCTGATGCATCACCTCAAACCCTCCCCTCCCCCCCCCGAAAAAAAGTTTTATTAAATCAGCAAGCCTTTGCTGAATATGTGTTTGCAAGGTGAATGTGTGTTTGCAAGGCAAAGCAAGACTGATTGGCAAAGCCGCAAGATAAAGTCAGTCGCTGTAGCTAATCCAATCTAATGCCAATTTTCTGGCCGATTCGTTGACTGCTCTCGTGAGATCTTTGTCAGCCATGCAGCCAAGCAGAATACTTCATAGCGGGGGCGATTTTACTCTTAGGGAAGGGAGAACGCTTCTTGCATGTTTTACATACATGTTTTGGATCATACTATTTATACTAATGTATCTTGGTGTCGTACCTTTCCCCCCCTAGATTTGGGCAAGAAGATGAGGAGGTTGTAAGGCACTGTTTCCGCTACACGGTGCCGGTATTAACCAGTGTCATGTCATTGCAAAAGGAGCGGCAACTCAAACAAGAAACACAGGTATGGAACACTGCACTCCATGCATGCATACTGACTGGATAGCGTATGCCCATTATACCGTACATTAACTTATGTTGCTTATTGGCCAGTTTGCCCCCAGTCTTCCAAATATGGCAGCTGATATATGAATGTTCTACACGTACAGTGCAGCCCGCGCTGTGTCAAGATTTGACATGCTTTTTGTTCAGGTACACATTATGATCTGAAAAGGACAATTTTTCGATTGATTAAATAAATATTTCCAAACGTCGTTAAAAGTGAACTGCAACGTTCAAAAAATGAACCGTGACATTTAAAACACTGGGAACTGTGGTTTTCAATGTGTTAGCCAGTCAGTATATTATTAGTTATCCCGCGCATGCGAGTGGAACACTGAATAATATAGTGCTGTTCCACAAACCACGAGGCTGAAGGTATGTGGGACGCAAGACGCACTACATTTTCCGTGTTCCGCGAGCGCAATAATGGATTTGTCTTCAAGCAAACTTTGAAGTTGGAACTTTGAAGTTGGAATTAGCACGCTGTACATGAACCTTTCTCAATGAAAGCCAATACCTCAGCAGTTTGCATCAGCAAATGGAATCAGCCTTGTCTGTGAGTGTTCATGGAACACTCACAACCCTCAGATCTAGACGACTGAATGAAAAATTACAGAGAAAAAGAGATAAGGAAAAAAAATATGTTGTCCTAACTAAAGACCTTGGGGATGCATTAAGACATTTCACACTCAACAAACTTGGGGATGCAAATGCCACTGGCCAGAAGCAAAGGGTGCATTTGTTAATGACAATAACCTCGTCTCTTCCTGCAGCATTTGTTAGCTTAAGGGATATATACTCGGGGCATTGCCCCGTGCGTTGTGTCTTTAACATATGCATGCCCGGATCCATTAGAGCTCGTTTCTCCAATTTGTTTTCGTAACTCGTTGCGTAAAGCAAGCCGATATGTTAGGCTCAGAAACAGGAATATTGTCTAGACGGGAGAGTGAATATTTTCCGCTAGAACTCTAATTGGGTTTTTATTGAATTTTGCAATAAGTCACGTTGTGGAGTCGCATGTACTTACAAATTTCACAATTAAAGAATTCCATTCACAATTTCATTAACAAAAAATATCAGAATGGTTGAAGGGATATACCTGTAATTAACCGAAGTGAGATTCAAACCAATGCATTAATTTGTCAGTGTTTGAAGACCGCTAGCATAGAGCTGGATACATGTCGTTCAGTTGGTAAGGCACTAGTACGGTATTCTAAAGATTGAGGTTGAAATTGTACAGGAAAAAGCATGTAAAAGTGGGCATGGGACATTCCGTTACCGACCACATTATTGTTCGTAATTTGTGGAAATAATAAGTAGGGGTACTATCTTTTATTTCCACTTTTGTTTAATTTTTAAACCAAATTACGTATTCAACAAATTCAACCTAGTAACTTTCCATTATTAGGTTGACTTACACATACCTGTTTCATAATAAGTCTGATTTTGTTTTATTCCTTTTATTTATTTTGCAGTCTATGCTTCAAGTGGCCAAGAACCTCTTCACACATCTAGGTAGGTTGCATGATGACGTGACCGCTTGGTTCAAATTCCCGCCCACCCCAAACCCCTTTGTCAGTAGATTAGATTTCTATCCCCCTTTAACTGTAGAAGATCCCGACCAAGTAGAGGAAGAGAATGTAGTGAATGATTGGTTGGCAGGTGCTGACTTACTGACCAATCAAATAGAAGCACAGGAAGCCCTAGCCAATCGGGTCACAGGACAGAGTCCAAGCAAGGAAAGGTTGGCGTCCGAGAAGAGGCGCATCCGTCCGTCCAAAGTGGCCCCTTATCCAGCACAGCCCACGGCCGAGGACAGGCAGCGTAGGCGTGGCTCACGCTTGTCTCCGCCTCCCAGACATACCCTCAAACAACTCCAGAATCAAAAGAAGAGAAAGTTGTCTGAGTTAGAAGCATTCCCAACTGAGGAGTTGCCATCCTCTGAGGTCCTTGCCGAAATGGAGAGGGACACGCTCAATGCTCTGGAGGAGTTGGGCCACTCAAGTTACAGCCCTGCTCCTGAAGGTCTGACGCCACTCCAAGATGACCTTGAGTCTGCGACCTGTGACCCAGCTGCTCTGGCTTCATCGTCGTCAGGCAGCCTGGAATATGAGAGCGCCTACGGCTGGGACGAACACCTTGGCACAAGAGAGAAGGCCAAAGATTTCCAAGCCGCAAATGATGAGGCAGACATGAAGCTGCTCCAAGATTCCCTAAAGAAACTCGCCCAGAGCCATGATGATGATGACGATAACGCCAATTCACTGCTTGACCCAGAGAGCGTGCCCTCCACCGAGGTAGTACAGCATGTCCATTTCAGTCAGGAATCCTCATCAACTGATATACCAGGCACCCAGAGATCCCAACCAAGCACCACTGACATAACGCCACCCTCGATACTCGTACATCGCCCAAGCCCCAAAGGCCAATTAGAACCAGGGTCTGCCTCATCCATTCACCGAGCTGATTGGGAGACGGTAGAGGTGGACAGCCAATCAGGAGCAGGGTTACCAAGTCGACAAGGCAGTGTTCTTGAATTGGATTGGTCCCCTGGTACCCTGAGTGTCCACTACACTGACCAGCCGCCCTCTGTTCTGTTGCAGGAAACTTGTATGTACTATAAGCTGTTGATTTCTGAGTTGGTTGATCGTTCAATTCTTGGTTGATTGTGGATTTCTTGGTTGATTGTTGATTTCTTGGTTGATCTTCCAGTGTTCATCCAGCAGTTACATGCAGTTTATTTGCCATGTTAATTGTATTCTTGTTTTCAGTTATCCAATTGGTGGCTTATCATCTGTTATATGTTTGATTGCAATTCAAATTTATTCAATCTTAAATACTAATCTTAATGATGTCAATTTTCATTTTTTTTTTCAAAATAATTTTGATTGGTTTGGTTCATTACTAAGGGATCATCTTCAAAGAGATCATTAAAATGTTGATTTGGTTTGGTTTAATAATACACAACTATATTTTTTCAAAGTTTCTCGTTTGCTTATAATTTTTTCATGAATTTCTCAGTTGAGTTACTAGAGTCGTTTGTTTGACAACATTTTTGGCGGCATATTCTCAATTTTATTCAAACTACCATGATATTTATGCTAGAATACTTACATGTACATTCACAGTTGTTTTGTATCCCATTCAAACAGCTGTATTCAGGAGTAACTCATGATAACACTTGAAATGACAATTTTGAAATAATAATCCAGCAAGAGGGAGGATTTTGTGAAAGATATCCCGAGAGTTTGTTCCCTCACAATTGTATGTCATCACAACCCTCTTCGCTTGTTTGGATAAATGAAATAATATCACATGCCTCGATGATGACGATAATTTTGTACAATTTCCTCTCCTGAGTTTGAAGAAACCCCAAAAATACATTTAAGACCACCACTAAATATTGAATTTCAGTAACTGGATAGCAGAATTGAATTAGTTTGTTGGCCATAAACCACGATCTTACTTCTGGGTGATTGGATTCTCTGAGATTGATGTCATCAATCGACTTCTGTCTCTTCAATCTAAATGGTCGTTCGGTTGTCTGCGTATGTCATTCATCAACCGTACGTCTTATGACGCACTCTACTCGCTGACGAGCCATCTCGCAGAGTTGAACCATTCCAAAATCTCCCTCTCCCCCCCCCCCCTCCTGACCAGGGTTTTTTCAACCTTGCTTTCGCCTCCAACTTCAACTTCCACTTTCGTCATTTGAGATCCCTGGCATGAGACACTGGCTCATTTTTCGGATCCATTTTCAGCCACTGGAGATTGAGTTACGATAATTTGAGGTTGAACGTTTTGAGTATCTACATTTGCTTCTCATATTAAAGGCTCCTAAATTATTCTGGAGTCAGGTATGTTGCAGTTAAAAGCAAGTCAAACCAAGTTAGACAAAAACATTTTCCCTTAAAGTACATGTAGGTTACTGCTTGAAGTCCGTTATGCTTTCAAAATGTTGCCTTTTTAAATATCAACTTGCTTGCTCTTTTCTGCAAAGAATGTCACCGTTGTTTTGCTCACAGACATTTTGATTCATCAGAGAGCAAGTTCAGCTTAAATCTAACAACAGGTTCTCATAGGGCAGTCAACCTGATATTTGCACTTGTCTTTCAAATCAATGCAGTGCACTTCAAAAGCATTTGGAATGAATTCATAGAATGCGGCCAACATTGTTGAATGTCTCGAAATGTAACACCCAAAAATGATATTCGCCCGTAGCAAGGATGCCTTAATTGAGCAAGCACTGGATGTGGGCGACAATGAGTGTTGAATGTCTAGACACATTGGAGTGTCTTTGACATGGCTGGTCCATGTACGCAGTTTTTTAAGACTGTAGACTTTCGGAGTCAAGTTGACTCTGATGCTGTTCTTATCTTGCACTGTAATCACTTAAAATTAATTGAACACTCGCTTTCTTCACTTCTTATATTTGATTTTCTGTGATATTCTTTGCAATAGTATCAATTTCACTCGCCTAAATGGCTACTCAAATAGAGTTTTACTAACTGCAGTCATATTTAGAATTGTCCCTGCATGCATTTGCCAAAATATTACTGACGAAATTTCCTTCGTCTCAGTAAGAGACAGGTTTGCAGAAATCCAATTCCTTCCTGTTCCAGAATCCTCTCACCTTTGCCTGGAAGCTCAGCTTCCCCCCCCCCCTTTGGAGGTGAATCCATCACGCAAGAGCCTTCATCATGCCCATGTTAAGCCTCCGTGATCCCCTCAAACCTCTTGCCTCTCCTCCCTTCTTTCTTTAATCAACATGCAAATTCTGTTCCCTGGCAATTCCATTAGGGGACTGCGTCCTTTCCCCACTCCCCCCCTCGGGCAGCAAGGTTCGACTCCCTCGTTCGTTTTTTTTTTTTCCCCTGTCCAAAGTCGCAACTTCTCTCTCACCTGGCTTTCTGTCTTGTACGTTCCCCGTGGCTGCACGGACACAAACGTTACAGTTGTTAAAAAGAATCGTAATCCGACTTATCCACCCAATCAGCGCCTGTTGTTGTTACAAAATGCGGGGTGGAAAAAAAACAAAAATGGCCAAATCCGGGCTGAGTGGCAGTGCAGCTGTTGACGGCCGGGCAGTGTGTGTCCGTGGGTGAGGATCGAATTTGCTGCTGTTTGGGAGAGATGTCAGAGTGACATGGCTTAAAGGTGCTACTCGGTGATAAGTGCCGGCCAAATGGACTTGTTTGTTGCCACTTCTCAGACGTGTGGTGTTGAATATCAAGCCGTGTGCGTCTCTCCTGCTGGATGCATTGTTGCATTATTGTGGAACCCTTACGGAACTCTTGTCCAGTTTCCGATGATTCTTGACCGGACCGGATGTGTGGGATTTACGTGAATGCAGGCAAAATTGAACTCTTCATCATGTTTTATTTCAGCTGTGTACTTTATGCACTCTGCCGGAACCTCTTCAAAATATTTCAAATTTCATGTTGAAAATCGTCCTTTGTTTACTTGTTTGGACATGTAATCATTTGTCCGGAAAAACAACAAATAACACTAGAAGTACACCATAACTTCTGTCCCAGTGTGCCCTATTAAAACCAACATTTACCAGACCATTCTCAAAGAGAGGTAAAAAAAACCTTTTCAACATCACTCCATCACTATGTGGAGTTATGCTGCTAGAAATCATATACATCATACAACAGGATCACGTACATATTACAAAGGAAACTCTCAAAATTTGCAATTTAAGCTGCAAAGGAACTTCCTACAGTTATACCAATGAAGTGTGACTCAAGCAGTGAGTTGTGAAAATCTAACAACGGCCAAAATTAGGCTTGGAAATGTTCAACTTCTCATACATTGCCGACCGGATGCGCTCCGTGATTACCAGTGCACTAATCGTTCATCCGGGTGCATCATTGGCAGCACTGATGCAGGAAAGCTGGCCAGAGATGCAAACGTAATTGGATTTTTATATGCATGACATATGTCTGGCTTCGATTTAGTTTGAATAATACTGCCCAGATATTGTGGGCGTGCGGCAGCGCAGCTTCCATTGTGAATTTTCGTTACAGTTCGCACGTTACGTTTGTTACATCTCTGTATTTTAATTTTACCAGATTTGTCTCAAAGCGATATTAGGATCTTTACTCTTTCACATTTGAAGATGCACAAAATCGGTGATGGCAATTTTAAACCACAAAAGCAATAAATGTGAATCAGTTGGATTGTTTGTGTTTTTGGAACACACTGGTGAAGGACTTGTGATTGTCACTGCCTCGGCTTAAAAAAACCAACACAATGATTACAACTTGATTACACAAAGAATCACGTCGGCATTGACGTCACCGTGATCCTGTTTGTTACCCACCTTTGTACCAGAAACATGGCGCCCTGAGGTACAATCTCAGTATAATCACGTTAGCATTCTACCCTCTCAGGCCCCAGATTGCGGCCCCCCCCCCCCCCCCCCCTTTCCCTCAATTCGGGCCCGAGGCCCCAGCCTCGCACTTCCCACGTCATGTTTTCACAGCTCGGTTGTGCTTATACCCTGATGTGCTCTGACACTTATTAGCTTGAATTCCAGCCAGGGCTGGACACTGTTTCTTTAATGTCAGTGCTGTCCGTGCCCTGCATTCTGTGAAAAATTCAAGACCGTTAGAATCAAAAGAAAGGCAAAACCGTGATTTTTTTTTTTTTTATTATTGTCAACCTTTCACATAATGTGCATCTATACTAACAGTGTTTAAATTTCGTTTATCAGTCATAACGAAGCTGAAAGTTTAAGTGCAGTTTAAATCAGAATGTTCTTTTTATTAACATTGTATTTAATAGCAAAGTATTTTTTAGTCTGGGTTTTCATGTTTACTTAATTACATATAACAATTTGAAAGTTATTGTGAATTTCCAATAAATATTTAGTTATTATTGCATTCTAACTTTACTAAATATTTTTTAAAGACTTCCATGTTCCTTCTTGTGTTTGTTTTTCAATTCAAGCTTACCAGTTTTTGGAATCTATTTTTCAAAAATGTACCTTTTCCCCTTAAATGCTTGTTAACAGTAACATGTATATAATTAATTTGTATTTGTTAGGTCCTGTTATTCTCTTAAACTAACTTTATAATTGACATTTTTCCATCTAATGTACGTTGCAAAATGAAAAAAATTATTACCATCACGCACTGTTCTGATTGCAAATTGTTTTGTGATTCCATTCAAGTTCCATTTGGTTGATGTATGGAATCCCGTCTATTTTTCTCTTAGATGATGTACGGATACTGTTGAGGGAAATTATGATGGAAGCAAGGAACCTGACTCAAGCAGAAAGGTCAACAGATAATCTCCTTATTTATTTAGCTGCAAAATGTTTCCAAACATAAGCAATATTTCCTGACGTCTCACCAAATAACATGATATTGATTTTTTTCAGACTTTGCTGAAGTTCCCTCCATACTTTGTCTTTGTTTGTTTTTTATGAATCTCATCTGCAGAATTGTGTTAATTAGTCTCAGCTTTCATTCATTTATCTCAAATCTTTTTTGTTGTTTTTTTCTTCAAACTGGAATTTGTTGCAGGTGTTCCTTGTTCCTTGTAGAGAACGATGAACTTGTAGCCAAAGTATTTGATGGGCATGTCTTAGATGTAAGTACAAAAAGCCTTTGTCTTATCCTCCTCCCTTTGAAATGACAGCAACAATTGTAAGAGCAGTGCCAGTGATCACTGCCGTGCTTGTGCATGGAGTCCTAAGCCAAAGGAAATTTTCTTTCTTAAATAACGTGTCCTTTTTCACTAGAAGATGCTTTTGCAGATGTACGTGCGTCACACTCGAACCCTGGGATAATCATTGTTAATCAAGTTCCTCACCTGAGCAATAAAAGCTGTAGTAATAAATATAACGGAGATGTTTTGCATGCGAGCGAATATGGTAAGAATGACGGTTGGACCATCATTTTGTGTGATCTAATGACGACTTAAGCTGTCACTTTAAATTACAAAGTTGCCATTTCTTAATAGCAGAATAGCTAATAATGGCTTTTGATAGTAAAGCACATGCATAAGCATAAACTCTTAATTGTGATCCGTCTTTTAAAAGAAAAGAAAGTGCGTGCATATATGCACATAAAGGTCCTTCATATTATTTCTTTTTTATTTGTATTCTGGATTCATTATCGAGTCGCTACACTCTACCCAGCCACTGCAAAGCACTGGCTCTGGCACATTGACTGCGTGTTTCTAGATCCTCTTGCTTGCAGGGCTCTGGACTACATCTTAGATTCCTGGATGCTGTTGCTTTAATTTTTATTTCTTCCTTCAACAGGAGATGGGAGAGGTTCGGATACCAATCACTCAGGGCATTGCTGGACATGTAGCCACAACTGGTTGGTTGCTTTCCTTTCTTGTCTTTCCCTCCAAGCCACACCCCAAGTTCTTTCATTTCCCCTTGTCCACCCCTTTCCCGACTCTTTTATGCCTGATAATTTAATTCAGTCAACCAAAATGACTTAGAATTACAGTCAATTGATTTTTTTTTGGCAGTCTGTCAATAATGCATATTTTTTTGGAAAGTCCAAAATTCAGTGCATAGTCTGTCCACCTTTTGTATTTCTCAGGGAAGAGAAAAAATAGTCGTATGTTGCATAGAACTCCGGACTTCATCTTAGAGAAACTGTCACGACGTCACTGAAATGATTCTGATTCAGAGTAGATTTGTTTTTGCACGTACCAAAATTAGAATAAAATTGTAGAAATTGTTACAGTCACCAATTATTATTTGCTGTGAATGTCTTTTAGGTAACATCTGTCAAATTACCACACTTTTCTTATACTGCATTATATACACATGTACAATTAAAAATCTTGGTAGCACAGTTGCCAATTCAGTTTACCCAATCGTAGGCGTGTAATGTTTTTACGTCTGCTTTTCTTAGCCGGAAAGTGAACAGGCCTCCTCTCATAAGCCGTTCTTTTGTTCACTTCCCAAAACCTGAAGGCAAAATCTTGAACATCAAGGACGCCTACTCGCATCCTCTCTTCTACCGTGGGGTGGACAACAGCACCGGCTTCCGGACCCGCAACATCCTCTGCTTCCCCATCAAGGATCGCTCAAGTGAGTGTGCAGAAGGAGGTCAGGACAAATTTATTAGCCAATTTCTCTAATCCTCGCATTCTCAACAAAAAAAAGAGAAGCATCTGTTGCCGAGAACTAACCACCCACTGAGATCTTCTCTGCATCACCTTCATCTCCATACTCACTGTTTCCTTTAACACAACTCACGCTGAGCTGAGGTGAACCTTTCTTGTTTTGGTTTGAGATTTTCTCGGAGGCCCTGCCGCTGAGATGGATGTAGAATAAGAATCTGAAATGTTAGTTGAGCTGTTTTCACAATGTTTTTGTTCGTTTGTTGTGAAAATCTGTCAGCAGTAGTTACTTGAAAGTTGGTGTCTTCCAAGGAGCCCTGCCGCTGAGTTATTGCTTTGAAGATCTGCCGTTCATATATTCCGTCCGCATATTTTAATGTGGAATTTAGCAGCTTCCTTTTGAAGGGTATTAGAATCTTTGAAAAATAAATGGAGAATGGAAATTTACCAATTTTGAAGAGTTTTCGAGAAGCACTTCAGGGCAAGCTTTAACAGGAAGCCTTGCCGCTGAGATGAGTGGCATCTTGAAGGACATAACATCGATCATTGCCTTTTGGGGCTTTTGAGGTCCTTTGAGAATTTAGAGTCCTGGAAAAGTGATTCATTAAAAAATAGGATTGTCCCCTTATTTTTCTTTAATGTGTCAACATAGAGGATAAGTCAATTAGAGAACTTTGGGTGTTGTATTTTATTGTTGACTTCCTGTCCTTGAAGCCTTACTACACCGTTGTAAGAGGTTGTTTGGTTCAAGTTTCCGTCTTTGATATTTGTTTGGAAGTGTATGATGTTGATTTCTCCACCAGATGTCTGAGTAAATGGCTGTGTTCCTGGATAAATAAGATATTCTGTTGAGCAGTTGTCCATGTAATGTCCTCAAACCTGCACTACCAAGACTTGTTTAGAAAGACTTATACTCTCCATTTGTTCGGCAACTATCCAATCCTGATTCAAAGAGTAGATTAAACACTTCACGAGTAACCATAGAGCTAACGGTTTTGATGTTACATGTTTCTTGTTTGGAGCCTCCATTAACCGATCTTGTTTTCCCATTCCTAGTTAACCCCAGCCTTCACATCCCAAATGTTATCCACAAACGTGAAAGTCTGAGAGTGTTGTTTTGCTGTGACATGTCACGGACACATGTTTTACACTATCCCTGAAGTGCATTGTCACATTGCTGTCTTTCACGCTTCAGGTTTTGTGCGCCATCTTCACGGCTGTCAAGTTCACCAGATTGCACAGGCTGAAGTGCCATGCTCAAACGTTGTTTCAGTACATTTAAGAAAAAAAACACATCCAATTCCCCATCCTCTTTTGATTTTGGTTTTTGTTTTATTTAAAAGTTTCTGCGTATGGATGAATTTCATTCCATCCCAGTCAAATCTGTAAGGGGAAGTGATTTGTTTCATTCAGTTGAATTGAGTTCAATCCAGTCCCATCATTGCTTGTTCCCTCTACAAATCAAGAAGTCCAATTGGGGAATTCCCTGAGGCGTGATGACATAGTTACCTTTTCTGGGATTGACACTGTAGGGCATGAGATGAGATTGCACCGTGCAATAGTTGCCAATCTCTGGACAGAACATCAGCCAAACAAAAAAAGGAAGCGGCTTTAGAGAAACTCTTATATGAAACATGGTCAAAGAACAAAAATCAGTGCTTTGACTGAAAGCTGCAAAGTTCATTTAAACAAAAACTATCAATTCTGTTTAGTTCAATTTCAATGATAACAAACCATTTTGACAACGTTTATTGAAATAGACTTCAAAGCTCGATGAATCCACAGGTTTGAAATTAATATATTTTCCCGACTATTGACCTACCCCATCATGTTTCATCAGAACCATTCCATCCCAAAACAACCTTCGTTTTCATTTCATGAGACCTTCATTTTCATTGCAGAGTAGGGTTGAGTGATTTTGTTTTCATCACAGCAACATCTGAGGTCAATCATCTAAGCGCAACCATCAAATTTAAGTTAATTACAAAATTGAATCCCAGTTTAAAAAAAAGTATGGCCGACATTCAGTGGTATTTATTATTGTCAGGCTTTCGTCCCAAACTAGAGGCTGATGAAGAAGCAATGAGGATGATTAATGTTCCTCTATGCTGTCTTCTTATTTTGGTGAATATTTTCTGCTCCAGTAGACAAGGCACAAACATGTTTTCCTTCCTGCTGTGTCTTGTCCCCACCGTACTGAACACCTGACTGGATCATCAGCCGCTTCATTAGGCCCACTCAGGCCATCAAACCGTCTGCTTTGATGGCGCTCGTGATTTGTTTTTTCTTGATGATGTTATGAGGGAGTCCGGGGGGATTCTGATTTAAACAGTCTTTTCATAATGGCCTTGATTTCAATATTCATCGGCGTGATTTGTTGTTTTCACTCTTTTCGGTCAAAGTTGGGTTTCGTTTGTCTCTTTTTCCTTGACGATATTATGGTGAGGGGGTAGTTCTGAAGTCAAGCATTCTGGTAAAATGGACTTGATTAAGTCATCAGCATGATTTATCTGAGTTTTGGAAATAACCCCCAAATTGTGGTTTAGTCAGTATGTTTCCCTACACAACCTAGTAGAAAAGGTGGTGGGGGAGAGAACTGATTCTGAAATGCATGTTGGTTCGTCCCCGCTTATAAAAAGATTTAGCTGCATAAAATACTTGAATCAATGTACTGCTGTGTCTGTAAGTCAGACTTTTAAATAATGTTTTAATGAAAAAGAATAGTGAGATAATATCACTTTTGTATTCTTTACACAAAGAAGGATGTGTCAGGGTCTAATTTCATATCACCTCATGATTTTTTTGGGGGCTCCATTTGGCTCCACCCATCACGCCACATCTGTTTAACAGAATGTGTTGTACTCGCACTTCATCAACACACAAAAACATTTTTGTCACACTTACTTTTTTTTATTTTAAAAACCTCATACATATTCATCAGAATCCTTTCACCTCATGAATAATGCATCTTGTTTCTGGCTTGACCTGGCTATTGAATATTCACGTGTGTGAGGGATGGTACCTCTTTCTCTGCTACACACACAGGCCAGCCCAGCTGTCCCTCAGTCTTCCACAAGGACTCATCACAGTTGAAAGACTGTTGGTGTGTTGGGGACGGTAAACGCTGCACCGGCCTTCACGGTTAGTTGCGATGATAATTTCTTTCATCCCATCTCCCGGCGAAGCAAACCTTTAATTTTTGGCTTGCACATCATGCATCAGTTTTTAACCATCCCTTGAAAACAAGGTGATAACAAAAGCATGCGTGTGTGCTGTTTGGATTTTTTTCTTTCATAAAAAGTTTGATTTTTTTTTATGACTGATTGATGTGAAACCTGACAGCTTGTTTACTGTGTGAGAGTCATGTGTGCAAAAATACCTCATTGCTGTTATTTTGCTAGTTATAAGCTACAAAACCAAACAAGAGAAATCTTTTTTAATCTCATCCCGCTTACATTAACAGCTTGTTTTTATTTAGTCATCCAAAGCAGAAACTGTCTGAATTAGGCACATGTGTGTCACTGTTTTGAGAGAAAGAATCCCATTAACTCCCCAGCCTTTCCTCCAAGAATTAAAAAGATCGAGACCTCCCCTCACAAAGATGGTAACTGTGCTTGTACATGTAGCTAATTGTACGTTTGCACTCGCTGACTAACAAGTTGATCGTTGTGTGCTCTGTGTAAAAAAAAAAAAAGTAAATTAGTGTCAAACTCGACATGTGTGAATACACAAGGAAAGTACATGTAGTCTTAGAATTTTTACCAAAAGCTCGTCCCTTAAGCAGCTACTAGTTTATATGGTAGTAGTATGCAAATCTTAGAATGAAAAAAAACAGCAAAAAAAACCCCCAGCCTTCTGACATTCTGAATAGAACCATTTGATGTGAATGGTTGAAAACTAAGCAATCTTCTTTTTATTCTTGAATGTGAGCATTAGAAAGACAATGATTTCGTCATTAATATTGACTCTGTGCAGGAAATATATTACAGGGCACCTGAGGACCATATGTCCTACACCCTCCCTCAGATGCATTCCTCTATCTTATTGCTTCTGTCTGTGGTGAAAGCTCCTTCGTTGGGCATGGGCTGCATTACGCATGCAGTAGTTTGGGTCTGTGTGTGTAGCTGGCCATCAGCAACGGACGTGCAATTTCCTATTGAACATCTCATACAAAGGATCTTGGCATTATGGGATTCCACCATGTTTCATCTCCATTCATCAGCTCAAAAGTTGTCCCGTCTGTTGCCACCGTGTCCCCCACTAGGTTTGTGTATTTCCTATGCCCGACTTTCCAAATTGCAGAATCTTGAGTTGTCCCGGGAAACAAGGTGCAAACTGCTGTCCTACGATCCAAGAAACCATCTTAGCATCTTCTTTCAGCCCAGGCTGTCCTTGCTCTAGTTACCTGTTATCCCTTTGCCTGCAATTGGCTTTGTCATTTCCCCCAGGCGTTCCTGTTGCCACCTGCATTAAAACAAAGCTCACTGAAATTGCCCGACAGGAACATCCCCCCCCCCTCTCCCTCAATATGCATCTGAGTAAAACGTGCCCTGGATACTGCAGTGCAAACGTTCTCCACAAAACACTCACGTGTTCCTGGGGATGTTAACCCAAAAAAAATGCCGACAAAGAACATCCATAAATAAGCCCAGTTGTGCTAACATTGGTCTGGAAGGACCATTGCCCTAGTTATTATGAGAAGCCTCCTGTCCCTTCCCTCCATCCATAATGAAAGGCCGTCCTCTGTGGTCTTGCTTCTTTCATCATTTGCAGTCTCATTGTTATCTCTGGCCTACTTGTTGGATACGCCTCATTGTGCACTCGGAGCATGTGCTTTCTATTCATTACTTCAAGATGTCTCCAGGGTTGTGTTGTATGAAGAATCGTTCCCAGTATCGTTGTATTCTAAGCTTGCTTGTGAGTTATAGCATAACCCGAATATGAATTACACAGTTATCTGTACCTGGACTTACTTTAGTAAATAGTATCCGTCATTTATTGTAATGGTTTGTTACTGTAAGGCCATACATTGTTTAAGCACTCAAGATCCTCAAAAGCAATTTCAGCATTGTACAGAAGGCAGTGCTTAAACAGTATAGTCATGCATGTGTATGACTTCATGTTTATGATTTACACGTCTTCTCTTCTACTTATATGTTGTTCAATTGCTTTTTGTAAAATTACATCCATAAAACCTCAGACATCTCCAAGTCGTGCTTAATATATTTCAATCCATGATGCTTTTTGTGTTGTGTTTTTGATCAATACCTTTCATCTGAAGTTGCGTTGCTTGAAGTTTACGAGTTATGTTACACAACTTTTTATACTAATTCCTGACAGCTTCTGTTGTGTGTAATCAGTATCATTCAAACACCTGTTTATCAATCTTTTTGAGAAACAGTGTTTGTAAACCTGTTCTGATGAATTGTTGTCGCTCTGATGAAAGCTCTTTGTCAAATATTTCCACATAATACATTTTTAAAATTTGACACTTTCTGAGATTGCCAATGTGTGATATACATTGTCTCTTGTGCCTTTTGACAAAGACAAATATTTAGATTTTTTTCAGAACCAGAACTCCATCCCTATTTAAAATTGACACCAACTTCTATGATTCAAATGGTTACATTTTCTTCAGTGTTAAACTGGGAAAAATAAACTACATTTATTTCACTGTGTAATTTGATTTTTGAAAACTACATGTATTCATTGTTGATTTTGGACATTTAGAAATGATATTTTCTTGTCTCTTTTTAATTTTAGCTGTTGTTGGAATTGCTGAGCTATGCAACAAAGTAAACGGTAAGAAAATAAAACTGACTTTTGAACAGTAATTGTTCACAGGGACGGCTTGAAAAATATGTGCACTGTGTCATGCCTCCAAGACAATGCTTAAAATTATATTTGATTTTTTTATGTTAAAGTGAGCTTTTTTGCACGTGAATAGATGGAATAGATATGTTTGTATTTTTTAAAGTGATTTTGTGGAATTATATTTTGCCGTTTTACAGGTCTGTACTTCACTAAACACGATGAGGAAGTGGCTGCTGTATTCTCTATTTACTGTGGCATCAGCATTGTACATGTAAGTAGAGGAAGAACTGGCCACTAATAAGTGGCTTCTAAAAGTTGGCTATCAACAATTGGATTTGGTCTTTTTAAGTTGATGCCATTGTGGCCGTACTGAGAAAAAAAAATGGTCGGAAAACTTTAGGCCACTCAATTTCTCCTGCATGATTTAATTTTTTTTGGCTACTACAATTCAGCAACGGTAGGATAATTCGGCAGAAATATATTTGACCTGGATTTGATTTTGTAATCTCTGAAACTAACATTGTTCACGTTCATTCAGAGTCAACTGCAATTTTATGTGTAGCATTAACTTGTTCTCCTCTTTGCCGTTATGACAGAGTTTATTGTATAAGAAGATGAAGGATGCCCAGTATCGCAGCAAGCTGGCCAATGAACTTATGATGTACCACATGAAGGTAAATAGCCAACATGTTATCACACCAGGGAATGCCCCATTTTGCTTTTCGGAGCCTTACTGCCTAAAATTTTCAAGGCGCCGAGGTTACAGCTGGTCATAGAGCTCTCAATCGGCCATCTTAGAGACATCACAATTTTTCACTGAAAACGTGCCGAATGTAAAGTTGTTGTCGACTCAATACGTGTAATAGAGAACGATCACATCATTATAATGACAGAAGGCTCACAGATTAAGGCGTTTTCACTCAAAACAACCAGCAGCGGCCGCATGTTTTTAAGAAAATAAATAGCACGATGTATGTGAGATGAAACACCTAGAGGCAGCCATTATAAGTGAGAAATGAAAGGATGACTTGGGCGCAATAACAAGCATTGCCCATTATCTGCACGTAGTAGCCCTCCAGCACTGGAGATGCGTCAGTCTTTCCGCTCGGGGTAGGGTTTTTCACCTGGATGAGAGTCATTGCTTTGCATGTCACTGACTTGACTTACCCTGTGCACATTGATAACATAAGCCAATACAGAAACAGCCCCCTTGGTGAAGTTTTTGCTGAGCGGTCCTGAGTCAAAGAGTGTGTGCAAAGCAAAACGGGGGTTTAGCACAAAAATATGAACACAATACTCTGCATTTCCTCCGCAATATCTTAAGATAAGCTGTAAGCATTGCCTGTTCTGAAGGCCGTGGCTAGGAATGAAGACTTAAATGAGCAGTGTTAGCATTACAGGTGGTCAAGTTTGTGAGGAGATGCTACTTAACCAGTTCACGCCGGGATTACTTTGACAAAAACGGAACGAGGCGCGGGATTTATTGTCACTCAACCTCAAGCCAGGCGGGTTGAAGCCATCACCCTCGGGCAGCACACTCATATTTCCGGCCTTGCTCACTGCGGGCAGGTTGCTGACAGATATTTCCGACCTCGCTCCCTGCGTGTTTATCTGTCATCCGTTCCGAATACCGCAAAACTTTTGCGTGTCTACACGGACCCTGGCGTGAACTGGTTAAGCTGTACTATAGAAATATGGGCTTAACATGGAGTTAATTCGTGGAAAAATATATTTAAGCCAAAATCATGCTGAGCAATGTTATGTCCAGATGCTGGACTGTGTACCTGACGAATGCATCTGTGTATCTGATAAACGCCACGCGGCTCAATCCAATTGGCTGCAGATTTCGGACAGTGTACCTGACTAATGCATGTGTGTATCTGACATGCTTGTATTACATGCATCTTTTAGGGTGCAGAGGATGACATCAAGTCAATCATGTCCAAGGAGACAGTGCCCAAGCCGGAAGCCTTCCATCCTCAGATGGCTAGCTTCACTTACTCCCCCAGAGGCATCCCTGATGGAGAGACTATCAGTGTGAGTATGAAACCCGCACCATGAAAGTGGCTGCATTCTGATTCTCTGGAGTGTAATGTTTATCTTGCATATGTACAATCACGAGTTCCAAAACGTGTTTCAGTTCCCATTATTTCATAGCAGCAGCGACAGAACCGTATGAAATTTTGGAGACAAATACTCTCTTTGGTTATAGGTGATTTTAAAGAATTAGGGTGGTAATCAAACAATATTTTTTAAAAATAGGGAAGCATCTCAAAACAAAAACACAGCCTACTGAAACAAGGAATGAGCTTCTGAAATCATATTTGTTCTTGGTACAATCCCTGTAGTTGTGAAACTGAGTTGGGTAATCACTGCCCCCTTCCCTCCCCCTTCCACACCTACAGAACTCTAATCAACGCCGGTGCTTAACAAGTAGATTTTCTTTAAGCATGCCCAAGACTGCAGGAGAAAGTATGTTGCTTTCAAAATTGTCCTTGGGTGCGTGACCCCATACCTACCCGCCCCCTATGTGAAGGTGTGTCTTCAACAAATATTGAGCTAACCACCTCCACCTTCGAAAAAACCTGGATCCATCCCTTTTGAATTAGTGTTTACATGTTCTTGTGTCCTTTTTCCCTCACAGGCAACATTGAGTATGTTCTACGACATGGGTTTCGTCAATCGGTATCGCATCCGGCACACCACGCTAGTCAACTTCTGCCAGCTGGTCAGGCGCGGCTATCGGGACCCGCCCTACCACAACTGGTACCACGCCTTCTCCGTGGGCCACTTCTGTTTCCTCCTCTACAAGAACCTCAACCAGCTCAATATGCTGAAGTGGGTACCAGTTGTAATAGACGTTTGTTACAAAGTGGTGTTTTTGTACACTAAAGGAAACTAAGAAATTGACAATTTAGTTAGTATAATGGTCTGAGAAAATTGGGTGGAAATAATTAAAAACAAAACCTTCTTGTTTTTGCCGACAGGGATATTGAGATCTTTGCCCTCTTTGTGGCTTGCATCTGTCATGATCTGGACCACAGAGGAACCAACAATAGCTTCCAAGTCCACTCGGTAAATCCTCACTCAAATTTAGCTCAGAAATCTTGAAAATCTCTCCATATCCTCTCTCTATTCGTACTGCTTGTTCTAGGCAGATATGGGCCAATTCATGGAGCGTCTGAGCACATAATAGTGTAAACTATTTTGTTTTGCTGAGAAACCAAGCTCGAGATGATCTCGGAAGCTGCGGGCCAACGCATTTGTGTTCATGCATGTGTGACGTGATTGTGCCATGTAATTTCTGGAAGTAGTGTTTTCAGTACAAACATCAGGTTTTTGACCCTAGTTACCCAATTTTCCAGGACTGCATAAATGGGTAGGCGGTCAGTGGAGACCTATTACAGTGACCGGGCCTGAGGGAGGAGTTGACATATACCCGGGCCTGAAGGACGAGGTGATTTATGGCCATGCAAGGCTGTTGCTGACGTTTGTTACTAACTAACCAACGAACCAACTTACAGAGAGACACGACGATTTGTTGAGCTGCTTTCCGCAGCTAAAAATCGGCTGGGAAGCAGTCACATGTAGTAAACAGTGCATGACATTTTGGCTGGTGATCCTTTTGTTCTTAGCAAAACTGTGATTGTGCTAAGCAGATGTTGTGCTTAGCAGATCCGTGAGATTGTTTTCAATATGATTGTGATATTCTGATTTCGTTGACTTCATTGATTTTGATTGCTTACAGCAATCGGTCTTGGCAGCACTCTACAGCTCTGAAGGATCAGTCATGGAGGTAAGCAAACTGTGATATCTCCCGAGAAAGAGGTGTGTAGTAGTAGGAATTCTTACAGCTGAAAAAAATGGGAGGGTAAGGGCAGGGGGTAGGTTTGAAATTATAAAGACTGGTGGAAATAGGTGTTGGAGGGATAGATGGTTCTTTAATTGTGTGGGTTAGTTAAATTTGAGCTCAGATTCATAGTCAAATTTGAGCTCAGATTCCTGGCTGATTCCATATTCAAACTTAAATGCTGATGTTAATTGCTAATGGGCTACTATTGAACTTCTTACTGACGACTTTCCAGACACCCATGTGATGCTGTTTTTGTAGATAATCAAATTATTTCACTGTGTCTTCATTTCAGAGACATCACTTTGCCCAGGCCATGTGCATCCTGAACACAGATGGCTGCAACATCTTTGAGAACCTGTCCACAGAGGTAGGTGGAGATTTATTGCGATAACAGTGTTAAAAATTGTGCTGAAATAAAGCAAGATTTTGCATTGGTTGATTGGTGCTGTCATTCCCAGATCCTTCAAAATACCCTAGGTACCCTAAAGGTTGGCCAGATACCACAGGTTCTCCTAATGATACCCAAGATGCTTCTAGATTCTTGAATAAAAGACCCACCTGGTCCCCTCAGGTGCCACACAGCTAACCCACTAGGTACCCAGATCCTCCAATACTCCATATATTCTACTGCGCTCGTCCCACCTGTAGAGCATTACCATGGATTTTTTTTCTCCTGAGGGCATTAGCCATTCACTGAGATTTATTTTCCCACAGTACCTTGCGAACCACCTTTCTTGTACGCTAGGTCTCAAAGTAATTTTTTTCAGCGTCCTTCAAGTCTTCTTTGAGTGTCTTTGGAATGGATTGGGTATTTACTTGCTAGTAGAATTAACCCACACTTCTGTGAGGGGGGGGGGTAACATATAGGTATATCCCCAGGAACCCCCCCCCCCCCCCCTGAGTGCCATTGTACATATGTGGCTAGTATTTGGCAATCGACTTTCTTCTGCTATGTGGCAATCTAAGTGCAGCATTTTCCTATTGCCTTCAACACATGCTGATTCAGGAAGATAAGTGCACCCATATATCCATTTCATCACATTATGAGAAGCAATCTCGACTTTGCATGCTTCCAAATACTCAAGTTTCATTTTGTATTGTTTGGTCCAATAGGATTATCAAAATGGCCTGGACCTCATGCAAGACATCATCCTAGCTACTGACCTGGCTCACCACCTACGCATCATCAAAGAACTCAAACAGATGGCTGAAGGTAAGAAGTCCAATGCTCACACTGAAAAGTTGCATAATTAAACTCAAAAGGTTTATCTCATAAGATAAAGTCAATACTTGCGTGTGTTTCCTGGGACTGCGCATAGTTTTTAATCACTGTTAGAACTGAAAATAAAATTTTAATTTACTTTCTTTTCAAAGACAAGACGAAGTTGAATTCTCGAAAATAAGATGAAGTGGAATAGTAACCTCTTGCAGGCAGACAATTGGTAGTGTAATGTATGGAGAATCTCTGCAATGAAATAAGGTCTGCTGCTTTTTTTTTGTTTCAGATGGTTATAAGGTAGAGGACCCCCATTGTCACAAGTTACTGCTGTGTCTACTCATGACCAGCTGTGACCTCTCAGATCAGACCAAGAACTGGCAAACCACAAAGAGAATAGCGGTAAGCTTGGCCTTCATTGTATAAAGTTACTATTGCCTACACCAACAACTAGTTTACCGGTCTATATAAAACTATTTCTCTGAGCAGCAGTCAATATGTGTTCCCATTATTTCATATTTAAATTTAATTTTTGAAAGCTATTTCAGAATCAGTCAATGTTATATCAGCCTATTGTTGGAACAATGTTCCTTTTTATACTGTTACAACTAGCAGTCAATATTACTTTCCTTACTAGTCTATATGTGTTTATAAATATAATAAGATATTATTGTTCAGGTATCCTTCTAAAAATGTCAGTTTAAGGTGCTGTGCTATTGCCCTCGCAAGTAGTCAGTATATTATCTTAACAGTCACTACTTCAGTACTATTGCCCTCGTAACCAGTCAATATTTTGAAACCTGGATCGGAGCTCATCGGTAAGGAGTTTTTCACCCAAGGAAACAATGACAAGGCCATGGGTATAGGGACCCTGTGATGTTTGGACAGAAAGAAAACCAGTCAATACTTCTTTCACAACAGTCAATATTGCATTACTATTGCCCTAACTACCAGTCAATATTTCATCACAATGTTCCATATTTTGCCTTTTTAATCAGGAGCTGATCTACAAGGAATTCTTCACCCAAGGAGACCTAGAGAAGGCCATGGGTATGGAAACCCCCGAGATGTACGATAGAGAGAAGGCCTGCATCCCCGAGTTGCAGATCAATTTTCTCAATCATATCGCTCTGCCTGTCTACCAGTGAGTATCAGATTCCTTTTTTTTAAAGATGAGGCCAGAAAACTAAATTTTGTGTTTCTGTTGACATTTAAAAATAGGAAGTAGGCAGGTTTGCATAATTGCTTGAAGGTACATGCACTTTGCTTGTATGAAGGAACACTAATCCATCCTTACTATAGCCTTTGTTGGGGGAAGTTTTTTATTTCGCTTAAAATTACATAAAAAAAGTGAAGTTTATAAACTGACATTCTGGGTTCCAGAAACACATCATTTTGTATTTTTGGCCTCACAATCTCTGCCACTAGCAATGGCATATGTTGGGTTTGGTGCAGGGCTGAACAATTTAAACTTAATGTGGAAAACAAACTGTGTCATCCCAACTGAACAAAGAAATAGTCAACCATTTTTTGGGTTGTCTTCTTTAAACAATATCCGTTTTTTATAAGAATCGTGTTGAAAGTATCAAACACCCAAACTTAAACAACAAATCCAATTGATGAGTGTTTTTACCATTCCAATGACTTAACATGAATTCACAAATTGCATTGTCACATACCTTCATTGTTTTTGCAGAGCATGTCATTTCTTTTCATTGATATGTTATTGTACTTCTTTTCCATTTGGAAGGGTTTTGAAGCATAGCTAATCCAGTTCATTAAACATGACCATTAGCCAATTCCCTCCACAAAAGCCCAGTCATAATTCAACCTGGATATCCCTCATGCATTGCAGTGTGATCATAATGGAACCCTATACATGTTTATTTTATTTTGTTTCAACCCTGTAAGTACCATTAACCCACGGTTGTTGTCAGTTTGTTAAAAACTAGATGTTTATTTCACCAGGTTAGAACAGAATGGCTTTCCCTCCCTCATATCAGTATTTTATTTCAGTCTGGCAAATAACCTCATTTTTGTGTTTGACCTTGCAGATTGCATTTAGTTTATACATTCATATTAGGTCATAAATGTATAAACTTTGAGGAAAACTTAGTGACAGTCAAGAATGAAATACGCTGTGCTCATTTTCCATTTTGGTAACCAAATCGACCTCATTCCTGACCAGTGCTTTGTCGGTTTTCACCCTAAGTACTGGACTTGGCAAAGCTGCGTCCTAAGTCCATTGTTACCACGATGATCACAAATTTCTTGAATGCCATTTAGCAAGCTCCATGATTCTATTGCGCTCGTCTTACCCGTAGACTAGAGCCTTATTATATAGCGATTCGCTTAAATTGATTTTTCCACGGTACCTTGCGGTCCGTCCACCATGACACTTTCTCTTTACTCTTACCACACACAACATGAAAGACATGCTTTTCAGAGCTCCAAATTTTGCTAATTTTTGACGTCTTTTGTCAGCCAGTCCTGTACGCCAAGTCTAGAAGTCATTCCTAGATTCCTTCAAGTCTTCTTTGAGCGTCTTTCGAACAGATTAGTGTAAGATTTGTGCAGTTTTTCCCGGTGCCGTTCTACCCTCATGGCATTGATTCGTGCCTTCCTGATCTACTGCCTTGTAAACTGCTGAGTGACACTTTGCCCCCTAGGCAAGTGCCTCACCCCCAACATCCACCCCGGCAAATAGAGTGATACTTCGCCTTCTAGGCAACTCCCTCACTCCCTGTTCTACAACCATCCTAGCCAATAGAGAGATGCTTCGCCCTCTAGTATAATAGGGAGTGAGGGAGTTGCCTAGAAGGTGAAGTGCCGCGATGGGGCTACGTTTCACTCCACAGTTTGGGCAGTGGAAGGGAAATAAGAAGATAGGGAGTGAGTTGCCTGCTGCGTTGGTGCTAAATGTCACTCCGTGGACCATAGTGGAGAAAGCAAAGAGCCGTCCAGTATAATCAGGAGTGAGTGCCTTGCCACGAAAAGGGGAAGTGTAACAATTCGGGCTTCGATGCCACGTGGGTAGAGCGTAACTGCTCGTATAATTAATCAGGAGCGTGTGACTTGCCGTGATAAGGCAAAGTTTAGCTCTGTGGATCAAGGTGGAACATGGGAGATCAATAGGGGGCTCAATGCCGTGTTGGCAGAGCGTAATTGATTGTATTGAAAGGAGTGACGAACATACCTTGATGAGGCCGAGTTTCACTCAGCGGACCAAGGCAGAAAAATGGGATCGTAAGGGGCAGTGAGGGACTGGCCGAGTGGACAAAGTATCGCTCTTAAAATGCATATACATGTAGTAAGGCTCCACAGTAAGTACTCCCTGGTTGAATCGGCCCACATTTCTGTCGGGGTGGGGGATTTTGGCACATATGGGTAAAAAGTTGGTCGAGTACCCTACACAATAGGTGTGCGAAGCAGTGAGTGCATGCACTTGGTGCTTTCTCATGCTGAAACTCTTGTGAGAAGACAGACAACTATTATTTCTGCACAGTATCCATAGGGGCATATCAAAACATTATCTTTGCATTCAGCGTAGGAAATCAAAGTCCAGCCATGATCAAACCCCATTCAGTGTTTTCCAGAATGCATACACAGTAACTTTGTTCCTCATTTAATATTTTTTTCTCCCCTTCCATCACATGTACTAAATTCCCTTTCTGTTAAAGGTGCAAATTCATTTCTCAAGGTTTCTGTTGTGTTGTGTGACATCCCATCACATGTGTTCGTGTGTCTTCCATCGTTGCCATCCCATCTACCCGGCTACAGAAAAATGAGGAATAAAAAAAAAAGAGAGGTGAACTCCAGCAATACAGTTCGAGTCTTTTTCTTTTTTTTCCCCTTCTCCTTTTCTCTCCTGTGCACAGGATTCTGGCCAAGCTGTTCGCGCCTCTCAGCCAACTGGTGGAGACTATGAATACCAACAAGCAAAACTGGTCCCAGCTGGCTGCCGAAGAGGCCAAGAAAAACAAGACCAACAACCACACATAATCTATCTGATGCACTTTAGATTTAGATAGTTCTGTTCTCACTGTTAATTATCACCAAATCCATCACTGGAAGGAATCAAACACAGACAATACTTAAAACGCTATATGCAAGGTCATGGATTCCTTCTTTTTTTAAAGTTTTGAGTTTCTATGCACAAGTCACAGAGGCTCGTGTCCAGATGGGTGCCTGTTAGACTGTGAATCTTTCTGTTATTTATACTGTACCAATATAGGGCAGCAATAGCTGGCTAACCAACTCAGTTGATCACTGATTCTCAGATTCACAATGTACCCCTTCAATTGGAAGGCTCTGATTTCAATTAACATAAAAATCTCCATCCTAAACCTTTCAACTGTCTTGTATTCCTTCTCGTGTGATGGATTTGATGCCATTTTTGAAGCCTGACAAGTTTCTGTTCAATAACTGATGTCAGTTCCACTAGATCCTTCAAGGGAGTGTCGTAACAGTCCTTGTCACATCCAGAGACAGAACCTATCCCCTGCTCTGGGGAGCAAGTGGTTACTGAAGCAAATTAGGTTTTACATTTGCATGTAATTTTCAGTAACGGTCTCAAAGGCTGGAATTTTTTCAGTGAAAATTGACACGGAACTGCACATGGCACTCCCTTCAAGAACATTCCCTGTTGAATTAAAGGCCCGTTCATACTGAATGTGAATGCTAAGCAAATTTGACATCACGAAACACTAGGAACAAAATTAACTGGAGTTTAAAGATGTAGTGGGAATACATTTTTTTTTTTGGTCACAGATCACTGTTTAGCTTGCATTTGCACAGAGTATGACCTGGCCAACACCTTGTTTGTTAGGTGGTACTCATTACGCCTGCCAACAAGCTCGAACTTGAAATGGGATCATAGTCTTCCCTTCTTGCACAGTCATTATTTGAAGTGGAGATTTATTCAATCCAAAATGTTGGGATTGGGAAAGGTTTTTAGTCACCACCACCGTGACTGCTTGACTGCAGAAGGTTTTTCTTTTTGAACTGTCACTTTTTGGAAGGCCAGGTGAATATCACATTGCATGTTGGGTTCTAAGGCTGACTCTTGATTTTCTTTGATACTAATGCTTCCAACTTACCCTAGTTGCCATGATGTGTTCCTCCCTTATTTACAGTGTTTCATTGTGTGTCAGTGGTTGATTAGTTCTGCAAACCACAGTTTTCATTAACCAGTTGCTGTTTGATTTGTTTCTTTTCTTAGTTTTAAAGAGAAAAAAAAACTTAGCAATACAATTCGGATTATGTTAAACCGAGACAGCAAACCAGTAGTTACCATAACTAGTTGCATTAGATCTAAAGAGATGGCAGCTTCTAACCGACTAACTGACTAATGTCTTTCGTTTTTTTGTTTTTTGTTCCTTTGCTGTCATTTCATCGTCCACCGTGTCCGTCAACCAACAATTTTACCGTCGTCCAATGCACCCTACCTGCACGTTCACGCACACACTCCTTCTCCCTGGTCTACCCCCTGGTATATCCCACCGCTGCCACCAAAAAAAAAAAAAAAATCATACAATTGTTCACCATTGTATGCTGGTGGTTGGTCCATCATCTTCCTGCCAATGACATCCTGCCAAAATGATGGTCAATATGTGTCGTCGTCAAAGGATCCTGGCCGAGGTGTTCCCGTCGGTCGTCCAGTTGGTCAGAAACATTGAGGCCAATAAAACAATGTGGCTACGACTGAAACGGGAGAGCAACCTGCGCAAGCTCAGCAGCGCCAACTCAATCGACTTCTTTCAGATCCCATTCAAGAGCGAGAACGGATCCACAGAGTTTGGCGTGGACCTGTCGGAGGAAACTGAGGAGGAGCTTGCGGTGGAGGCGGAGCTAGGGAAAGGGTCAAAGGTCATGGGTACAGAGGAGATGAGCGAGAAGAATAATAATGGTAGAGTGGCAGGAGTCGCGCCCAAGTCATCGTGACAGTGCGGCAGCGGAAACTCAAACGCTCCCTAATGGCATTTCTAGTGGAATAGGACCCATGAAATCAGGTGTACAAAAATAGTACCGCAAGCATGATATGGAACGGTATATGATATACTATCTATATGAGGACCTACTCACAGCACAAATCCAGAACACTGCATGCAGCCCATGAGGTTTGAACACTGTAGAGACGTACATCCTAGGATGTATGTATTGCACAGTAGGAGTGGGCATGCACCTCCAAATGCATCTCACTGGTGGTTGGGAAAGCATGGGAAGTAGAGATAACATGTGAATTGCAGTCCACGTTACTCGAGCCTCAAAGCAGTGCGCGCAGGAGGCGGCGTCATTCACTGACCACAGATTATGTACTCGGTCACAAAAATGAACTCTCAAAGCCAGGTCACATGTTGCATTGCTGAAAATTGTTACTCTGAAATGACAATAGAATTTTTAAAATTAAAATCAACTTGTGAATGTACATATAATACATGTATGTTAAACTATATTCATTCAACAATGTGTGCTGATGGGTTTCAGGAAGAGTTAAAAAAAAAAAAAATTAATAAACACAGCCTTTTTAAGTGTGACTTTTGAGACTTAACTTTGACTGAGTATTTTCAGTTATGCATTGTCTCTCTTTTTCTTGCATGATTATTTCTACCCAAGGCAATATAATTCTATACATTTTGCTGTTTTGTATTTCTGTTATATAGTTCCCATGTTTGTGAGTTGTGTTTTCTCTTTCTTGTTAAGTTAAATCTGTTTTGTTTTTCTTTCTTCAATAGAAAACCTGGGGGGGGGAGGTTTAACCTTTGGTTTGTCACTTTTACCTAAAACAACCTTGGGGACTGCCCCAAAAATCGTATTTAATTGTTTAACATTTTGGATCAAATTGTTACAAATTGGAACAGATGCTTCACCTTGACAACAACAAACTTGTTCTCTTTCAAGAAAGACTGGCGGTGTAAAAAAAAAAAAAAAAACAAGAAGAAAAAGCAAATAACACTTTGTTGTTTTTATTTATCAATCAATGAAGTGGCTCTACTTATTATCTGGAAATGTTTTACTGTGATCATGATGTATTCTTTAATCTAACGATGGGAGGTTTAATCTAACGATGGGAGGGGTCAGAATGTTTGACATTTATTGTGTTGTACAAGAAAGCCATGTGTACAAAAAAAACTCGCCCTATTGTTAGAATGTGTGAAGAATGGGAGATAATTGCAGTCACACAGCAATACTGATATATCTAACAAATTAAGTTTGTAATCGTTCCAGCAGTTCTTCATTTCGAGAAATAAAGTTCTGCCTTTGTTTTTCCTCTGTCATCTAGTAATTTTGCTCATAGTTATCACACGCCTTGTCTTTAGTGTACACAATGTTTAACTGAATATCCTTAACCTACATACCTTTGCAAGAAAAAAAACCTAGAACATTAGTATGGGCTCTGTCAAATGTAATATAATGTAAATAATAAAAAAATCTTGTGTCAAAAGATATAGTCATGAGGGGGAAATATGTTGTACTGTTGCCATAAAATGGTTTTATTTTGTTGTTGGCATTTTGCGGTCACTACTATAAACAGGTAGAACTCTTTTTTATATATCTGTGTGTGCATGTTGTGCTAGGCAAAAGGTGTTTGATGTATCGCTGCGAATATGTACATGTAGGAGTAAAATACAAACTTGGGCTGTATGTAGAAGAGAGACAGTAATTGTCAACTGAACTCCATTATGTTCATTGAAAAAAAATATTTTGCTGTGGTAAGCATAATCAACAGTTACCTCGTTAAACATTTACAAGGTTTTTGGGGTTTAAAAAACTGTTTTTAACTAGTTTCAGGACATGTTAAAGATATTGCACGAAAAAAAAACACGCTGCATTTACTTGATGGAAGATTTCTTTTAGATTTGGCACTGAAACCTACAAGTACTTCATAAAGATTTTTCAGTGATTATTTAAATGTGACTATGTTAAAAGTAAGTATACGGTCAGTAACTTCCTATGCAAACAATGGAATATGTGTTAATAACAACAGAAATAATTGACTGAGTATAACGTAGTCTTGGACAGAATTATGTCATACATGTATAAGTAAGCATTTCTAAGACGTACATGGCTCCAAGAATGCGTTGACTTTGGAGCCACACAAGTTGCAGTACTGACATACTTGCTTGAATATTACTATTCGTAAAGTAACAAAATATGTAAAATTTCTGCATTTGTAACTCCATGTCAATTATCTACATAACATACTAACCTTTCATAAATTGGGGTCATCTGCACCTTGCCCATACAGATTATTGATCCATTTCCAAATGGAAATAGTCAACAAAAAGTCAGTTGGGATAAGTCCATAACATTTATAGAAAAGCATAATATCAATTTCCTACCAAAATAAAAAGTCTAAATGCTGTGAGGGAAAATGTGGGAAAAAAAATTAAAAATTACTCATGTGGATAAGTGACTAATTTGTAAATAGTTTTGAAGTCTGATTTGACTGATGAGGATTCAGCTATTTGTTCGGAGTTATAATGTTTGAAGTCATAAGGTTATAAAGTTATAAAGTTATGAAGTTTTACTCATCACTTGAATATTCTGCAAACTGAGTACGTTCCCACAATGTAACTGATAATATTGCAGGTAAATTTTCTGGTTATGTCATAATGTTGTGGTGTAAATTTTGTGTTTTAATGTAGATTGAGATTGGGAATTTGATTTCTAATTTTGACGAATAATACAGCCAGATTGAAAATGACAGAGTGATTGCCCAACAAGTTTCACAAATTTGATATTAATTGAAATACCGAAGTCAGTTATAGATGTTTGGTTTGTAGTAAATGTCAATAATGAATAATACATTTTTCTTCTTCTTTTTAAAAGAACAAGTTTGGCGGGGGAATTGGTGTCACATTGAGAAAACGATTTAAGTCTGGATAAGTGTGAGTTGCCAGAAGTTAAACAACGGTGAAATGATTCTGCCAAAATTTTTATTTGTTACGAAATGTTTCTCATTAAGGCAATAACATTGATTATTTGTAATATATGTTTTGGAATTATTGGTCACAGTATTATATTGACCGTCCGCTTTGGAATCTTGAATTATCATTCTTGGTGAATGAATGTTGTTGATATTACCACAGAGCTCAAATGACATGATTTGCCATTTTCCACTTGGTACCCTGCTTCTTGTACCACATAAATACGTATAGTTGTTACTGATTACCAGCTGCTTTGAGATACTTTAATAATTTCTTTTCCAAATCTTGGGTGTCATTTACGAGTTGGCTATTTGTTATGTTTACAATTTCCATGAACCTTGGTGTTTTTTGTGTCTGAAATTCACATTTGAGGAAACAGTTTCCTGTTACTTTTTTTATGCAGCTATAGGGTTATAGCAGAAATATGTTTATTTTCCTATAATTCTTTATGTTCCATACAGAGGTACATTGCAATCAATTATATTAAAACTTTTTTTTTCTACTGATACTTGACAAAATAACTTTTCATTTGAGTTCTGTAGATATTTATTTTAAAGCCAGCTGCTAACAAATCATCTAAAATACATTGTGGTTGTACATAATGACCATAGTTGTCTAGAAGACTTCATTTTTCTTTGATGTGATTGATTTATTAATTTTTTACAATAGTGTGTGTTTTTAGCGGGTCAGATATTAACATATATATTATCAGTTTGTTATATAGATCATTTATATTAATGGTTGGAATTGATATTTTATTTACCTAATTTATAAATTTTGTTTTTAAAAGGAACTTAATTGTTCCATGTGTTTATAAAGTAAAAAGAGATTTATTCTAACTCCAGCTCACTACCAAGCACTAATAATTTCCAACAAAATTAGCAGAACACATAAATATTTCATTTGCACACACCAAAACAGATTGAACTGATTCTGGATTTGCAAAAACAGCTAAATATTAATTATGTGTACAGTTCGATATCAATCTAATATTTGTCTTCAGTTTTCTATTTGAAATCTATTTAATTGAAAAACAGTATAGATTTGTCTGCCAAGTTTGAAAATTTTAATCTTTGATGCAAAAAGGTCTGAGAGTTGAATAGTTCCTTATTCCTGCCATATAGATTCTGCTTCAGTTTTTGACTTTGCAGTCACTAAGATTAAAAATACCAAAACACCTGTTTCTCATTGTTACCTATTCAGATTATTCAGAGCAGAGCAGTATGTAATGTAGTACCAGACCCTGTACATATTTCTATTCCACTGATAGTACTATTTGTAAATGTTAGCTTTATTTCGACTTCCCTACTTGTACAAATTATTACTGAGACGTTGTTATTACTTGGTGTTTTATTATATTGACCTGTTAATATTGAGAAATATCATTAGATGATAACCGTTACAGATTTTTATTAGACTGATTGGCAGTTTTGGGGGCGTTATTTATTCGAATACTAAATAAATGCATTTGTTGAAAAAACAAACAAACTTTTGTTGTCATTATTGATATGGTGTTTTTCAATTGATTGATGATTAAAAGCATTACTGTTCTTGAGTGCAGAGTTTGCCCCTCCCCCATTCTTTAAAAAATTTCAAACAAAAAACAGTGTCCAATTTATTTTGTACAGTTCAGGAGCATGAACTTATTCCACTGTCCCATCAATATATCTTACCCTTCCCGCTGTGTTTTCTATCTCGTGTAAATTCAAGGGAGTGGTTGGCTGTAGGGGAAGAGGGGGTGGGGGACTTTACTGATGTGTTCATCACTGCTTAAAGTTCGTTAATTCGTGGGCGGAGTGGTTGTGTGAGACAGTGAATAGGGTGGATGCATATTAAGTAGTGCGTTTAAAGTATAGAACATGCAGGTAGAGGGGCGTGGCTCCATCAACTGAATTGAAATAGAACATCCATGGGCGTCGCCAGGATTTTTCGGGGGCAAAGCACATTTTCCCCACAAATTCCTTAACTTTTTCAACATATTCTCAATTTATCTTTTTTTTCCGAGCGTGGGCAGGGGAACATTTACATTTGCCCTAACACCCCCCCCCCTGTTATCTCTGTTTAATTGTTTTACAAATCTGTATTGTGAAAGGAAATAGAAACACGTTATAAACTATTAGCAGTCATGAGATTTTTCAGACTTTTGTCTGAATTCAGACAAAAGGAATCGGAGAGAAAGAGTATAGAAAGCATTACATCTTTCAGACCTTTCATCCAATTTTTAGACTTGTTAAATTGACAATCTCAACCTTGTATTTGTCAACTTTCCCCTTTTGGTGTATTTACCTTGGCACTTACTTTGAAAATGAATACAAGCAGGAAAAGAAGAAAAAATGAAAGAGGAGAAGGGGTAGGCGGTCGAACATTGAGATAAATTACATTTACAAAATTAAAATGCAAACAAGAAAAAAAGATTAAGACTGAGTTAGTCTTTTCATAGTATATTTTTGGCTTCCATTCTTTCTTCATTCATCACTCTTGTTGTTGTTGGACTATTTCATTTGTTTTGATATATTTAGGTTTAGAAAAAAGGCAAGAAAAAGAAAAACACGACGTTCTCAAGAGCGCGTCATTACGCACATCGATAGAACATGCAGACGCTGGTGGCGCACTAGCCAAAATAATCCTTTGCCCCAGTAGATGTGAACATTATATGTTGCTTTTTAAGTTTTTTAATTGCTCACAATATTGTGCACTGTAAATAGTATACATTATTATCATGTTATGCAACTGTATAAATTATTATTTTTTGGGATCCCTGCCAACACACCTGTGTTGCGGCGCTTGAATAAGCCACGCCCTCCCAATTCCTTAATGGTAGGTTCCATGCACGTGATGACAGCACGAGGTGTGATTGGCCAGCGACGGCGGCAGCGGGGAACTCAAATCGAATGAATGGTTTATGTCAGCTGTTCCATTCCACGCATACAAAGATCTGCAGAAAGTCAACAAAAGGCTGAATCTTTATCAAGCTCATACCCTTAAATCGTTTATGCAAAATGCTTCAAATTCTGCATCCTGTGTGAGGAAGACGTCAGGAATATCTCTCCCTTGGTTTAATGAAGGGAACCATATTATAGAGGTATTTCAGCCGCGTGACATATCCGTGAACATTCAGTCAGTTACTCGCCGTGCAACGACAGTAGAGAGACGTGGTTGTGAACTGCTGCTGTACTACGTGTGTGTTAATCTCAGGAACAAAGTGAACACTCAACATGTCCTTCGCCTTCAGTGAAAACCCCCTGACTTATGACGTGGAAAATTCACAAAATGCTGGTCCTCAGACAAGGAAGACGAAAAGGGAAGATGCAGGGAGGGGAAATGGACCACAAGCCTGCAAAAGAGCCGCCCTAGGAACGCTAAGCACAAACGTTACGAGAAAGCAGCCGTCCCGCGCGGCTAAACAGGTCAGTCACCTTAGAATTTTTTATGCATCAAAAACTGCATTTAAAATCGTCAATCATTGTACATTTTAGATCAAAGACATCACCATGTATTCAGTTGAACATATTTGCTCTTCAATCATTATTTTTTGCAGTCTGGTTTCGCCGATGGCTTCTACAATTATCAGGATGAAAACGCCTTTGCCAGGCCAGCGGCGGGAAAGTCAACGGGATCTTGCGGTTTCGCGCTGCCGCCCACCGCGTCCCAGCCCAGCTTCAGTATCCACATCGACCCGGTGGAGCCCGCACCTTCACGGGCACGATTCCTCAAGGAACAAAAGCCTACTGAACTGCCTTTAGATCCCATTGTCACTTCGTTACCCGAAGTAGAAAGACAGCCCCTTAGAACTGTTTTTACTCTAGATGAAAGTGGTAAATAGGCCCTGTATTTTTAAAAAAAAAATGATAGCCTTGTTTGTGTTAAACGTGTCGCAGAAATTTTGGAAACTTTTTAAAAAAATTTGAATTATATTTTTTGGGGGGGGGGGAGGAGGCTACCAAGCAATAATAATACAGGGAAAATTCTTCATTAAATGAGATTTAATTTAAAAAAAAAAAAAAATGAACTTCCCAGCCAAATTGTTCAATTTTCACTCCTGTTGACAAGGGTTTAATGAATTAAGCATATTGTCATTGATCTCATTTTGATCGTCGCTGTCTTTTTACACAGCATCTCCTATGGTCCTTGACACATCGCTCAGTGAGGAGAACACAGCACCAGCAACGATAGAAGACCTAGACAACTCAGACGGTGTGTTTGGGGTTCCGGAGTACGCAGAAGATATCTACGAATACCTAAGAGAGGCCGAGGTAATATATGACGGGTGCTGGCCAACTTAGCAAAACAAATAAACTCTCAATGTTTATGCAAGTTATGCATAAACATGTATAACGTTGTTATTTACATCAATGATAGTCGGTTAAAGCAAATATTTTTCCCAAAACCCAAATCTGAAAGCGGGTACTTGATATCCTCCAATTGACCTATCGCCGTTTGTGAGTTAGCCACGCCCCTCAGACAACCCTATGGAATTTTTGTACGCCAAGTTTTGTTAGTCTCAGATGTTGCGCGTTCTGCGTCCATTTGTATACATGTATCATACAATTGAACAATATTTTTCATGCTGCATTGATGCGATTCTACCGCGATAGGGCAATTGTAATGAAGATGAGATGTACTATATTTTTTTTATTTACAAACAAAAGGTGTGAACGATACTCGTAGCAGGCCTATGTTATGAACAACATTAAATGGGAAGCACACTCCTGAATCACTTGGGCCCTTATCCATGTCAAAAGCTAAAATGCTCTTGGGCTTGTAAAAACAAGCTCAGAGTTATGCAAGACAAATTCCTTGAAGTTCCCAACAATAAAACCATTTTTCATCAGCTGTTGTCCTTTCACTGCAATAAAAAAATAGCAATGTGGGGTTGAGCACATAAACAAAGGGTCTTACTCACCATCTGCCAGCATGTGGACTTCTCATTAGCATAACAGTGGGATCATTCCCAGCTAAGCAGATCTTGCCTTGCCACTCAAGCCATGATAAATAACCAAGGCTTTGTTGGACTTTGTGAGACATGTAAGGTATGGCACATACCTCCACTGCATGTAGGAAAAAGTTTCATGAACTTTTGTCTACCGTGCTCCCAACCATCAAATTGTTTTTAATACAAGACAAAAGTCGTGTGCACACAAGCTTAAACAAAACAAGCGCCCCCCATAAAAAAAAATCCCTTAAAGGTCAGGAAAAAAGCAAAGAGCTTGCACTAGTTCAAGTATATGTTATCAGATTCTCTGATAACTTTGAATATATGAACACTACTTTGAATACATGGACATTTACACTTCAAATCATTTTTTAAAAATCTCATCCCTCCACATTTTTATTTTAGCATCATTTTATCTAAATTTGACAGGACATGCTGCATTTCCCAGTTGCATAAAAATCTACCATGTTCCCTTTCAGGATAAGACTTAGACTAATGAGTCAATCCTATCTATCGTCTCAAACTTTTCTTGGCTTTGTAGCTGAGGAATCGTCCCAAGCCTGGCTACATGCGCAAGCAGCCAGACATCACCTCAGGCATGCGTTCCATCCTGGTAGACTGGCTCATCGAGGTGGGCGAGGAGTACCGGCTTCACAACGAGACGCTCTACCTGGCCGTCTCCTACATCGACAGGTTCCTGTCCCAGATGAGCGTGCTCAGGTCCAAGCTGCAGCTGGTCGGGGCTGCCAGCATGTTCCTTGCGGCGTAAGTAGCGTTTCCAATCATCCAGAGTTGTAATCAAGTCCGCGCAAGCCAATCACAAGTCATTCAAACGAACTATGACAAAGGCATTCATTTGTCATTGTAACCTCACACGTTTACAATTGACTTGTGATTTGACATATGGACTTCGCTACAGCTATTCTAAGTATGCCACCTGAGAAATCTTAATGGATTTTCTCAGGCACAAGAGCATCGACAAGAGCTATTCAAGATGGAAGCAACTTTTGCTCAACAACTTCGAGTTAGCAGTCAAAATGTGCACAAAAAACAATCTGCTCGGTCAAATATTGTTCTGTAAGTGGCACTCAAAGTAAGTGAAAAAAAAATTAGTTCTACATGTGATGGATCCATCATTTTGCAAAAACTAAATATTGTTTAATTAAACATCTGGAATAATATTTATTGGTTTTCATTTTTTTTAAATTTTTTTTATAGCAAATTTGAAGAGATTTACCCTCCGGAAGTCAACGAGTTTGTGTACATCACCGACGACACGTACACGGTCAAGCAGGTCCTACGCATGGAACATCTCATCCTGAAGGTGTTGTCATTTGACGTGGCCGTGCCCACGGCCAACGCTTTCCTGTCAAGGTACCTGAAGGCGGCCAAGGCAGACTCCAGGATGGAACATCTAGCCAGGGTATAAAAACCAAAACCGATTTTACAGAGTTGTTATCGAATCGTTGAGTCAATCACTATTTAACCGAATGGTTACTCACTCGAAAGCTATTCAGATTAACTCTTACAGTTTCCCTTTGTCGTGATAAACCCATGTTAGTTGTGACATCAAACTGACTATGCAGATACAGAAATCAAGTATTGCATGTATGTGGAAAAAGCAAGTTGATGTATTCTTTCTGATCAATAAACGCCAATCAATACATACATGTAGTTTTCCCATGGGGTTGTGATGCCTCATGTGATTGACTAAAACAAAATCAATATGCATTTTCAATACAATTACCAAATGGAATTTGCAGACAAAATTCTCTGAAGTATGTATCACTTTGTTTAAATGCTCTTTTCCAATTCATGATGATTATAATCCCCTTCAACTCTATTTGTCCACAGTATTTGGCTGAGCTGACGTTACCGGATTGCGAGTACATCAAGTATATCCCATCAACCATTGCAGCAGCTGCCGTCTGTCTTGCCAATTACACGCTCAGTGGAACAGCCTGGGTAAGCAGACACTGTACTTGAGCGTAACTCTTTCTAGCCCTTAAAAAAAATAAGGACATTTCAATATCTTTATGTGCTTTGTATTCAGCCTATGTAGAGTGCCTCGAGACAAAAAATACAAGCAATGTTTTGCAAGTGATACAAGCTTGCAATATGGCATGTTCTTCAATCCTTAATACCCTCCGTTTGTTTCTTCAATTCGAATGGTTCTGTTTCAAACATATCAATTTCTACTATTTCACACCCTGTCAAAATGTAACAGGTTTTAATTTTTACATGTAGGAAACTAATCAAAAAGTATAACGCTGAATTAATTGTTGCCACTTATCCTGCAGACTCCAATGCTTGAGAAGCACTCTGGCTACAATTTGGAGGACATCGCTCCATGCGTGCGTGATTTACTCAAGACGTTCACTAACGCACCAAGCCAAAGCCAGCAGGCGGCCCAGGAGAAATACAAATCACAGAGGTGAGTTACAGGCTACCCTGTCCAACCCGTGAAAGGGTAGTAATCAAGTTCTTAGATCATAGATGAGTAACTACCTGTCTGAAGAAGACTTTCAAAAAATTTTACCAAACATTTTGCAAAACAACTCTGAAGACTGAAGAATGTAAAACATGAAAGTAAAATTAGATCCACTTGGTGTTAATGTATTAACATTTGCAAAAACAATTCCATCAAATCAGTGAAAGCCATTTTGAGCAGCCTATAAAACTGGCTGTCAAGGAATGGGTGTTGCAGATTATTCAGAGACTCATTTTTTTTTCTCTTCAACTTGCTCATTTTTGCCACAGATACAACAGTGTTTCCATGATTGCGGCCCCTACAACACTGCCCTCTTGGTTATGAGGATTTGGCAAAATGCCATGACAACGGGTATCGCTGCGAGAGCCAATCAACTGCTAGATGGAAGGAGCCTCAGCCAATCAGAGTAAACCGGAATTTGTTTATCCATTTGTGGGGCCATGTCTAAGGAATGCCTTTTGTTAAATGGACATGTTGCTGACAGCTCCATGGGGGCGTGGCACCTTTGATAGCAATTAGTTGTACATGTGTTGGGGCCACCTGGTTTTATAAAAACAAAACAAAAACCTCAGGGGCTTTTTTAAAGTTGTACAGGTTCCAACTGTTTTAAAGAAAAATCTTTGAACCATTTGGCGAAGTTTTGATAAATTCTCACCAAGTGCAATTTGTTGTCGGTAATTGATTGGGTTCTCCGTGGTTACAGCTGACAGCTTTTTGTAAAAGTATTTTGTAACAGAAAACTGCTAAGCTTTGGCTGTAATCACAGCAAACACTGCCCCCTGTAAATAGTCCAAATATAGCAGCTATCCCATCATGCTTTGTTTCCCAGAGAGAAATTACGCCGTTTTTAGCACCAGCTGATTTTTACTGAGCATTTTACAAGTGGAAAAGTTTTAAAAACTGAAGACAGAGCAACCATGTTTTTTATAAACTCTTGTAACCAAATTGTGTGGATGTTTATACCTAGAAACCTGGACAAAATGAGATTACCTCAAATGATTTTTAACAATTTAAATGAATATCTGTATAACTTGTTTAAATGAGGTTATTTAAATTCCGAGACTGACAACATCACTCATTACATGTGACAAATATTGAGGACATCCTTTTAAGTACTTTATAGCAGTTTTAAATGTGAACTTTGTATTAAAAAACCTTGGGTTGTTGGAAAGTAGCCATTTTATAGTCAACGCACTTGTTGCTAGTAACACGCCATGCACATTTAAAATATTCCCACTTAGAACAAAAACAGTTTCCCTTTTTAATGGTGCCGTGTCTTATAGATGTTTTTGTTGTCCATAATGATCATTGGGTGATTTTAGTGGAAAATCTGTCCAAATTTTTAATTCGTCAAAGCATATTTATTTTCCTGCAACCTATTTCAGCAGATTTCATTATGTATATTATGTTTATATTTTTATCAATACCTGGTTAATTTAATTTTTTTTCTTTTCAATACAGTGAATGAATTCCATGTATTTTAAAAGTTTGACTTTTATTTTAAACAGACAGTTTTAAGTGTTTTCTTTTTTGTTTTACCTCCATCATCCAACAGGAAATTGGGCTTTTCCATTGCATTAAAGGGGATCTCAGAACAATTCAAGATGTTTTTCCTGTTAATGAGAATCTGGAATATCGTAATAAAAACATTTTTAATGTACATTTAAACTTGTTTTCTGAATCTTTGTCTTGAGTCCACATCTGGGTATACTCTTGTGATATAAAAAGTTATTTTCTGAGTTAAAGCGAATTGAAATAGTCGACTCTCGTTAATACAAACTCTGTTAATACAAAATTCTGGTTATAACAAACATAAAGCCTTGGTCCCGACTGTGCATTTATGTGCACAATGAATGGGACTGATGTTCCTCTTAATACAAAATTCTGATATAACAAACAATTTGGCTAGGTCCGAACGAGTTTGTTATAACGAGAGTCGACTGTACTTGATTCAGTGTTGGGCACTACACTGATCGACACAGCCCTTCAAATTTGTTCACATCTTCGAAAATATATTTATTTTTTTACTTTGAAAAGTTATAAAAATTTAGGTGAAGTAGCTTTTCCCTATGCTGTAACTCGATATTCCTTTTAATATGACTTCAACACTAAATTGCCCCTCCAAATTTTTTTTTTTAAATAATTAAAAATCCAGTACACATTTTTCCCTATGCTTTTTTTACCAATCAAGATGATACAAATTATTCATAAGATGGAAACATTGTAGATCAATGATACAAATTCTCGAAAGTTTCCAGTGATTTCAATAACGCACTTAACCGTCACATGACAGCAAGTCATGCAACAAACAATGAGGAAGTAAAACTTAAAAAAATAGACCAAATTCTTCAAACAGGAAAAAGGAAACAGAATACATGTATATGAATTTCCAATTCATCTGCTTGCAGTGTGGATATTGAACATACAAACTGTCCCGATTCATTTTCTACATTGGACTGTTTTCTTAATTTTGAAATATATCATGCAGACCCTTGAAATTAACCCGCCTCTCCCCCACGCCGTACAAAAAGTTGAAAAGACATGCATTTGGGACTGAGAAAATACTTTGAAAATGTGTAGACTAGCACAGCCAAAGAAGTGGCGTCTAGATACATTGTACATGTACATTCTTTATAAAAAAAAAAGTACTAAAAAACGGAATACGTTTAGGTATGAGAGTAATCATAAACCTGCAAGTTTGAATTCATCTTTTGTTGTTTTATTATTGCGAACTTATTACAGTATTTGGGTACAAACATCCCCCGCGCAAACATATTGGACCGGTCCATCTCTGAAAATAATAATGACGTCATGTTCATTCATTAAGAAAAAAAATACCCGACGTCTATGATGGCGGATTGTCACTGAAAAGTCACCATCGATAGAATATTTTTCCCTCTAAGAAAGATGTACGACCTGGATCAGCGCTAGATTTATTTGAAATTGAGTCATGTGATGGCATCGAAGGTGTACTGAAAGCAGGAAGTTACAAAAACGCGCCAATATGCCAGGATTCAGGCGTTTTCAGGGTGAGTAAATATGGTTGCTCAACGTGCGTTCAATCGACAATGTAAACGAATCTGCATTGCAGGGCCAGGGGGCCAATAATTTATTAAAAGTGTCAAGTCGCCCCAACCTATATGTAGAGTTGCCTTACTCATTACTGAGTAATAATTAGTGTTACTTTTTTTAGCCTGTAACTTTTTTTTGCTATCACCGTCAGTTTTGCCATAAAGAATTTCTTCCTGCAACTTAAGAAAAAAAAACTAGGCCTAGGCCTATGATTTAAAATAAATTCATGATTTCAATGATTTTATCAAACGAATTCAAGTCCTTTTTTTTTTAAAGGATCCAGAGCCACTGATTACAAAGAAAAAAATAAGATCTAGGCCTACAATGTGCTTAAAATAGCAAGAACGATTTGAAAAAAAAAGATAAAAGTAAAGAAAAGTATAAAAATATAATTAAAAAAATTAAAAACTGCACAGTGAGGATTCGATACCAGAACCTTCAGCATAGCACTTGAACGTTTAACCAATCGAGCTACTGCTTCGTTAGCTTGATTGGTTAAACTCTGGTTAGATGGGTTGGGCTGTTATACTTATAGATTCGCAGAGGTAGTTTTGCAATGCCGTAACGACAGCATTACAGCATTACAATTGCATTACAGCTGCCGTAACGATATTGATCCACTACATTTTTCAAATCAACCTGCTACAGTAACATGCATAAACTTTATTATGTTCAATAGTAATGAATAACTTTTAAAAATATTATCATACCAGCAGTATAATGAAGATGATCAAGGTCAAGTCACATTTTAATGCTTAAATCACAAGAGTTTGGTGATACTGCACTGAAAGGTGGGACAGTTTGCGATAAAACTTCTACAAGAAAACCAAAGCACCTTATCAACTAACAAAATGTTGATGTTTTAATCTTGTGCATGTCATTAGCCCGTATTAATGATTAATTCCAACAATCAGGATTGTTTATCCATTCTTGTACATGCCGAATATCGATCGTCATTTTTATTTTTATTTTTAAACTAGCCTCAATAATTTTAAAGCAAACTGGAATCCTTTGTGTTGAGTGTTTTGATTGCGCCCACAAGCAACATAACTTACTGTGATAGTATGGTACAATTTATACAACTTAGTTTGAGCATACACGCATTACCATGTATATATGCGAATGTGAATTCCGTGTGGTCAAACAAGTTTTCGCGTTGCAAATTCTGAAAAGTTGAACACATTTTAACCTCTGCTAATTTTGCAACAACTATTTCCTGCTATTGTCAAATTCCCTTGGCAAGAAGTATGAGCCAGCCTTAAAAGTAGTTGTCAAAAACATGCTTTTAAAAGTTTTACTACAATTTAAACATAATATAAATAAACCACTGAATTTATTGAGCATCTGTTACGTAGATCTATTTTAACACAAGAATTTTAAAACAGCAAGAATTTTAAAACAGAAATCTAAAACAAATATACAATGTGTAACTACATGCATTCAGCATATTACCATGAATCACCCAACAAGATCCTTGATGCAACTGTGATGCAACTGTGTCCCACACGTCCAGATATAAATTAGCTCAGTGAACCCATTGTCGATGCTGGATTCCAAACATGGCAAGTCTGCCCATGAGTTAGATTTTGTAACAAAATACTTGAAAATCTAAGGAGCTAAAAGTTGCCCCTGTTCGTTTGAGGTTCAAATGTACAAATGTTTTAAGTGACTAATAAGATGTCACTAAAAGCGCACTGTACGAAAAGTCCAGCCAAACCATGCACAGTGCATTACATGCACTTCCGGACTCCGACAAAATACAGGAACATTTTAATTGGCCAGTCTGGATACCCTGTCTTGAAACTTGTCTTAGAGGGGTGTGAGTCATCAAGGAGTTGGCCAAGTTTCGTTCAAGTTTTTGCCTCTTATCTTCGTCTCGTATTAGTCATCTTGAAAGTGTGCAGTCTGTGAAGAGCTATTGGATATATATGTGTTTGTGAACATCTTTTCACAAAACAAATATTTGACGGATTGTGTAAAAAAAAGCCAATGATTCTTAATGGCAAGTGCTTTACCAGAATCTGCGCCTGCTAAAGATGGGGCAGTTGTTGAAGTGAAAGATGAAAAAGGTGAGAACGGGTAGCAGTGAAAGTTAACACTAAATAATGTACGTGTAGCATGTGTCATTTTCATGTATCAAGTACAGAGAAACCATGGTCTAAAATGCACACATGTACAAATTTGACATGTACGATAATGTGTATGCGAGACAGTGTGCATGAGACAACTCTCTGGAATTCAGTTTCAACTCAGAGTTAATTTATCATGCAACAAGCAGCCTGATTGTCAGAGAAAGTCAGTGCATTTTTATCTGTCAAGGAAAGACAAATTTGAAATTTGGCGCAAACTGTAGGCTACATGTACAATGTATGTTCCTATTTTAGGAATATATTTATTTTAAGTGTTGATGATAATGACGCCACAATTTTGCGTAATATTTTACGATAATGTTTTTTTTATGTTTTTGTGGGCAGCGTTTTTACATGCATGTGTGAGCATTATAACAAAATTAGAAGAAAAAAAATCTGGAAAAAAGTCTCTGAATAAATGACGCTCTCCATTTTAATACTTTAATTTTATGTAGAACATCTAAATAAAAACTACCTGCATTTATCTTTGTTGTCCTTTATAAAAGTAAATATTCATATTTCACATTATAACAAGATACAGGGTACGTGTTCAAAGGAAATATTTAGAATGCTATATTATACCAGCAAATTTAAATGCAAATTATTAACCTACAAACGGTCTCTAAAGTTGTCGGACAAGTTGGAATTTTACAATCACCCACCTGCAATTGAAAAGCATTTAAATAATGATAACATACTGCGTTATACTTGCTAAATGAATTTGTCTTTTTCTGTTACCTTTAAAATTCACACTGCAGAAAAAAATGTGTGCAGTTAATTTTCAATGTCAATATATGCAGATCCCCTTTAAACAGGCAATTTCAGAGCTGGACACAGTTCATTGCACAGTGTGGCTATGAGGACCCTTGAACAGCTAATATGTGTCTTTCTGAGATGATAACCCGTGTGTGGTTGATTAATGTTGGAGGTAATTACCGTGCCAGGGACATTCCGCCAGCAGCGACAGCCCGCGACCCACCCGCAAATTCCACATAATTCCGATGCTAACAGCCCTGACACCGCGCCGAGTGGCTGGTCGGCACGCCACGGCCGTTTGTTTTGCAGCAAATTGGCAATGCATCTTATTATCGATTGTTGTTTAGTAGAGGAAGCAAGGTTTACATGCAGTTTGAATTCTTTGAACAACAATTCGTGCGAAGCAGGATGTTTTGTTGTGTTGCATGCTGTTTACTTTGAGTAATTGACCGGATTTTGCGGGATCCGAAGTCCAATTGTTGCATGGCTTAATATGAGAATAAGTGTAGAAGTAGAGTTGAATGAGTGATTAAAAATATGTTGGGCGACTCTGAAATGATGGAAGCTGGTAAGTTTGTTCATTTAAATTATGTTCAGTGTTTGCAGTAGTTTGTACAAATGGTAATCTTTGTAATATGTTTACCATGCTAACCAATTTTTAAAAAAATGGCTCCTGGCATTGCCTGGACAGTAAACTGCTAAGATGTACCCAGTAGGTACACCTGGATTTTTCTAGGCGTGTGTTTTTTCTAGGTGTGTGTTTTTTCTAGGTGTGTGGTTTTCAAGGTGTGTGATTCTGTGGTCCAGGGAAATTCAGGCGTGCAATTATTCACACTTCTCAGGAAGCTTTTAGGTGTGCGATGGTGTGGGGGTGTGATCGCACGCCTCAAATCATGAGGAACGTACATGTACCATATCTGTGTACATTTTACACAAGATGGTTTTCGGAAGTCTGCGTACTGGTATATGTACATGTACATGTACCTTACACTCCATACAGCATATATATGTATGTACATATTTAGCTTGGGTAAAATAACTGTTTAAAATAAATCTTTAGACATTTACACGTTTATGATATAAACATTTGAAGCAAGCCGATTTTGATCACAATAAACTCTTATCCAGTACCTGCACTATCAGTCAATGCTCCGTGATGACATAAATTTGTATTTGGAAATTCATTCATGGGGAAAAAAATCAATGAATATGGAACTGATACAGGGCCTACATGTTGTGCAAACATACTTCCTGCACTGTGGTAACATATGTGGCGATATTGATTGTGTGTTGAATGTGGCTATGGTGACTCGCTGTTATTACAAGTGCACAGACATTGAACTGTCTGTTGTGTGCTGAATTTCCCCCCAGGGAAAAGCACTTCACACAGCAATTGCCGCTCCATAAATTATGATCATTTGTTTTTCACAGTGATGTGCCGTTTATTATGCTGCTGATCGAAAGGAATCTAGTCCTTTTGTCAAGCCAAATAATACACGTCCGGTGAAGCGCTACGTGATTTGATTAAAAAGCTTTTGAAAAGCTGACGTATGGTTTTTAATAATGAAAAATATGAAGTATGTTTGTTTCACCCATGTGTGGCTCACAAATGAAAGGGCTTCAAAAGAACAGGGGAATGGTCATAATTCTTTTATTTTGTTATTGAGGAATCCCTCATTGACCAAAATTGTTGTTTCTTTGTTGTTAAATTTACCATATTGGGCTCAATGTCGTGAATGGACAAAATCAAAATAATAATTCCTTGACAATTTAACTGCTATTTCCTTGATTTTCTAGAAAACAATTGCTACCAAGCAAAGTGATAACCTTACCACGATCATGAAAATCTATACCAACCTCTCTTCCTGTTGCAGATGAACGGACGGACCTGACCGATGGGATCAATCTCAGCCCTCTCCCGCCAGCCGAGCCAGAGTCTAGGATCATCTATCTAAACCAGACACAGGCCACCAAATTCTGCAACAATGAAGTCAAGTAAGTTGTGAAAAATTACAGCACAGTATGAACTTTTTGCACAACTTGTCAACGACACCACGAACTGACAATCAGTTGCGTGTAGCACGTGCGCGTATTTCACAGGACCGTTTTTTTTGTTTTCACGAACTGACAGCCAGCACTGCATGTGCTCAGGAACTGAAACCGACCTTAAAAAGGTTTCTAATTCAATTTTTGTGTAAGTCCACAAGTATGGGCTCCGTGCGCCAACAAAAGAGGGCGCCCGTTTACCTAGCAACGACGTGCCATGGGCGGGACACATACATTTCGCTGGTTGACGTGCGCGCACTGTTCGTTGTGTGTACTATGTACACGCAGTGGCCGCGCTTCGCGGCAAAATATTGCAGTCAGGTAAGATGGCGTCTCCTAGTCACCCCCAACTGTACTTTCTTTGCCGGTGAGGGGGTACTTGTGAACGGAGCGGATACGGATGGATTAAATTCGTGTCAAACCCTTCCAAGCATTTTTCTCCGAATTGCATATCCGCCACATGCTTGCGTTTCCGTTTGTGATAACAAAAAATCGTTCTGTTTCGCGTCAGTGTATGAAATATTTAGCGTAGTTCGTGAAACCGAAAATATTGATTACGCGGTTTTCAGGAACTGACACCACACCTCGCGTCAATGTCAGTTCGTGAAAACGGTGACGAATTACCCCCTCAAAAACTCAGTTTGATTTTCCAACACACTGCCCTCATTTGTCACACGAGTCCATTAAATTGTGGCAGATAACAGAAGCATCCTTGCATGTAGCAAGTTAGGATTTACAGAAAGTCATTTTATTAGCAACCAAGCCTACATGCAAGTAAAAATTTCAATATTTTTCATTTTCCTCCTGCAGCACGGGCAAGTACAGCGTGGTCACCTTCTTGCCCAAATTCTTGTTTGAGCAGTTCCGGCGATATGCCAACGTCTTCTTTCTTTTCATTGCCCTGCTACAAGTGAGTGTTTCTGTGTTTTGTGCTTTTTTGGTGGATTTTTTTATACTGCCTGTCTCTCAATTTTGACAAGTCTTCAGTTTTTTGCAAAGCTGCCATGCAGTAGTTTGAGCACCGAAAGGTTTTGTTTGGGGAAAAAAATATTGCTCAAAAAATGACACGAGATATATACTGAGTGGTTCTTCAGGCAAATCCTGCGTTGCTTAGCAGAAATTATTACCAAGGAAATTTGTTTATCACAACCAGTCACAAGTAGGCCTACTTATTCTGTACAGCCTTCGGCATTGTGGATGCATACTTGTTTTGACAGACTAAAACTCTTCTCTGATTACAGAGCATGTGTGTGTTTTTCTAAACATCTCAGTATAGAGTTACACACAGGTTTTATTACATGTACATTGGTAAATTACTTTTTGCGTTTTCTTAAAGGGAAAAAGAGTTTATTGTACATGTAAAGTTAATAATCATAAATGTAATTGTAAAGTGTGTATGCACCTACGTGTATTCGAAACAAAATTGTGTTTTTGACTGCTTTACAGATATTTTACGAATTGACTAATGAATGCGTTCCATACATCATGTACATGTACATAAACATCCAACAAGATATAAACACTTCCATATAAAATTTATGTTCGCACATACACGTACATTCACAGTAGTCATTTACAATACATCATGTCATAATTTCAACATTTTCATTTGTTCCAATGAATATTATAAAGTTTACAGTTTAATAATGTTTGGATAATAAGTTCCATTCACATCAGACATGTTATCAAACTGACGATCCAAACGATGATAACAAAAAGATTTTGAAGAAGATAAAAGTTTTACAATGATTTATGGCCTATTAGAAAAGGAAGTTATTACGTAACTTATTTACATGTATGCCAACTATGCCATTCATAACAGTTTGTTCAACCACTAAAACATATCCCTCATCATTTTGTTTTTCTCCATGCTTTCACAGCAAATTCCCGGCGTGTCGCCGACGGGTAAATTCACCACCATGTTCCCACTCCTATTCATCTTGTTTGTCTCTGCCATCAAAGAAATCATCGAGGATTTTGTAAGTTCAGAAACCGCGGTGCCTAATCCCCAATTTCCTTCTTGTTCTCCCGCCTCATACTTTCGACCTTGACTAGACTCATTGACATTTGACATTTTGAAGGTGCCGATTTCAGGAGTAAGTTCTAAAGTAAGTGTGCTTCTATCACAATGATGCACACTTTTTTTTATGAAGTCAAGTCAGACAAAACAAGTCAAACAAAAAAAGGTTTTTTGTTTGACATTCTACTTCCATTTTTAAAAACTCCAAACTTTTTTAGAGAGAATTTACGACATTTATCCAGAGACCTTTTATTTTCTATGGTTTCACAAGAAACGCAGAGAAATAGGCCTACCACATTTCCTATGTCATGGCTCATTTCACCACATAATTTGATATGGGGTGACTTGGCCCCACTGCATAAAGGTAGGATTTAGCTTTCAATTTCTCCCCAAATTGTCTGACAGCGGTGAAAAAAACCTTTTCCAATATTCTGAGCACTTCCACGAACAAGTTAAGAATCATAGAATACATCCATAAGTCTGTTACATTTACCTGTTCAACTCACCACATCATTCGGAGCAGGTAAACTCACATTAAACTGCCCCAATGACGACTTTTACACAAATTGCGTTGTTGGGTCAAACACCTGAAAAAAACAGCTCTCAAAAGTACCTTTGTACTCATCATTCATGACACAACAAGTGTTTTTTTTTTCATCACACCAGGCTACACATATACGAAAAAATGACGGAAATGTCTTCGAGCATTGCACAACCTCTTTAAAACAGGTAAGTCCTACATTCCATATTCTCCACAAACACATTTCATATTGAAAACCAAGAAAAAGTCATCTTTCATGGCAACAGTTCACGGACCGTTCCATTTTGATTCCACATCAGGTAAGTTCAGTGTTCCCCTCCTGCATGTTGCATGCACACCAATCTTTTCTCCTCTCCTGTGTATCTCCCCGTTTCATCGTAGCAAATTCCGGGTGTCTCCCCCAATGGGACCTTGACAACTGTCATACCGTTACTATTTATTCTTACTGTTGCTGGTGTCAAAGAAATGGCAGAAGATTTGGTGAGTAAAATTCAAAGTCCGAGCATGTTTTATTTTTTGATGTCCATGTGGCTTGGCCACTTTAACTTTTGTTGGACAAGAACGACTTAATTTTTGACCTCTAACATTACATGTATTAATGAGAAGAGAAGACTTTGCTTTTGACTTTGGACAAACATTTGGAGCCTTGACAAAAGGTTGACTGACCCTAATTATTTTTTATTTTATTACCTTCATTGCACAAATACATTAGAAATGAACCCTTGTTCCCATCACTAATTGTGTATAAGTTTATCTCATCCACATTTTAACAACTTTGATCTTGTAGTAAAAAGTTGAAGTGTTTCGTCAAAATCTCAAAAATGTGATCTCAATTTAGATGAAAAAGGATCATTGAATTGCTTTGTAGAAAGCACACCAGTGGCAAAAAGGGAAGAAATGCCCAGATAATTGTTTGTTTGTTTTGTTTTTTTTAATCATAACTTGTAAATACTTTACCAAGAGAAATTTGTTTTTTACAGCTGTGGCGATTCTAATACATTTCAGGTCATTTCAGAAAGAAAAAAAAGGATTTACGAAAATTGTTTGTCTTGATTGACAATCTTTTCAGTTGAGCGTTGAATTCTGATCAGATTGATTCATTTGTTATTTATAATAGAAACGCCACCGTGCCGATGATGAGGTCAACAGACGTAAAGCATTAGGTAGGTGGCTTTCATGATTTTATTACATGGATATTGTCCTTTCACTTGCATAAAGAATTTATTGAACCAAAAGTGAACCAACTAAAGTACATCTATTGATTTCAAAGCAAAATTGACATCAGTAGCTAATTGATGGCCTCTATTAAGCCCGGTTCATACTCGGTGCGAAAGCGAACGCGAATTTTCGACGTCATGGCAAGTATTCGCGCTGCGAATTCGTAAAAGTTGAACATTTTTCAACTTGGGCGAATTTCGCAGCGAACGTGCCATGACGTCAAATTCGCTTCGCATTCGCATAAATTTGCATTCACGTGAAGTATGAACCGGGCTTTAGGGGGAATAAGGAACAGTCATTTTGCATTGATGAAATTAGGAATGATTTGGGATAATTTGGGATATATTTCAGATCAGTACAAAATATTTAAAAATTAGAACCACCATTCGGTGTATGGTTTCTTTGCGTGCTTCCCCATAAAGAATATATTTAGGCTACACGACCATAAAAATGGAATTCACATGTTTTGTCTCACATGTGACGTATAAATCTATATGTGTCATTGTTTGTTACAGTTCTTCGTTATGGGATCTGGATGAGAGTACGGTGGGTGGAGGTAAGCACACTGTTATAGGGTCGGGTTTTTACTTTAGGGTCGGTTTTTTACCCTTTGCCCGTGATGGTCTAAACAAATTATTGAACCTTCTACTGTTTTATTATCATTTTTACTATGTGTGGATGTTATAACACTACCTAGATTGAGATTTAAAAATTTCTTTTAGATCTAAACAAAAAAAAGATGTGAGGCATACATTTTTGGTGTATGCATTTCCAAGTACTTGGCAGTATTGCTTCATAATATCTTGAACAGCTTTTTTCTATCAAAGAAATAAGAGCGTCCTAGATCTTAAAATTAACCCTAACAGTCCTGAGTCCTCAAATTTTCAAATGATTTTCATACACCCGAAGGAGTTAGCGTTAATGTAAGTCTTACTGGCTTTCAGGTATTCTGACCAAATTTCTGATTTCTCTTGGAAGTAAAAGAAAGATTTTCGTCCTTTTTTTTCAGGTGGCTGTTGGTGATATAGTCAAAGTTAGCAGAGAGGAGTTCTTTCCTGCCGATCTAGTGCTACTTGCTTCCAGGTAAGGACTGATAAGACACGCATCTATCCTTTAAACTAGTCCTCAAGAGTTATTATTATTGTACAAGGGTGAGATTTGTCAGGTTTTTTTTCTGATTTCAGGAATTTTATAGAATCCCTTTTGAAATACAGAATCCGTAAGGTTTAACCATAAAGGTGTTTTAACCTATGAAAGTTTATATAGCAGAAATTAAGTGGATATTGAGAGGGGTGCTTTAACCCGTTCACGTTGTATGGCGTGTATACACGCAAATGTTTTTGCGGTAATTGGAATGGATGATGAATAATCACGCAACGAGCAAGGCCTGAAATATCAGGGTTTGCTACCCGCAGATGACGGCCTGAACCCGTCTGGCATCGAGGTTCATGAAAAACAATCCCGGGTCCGGTCAATGTCAAAATAATCCCAGCGCGAAGTGGTTAATTTAGGCAAATAGAGACATTAACCATGCATGTAGACCCTAGGTAGCTCTGAGCCCGAGGTGACCCGTAAACCCTTTGCAAATTATTTTGTAGATTTTTCATTTCCCCCAATCTCACCCCTGATTGTCAGTGTTGTAAATCTACTCCTGGTAATGAAAGGAGTTATTTCTCAGAAGTGTCCATGTTACTGTAGCTGTGTACACATTTTCACATCATTACAATGTATATTTTGTACCATCGTAGTGCCCCACAGGCCATGTGCTACATAGAAACTGCCCAGCTAGATGGTGAGACCAACCTCAAGATTCGCCAGGGCGTCCCGCAGACGGCCCACCTGGTCTCGGATCAAGAGCTGATGCAGATTAACGGCAGGATAGAGTGTGATGTGCCAAACAGACACCTGTATGACTTCACCGGCAATATCAGGGTTAAACAGGACCAGTCACTGTAAGCACTTGCAAACTTGGAACTGTTATTATACTGCTCTGCATTCTGTGCACTAATATCTCCTTAATGTTGAAAAAAAAACGAGACAGAGAGTTAGACTATAACACCACTCATGTAATGATGCTACGGGTTTGTGTGTCGTTTATGCACAATCAGTATGAAATCGTCGCGTCAGTGCAACAAGGTCGTAACTCCATTCTGCAACAAAGTCGTATCTCGCGCGAATACGCTCCGTGCAACAAGGTCGTATCTCGACGTCCATTGACTTTGCGTGTACATCCGGGTTATTTTAAGCGAGATACGACCTTTTGACATTCTAAAACTCGCGTTTTGCGTCGTCCATGCCATTTTAGGAGATACGACCTTGTTGCACTGACGCGATGAAATTATCTGTGCGTAGTTTGCAACAAAAGCTTAAGAACCAGTGCGCTAACAGTGCATACTCTTTGTGGGCCTGTGAACAAAAGAGGTCCACAGGGTGCAGGAAGTGTAAACATTTTGTGGGGGAATACCTATGTTTACACAGGGTTTCTCCTTCTCCGGAAAACAGTTTTAGAGGCATTTGGGGGTTAGGTTTATCAGTCGCAAAATGAAGAGGAACAGTCAAGGAAATTGTGATCGAAAATTTGGGTTGAAAGATTGTCCACAGTGCGAGTAAAAGTCAATTTTACTCCATTTCTTTTTCTTAACTACATGAATACAAAGGAATGTCCACAGCAGGTATGTAAGGTATTAAGTGTGGGCGTGAATTATATACACCCCGAGGACAGACAGACAAAGGGAGAACAACAGATTCTTTGTTGTCCTCGAGAGTTCATCTTTTGTTGAAATCTGTCCTCGGTCGTGCGTTTGTGTGCTTAGTCTATGGGAGAGTGTTATATTACAGGGACAAAAGAAAAGACAAAGCATTGTCCTCGAGAGTATAGTAAAACAAATCATAGAAAAAGTTAAAAGAGTTTTCACAGTTTGAGTAAAGTTATTTTTTGTACCGAGTTTTCTTAACTACACGAAAACAAAGCAATGTCCACACAAGGTATGTAACACACGTCTGGGTGTGTGTGTGTGTGTGTGTGCAGAGCTGTGAATCACATGCCGGAGCTCCCTGTGATTGGTCAGATGCTAGAGTGCCATCTACTCTTTCACAGTCTGGTTTCACAGTCTGCCGGTTTTTTTTTAGTAGCACATCTGGATTTGCACATGTCCATGCCTTTTTTTTTTACTACCTCTTAGCATTGACAACACTTAACTTACAATCACAGTTTTATAGTTTAAAGAGGTTGTGGAATGCTCGAAGACATTTCCGTCATTTTTCGGGTATATGTAGCCTAAGGTGTGATGAAATAAAAACGACTATTGTGTCTGTCATGAAATGAGTACAAAAGGTACTTTTGAGAGCTGTTTTTCAGGTCCTGTTTCGACCCGAACGTGCAATTTGTGTAAAAGTCGTCGTTAGGGGCAGCAAACAAAACATAGTCAATCGTGACGTAATAAACAGGACTCCCGATGCAGCGTGGTATAAACGAGTCCTGTTTATAACGTCACGATTTACTATGCTTTGTTTGCTGCCCCCAACGACGACTTTTACACAAATTGCACGTTCGGGTCGAAACAGGACCTGAAAAACAGCTCTCAAAAGTACCTTTTGTACTCATTTCATGACAGACACAATAGTCGTTTTTATTTCATCACACCTTAGGCTACATGTACCCGAAAAATGACGGAAATGTCTTCGAGCATTCCACAACCTCTTTAAATGATATACATGATACTGCATAATCCCGCACACTCACTTGAAATCAACAACTATAGCAGTACATTGCAGCAAGATCATGCGATAGTATGGCGCTGGTTCATTGCGTTGTTCTGCCAGATTGCATTGATTGCTGTGAGTTATTTCAACAGCCCAGTTTACCACATCTGTGGTACAAGAGACAGTAATGAATATGCCTGACAGAGTATGGGTTAACCGTTCTATATTTTGGGGTATGCTTTTCAGGTCAGTACCTATTGGTCCAGAGCAGGTCTTACTCAGGGGCGCTGTACTCAAGAACACGCAGTGGATTCATGGGATAGCCATCTATACGGGTCATGAGAGCAAGCTACTTATGGTGAGACAGGGACAGGCTTGTGGTAAAAATTGTCCCAAATCGTTGTGCAAACTAATTCAAGAGAACTGCATCATTATTTGCAGCTTCCAATTTGTGTACAGTATCTGCCAAAAGTCAATTTTTTTAAATGAATGAAATCCAGTGTTTTTTTCCTGAATCCTGAGATGCTTGGTAACGTGGATTTCCTCTGTATAAACACATTGATGAGGTAAATTCATATGATTAGGTTAGTTAATCCTCAATTCACATTGAATATTCCAGCCCAACTAATAATCCTGAATTTTGGTTGGTAACGCTTATATTTCAGGAAATGATTTCCACTGCTTCATATTTTGTTTAGACAGTGCATTGGTTAGAAGTGCATTCATAATCAGATGCAACTACAGTTTCAAAGGGTCTAAGCATTGTCTTGAGCAAGTAGGAAGATATGGAAAATTAATTTTAGTAATTAGTGTTTGTGTCAGTGACCTATATATCTTTAACATAATAACTGACCACTTCACTGTTTGTTCAAATTACTTTACAGAATTCCAAAGCAGCACCATTGAAAAGATCCACAGTAGATAGAACAACAAATTCACAGGTGAGAATTTGGAGTCACGAAAGAAATCGATAAGAGGTCATGTCAGGTCAAAGTTGAGGTTGAAAGCAGAGTATTTTCTTGTTTAAGAAATTACTGTGTTGTTTTCTCAGTACTCTTTTACCTTACTGTATTCACCCTTTTATTCCAATGGTTTCTTCCAGATTCTGTTCCTATTTGTTATACTTCTTGTGCTGTCCCTGGTCAGTTCCATTGCAGCCGAGGTGTGGAACAGGCGGCACTTGGTTTCTGATTGGTACATAGGGTTTCAAGGTAAGAAAGAAATTCTTCATTAGTCTTTTTGTTCATTGCAAAAGACAACATACTCAAGCGGTTTATAGATTGCTTACTTTCCCACCCAAGTCTCCTCAGACAGTATAGAATTGATTTATAGCTTTTGATCTCCTGTAATTCTGCTGCAACCTTCACAAACCGCCTTCAGTTTTCAAATTGATTTTGCCCTTTGATTCAATTTCCCGCTTCTGCGAAATGGAAATGTTTAGATGCTCGTGCTAATCCAGATGCAAAAGGTAGTATGTGTGGCTTTGGTCTGTCTTTTTCCTGTTAATTTTAATACCCTTGCTGTGCTGTGTGTTGACTTGTTGCACTAAAATCTTAACACTGGACCCATCCCAATCCGGTTGGTTGTAAAACAAATGATCTGAGCCTTTGCAGTAACGACATCAGATTACTTGTGAGTGAGATTTAATTCAGTGTTTAAATGTTCTGACATTGGTCTATTGTTTTGTTTTTTGGCTAACACTCAAAGACAATATCTTGATCCCAAGAAATTATCTCAAATTAACACAACTTGCAAAAAACATAAACCATTTCACGTAAAGATTTGTGTGTAGCACTGGTTTGCTACACACAGTATAAGATTGTTTTTGTCTTTGAAGTGAGTGTGCTGCTTACTGTGCCTACCTCAAATGGAATATGTGAAATAGGCAGAGGTTTGGAAATTGGGCCCAGGTATTTATTTTCTTATTAACTTATAAAAAATGTTTTTGTTTGATACTCCCGACAGACTTTTCTCCCAATTCCTTCTTCTACAACTTTTTGACGTTCATCATCTTGTACAACAACCTGATTCCCATCAGCCTGCCAGTCACCTTAGAGCTGGTCAAGTTTGGCCAGGCCTGGTTCATTAGCGCGGTGAGTCTCAAACGACAAATCAAAGGGGGGAGATGTTCACAGAAACACCACATGCAGTGACTAACTCTAACGTTGCCAGATGCAAAACAGTGCAATGTGGGTAAAAGTCTGTGGGACCTGGCCATCAACACTGGTACATAAACTATTAATTCCGAGACAACGAGTCCCATTGAACCACGCCACAGTTGTATCCTGCTGCAGTTGACATCTAGGGATTCTGAGACGGTTTAACATTTAAATTTTTGACTTGTTCTATCTTGTTACACTGGGAATGTTGCTTACTTTGACAACTTTATTATCTTATATTTCCAATGTCCTTCCAAGATTACACGCCCAATAACGCTAGCAAAGCGTCATCATTTAGACTTTACTTTGTGGACCCTCACCCCTTGGATACTAGTTTGATTGAATTTCACTTAGAACAATTTTCTTTGAAAAAAATTCTATTCTTTTTAACCTCTTCCTATATCCAGGACATAGATATGTACCATGAGGGCACCAACACAGCAGCCAATGCTCGCACGTCAAACCTGAATGACGAACTTGGCCAAGTCAAGTATATCTTCTCGGACAAAACTGGTACGCTGACTGAGAACATCATGGTGTTCAAGCGATGCACGGTGGCCGGGATCGTGTACGGAACCAACGGGGATGACGCAGACGTTTTCTCACAGGCTAAGCTGCTGGAGAATCTGCAAAATAAACATGTGAGAATTGTTATTAATTTACATGCTTGATTTAAATACTTGCTTCTTGCTTTTCCTTTGTTGTGTGCAGAATTCCACTGAGCAAATAGCAGGCAATGTTGTTCAGTTTTGTTGATCAGATGACCGAATAGCTTTTGTTGTGTGTAAAATGCTTCTTATTTAAGTGTTGCTGTAATATATACTTAATGTTTGTCAAAACTGATGAGATGCTGCACAGAAAAGTTTGCAATTGGTTGTATTAAGATGATAACTCCTAGAAGTTGCTTTGAAGATATTAAATTACCATCTCTCCATGCCCCATGCATTCCCAGAGACCGTTAGGAAATATTCTCATCTTTCTATGTCTGGCAGTCAAAAAACAGCACCTATGGCCAATTTTCGTCTCAATTTCTTGTCTGTGTTTTCTCTGTGCAGCCGACTGCGTCTCATATCCGCATGTTCCTGACCATGATGGCCGTCTGCCACACAGTGATCCCAGAGAAAGAACAAGACAGTGATAAGATCACCTACCAAGCATCCTCCCCAGGTAAGTGGTTGCATCAGAACATCTTACAACTTGACAAAAAGTGACATAATTAGCAGAGGAGAAAGAATCTGAAACTAAATACCAAAACTTTGGGATTTTCACAAAAATTTGCTTCTGATTGTTGGTGCCAGATTAGTCTCTAGATAACTAAATGTGTAACAGCCTTCAAAATAATGGCATTTCACCGTTGCTCAAACATGTAACTTTTCCTTGGATCAGCTACCTTATTAGGCCAAAAAAAAAGTCTCCGGTTTCTGGTATGGAGCTTTTCCTCCCACCTCTAAAACTGTAATTTCTTCTCATTGTCTTCTTTCTACAGGTTTCTTCAAATGTCGGCTGATGACTGCAAATGGTGCACTAAACTTAGTGCTTTTGAGGAATCCTTGGAGTCATTACCAGAAATGCTTATTCTCGATCATAATAACATCTAAAAACACGTTAAAATTGTGCTGCAGCAGGATTCCAGTCAAAACAATTTGCTTCTGATTGTTGGTGCTAGATTAGTCTATAGGTCACTAAATGTGTAACAGCCTTCAAAATAATGGCATTTCACCGTTGCTCAGACCAGAAACCGGAGACTTTTTTTTTTTGGCCTTATATATATATTTTTTATTATTCCCATGTGTGCCATTGAAACACTGAAGAAAGTCTTTTGGAGTCTTGAAATTTCCTCGTTTTTTGTGGTCCTACAGGTGCATGCCTGTTGCTGATAGTTTGTGTTCTTATGACAATTACCTTAAGAATAGAATCGCCACATATTTTAGCAACAACCAAAAAGTGTTTGAGTTGTGTTGTTTTTATCCACTGACATTTTCTGTCGTTTATCAACAGATGAAGGTGCCTTGATCGATGCAGCCCATGCATTGGGATTCGTGTTTAATGTCAGGACACCAGACTATGTGGAAATCAATGTGGTATGTTCTCTTGTGCAAAAGAAATTCAGTTATTAACTTTCTACAGTGTCCGAGAAAAGAAATGATTAGACTATGTGTATAAAGTGTGGGAAAATGCAAATCAGGGAAACTTACAGCTCTTTAGTGGTGAACATTGTTTAGATTGATCAGCTGAGTATCGTGCACAAATTTTGGTGTCTGGGTAAGATTTTCTTGTGCCTTTCTTTTTGTTTTAGATGGGGAAGCAGGAACGATACGACATCCTGAATGTTCTGGACTTCACCAGGTTGGCATTTAACATTTTTTGAAGTAATTTTTTTTGTAAATGAAATTCTGTCATATTTGTATAACAAAGTAGGACACCGTTTATAAAAAAAGATGTTTTCAGATGTTTCAGATTCAAGTATTCATCAATTATGAAAAATTTGACCCAGTCATATTTAAAGGGAATATACAACATTTGCAAACATCGACAAATAAAACTACCAAGTTTTTATGAAATACCTCACTAGGATGTTGGTTAATGACTGTCTAAAGCATCCTGTAAAATTATGGGCACTTGTGTGAAAGTCATTTCAAAAAAAATGTTTTTTTTAGCAATTTCAACGGTGGGTGGGGTGACACCCGTTGAAAAACCTAACTATTTTTCAACTACTGCTCCAAATTTACCATTTTGTTCAGTCAAAATTTTGTATTTTGCTATTGGTTACATGTTCATAAGTGCAGGCCAGCTAGACTGGTTCCCTGACCTAACAATTTTCCGGCATCTATAAATTGATCCATTTCATCTTTAGTGGAGTCACGGAACCAGACTACTTGAACGTTTTTGTTTTTCTTGGCTTTTCCAGCATTTTCGAACACAAAACTTCAAACATGTCAGTGTAACAACATTTGATCTATTATACTAAGCCCTCAAATAGTTCATTTCTGAAAATTACAGCAAAAGCCAATTATGTACATTCCCTTTAATTGTCTCAATCCCCTGATGTTTATTCTTTTAAACCTTATCAAGTTTTACATTCTACAATTACATATTTATTGTAATAGTTAAACCTTTTGCCTGGAAATGATAAGTGTGTCTCTATCTGTTTACAGTGTCCGGAAGAGAATGTCGGTCATTGTGCGCACCAGCAATGGAACCATACTACTGCTGTGCAAAGGAGCGGTGAGTTCGTAAAATAAATGCAACCTTTTAGGTTATGGGAACACTTTCTTAACCCCTTAAGGACAGGGTGTAATGGGGACATTCCTCCACACATAGAGCAAGTGGCCCGCATGACTGCACAGCCTATGTGTGGTAGCGGGACTGCACAAAAGCAGCAGCTGTGGAACTACCTACTAGCCGTGTGCCACGGCATACCACAGCTGGCAACTGCATTCCAATGAGGATTAGCGGCCGTGGTCATGACCGCTTCCAGTCAAGAATTGACATTGCAAGTTGGGAGAATTTGAATGAAAGTTTTGTTATCAACATATTTGCAGGACTCTGTGATCTATGAGCGACTTGGTGACAACCAGGAGCACAGGGACGAGACCTTGCTGCACTTGGGAGAATTTGCTTCAGAAGGTGTGTGATTGCTTCTTTTTCTACAAGAGAACCTCCCTCCACCAAAGAGAAACTTCAAAGAACAGTAGAATTGTATAAACACCTATGCATTGTTCATATTCTGTTCAAGATTTTTTGTCTGAGCGTTGTGGTCCAATTGTTATGGTGTTCGACTCAAGTGTCGTGGTACTATGTTGGAACCCTGACGGGGAACATGGTGCTTGTGTTCTTGGGCAAGACACTTTACTACAATTACTTCTGTCCACCCAGGAGTATAAATGGGTACCTGTGAAGGTGGAGACCAAATTGCGCAGATCTCGAGCTGCTGCACAAAAAATGGTCTCATGGTCTGATGAACAGGGGTAATAATTGTGAAGCGCTGTGAGACCTTTGGTATAAATCACTATATAAACACCACATTGTTATTATTAATTAAATCACTAGAGTTAACACATAACTGATTTAAAAAGAAATTTGTAAGAAGAAACTTGCCATTCTCTTAATTGCACAACCCTCCTTCTGTAGGTCTGCGCACTTTATGTTTTGCCTTCCGCGAGATCCCCAAGCAGGAGTATGAGGACTGGAGTGCCACCTACTACAAGGCCAGCACGGCCCTGCAGAACAGAGAGGCCAAGCTGGAGGAAGCAGCCGAGCTGATTGAGATGAACTTCAATCTGATTGGCGCCTCGGCCATCGAAGACAAACTGCAGTATGTGAGTAAAATCGAATGTGCAAGTCTCCAAGTTCACAATCACTTTTTATGTGAATATCTTGGTATCAAACACTAGCCATGAAGTCCCACGTTAACTTTCCCCATTAATAATGTGCGTGGAGTGCCGTGGCCTCGTGGTTAAGGGCATTGAATTCGTGGTCTGCGGGTAATTCTGCAGGGTGCGTGTGCCCTTGGGCAAGGCACTTTGTCACTCATTGCTTCTCTCCACCCAGGAGTAAATGGGTACCTGTGAGGGCAGAGATGGTTCTGTGATTGAATTAGCTTGCTTGCGCCTAACAGGCAGCATCGAGCTGTATACTCCCCAGGGAGCTGAGATGGTATTTGGAATGTTTAATTGGCCCAATGATCAGGGGTAATAATAATACTGTAAGCGCTGTGATTTAGTTTACTAATAAGAGCGTTCTTAAATGCTGATTACTATTATTACTTCATTAGTCCAACCATCGTCACCATGCCTGCTAGTGATGAAGGTGAGCCAGCCTATGGCTAACCATAGGTATTGATTGAACTTGCTTATATTTAATGCTGGAACTTGCTTCTAATAATATTGTTCAACTGCCATTTTATGAAGGATCTTTGTTGATTAAAGTGAACCATTATTTGCCAGGGTGTGCCAGAGACCATTGACATGCTGATGAAGGCAGACATTAAGCTGTGGGTACTCACCGGAGACAAACAGGAAACAGCCATCAATGTCGGTGGGTACTGTAGAGCATTGAATTTCCAGAGGGTGATGTGGATATGGTACTCAATTGCCATGATTGCTTTTCGATTTTCAAAATAAAAAAAACTCAACTTCGTTGGTTGATTTCCATAGTTTTCTTTAAAAAAATGTGCACTGTAATCAAATCATTAAAAAGACATTTACAAATCACCGAGTGTCAAGTCAAGGTAGAAGCAAATCATATCGACTTCAACCAAATCATTCCTTTGTCATTACTTAGTCCCTATTAGTTGTGATCGTCCAAATTAAAATTAATTCTGCCAAAACTTGATGACAATAGAAGTTGTAAATAAATAGTACTTTCATTTTACACTGTTTTTCAGGTTATTCGTGTAAGCTGTTGACCCAAAACATGCCGCTGGTTGTGATCAATGAAAGTAGCCACGATGACACAAGGGAGACGCTTCGCAGACACACCGCGACGTTTGGGGAAGACCTCGGCAAACAGAACGATGTGGGCCTCATCATCGATGGAAAGGTGAAATATTTCCAGCGCCATGGAGCACTTGTTACCAGTGGCCTATTTTGTGGCCATGCTCAGCACACATTTCTCTGCTCTTTAGTTCTCCGTTGAATAAACTTGTTAAGAGGCAAAAAACTGCTTAAAATATTGAAGCAGCAGTAAAAATCAGACTTTCCAAGCAATTGTTAGCATGCTTAAGTAAGCAAAATTTGTCTGCAAGATTAAGAACAACTTTCCTGCTAACCATCAAACAGCAATTTAAGAAATCAAGCCTTAATCACTGAAATGGAGTGGTGGCACATATCAGAAATGACAATGAAGTGCCTTCAGAAAAAAAATAATACTGAGTGTTAAGTCTTAGAAGAAATATCTACACAGTTGCTCCATTGTTGGATCATTGTCTTGGTGCAATTTTTGGTTTCATTCCCCATTCCTTGGTAAAAAAGGTAAAAGAGGGAGAGGTGCGGCAATAGAGGGGCGCTGTTGAGCTGAACATTTTTAAAAAAAAAAAAGAGAAGATGATTGCGCAAATATAAAATCGCGCGCTGACCAGAGACCGACTTATTTATTTTTTTGGCCTTATCTACCATACTTAATTTCATCAAGATACTTGCACATACATGTAATTCAAGATTTAAGAAGCCCAAGAATTCTCAAATATCTCTGCAATTTCCTGCTTTTGCTTTCACAGACATTGAACTTTGCCTTGGAGTTTGACATGAGGAAGGATTTCTTGGACTTAGCTGTGTCCTGCAAAGCAGTGGTGTGTTGCAGGTGGGAACAACTTTTGATAGAATATTGCATTAGGGAAACTCATATTTTAATATTTGATTTTTATATGCAGCGTAAATACTCAGCGCTGTCCAGTTAAAAGAATGCCTGGGTGTGACTTTGACTCACAGCCTCCTGCTTACTAGTGCAAACGTCTTAAACTCAAAGTGCAAACTCAACTACTCTAATTGCATGAATTGTTCCACTTGTAAATTAAAAACATTCAATCAATCTTACTTGTTACGAGAAAGCTTTTGGTAAGTAACAAGATTTAGACTTGATCTTTGTGATTAACAGTTCCTTTTTTCGATTTGAAGGGTCACTCCGAGGCAGAAGGCCGAATTGGTGGAGCTGGTCAAGCAAAACGTCAAGGTGGTCACTCTGGCTATCGGAGACGGAGCCAACGATGTCGGCATGATACAGGTATGGTCTGTGAACAAGTACCCCCTCATCCAAGAAACAAAGAAAGAGAGATTGTAATACAGACCCTTGAAAACTGTATGCCAAGTGCCCATGTGTAGACACATTTATAAACATTACAAAATTCTAAATTTCACAATTTGTTATAATCAGCAACGCATTTTTTTCTTAGGTAGCACTCCTTTTTCCACTTCCGTCTGATTTTTGACCTACCAAGTAACAGTTCTATTCAACGCAACCAGAATCATAGTAAAGTCCATCGCTAGTCAAATTGTTAGGCAAATCAAGTCAAATCGCAATTCGGCTGCAAGCCAAATCACAGACCAAGTCACAAGTTACAAGGTATGGAGTACCGAAGTGTGACATCATTTAGAGCCAGAAAGTGCAGTGTAGTGAATAGAGTACGCGCTCGTGTTGGTTCTCGGGCTGAATCACTAATGCTAATGTCTTTCACACACATTTTGTGCGCGTGACGTATTCACTTCGGATGACTACTGATTGACCTGTCGGGACTCCACTACACCTCTGCCACTCACATAATCAACAATAATGACCCCATTTCTTCTCGTTTACTGCCAGGCTGCAGATGTGGGCATAGGCATCAGCGGCCGGGAGGGTCTGCAGGCTGCCAACTGCTCCGACTACTCCATCGCTCAGTTCCGATTCCTTCACAAGCTCATGCTGGTCCATGGAGTCTGGAGCTACAACCGTTTGTCCAAAGTCATCCTGTATTCCTTCTACAAGAACATCTGCCTGTATATTATGGAGGTGAGTATGTAAATCAGTTGGTTATCTAAATTTAAAATTCTACAAAGAGGAGTCACGACAACATTGGCCTTCATGAGATTCTTAGTGGGGAAAGTAATTTATCCAGACTACAGAGTTTTGAACACGAGCCAAAAACGCTAAATACCGTTTGTGCATTCTTTCTTGTGTATTTTTTGTTGAGGTTGACAATATGATTTTTTTCCTCTGCAGTTCTGGTTTGCCATTGTAAATGGCTGGTCAGGCCAAATCCTTTTCAACCAGTGGTGCATCGGCATCTACAACTTGGTAAGTCAAAATAAAATGAGAAACTGAACGCAATCTTAAACCAAATCGTTCAAAATTTGCAAAATACAAGAGTCACTTTTTGTTTTGTTTTGTGGTTTTGTTCGGTTATTTTTTAGGGGAGGTAGTTTTCGCGTGATCGATGCCAATATTTTCTGCAAGCATAGCCGAAAATCATCTAATCAATTTACTATTTGAAATATAGTGTTCAACAAACCGTGGATTTTATTTCTACATGTGTGTACGTGTTTCTTCTTGCCTAGGCCTTCACTGCCCTACCACCATTTGCCATTGGCCTCTTTGATCGTAACATCAGGGTAGAGAGCATGCAGAGATTCCCGCAACTCTACAAGCCATCCCAGAATTCAGAGTACTTCAACTCCAAGGTGAGATCAGGTCTACTTATCACACTCCTGGCTAAGTTATGTGTTCATAAATGTAAAAGTCAGGAGTCAGGTCGGTGCAGTGGTTCTCTCCTTGCCTTCCACCCCTGTGGCCTGGGTTCGAATCTGGCCCAAGTCCACATGAAGATTGGGTTTTCAGTCCCTGCCTGTGTCCGTGAGTTTCCCCCCAGAATATATGTTAGGGTTTTTCCCTCCCACAACTAAAAATGAACATTTCTTATCGTCTTCTCTGGTATCATTACTTGAAATGAAACAAGAAAGCAGATACTGAGGATTGGAAAAAGTACTGCAAAATACCTAACAAGTTTGATAGAAAATATTGGTTTACTTGTAGTTGATATGTGGTTTACCTTGCCCCAGCGTGCTAAAATTAACAGTTTTAATGTTGAACTACAGTCAAATGTCATTTATAAATGTAATGTGAAACAACACTGTCCCTTGAGACAAATCTCAGTGGGCTTGTCCTGATTAGTCAACATAACTTAGTCTAACCATCATCAACTTGTATGCTGTTGTCTATTTTTTTTTAGAAAGAAAGAATGGAATTGCTAATGTTACATGATTAATTGCCAGGTGTTTTGGATGTGGACCACCAATGCCGTCTACCACTCCTTGCTTATATTCTGGTTCGTGGTCGGTGCCCTGTACCAAGACGTTGCATTCTCTGACGGCAAACTGGGCGGGCATCTATTCATGGGCAACATGGCTTACACGGTAAGATGCTAACCAGTTGTCCTGGGTTCTACAAGAAAAACAAACAAAAAACACGATTGTACTTTTTGCATTAAAGGGAAAATACAACATTTGCAAACATCAAAAAATAAAACTACAAAATCATTTTGAAATACCTTGCTGGACTGTTAGTGAATGACAGTGTAAAGCAACCTGTAAAATCATGGCACCTGGTATACTGTCATTTGCAAGAAAAGTGGTATTTTTGTGTCAATTTTCAACGTTGATCGGCCGATCAGTGTTGGAAACAACTGTTTTTTTTCTTCAAATACTGGCCCCAATTGACCATCGCACTTGTTTGCAATCGAATACAAACCTATGAACGGGTACGAGCCAGCTAGATCGGTTCCCTGACCTTACAATTCCCCAATGTATGTAAACTGCTCTGTTTCTTCTTATATGGAGTCAGGGAACCAGACTACAGGAAAATGATGGTTTTTCTTGGTTTTTATAGCATTTTCGAACCCAAAACCTCAAAAAAGTCAGTGTAACTATATTTGCTATATATTTCCAACCCCCCAATTCCATCCATTTCTGAAAATTACAGCAAAAGCAAATGATGTATATTCCCTTTAACTGTTTTGAAAGTTTATTCTACCATCCACTTTTTGAAAGTTGAATAATAGTGTGAAAAAAAAATACTCCAACTTCGTGTTATTTATGTTCTTGTTGCAGTATGTGCTTATTGTTGTCACCTTGAAAGCGGGTCTAACAATGGATGCCTGGAGCTGGGTAGGTGACAAAGTTGAATCGCTTTACAAAATTAACTCTGATTTGTTTCATTAGAATACCATCCACATGTAAAAATGTAAATCACAAAAATGAACAATTTGAGGAACACATAAATAAAAAATTTACCACACAAATAATTCATAACAAATATTAGATTGGGCAAGAGTGCAGAGATGAGAGGAAACAAAAGTATCAAAATGTTTAAGTTATGATTGCAAACCTTTGAATTCCCCAAACATATCTCATTGAAGCATCCTGTAAACGAATTTGCCCACATTGTACTACCCAACGCTAAAATATCAATTTCTTAAAAAGATGTTTTAAAAACAATCTGATCTAATTCCTTCAGCCTGTCCACTTCTCCATGTGGTTCAGTATCATCGCCTGGTTCATCTTCATCGGCATCTACTCAGCAATGTTCCCTGCTATCCAGATGGCAGCCGACATGACTGGACAGGTCAGCAACAATGGTCCCTCATTTACTCTGTTGTAATCTTTGAGAGGTTATTTGTGCACTGAGTCCTTATATTAGCGGCAATCCACCAATTAAATGGGTCCTCTCCTCCCTCAATCCCCCCCCCCCCCCCCCCGCCATTTTGGAATTTGCTCATGTTTTTTTAAGAAGCAGGGTTGAGGATTTTGGACTTCTTTCCACTGCAGATACAAACTGCTCAATACATGTGCACATGCAAATTTGCCCACTAAGACTTTTGTAAATTTGCAGAGTAAACATTTGTCATAACAAAATCACGTTTGTGGTTGCCTATATAATAGGGCTGTGCATGGGAACGGGTACCCGAGCACCCGACCATTAATGTCAGGAACCGGTTCCAGATTATGGGATCGGGTACCCGGAACCGACTTTACAAATTGCTTAGTAACTTCTCAGACAATGAAAAAGAAAGGTTTTGAATGCCATTTGTTGGCAATTTTCAAAATGAAAACCAGGCGACATGGGAATACAAAACATATTTCACATTTTTGACGCTCGCAAAAGTTGCATTTTACATTGTAAAACTATTAAGCTCAATTTACACACTTGTATCTTGCTGTATTGACGCACCGATGTAGTAGTATTATTGTGCGGACCTTTATAAACAATCTAAACAGCAAACTTCCGAGATTTGAATTTTGGGGTTGGTTTTCTTTAATAACGGGTACCCAAATTCCCGTGTTTTTCTTCAATCGGGTACCAGGTTCTCGTACTACCCGTAAATTCACACCCCAATTTTATAATGACAGTGAATCAGCCTTTATCCATATTTTAAAAACAACTGTGGATGCATGTCATTTGGTTCTGTTGATGATTCTTTTGCCCAGGCCCGCATGGTGTTTTCCAGTGGCATTTTCTGGATGCTTCTCTTCCTCATTCCTGTCGTAGCTTTGTGGCGTGATGTGGCCTGGAAAGCGTAAGTTCTTTTGAATATCTCAAAGAATTCTAGCAGCAATTTTAAGATTATAAATCGTCGGTCAAATGTAAAATGGCATGAACGACGAAACGCAAAATGAATGTCAGGTAGGGAATGTCAAAATAAATAATAAAATAAATAACCCGGCACGCAACGCCAATGGACGATACGACCTTAATGCCTTGTTGCGGCTCGCGCGAGATACGAGATACGACTTTGTTGCAGAATGGAGTTACGACCTTGTTGCACTGACGCGACAAAATGCATTTACGCAAACACAAAATTGCCTCTAGTATTCAGAGTTGTAATCAAGTGATCACACAAATTAAATCATAAGTGAATCACATTTTTAGTTTGTGACTTGTCTTGACATTCGATTTCATAAGATGACTTGTGATCAATTATTTCTGGTAATGAGACCAAGGATTCCTCAAAAGCACCCCAGGCGCTGTAGCTTGCAAGCCTGAAGAAACCTGTGGAGAGAAGACAATGAGAAGAAATTACAGTTTTAGAGGTGGGAGGAAAACCCCAGAAGAATATTCTGGGGAAAACCCACGGAATCAGGCAGGGACTGAATCCCAATTCACATGTTGGCCCAGGCGGGATTCGAACCCGGTTCACAGCGGTGGAAAGCGAGGAAAGTACCGCTACGCCAGACGGACTCTGGCAAACCGACTCTGCCAAACTGACTTGTGATTTACTTGATCAAAATTAATTATTTTGCAGCATTTTCCGTTTATTTTGACAAAATTTCCGCCTCACATTTCTTATTTTGTAATAGTTTCAAGCGGACTCTTTTCAAGAGCCTTGCAGAGGAGGTTCAGGAAGCTGAAGTCAAACTGATAGACCCTACTGCTATAATCCAACGATCCGTCAAAAAGAGGTGAGTAATGACTGATGGGCTGTTCCAATATCGTTTCCAGGGGTCAGTAAAAAAAAAAACTTCAGTAAATTGGGTTATGGAAGTAAATTTGATGAAACACAACTTGGTCAAAAGTTTCCATACATTAAAAAATTGTCTTGGAAATAGATGAGACAACATTGGCTGTTCTAAAAATTCTGTGTCAGTCGTTATTTGCCATTCGTAAATGGATTCATTCAATTCCTCATAATGTAAAGAAAATTTAGATACAGCATATTCTGTAATAAAAATCACCCTTTTTGCCAGTCTATTGAACACTTTCCCAGATATGTAGGTACATCTTGTTTAACTTGTTTGGCATTCATCCATTTTGTTCAATGTTATTGTACACAATTAGTCTTCGTGCAATATCTGCTAAAACGTCTCATGGGTAAGATGAACATTAACCAAATATGAAGCGGTGAGCACGCTAATAATTTCATCATCAACACTGCACTGTGGTAGAACGGTGCCGATGAATTCTGGGAAAGGTCGTCTTAATTTCAGTCTGGGCAGCTTAAATGCCACCTTCCCATTGAACTTGCGGTGTCCATGCTCGTTAGGATGGTACAGGGTACAGGGTCCCCTATTGAAGTAAAACGCAGGTAAAACCCAACCCCAAAATTCAAATCCCAGAAGTTGTCTGAAGGGCGTTATAGCTTCACGGTGTAAACTCCAACTTTTGCGAGCATCATCTGTCACACATTAAAATGCACTTCAACAAGAAATCTGATTTTGTTTTCCATGTAGCCTGGTTGTCATTTTGAAAATTCCCCACAAATGGCGTTCGAAACCTTTCCTTTTTCATTGTCGAAAAAGGAACTAAGGAATTTGTAAAGTTGGTTATGGTTCCCGATCCTTTAATCTGGAACCGGTTCCTGACAATATTGGTCGAGTACTCGGATACCCGTTCCTATTGCACACCACTACAAACAATGCCCGTGCCTCATTAAAACTTAAGATCTATAATGGTTGAATGGTAACTATGAAAATAAACTGGATTTCGTCGTGTCCTCACTGTGCAACCTAATAGACCATTATCATGTTGCGGCCATCTTGATTTTTTCCCATTCAAATCAATGTAACCAAAGCGAGGCTCGAAGGAAAAATAGTCTGGTTCCTTTTTGCACACACAAAAAATTATTATTTAGTACAGTTATTGGATACAGGTAACATGACTGAAATAGTGGCAGCATGATAAAGGTCTATAGACGCCATGCGAGAATGGTGTAGATGGCACTTTCCGACCACTCACCAGAGCTTTAGTATTTGGGAAATACGGCATGCGCCCACTGTTAGTCCTGTGTAAGGCGCGAATTATGCACTCCCAGTTTTATCCGAATGTGCACGTAACTGGTGCAGTGGCAGTATCATTAAAGTGTCTATCATACGAATTTGTGTGAATATTGTGCAGCAACTATCGTGTCACGTAGGCTTAGAATAGCAACAATACGAGTGCGGCGGGTGGGACGTGGCGGTATGGGGGTATATTATATGGGGCTTGTTGTGCATGGATCGACCAATCAGGATCGAGGAATCAAGTTTGCTTGAAGATAAAGTTTCATGTTTCGCTCTCTTTCTCATTGTTGAGGCTATTGTGCACAAAATCCATACCAGACAATGTAGATTTATGGCTATATTTTAAAAGTGAAGATACGTGTATTGCAAATACTGGTACTTACCTTTTTCGAGTCACGGCATGCCTCATTGCACTGAAGAATACAAGAAGGACCATTACAGTTGCATTCTTTCAAACATGTTTCACTGCACAAAGTATAAATACAAATTCATGGGTCATTTCATTTTAACCACTTATGTAAATAACATGAACAGCACATAGCCCATTAACACTCCATCCACTTGCCTTACATTTATAAATACAGCACCAACAGGGTTTGATAGGTGGTTTATTCTGCCTTGTCTTGTTCACAGCAAATTTACATAGATGCTCCCTAACTCCTTCATTTAGATCATTTTTTTTAATTTGAAGTTGTGTATTACATTAACTTTGTCATAACGGTGTGATGTCATGCAACCAGTGGAGCAGTATCTTCAATAATGCACATCTTAAAGGGAATATACAACATTTGCAATACCTTACTAGGATGTTGGTAAATGACAGTCTAAAATTTCCTGTAAAATTATGGCACCTGGTGTGAAGTCATTTTCAAGAAAGTGGCATATTTGTAACCATTTTTATTCAGTTCAAATTTTGTTTGCTATTGGTTATATATTTTACCTTACTTTAATTTTCCGGCATCTGGAAATTGATCCATTTTATCTTTAGTGGAGTCAGGGAACCAGACTACTTGAACGTTGTTTGTTTTAAGAAAAACTTCAAACATGTCAGTGTAACAAAATTTGATCTATTATACTAACCCCTCAAATAGTTCATTTCTGAAAATTACAGCAAAAACCAATGATGTACATTCCCTTTGAAGTTATGTTGTGTGCTTGTCGTGCGTTTGATGCATTGTTTTACTTACCAGAAATATATTCCTAATATTTTTAGATACATTTAGATAGCCATGTTACATATTTGTCCAGTGACTTTTACTCACTTTTAGATTGTACATGCACATTGTGGATATTTTTCGTTGCCCATTTGTATAGATTGCATGCAATTGGCGGCAAGGCAGCTCAAGGGTAAGATCAGAGTGGGTCCCCTCAAAGTGATTTTTGGCACGTTGGCACGCCATACCTTATCAAGGAATGTATTCATTAATGGCACATGTATTGGAATGGTGTTGCATATTGGATATTTATCCCTCTCTGAAAAGCTGGGGTGGTGCATTGTCAAAAGTGTATAATGATAGAATGTAGCATGAAGCGAGGTCGTAATAAAATCATCACAATGCATCAAAATCAGACGCAAGTCAAGTCACAAGCTATTCATATGAACTGCGACAAAGGCTTCCTTTGTCATTATTCACCACCAGTTGCTTGTGACCTGCTTGTTATTGGACATGTGAATGGATTTATAATTGATTACTTGGTATGGGCATAATGTTTTTACTTTTAGCATGGAGAGGGTATGGTCCTTGTTCATAGGCATGTGTTAATACTGATGTACTAAAATTCAGAATAAGTTAAGTGCACTAGTGAGGTTATGAATGCATGTAGCTCTGGGACAATGGGGGAAACAATCATCGTTAGTTCTTATAAAAAGAGGAGTGTTGCCTTTAAGTCATTGCAAGAGACCAAGTTCATTAATAATTTCACATTATTTCAGTGCATGATGAGTGATCAGCCAGATATTCAGTCAATAGTTGTGCTTTGCATGCTGGGATGTTCAAATTGAGCTCATAGTGCATTTGATACTTAAAAAATAAGTGAATGACTGATGTAAGTCTCGTTCAAATGACGTCATTTCCTACAGACCATCCACGTGCATCGGCATTTTGAGCGTCAACTTGCATAATGCGCATCGGCTGTGTCGTATTTCGAACACATTTCGAGCAACAAGCGCGCGTGTTTGGAACATTTTCAACACTGCGCAATGCGTGCTTGATTGCGTAAAATACGCAGTTGCAGTTCTCCTACAGAGATGGCCGTCATTGAACGAGCCCTATTGGTGTAATATCGATTAAACATTATTGCAGATAATTAATCTCTGAGCAAAGACATTGACGAATTGGGGTACTGCTAACATATGGCTGGATACCGGAGCGGTAATCCGGAGGTCGCAGGTTCAAACCCAGCTCCAGTCAATTTGTTTGTTCAGCTTTAAACAGACTAAATCTCTGCATAACTTGAATAACACTTAATCAACAAACAACAGAAGTGCTGCTACTAATCTCACTCTGTGTATTTATCACCTTCATTCGAAACTGCATGACATTTTGATATCATTTTCATTCATTGCTCAAATCACTCATAGTCCTCTCAGTGTGTGAGACACATACCTGCATCATCTATCAACTTTGCCATTGGCTGATTACATAAAGATGTTTTCTTTAATTGCCAAATTTCTAATTTTTTTCCAACAGTTGGCTCAACAGGTGTAATAAAATTTAATAATGAGTGTGTGTTTTATTTGCACTGTTTAATTTTTTTAATTTTGTATAAATGCCTTTTTTGGGTTAGCCCATAGACATAACATTCACCTGTACTGGTATGCATGTGTGCATAGACCAAATTAGAGTTAAAGGGAAGATACAACATTTGCAAACATTGATCAAATTATCACATAATTAGTTATTGACTGATTCTCTGACCGTATAATTCCCCAAAAAAGTCTACAATGCTCTGTTTCATCTTAAGTAGGTCAGGGAACCAGACTACAAGAAAATGATTGGTTTCTTGGTGTTTCCGTGAAACAAGTCAGTTTAACAATATTTGCTATAAAGAAAAAGTAAATGTTGTACATTCCCTTTAATTCAGCATGCAATCATCACTATACTCCTGCCTTACAAAAATATAGGTTTGCATCGAGAATAGGGGGTAGTATTGTAAATTCCAATAACAAGATGTTTGATTATTATTTATAATCTTTTTTTTAATTACAGTTTCAATGAAACATCACGACTGTTGAACAAGCTGTTCAAGAGAGCACCGAGCAGTTCGCGGCGAGTCACTGAGCAGTATGATTTGTCACAGCGTAAGTCATCACGCATCAGAGATTTATTACAATCCCCCCCCCCCTTCAATAAAAGGGAGCAGAATCGACAAAAATCCAACTGTTTATGTTTATCTACAAAGTACCTATTAGTTTTTAACACATTTCAAGCGATATACTGCTCATCTACCTTAAACCACATTAAAGGCTGTTGTAGATTATGCAATTGGAAAAGGCCAAAAAGTGCTGGAAATATGGATGCAACCAAAAGTTGTTGTGATGTAACGATGTAATCTGTGTAAGGTCTGTTTTCCCCATATTTTTGCAATACTGATTCAGGAGTAATAATCATTTATGATTGAATCTTTGTATTTGGTTGAGTGCTAATGTGTTATCCAGGACAGTTTGAAGTGATACATAGATTATTGGGTTAAACACAGACAACATATGCAAGAATTTTGATCATTTTAGTCAAATTGGATAAAAATGTCCACTAGTAATATCATCCCTTACCTGAACAGTTGGCCAACAATTTTAATTTTTCAAACCATTTGGCTTGATATTACAGATGGATACGCCTTTTCGCAAGAGGAGCATGGAGCCATTGCACAGGTGAGATGCAATTTTTGTCTGGTCCTAGTATTTTCCCCACACTTATCTCCTAAAAGATACAACTGCAAGTTTAAATACTGCCAGAACGAACTGTTTCCCTCAGTCCAAAACTGTTAGCAAGACTTTCAAGTTTGTTATTTTTGAAATATTATAAGGTTTGTGGTAAGCAGCATGTAAAAATATGTTTGGAGTTGTGGAGTTCCTTGAACGATTTCAGAGGTAATAAAGAGATTGTTTCACAACAAACCAAAAAGAATAGACTTTATTTTTATATTTTAACAAATATGTGCAAAGAGTAAACACAGATTGCCAACAAATTGCATCAGGCAGCTTGAGTTTGTTCGGTTTCTTGAGTAATTGGCATATTTACGCTTCATCTACAAAATTCAGTGTTTTCAAAATGTTTTATTTTTAAATCACAGGCGGAGGTCATCAGGGTCTTTGACACGACAAAACGTCCAGAGGGCGCTATTGTTATCCCTGAAAACCGATGATTGCGTGAGACATCAATGCCGATCAGGACTTACTGATTAAATGGGCGACAGGGCAAATGTTTTCAAAGCATTCCCACCACCGGTACCTTCCTGAAAAGTGTTCTAAATAAAAACTGTATAGTCATATATTATGCTTCGCTCGTACCCCCACCCTGCAAACAGGGCGCTGGTAAGGGCTGATGAGCTTCACAGAATCTTGTGGAGGAAGTACAGATTGACCTTCGCATGCAGCTAGCGCGCACTGCGCATGATGGGCACCGGAAGCTAGTCTGTGTGACGCGTTCTACGTCACAGGTCACGCAAATCTATCCAATGAGAGCTCAAATGATTTCAGCCCTGACCTGCGTCCTGTTTGCAGGGTGGGGGCTACAAGCGAAATATTATGCAGGGACTTTTTCCCCACCAGAGGTCATCTTGAAAGTAGTTGTGGTTAAGTAAATGCTGAAGGTGTCTCAGATCAAGCTCAATCAACAGCTGTTACATATAACTGGTGTGCATGTATGATTGTCTATGCACCATTTGCCTGTGCATGATGTTCAGAGATTCAACCAGCTGTAGTCAAATGTTATTGCGAAACTTCTCCAGTCTTTGCTCACTGCTGTAAAACACAAACCTAAATCATTAACTCGAAAATTGTAAATATCTAAAAGTTTAGTGTGTGCTCAAGATGTATAAACTGTTTCAACTGTTCAGGATTACTCAGAAATCACGAACTAGTCTTTTAAATATTTATGATCAAAGGTTTTGGCCGTTTAAGATAATTGAGGCTCATCACTTCTTTTCAAGGCTAAGGCCGTGTCCAGTTACAGCAAGGCGGGAAAATTTAAGCTTTCAATAGCTGTGGAGGCTCGGTTTGGGCATGGCCTGAATGGGAACGAAATTCAAGATGGCTTCTGGTGATCTCCCACACATACTGTGGATTTGTCAAAAAGTCAAGCCTATCACAACTTCTTAGAAATGGAAAAATGTTTCCAGTGAGTCGTATTAGTTGTAGAGGTCATTTCGGTGTCCTAAAACTTGCTTTCCACAAGTGGTGTTTAAAGGTGGTCAATATTTATACATTCGATAAAAGACTTCAGAGACAATTACTTTCCAAATCAATATTGGCGTTTCTTAGGGAAATTTCATTTTGACGTAGGGCAAAGACAAAAATGAAAGTGAAAGTTGACTGTTTGATACTTCAAATCCAACACTAATGAAACCAAAAAAGGTCAGAGACTTTTTAAACTTGGGAATAAGACATACCCCCCCCAAAAAAAAGTGTTTGTGATGGAAATGCCATAGACAATACATATGCAATCATCATGGAAGGAAATTTCACACTTCAAAATGGAATTGTTATGGGCAAAAAAATACAGAATGCTCCTGCCTCACTGTAGAAATGCCTTAGATAATGCAAGGACGTTGTAAAAGTCTGTCTTGGCAAAAAGCTTGATGATATTCACAAGTTTCTTCTGGTAAAAATATGAACTGCTACTTTTTTTCCATCCTCTGAAAATGAATAAGTTTTTAGAGACACTGCATTTACCACAGATTGACTATCATTTTTGCCGAAAATGTCAAATGGTTGTGTTGTAAAATGTGTATATGTTTTTGATTTGAAATATTACAAGAATTGAAGTACATGTATGATGTGTACAAATTTGAATGAAATATAAAAGTAGACACTAATGGTTTGTTATTCAGAGCTGCACGCAATCATAGGTAGTTGAAATGTTGTGAATAATTTATAAAGGTAGATTTAAAGCTTGGAACAAATATGTATTAGTTTCAAATGAAGCACAGCTTTGTAGTGTTAATTATTAGGTGCCACAGATCTCAAATTCTTCAAATAATTTTTGTTTAGAACGATTCTTGAAAAGACATTTTGAACCAAGATCTATAATTATAAAAGATGTTACTACAAAATCTTTAACTTCTATTGCCATCTCTCTAATTTTATGCAAATCTCAATCTTGCCCAAGTAATTAGGCTGAACTTTCCACCATTGAATTTGATAATATTGAATGACGTCCACACCTATGAACAAAATGTTTTGGGGCTTTTCGTTTTAAATTCATCAGACATAAGAATTCTACAGAGTAACAGTAGAGTAGGAGTAAGGTTTTGTTTTCAATGGAACAAAAGGTATTTTCCCACTTTTTTTATATGAGAATTTGTTTTAACATTTGATCAGTTGATTTGAATTCTTTATTGGATAAAGTGTCATTTTGCAAGATTATTTGAATTTTGGATTCTTTGAATTTCAATTATTTGGATTAATTATTCGAACAATAGTGTGATATGTTAATTTATGCAAACAGGAAAAAAAAAACATCTTGGAAATTTTGGTATATATTTTATTTATGCAGATTTGAGACTTAAAAACAAACTACCCACCCAAAAGAGGAAAAAGTGAAGTTCACTTCCTGCTCTATTAAGTATTAAGGCTTTTATGTCGGTTAAAAGAGAGTTTATGTTCCAGCACATAATTTAATGTACATAATGATGTCCATGCTGTTTTGGTTTGAAGTGCAATTTGGCCTTTCTTATTTTGTACATTGTGACTTTTAGTTTTAAAGTGCCCAAAAATACATTCCCTTTCTTTTCTATGGAGATGATACTTATTTCAAACTCATGATACACGGATGCTGAGAATTCACATCACCAGGATTGTTGCGTTTGAAATCTTGTTTAGCTTTTTTTCGCAGCTGATTTCGAATTCCTTTAAACGTTTTCCTGACAGCAAGCAGTAATTACTGTAACTCCAAAAGCTAACATGTAGTACAGAGAATCCTAATTGAAATACATGTATGTAGGGTATTGATCAAGATTTCTGTAATTTTGCTAAAAGTACCAGGAATAATATAAAGTTCCTAAATGATATAATGAAGTTATCAGAATTCCAAATCATTGTGATGTGTCTTTAGATTAATTTGAAGTAGATGCAAAACGTGTACAATTAATCTGTTTATACATGTAAATTATAACCCAAATAGGTGATTTATGTGCTAACAGTGCCGAAGAATAAATGTTAGTAAAAATATCATGATTTCTCTTGTTCTTTTTTCTTGGTGTCACTTAGTAGTGTTTATTTAGGTTTGAGTGCCAAGTCATGACTCAGTTCTTTCACAGAAATGTTTTAATTATAAAGTGTAATACAAACCCTCCAAAAATAATAATTTCTACCATGATTCGGCTGCAATGAGAATATCAAAAAGAGATTTTTAGGGTTGGGAGCTATAGGCATCTAGTGTGACGGCACAGAATTTGCCTTTTGTGGGAATACAAACTTTCCTTTGTGGAAATCCTCAAAACACACAGTTGCCCATCGTCTTTTTCCTTCATTTGGTATTTATATTTTGTTCCTTTATTTTTAATTTTTGGTAGCAAAAAAAATAATTACCAAAATCTTAATGTCTATGGTATATATGCAGCCATGATTATAAAGAAGGTCCGATTGGAAGGTAGGCTGGGGGTCACAATGGAAAAAATAAATTTGCATAAGTGTGTGCTTTTTAACCTTACCTCAAGTCTATGTACTATGTCTATCACTTTTATCCCTGTATGCGAGGTATTGCCTGCAAAGTACATTAGTATTCCCAAAGGCTTTAAACAAGTCTACAAGAAAAGATGCGCACGCGCCGAATCTTTTGAATTTCGCAACCGCACGTGTTTCGCCGGTGCACGTAAACCTGATAGCATCTACGTGCTAAAAACCTGGTACCAGCGAAATCAGAAGGCGGAGTGGCGGACATGTTTGAATTTCGACGATGCCGGAAGATGCGAAGTTTGGCGCGCACATTTTAGAGCCACATTTTATGCCTAAAATAACCGTTATTGGTCGTCAATGAGATGAATGTGCGAAATAAAGGTTTACCAACTATAAGGTGAGTGTAGACATGAACCATTTTGAAATCAATTTGTCAAAAAAATAAAGGCCTAAAAATTTCACAGTCGTGTGCATTAGTACTTTGGTAACTTTGTGGGCGGGGCCTTGAGTAAGGGGGGAGGTGGACGTCCATCCCCCCTCAACAAATACCCTAATAACACGTATATCAACAATGTAAAGCCTACAATTACATCTTCTAAAGTTAAATCTGGTGGAGCTTTTAAATACTATTTGTTCTCACTGTTTCGACAAAATAGTTTCCAAAAAACTTTATCATGTTTATGCACAATTTTTTATTTTATTTTACGACTTTAAATATTCATGAGAAAATAAATATTCATTGGCCGGCTCATGCGACGTCATGGTTATCGATGTCATGCGTATAACTAGCCCCATAAATGTGGCCTATTTACTGGACTGCCTCCGTAAACATAGGCCACACACCGACCATGTACAAAAACGTGTCGACGGAGCCAAATTTTGATTTTCACGTTTAGGCTTACTTTGTAGGTTTTTTTTGCTTTAGAAGCATTCTCACCCTCTATATAGGCTAATCAGAAAGTGCTGCCTTTTTCAGATGTCCATTTTTCGTGAAATTTCCAGATTCATTTTTACACGTTTTCGTATCAAAATTTCAACATGAAATTTCACAAAAATTAGACATCTGAAAAAGGCAGCACTTTCTGATTAGCCTATATAGAGGGTGAGAATGCTTCTAAAGCAAAAAAAAACCTACAAAGTAAGCCTAAACGTGAAAATCAAAATTTGGCTCCGTCGACACGTTTTTGTACATGGTCGGTGTGTGGCCTATGTTTACGGAGGCAGTCCAGTAAATAGGCCACATTTTGGGGCTAGCGTATAACGTACCGCTGTTCCAGACACTTCAATCAGTTTTGACCGGCTAGCTGCTTCAACTCAGATCTGCACTGCATGTGCATCCAAAATGTGCTCTAAAAACACATTTTTACTATTTTTTTTTTCGCATGTCCGCTGTTTCCTGGATTCCTCTTGGTTGAAATCACAAGGTGAGGTGAAAATTTATTTGTTTGGCGGCAGGTAAGTGGTGATCGGGTATGGATTTTTTCCCGACTATCCTGCTGCTGCTGCTTTTTCGGCCACTTTTTGTGACCTATGTGACCTACCTTCCCACTTTTCAGACCAGTCCCATAGGGTTTGTGCACAGGGTGACGAGTGATGGCCAGATACGGGAATCTTTCCAGAAACATTTCCAAATCCGTGTTCATTGGTTGATTATTGTTTTGTATATATTAAATTATTTTCTTGATTTCCTTCATATTTAAATCTTGTGTCTGTGATAAATTATTTTGCTTCCTTTACTTGGGTAGGTCAGCAAGCCCAAACTAAATTTCTAGATTTTTTTCTGGTCTAGACGTGACAGTTAGTAAATGCTAGACTCTCCATAGACTTTGTACACAACCACTGAAGAAGCGTCAAGTTGCAACATTCTTTCTAAAAATTTAACCTGTGCCCTTTTTTGGTTAGAAAAAAAACTGTCCTCGGAAAGATTTCCATATATGAAGTTCACTCAACATTCTGTGTACAAACCCTATGAGAGTGGACTGAAAAATTCTAAGTGTTTTCTAAGAAAATTCTTGTATTTTCTCCATGCTCAAATTGACTTTTAAGACATGAAATTGCTATCTTGGGGCTTGTTAGTCAATACAGAGGAAAATTAGTGAACTTCGCATATGGTAATCTTGCCCTGTCCTCAAAATTGTCCCTAAGGTTAGTTTGATTTTTTAAGACCAAGGCTTACCAGATTACCCGCTCAGGCATTTCAGAGGAAATTTTAAGAATTATTTTCAAAGGTTCTCCCGACCTTGTACGGAAATTGTTATTTTTAATATGTTTTATTGTCCTCAGATGAGACTGACCTTTGCAAACCATGTTGAGGCTGGATTGGACCAGACCAGTGCCTAGACTAGGCATGGCAGGCTGGATGACCATCACCATGGTGACTGGGATGACCTTAAGGGTGAGTCAAACCAAGAATACAACCTGCTCCATCAAAACTCATCACAATGTGCACCATTAAGAACCTCCTTTGTAAATGACCAGAATTCTCCCACTTGATTCTTGTGAATTGGAGTTTTGTCCTCAACATTCTGATTGAAAGAACTTTGATACTTTTACCTGACAGTATCACGGACAAAACATGTATTGTAATTTGAAGAGGAAAGAAAAATGAAAATAATATCTCAGCAATGGTCATGGCAGTCATTTTTGAAAGACTGAGAAATTAATAGTTTCCCTTTCTGATTGATTACTGTGTGATTTGATATACATATACATAAACATAAACAAACAAGAAATTCCATTTGTGTGAACTGTCACCCCACACCCACAACGTCACTGTAAGACTTTCGTGCTCACATTAGCCCTCGGAACAAATGCCCCAACGCATCGTTGCAACAGCTTTTACAAACTAAACTTTTCCATTGATAAAATGCCTTTCCCAAATTAAAATGCAAGAAAATATGAAGACGAAAAATACACGGTTTTCAACTTTGAAGTACACAGTAAGTTAAAATTTGTAAAAGCTATTTGAAATTGAGTTATTTGAGAAAAAAATTATCTTAAACACTTTTCCTCAAATACATGTTATTTGATACAAAATGGATTTCAAGGACAAAATTCTCGTTGTATATATCTAAACTTTTTTTAAATCAAAGTTGTACCATTTTTTTAAATAAAAAAATGCACTTGAAAAGGGTTCTTTATCTACTGCTTACTGCTAGGGCCAAAAACAAATGACACGGGTTGGGATTAATAGTGTATTATTCTGTAATTTGTAATTTCCCCAACCCCCTAATTACGACTAGTGTCCCACCCACAAAAGAGGGAGTTTCCTCAAATGTTTTCATTTACCTCACTGCGAGAAGTCTTGATAAATGACTCAGGTTTGTTGTATTTACTTTGCCATTTCCAATAGACAACCCCACCCACAAAAAGGTAGGGGAAAATGGGCATTCAATTGTGTACTCTTGATTTGGTACCACAAGCCAACTGACTATTGGTGAGCTTACAGTGACTTTTTAGTAGTAACCATTTGCTTGAGTATATGGACCTTCAATTGGCCAAAGTGCATCTCACTGTGAAACGCTGGAGCTGGTCATTGCACTGCAGCCATAGTTGAGACAAGACTTTCCCTTACTCCCCCTGGTGATTCCTGACCGGCTCATCACCGTCCATTCCCTCCCCATATCGCCACCCTTCCTCCTGCCTCTACCCACCCCCCTACCTTCCCTACCCTCCATCCCTGCCCTCATCCCGTGTCTATCGTCACTCACTGCACGCACGCACTGTTCCACATCTGCCTTTCCTCCATCCTCTTTCTTTCCTTCCTTTCCACCCCTCCTCTTTTCTTCTGTCACTCGCACGCACCATCTAATTTCTGCTGCCCCCCCCTTCTGCTTTCACTAACGTGGGATCATGACAGCTACCTTCCCGGTGGTGATCCTGTTAAGGGAAGCTTTCCTGTTAAAGGGAAATTTCCTGAACTAAAGCTGTCAAATAGGGATGCTAGTACACTGGATCATTTTGAACGGTTATCAACTTGAATCTCCATTAAGTCTTTATAATGGAGATCGATGGTGATAATTTCATGTTGCATTATGCAATTTCGTATTGAAACAAAAGAAAGTTCCAAATTTGAAATACACTTGAAAAATGTTTAGCTTGCGTCAATTTATGCACAAAATGTGAGGAAATTTTGTTATTGACTTTTATCTGAAAATTTCACTTAATTTGCATACTCTAGTTTTGCATACTTTATTCCCAAGTTATGTCTATTTCGCCATTAATTCTGCCAAAAAAAAAAATGCTTCGAAGTGTCCAGCTGGCAACTGGCTGAATATTGATTTACATTAGGTCCAAATGACTAGGAAATGCAAAAAGCGTTTTGTGTGGACCTTTATGCACAGTCCACCTCCAAATTGCAGTTTGACACTCGGACTACAATCACTTCTTGTCATCACTCTTTAACGATTCGGCAATTCATCGTGGGCCAGGACCAGCGTAGTGCTTGAAGTTGACGAGTCTGGTGAGAATGAGACGGCTCTTTTGAAAGTCAACCGGCACGATTGACAGCACCTCCATGACCACCACGTTCACTGCGCTCAAGTTTTACATGCACGGGAAATCAGTGAACTGAGATTTGACTGGTTTTTACTTTCAAAACTCAAACTTAGTTGCTCCATGAGTTGCTTGCGGTTCACTCCATCTTGAACTTGAATTTCAAAGATGATGTTGATGTTGATTGTTGGAGTGTAGCCTTTTGGACGATTTGGGAGGCCGCTGCTTGAACTTCTACAGTGGCAGTCTGCAGTACTTCTACTTCTACTCTGGTACTCGGTGGAATCCACAAGACTGGATGTAACGTTGAGGGACTTCTTGACCATTAGCGGTGCAGGAGGTGCATACAACCTGCAAGTAAAAACTTCAGCACTTCATGTGAGCAACGCCATAGCTACTGTGGGTGAGTGAAGCCTAATACTTATATTAATAGCCTGAATGCCTCTGGCCGTACGCTATGGAAACGGGTCAAGCCCTACACATGCCAGCTCGTATGTGGCTAACTCTTGTGCGGACCAACTGGTACACGGAACAACTGGTGAAAATGAATTGAACGATACAGTTTCCAGATTGGACGGCGTCAACAATTGTTGACCACATTTAATTTTATCAGCACTGAATAGTTTTCATTTAAAACATTTCTGGAATCCCAAAGTGATCCGCTCATGAGATTCGGGCATGCAAGTCAGAAGTATCACAAAAAGAGGAAACTCCAATCTTTCCAAGACTTTGTACGGTGTTTTTTAAATTTTTAATTTTTATTGTACACTACTAATATTTTAAATATTTTCATTGAATGCATGGAATCAAAAGTGAAATGAGCGAATTAAGGTTTGACTGATGTTTTTTAAATCGGTCCTCAGATGAGACTGACCTTTGCAAACCATGCTGAGGCTGGATTGGACCAGACCAGTGCCTAGACTAGGCAGGACAGGCTGGATGACCATCACCATGGTGACTGGGATGACCTTAAGGGTGAGTCAAACCAAGAATAAACCTGCTCCATCAAAACTTTTCATATGGTGTGCCAAACGACTTCAAATTTCAAACAACAAATGTTGGCATAAGACCCAGGTGTGAAGAAGATGACTTGAAGATAACTTTGAGCATCAGACTTCGGTGTTTTGACAGCATGCCTAACAGTGAGCGATTTATGTAAGAAGACAAATGAGAAAAGAACTCCTCCGAAATGGTCACTGTCTAATTATAAAGAATTGATCAATGAATAGTGGACTGTTGAACAGAAATAAGAAGACATTGCATTTGCAATTAATTATTGCTTTAATTGTGGTTGTTTGCAAGCAGATGAAAATGTGACATTGAGATGAAATTATTATTTTGTTCTTACTTTCACTTAGTATTGGTGCACCTGTTTTTGATGGAGCAGGTTTTAAGGTTTATTTCAAAGTGAAATACAATCTGATACTTAGAACCACATATAGTTGCTCTGCCCCTGCTCGTAAATAACATACCTTACTCAATTTTTCTTCTCCCAACAAGTCTTTAAATTTGTTTTTTATTTTAATTGGAAAGCAAAGTGTCTTTGCTTGTCCTTTTGTACGTTATGTTATGACATATTTTTGCCGAATAGCCTTCTGATCTGTAACGCATCAGTGTTGCTTATGGCACAAAGGGCACTAGGTTGCCAAACGTGCCATTGTATCACATCAACAACAACAACTTCTTGAAATATTCCCACAAGATTTGCCTGAATTATTGTCAGGCTGCAAATAAGTCCAAATTTGCACGGTAAATATTCTATAACTAAACTGATTTTTCGTTTGACGCCTCATTAAAAAGTGATCAACTTGTGTATTGCTAGAAAAATAGCATATTAAAAACAAAAATTTATTTTTGGGGTTTCAACTCGAAAACAGCACGGGGGAGAGCAACTATTTACAATTCTTGTACTGTTTAGCTGCTTACACTGTACTTTGTGTTTTACATGGTAATAGTACACACATTCCTCATTCTGTTGGATGCAATGTTCTGAAGATTTTTTTTCAAATGTGTTTTACTTTGCCCTATATTAAAGCTGGCCACAAAAAATTTAAGTCCTTTGATGAGATAGTTAAGAGATTACAGAATCTAAAATTTATCTTGTGTTGCGCCAGTGGAAATTTCATTTGTTTTGAACTTGGGCATTGCCAAGATGGGGCCAAAAAAGGAGAAAAAAAGAAGACAAGGTGCGAGGTCAAATTGCTTTTATAGTCTAATGCACATTTAACAACAAGGGCGTCCGCAGGGGTGTCAATGGTGGTTGGGTGGGCATATGCCCCCCCCCCCCCACCAACTCTTGAAAAAAAATGATAAATTGAGAATATGCTGGAGAAAGTACAAGGATTTTTGGAAATGATGTGCATTGCCCCCTCTAGAAAATTTGTTTTGCTGTCATTGAAACAGTCAACAAATGATAAACAAGTTGCTTGGATAGAAATATTTCACATTTTCCATGAACGTTTGTCAATCTCTGAGAGGGACATTTTATAACGTTTGGGAAAAACATGTTTTCTCGTGTCTGCCACCTTGATAAGGTGTTTACTCGCAAGCAAAATGAATGACAAAAATGCTGATCAATTTAAGAGTAAGCTCTGCTGTTATACAAGCAATGTGTAGGTGCCAGTCTGGTTCAGGACCTGTTTATGATTTCCATTCCAATCTGTTGCTGACTATTCCTCGGTGCTCCCTTGCACTTGATAAAATAGGCCTGCTTCTCCTTATTTTGCAGCCGTAAATTACCTTTTAATTTCCTGGGAAAAAAATCATTTCCTTTCTCCAAGTTTGGCCCACTTTTCATAGAGCTACATGTAGCTACTCTAGCTTTTATCTTTAGTCTTTGTGAATCTAACTTATTCTTCATCTCTCATGGTTTTCAACATTGCCATTCTCAGGTGATTTCTTATCTCACTGTACATTTTGTTCTCAAATCTTACATCCAAAAGCTCCTTTGTATTTTCAAATATTTCACTAAAGGTGTTCAAAAGTTCTTTGTTAAAAGAAGATTAAATTTTGTTTTGGTGAACTCTCAGGGAAGACAACATGTACATTTGAAACGAAATACTGTAGTTTGAATTAAAGATGAAGGCAGGTCTCAGTCTTTCAGGTCTTATCTCTGTCTATACATTGAGGGAGTTCTCTCTTTCCGCGTGGATCACAAATATACTGGAAAGATTAATGACTGTGGCATCATCTTGGAAAGTTAAACCTTGGTTGTGATATCCTTATTTTGAACACCACAAAACTATAAAATTACTTGCCATTTTTTTTCAGCAAAAAAATGTGTACATAAAGGTTTCTTTGAACACACAAAAACAAAATTGCCATTAGTACATCCCAATTTTGTGGCGTGGAAATGATTGTTTTTTATTTTACAGCCAACATTCTTCGAAATTTATATTCACCAGCTGAAATAAATGGGGCATTACCGTTGATCGGAGAACTCCCGCAAGCATATCTATAGGGGCGATCGCGTAGTTCATCGGTCATGTGCAAACTTAATCTTATTGCTGAATATTGATGGTCGGTCACAATAAGGCAGTCGTATTCATGTCAGCTACTTGGGTAGCCAGTCAAGCAGCCATCCCTGAGAGTCACCTCTACCCTTCTCTTTGGACGCCCAGTTCCATGGAACTTCTCTCCTATCAAACTCTTACATTGCATCAACATGTTTTCTGACAGTTACTTTCACTTTCTGTTACCTTCAAGTGGGAACAGAAAACCCACAAACCAAGGAATTTTTCCTTTGATCTGGCAACATTTTCCACCATTACTGGCCTGGTAATCACTCTTTGAATAAGGCCTTTGCCTTTTCCTTACTTCTGCTTAACACGCTTTTCCATCGTGGCATTTCAAACTTTATAATATCATAGTAGCTACATTGTAGCTTTAGCTCCCCTTTAGTCACTTCATTGAAGTACATGTACATTATACCTGCTTTTCTCATTCTCTCCTGATACCAGTGAAACCAAACTTTTAAAAGCTACACTTCTCAGCTAGTTATTTCTTCGGAAGAAATCTCTTCCAATAACCAAGGCTGAGACAACCAGCTAATATCATGTACTTCAGATTTGCCCAGCTTCTATTCACATCCATCTTCCTTTTTCCTTGGTTGTCCTGAGTCAGTCATATTTTCTCTTGCCATATCTGGCCAAAGCTGGAGCCAAACCAGACTGGAGACTTTGAAATAGTCGTACTTTCAAATACCCTTTCTCAACCTGTATTGCCTCCTCCCCCAGCCCACCCCAGAGGACCCCCTCCCCCAGGGGAACACCCCCTCAAGTGCAAGTTTGCATTAGAGCATAAAGTGGCCTTTGGGGCTCCATTTTAGCCTCTTTCCGTAAAGAATACTTGGCTGGCAATCCAGAAAAGATTTTGATTTTATCAAACATTTGAGTAATTCTCACTAGAAATGTGTTTCCAAAGTTAAAGGCAGAAGGACTTACACACAAAGCAATTGTATTGGTCAACCATATGCATGGCTTTTATGCCATCCACCGGATGACAAAAAAAGTGGATTAATTAATGTGGATTAAAGCTTTGAAAATTGTCTGATGTAACAAATAGAATTTTAGTTGCAATTTCAAGTGATTTAGTGTGTCGACTTGCATCAAAATGTATAATAAGTTAAGTGCCAGGTTAAGATACCAGGGAATGGGAAAGTTTGGTTTCCTTTCACAGCTTCATGCACATGCCTGAATACTGTAAGTTGTAGTTTTTGTCATTCCTCAAATTGAGTGGACTGTAGTATTTTCTTAAACAAAATATTTGTGTTCCTCTGGACATTCCACGATTCATTACCTTACTTTGGTTAGTCACAGATGAACATCCACGAACGGATCAAAACAACTGGAAAAAAATCATGAATTTTTGTTCTTTCTGTGCTAGGTATTGACAATGAAAAGTGGCTAGATCTATTTATATTCTTCAGGTTTTTTTTTTTTTTACAAATTCTGTTCAGGCATGAGTTGATGTAGGAGATTAAACTTTGGGAAAAATAAAGGAAGAGTAATCAAATTCCAGACGTCATGGTTCTTTAGAAAGTAGCAAAATTTGTTGATGTAGGTGCATTCACTGCCAAAAAATTTGAGGAAAAAAACGAGAACAAAACCCAAGCTCGTTTTAGGTCGATTTGCTTCAAACTTTTTAAAATGTTGTGAGCCCACCTTCTAACATAATAAAATAACTCTGGAACAGATCGCCATGCTATTATGGATGACTTTTTTTTAATAGAGTATGTTTTCGTTGAGAACCCTCAATGATATCATGCTCCCATGTAGTCATTTTAAATTGATATTAACCATTTTGAAACGATGAATACTTTCTTTTGCCACAGTTTTTTGGATGTACCAGTCTTGAATTTTAAGCAAGTAAATGGTTCAAAATTAGCGGGTGAACCCTCTTAGCTATTTGAGAAAATTTGAACAATTTTGAGCAATTCAAATTATTGATGATATGAGCTGCAGAGACACTGTGGCAATTTCAAATCAAAGAGCAGAAAGTTTGCCTTTTGAAGGTTATAATGTAGTTACATTGTTTCCTTGAAAAGGTAATTTTTTTCCACTCCTACAAAATAAAAAAAGGAGAAAAAAACATTAAAAGCCACACCTATTACATCCAAAATTTTAGGGGCGTTTAGATTACCGGATATAGAAAATTTTGGGGAGCAATTGTAAAATGTTTCTTATTTGAAAATACATAAAATTACTGGATAAGACAAAAACTTGTAGAGAGTCCAATAATCAAAACAAAAAATATAATTTAACCAATAATGTAAACAAATCAACTTTGCTAAAACACTTCTTTGGGAAATTGTTATCACTGGTGGAGAATGCTGATCAGCTTGCATTACATCATTGCTTATGAAGTGTTTTGAGAGAGTCAGTTTCTTCAATGTCAAACTTTTCAATAGAATTTGTCATAAAATAAGTTGATCACTGACAATTAAGTGAAGAAGCATCTCAATACCTCAAAAAGGTAGAGAATGTTTTGACTGACCAAGAATGTTTATGATGAAAGATTGTTTTATTATTTGGTGAGGAAAATTGTGAATATGTTTTCCTTTGACAAAGCATAATTTAAGCAGTATTCTTATTTATTGTTTATGGCAAAATGGCTGTAACTGTACGTGTAGATCACTACATAGAAGATGACAGTCAGAGCAATACTGAGCAAAACACTCTCTAAGTCTTTGGTTTTCTCAGAACCAAACTTTTCAAATTAGTGACTTGACATGGTGAATCTTAACATTTCTCGCAAGTTATTGACCATGCGCCATTTGTTTACAAATTGGATGTTGTGGACATGTGATTCCAACTTTCAGCAAACTGTTCTCTTCACTTGAAATGTGATTGGTCTTATAGTGATGACATAAACTGTTAAACCCTCTTGCTGTTTGAACAGTCACAGACTGCTCCCCTGCCATGCCTTTTACTCAGGCTTATAGTCACCCAACAGTCAGATCAAGCACTGTGACTGGTCAAATTCAGTCAACAGCAGGCAAGAAGTAGGCACAGCTGGCTTATCAATCACCTACAGTCAAAGCATAGCAGTGTCAAGCGACATAAACAGTCCCAGCCAGTCAATCCTGCTTTGTGTAGGCTGGAAGCTGTTAACTGTTGAAAATAGTCACTTGATTGATTTTCGCTGAAAGGACAACTTGGCACAGAATGGGCAAAATAACATGCCATTGACCTATCGCCGTTTGCGAGTTAGCCACGCCCCGTAATAGACAACCCTATGGAGTTTTTGTACGCCAAGTTTTGTTTGTCACAGATTTTGCGTGTTCCGTGTCCATTTGTAATTGGACAATATTTCACAAGCTGTGTTGACGCGTTTCTAACGCGATAGGTCAATTGATATGACATCACAGGGCACATGGTCTATACTACGAAAAATGGTTGATCATCTGTGGTGATTGAAAACTAAAACCATTTCCTATAATGGAGAGTAACGTTGAGAGTGTAGGGCCTTTGTAGTGAAAGTTCATTGCTGGAGAAAGTTGTAGAGAATTGTAGATCGAGGTTATCCATCCCGCATACATGTGTGGAGAAATATAATTAACTTGATCTGTATTGAAAGAGACACTGATCCTGTGATAAGAAGTTGATGTGGAGAATGTGCTCCACTTGTGATAATTGATTGTCAAAGTTGATCACTGGAAATCTATCGATCAATGAAGGAAATTGGAAAAGCATCTCACAGTTAATCAGTGAAATTGCAACGGCCGGATGTCACCAATGTTTACCACAAGCATTCGATTGGAATGAACTTGACTGCTGTTTGAGTCACTATCTTCCCTTGTGGAGGACGATTATAAGACTATTATTTGCCACTTATTGTTAAAATTCATCGCTGACTGATATTACAGTGATTGGTTGTGACTGTTAATCAGCCTGCTTGACAAAAATGACCTGTAATTGAGTCATGGTAGGTGGCGCTTGATCCTCGGAATAGCCCCACTTCAGGGTGTTGCCTAGGTAACTATTGCCATGGTAACGGAGATGGCGTAACCCCATGCTGCAGTGTGGGAGCCCAGTTGGCACAGGTGTGTGGGTCAGAATTGCAACTGAAATGCTCAAGAAGAAGTTTGGAAGATCCAAATGGTTTGAGATAAAGTAGGCTATAGAACTGAAAACAACCATTTCCTGCATTTTCACAATCACATGTTGCCTTACCTTCTCTTTGTCTTCATGTAAGTTTAATTAAACAAGAAGGTTTAATACTTAAACATAAATATCAAAATATGTTCAGGAGGTTTAGGTTGCCACTGAAGTCCATCCTAAATGATGGAATTCACAGTTCCTCATCTTCTGCTGAATTATTCAAAATTCAGAGACTATTATTACCAAGTGTCATTATATATTGTGATGTTTTTGTGTTGCATATCAAATCTGTTGTGTTCGTCGTGATTCATGGTGGAGAAAGATACTTCTTGGCCCTTCTAGTTGTTGTCATAGTAGGAGGCATGCCTGATCCTTGGAATAGCCCCACTTCAGGGTGTTGCCTCGGTAATTACCATTGCCTTGGTAACGGAGATGGCGTAGCCCCATACCGCATGAGTCAATATTGTATTTGAAGCACTATGAAACGGTAGCCATTTCCAGTATTATGCCATTCAACTGATCAGACAACACAAAGCTTTGTCAAATACTATCAGGATATGATGTCAATATCTTTGAATACTAGGTTCACAATAAGAATTTATAAAACTTTTTCTTTAAAAAAATATTGAGAGTTATAAACGTACATGTAGTTTACAAGATTGTGATTATCTTGGTCTTCAAGATTAATCAGCATATTGCAAATTGCAAATTGTTGGCACTTTAGTGGGGGGTAGGCAAGAAAATGTTAAATCTCCAACAAGTGTTGTATTATTAAACAGAAAGTTTGAAAACATATTATTTTTTTAATCAAAAATTTTTTTTTCTTGTACATCATTTGAAGTTCATAGTAGACATCACAATTTGTGATTACGTTGGATGGTGTGATGTACAGAAGGTTGGGAGAAACTGTGGTTTAATTTAATTCTTATGGCATTTCCGAATATTGAAAATAAGACCAGGACCCATTTTTTTAACGCTGCTTAACTGTTAGCAGAAACTTTGTGCTTACTATAGCAGAAATTCAGGCTGCTGCTTATGCACTATTTCATGGTGTGGATGTGCTAACGGTTGTGTGCGCATGGAGATTTCTATTGTTACGTCACTGATTTAAGCCACTTTTTCCTCTGGGGTTAAGTGTGCTTTTGCTGTGCTTACTGCTTACGTTCTCTATGAAATAGACGGAGACTCTGTTAACACAAAATTGGCTGTTAAGCAGCGCTATGAAATTGGGCCCAGAATTTTTCTCTAGGTTTTCAAGGTGTTTGCATTACAAGTAAATGAAGAGTTCATTTCCAAAAGGCGATGTATATCCATTTGAACAAATGAAAGTGAAAACAATGTGCAAGTTTATCAAAGTTTTAAGAGTGTAAATAATATAACAGCTGTTTCCTAAATTCCTTTTTTGCTTTACTGTCTTCTTAAATTGTGCTGAGCCTATGTAAAATCTGTTAAAAACTGATTTTGGGCAGCCGGGAGAGAGCTGAATTCTAAACGGTAACAAAATGGCTTTTATCGCGTTTTGAAAATGAACTCTTCAATGATGTCTGGACTTTGAAGTAAAAAAATACCAATCGATCACTGGGCATATATCACAGGGTAAACTATTGGTTTTAAAACTGTAAAAAAAAGTACTTTTTGTACTTTTGCCTTTAGGGGGCAGAACAATTCTTGATGCAGTCTTCAACTAGGTCTACTTATTTCATAATGTCACGTAAATTACAGAGTTACAGCAGTCAGTCTTCACAAGCCACTGATCAATCCACTTGATTTCATTTCTGTAGCAGAAACATGGAATCTTCAATAATTTCACACTTAATTTGTAAAAAATTCCAAGTTCTGAATCTGGTTGGTTTAGTACGGTATGGTCAGGATAGTGACATGGATTAGCCAGGGTTCCCACCCTCTCCTCCCCACCCCTGTCATTGATGAAACTCTTCCTAGGATCAGACTGGCACACTACACAACAATCTTGGTGGAAAATAGCCAGCTATAGGGTTCATAGTGGAATCCGGTGACCAGAATTAGAAGCTGCACGCGTTCTTAAAGACGAGGTGGTATGCATTCTGCGAGCCTTGCGCCACCACAGAAAATGGCTGCCGCCGGATTTGTCCATATGAGGACAAAAAAAAAAGCATTTTGAAATTTCATTGACAAAACTTGGTTCTATAGTAATTTTATTTCAAATACCCTACGTTATGACTGAATTTAGATATTGAGCTGGTGTAAAGGTGCCAAAGGGGTTAGGCAATTATTTTTTTATGTCATGGAAAAAAAGCAACATATGCATACTACAAAGTAAGAGAACCTGAATGAAATATGTGTGTACTGTTACTTGCATTAATTACAATGATATTTTGATCACATTGATAAGGGCGTCTTCAAACGGCTGGTTTTAACCTCTCGCTTAATGGCTGAAAATGACCGGTCAATTTGAACAATTTCCAAGCTTTATATCAAAGCACATAACCAAAATTCTAGTAACATTTTAATGAAATATTTTTTTGTGATCATCAGTTACAGACAGGCATGCAACTGGGAATTTATAAAAAGAAAGAAAGAAGAAACTCCAAACCACACAAGACTTTGTACAGTATACATGTATTTCAATTTGTAATGGCACTCACGAGAAGTAAAAACCCAGAAAATCAGCAGATCCGAGGAAAAATTGCATGCCTGTACAAAGCATTTGAAATAATTTAAAATGAACTTTGTGCATTCCTTGGACCACAGATGCAACTCATAGGTCAGCTGCTATGGTTTATAATGAAAACAAACCTGTGCAAATGACAGTAGAATTTATGTATCATAAATGGGCAAATATACTTTTAAAAATTGACGAGAAATGTGTTAAAACCAGCCGTTCCGGCATGCGAATGTTGTTTCTTGGAATGTAGGGAATCATCAGTTAGGATATTTTGATGGCTCTTGTTTTTTTCTCCCCTATATCAGGTGACCGATCACATGAGTGAATCACTGGTGCTGGTGGACATTCCTACAGACTCCTTTTCAAGACTGCTTGGAGGACTTGGGCTGGCCTGGAGCGGCTGACGTTGGACAAAAGCAGATCCTTGGCAATGAGAGGTCCTTGTGTGCATCAGAGCAAGAAAACTTTGTAGATCCAAAACTTTTGTTCCACGTTTGCCATTTTGCATTCTGTGAGGAACCACCTTCATTGCCAAGGATTTGCACAAAGTCGTCTGTGATGCGACCATTTAAATTTGAAATAGGTCTCTCTCAAAGATGGCCGTCTCTGTAGGAGAACTGCAACTGCGTATTTAACGCAATCAAGCACGCATTGCTCAAGTGTTGAAAAAGTTCCAAACACGCGCTTGTTGCTCGAAATGTGTTCAAAATACGATGCAGCCGATGCACGTTTTGCAAGTTTGGCACTCAGAATGCCGATGTACGTGGCTGGTCTGTAGGAAATGACGTCATTTGAGAGAGACCTATAGTTATCCAGGCACATGTCACAAATATTACAAACAGCGTCCCAAACGATAAGAACCCAGTTGTATATTGGTCTTGAAGATGCCTGATGTGTTTCAACTCGATCAGAATTACAAATCGTTTGTTTTGAATTGCTTAGTCTGGATATGGACATAGGAATATTCATGCATTGAAAAGCAAACTCTGACAACTCACCTCACTTTTTTCAAAGTGTTTGCAATTCAACTCTTTCTTTTTTCTCCAAATTTTGGAGCAAGGCGTTCATTTTGCCACCCATTCAAGCTAAATTTCCTGGACGATTCAGGACTGTTAGGGGTACAACATAGTGCACGTCACAAGTACTTCTTAAAACGTCAGAAAATTGGACAATTTTCCCCAAAATGTGTAAAAATTGTTGGGACAAATTTGTTGACATGTGCCTGGTTAAAATTGTTGAAAAACTTAGAAATTGATTTCCAGCCTTATTTATGTATTAAGCAAAATTTATCGAGCTTATAATTATGTACACATAGATCTACAATGGCACATCATACAGTTATAGGTAATAACAGCCTAGTAAAGTCTCTATCCCTGTGCTCTTTTCAAGTTTCACCCTAAGAAATTAAAAGTTGTTTTTTATGTTGCTATTTATTTGCAATTCAAATGTTATTCTCTTTTGCAAAAGACATTGAACGAACAAATCAATCCATATATTTAGTTATGGAGTATTTGCTTTCATATATTAACTTTTTACCAGGCCCAATAACTCCTCGGCCGTATTTTTGTGTGTATCACTGGCGCAAAAGCAACCAGAAAACGCAAATTTTCAGAGGGTTTAAAACATGCCCCCCAAAATCTAGACTTTTCTATTGAAGTAAAAGAGACACATTGAAAATTCACTTAGAGAAAACATCAGATTACAATATAAGTTGAAGAGCACAGGTAGAGGAAATTTATTGTATCTCATTTTTATTAAATGTACCTAATATTTTATGAATTCTTAACAGTCTATCGCACACTTTGAGAATGTGGTTTGATAACTTTATTGATAAATTTATTACTAGTATATTTGGAAACTGTCAGAAAAGAACGGAACTCATACAACTTCTGTCCATCAATTTGAAAATTCCAGTAAAAAAACTTTTAGAAGTAATGCTTATACTGATCTGGTTTGACGTGATGATAAAATTTTTTAAAACATTTGATTTTTTCCTTCTCTCAGAAATGTTGCATTAAGAAAACAACTTAATGCTTATGAATGAGTAACTTATGATGTGCCATTGTAGATTGTTTTTTTGTGACTTGAATAAAAGTATGTTGGTTTGGTGTGATGGTTTCTTTTATTCTTGACATACCTGCTGTCTATTTTCACAAGTTTGCAGCACAAAAGAATGCGTTCATATTTTGTTGGTTTTAGTTTTTTATGAAGATGTAAACAAGCTTAAAATATACGCATGGGTGTTCGCTCTATTGAAAAAATGGTTCATGACCACTATACACTCAAATGTGATCATTTGATTAGCGCTTGCCAGAAATTGTAATAACAAAAGGGATAATTTTAGCTCTTTATCAAAACCAACTGCAAACTTGCGCCAAAAAGCTTTAGAAAATGTGCTGCAAATTATTCTGATGAAAATAGACAGCAGGTATGTATTTGAAGTCGAGTACGACACTAGAGGGCTCCCTTCCCATTTTGAACATTAGATTAAAGAGCTTAAAAATACATGAGGGCGCCCTTTGACTTTTGAAAAAAAATACACGAATTCATTGGTATGTTTCAAAGTTTTCTCAAGTTCAATTTAAACGAAGGGTGCCCTCTTGTGTTGGCTTTTTGTGCATAATTTCAGCAAGGAAGGGAGCCCTCATTAGTTTTTAAACCAAATCAAATTGAGAATGAAAAAGGGCGCCCTCTTGTGTCATGTTTGAATTTAAAATAACATCTAAAATAATGCGCCTTGGGTGAAAAATATTTAAACAAACGCGATACAAACATAAGAGGGCGCCCTTGGTTTGAAAATTTGACTTTAGTTGTAAAAATAATGAGGGCGCTGTTAATGAAATAAACCATGGGGAAAAAGTACCAAAGTAATTGTTTCAACTTTAATTTATTTTTACATCTGGTGTATGTTCACAATTTTTTTTTTTTATTTGACCTTGACTTTGAACTTGAACTTGGCTTTGAACTTGGCCGGGCCAAAAAAAAAGCCCAACACATACAAGTCCCCCCGAGGCGTGCACGCATGGTGTTCCCCGCCCACAGACACCGACAAGCCCAGCGAGTCGCCCTCTATCTACATCAACTCATGATCAGTTGATCTTAGTGCGCACTAACTCCCCAAACTTGAAGTCCGAATAATCGCAAATGACTTGGTTAACTTCAACATGATAAGGATCCTTATGAACTTTAACAATCAGTTTACTTTTCTGACAAAGTTGATGCCTTATTAACCGTTTCAATTACTAAGTGTTACCATGGAAATTGTATACCAGCTATCACTCCGAAAATTGCCCAAGTAGAGATCTCTCTCACATCTACCCATGATTGTCTCACTCGACATTTCCGTCGTTCACTGTTGCATCATGTTTCTGATCCATTTAAATGAAATGCAATACAAACAGGCTACAATTTGCCAGCTTTCTCCGATATTTCCAACGCAATAAGATTTTAGGACATTTATCTCAGCTACCATTTATGTAAATAACTTCCACGATATAACTCTGAAATCTCCGTGCCGTTTAATCACATCAACATGTACATTGATCAGTTCATCTCATGAGTGTGTCATTTCAAAATACGTATTATTCGTAAGATTTTCACAAGTAATTGTAAGTATATATTTGGTTTTGACGGACATGCACGTTTAACTTGAATTGGCAAAGACCAAAAAACCAATTCAGCAACTGTTTTACAGGAGGCAGACTTAACCTTTTAAGAGAAGGTAACAGTATTATCGTCAAATTTGATTTTCAGGCTCTAAAGCCTTGCCAATTTTTGAAAGCTTCTTAGTACTTGGGTAGTAAGTACATGTACATGCTGTACATGTACATGCTATGTACATGTACATCACATTTTCCATCAGATACACATTTATTCGACTGAATAAAAGTGTCAATTTTGATGTTTTCTGGCAGCACTGATACTAGTTTTAAGAACGTCAGATTTTGCAGACAAGATATAGTTGTGCTGAGTGAATTTAGGTAATTATTTAGACTTTAATTTAATTAAATGTTTCAATTTGCAAGTTTGAATTTACCAAAGTTATCTTGGTAGGATTTACAGATTTTAAGAAGTGAGATTTTCTGCCAAAACTTCAACCAGTATTTTGGTCGGACAAGTCCAATTTCAAAGCAACTTTTGTACTCTTGTACTCTGAAAGATAGAGTTTTTGGTATCCTCTTAGTAAATTGTGCGCTTAATTTTGTTCTCCCTTTTTCTGACAAAGTTTAAGTACATTTCGTACGGTAAAAAGTCAATTTGTTACATGTCTCAAACAGTCCTGATGTATATGGGCAAATACACAAACGGTTTCTTTCAGTTGAGAAGAGTGATCGCAATATTTTGTTTGTGCCATCATAAATATCTTCCAAAAAGCTGTTGTACTGTGCACTCAATGTACATGTACATCATTTAATTTGTGCACTCAATGTACATGATGTACATGTTAATGTACGTGATGTACATGTTACAATCTAAAACAAACCACACATTTTGAATGGGAGTTTTACGAGAGAGAAATTGGTTGGACTGAAACACATTTGCAGGTTTTCTTTTGGATTTCTCTTGATTTCACACAGTGTTTCAATACTGAGTGATCGTTTTTTCTTTTCTACGGACATCTGGCCAAACTCTTTTTTCAATACGCAATTTGCACACTAAGTGATTACTAGCCTATAAAAAAACTGACTCCTCGTACTTTTGTTGAAGGAGTTTTTTGGGGGATTTTGAGGGGGAGTATTTTGTTTTTACTCCCCATTTTCAACCCGATGTGCCCTTCTGAAGAACCATGCTATTTCCTGGCTAATGTGCAGTGGCGTAGCTCATGGGGATGGGAGGGGCCTTCTAACATTTGGAGGGGGCTGTCTGTCCAATTGGACAAAATGGGATCTATCAAAATCCCATGCTCGGCCCATATTTTGGCCAACTCAGACGGGAAGCCACAAACATGACAACTAGCCATGTACATTCAAATGATAATTTTAAATTTCATGTTGGCCCCACATGGACAATTGCATGGGCTTCAATTTGTCCCCTCCTGTTTTCTTGTGGCCCCTCCTTCATTCTAGCTACGCCACTGTTGATGTGGTGGCAATCTGCCCCTCAGCATCCTCAGAAGCTGTGGCATCATCATGACACAGGGACAGCCTTGTCCCGCCATGTTCATCCATGGTCAAATTTAATTGAAGTTTTCATTAATTCATGCACTGTACAATGACAACATACATGTACATCCTCATCTGTTTTGCTTGCTAAACCCACATGTGTATCATGGCATTCGGAGTAAACATACAGGGCGAGTCAAAAAGAAAGTGACCTGGATTAACAATGTTTTTATTAAAAAAGTAATCAAAGTTGATACATCAATGAAATACGTCTTAATTACTGAACCTTGATCCAGGGTACCAGAAGAACCTATTTTGATAGCTGTCCATGAACACCATTGGAAGCTATTGAGCTGAGTGATTATAATACATTACACACCTGCATTCAAATACAAATGAGATTTTGATCATTTGAGTCAAGGCTGAAACATCTCTTTTTTTCTGTCAGATTTTGTGTTTTGAATCCGAGGAACAAGTTAAATCTTTAATTTTCCTGAAATAGTGATGCAAGGTTTTGTTTTTTCTTTGCAAATATTTGTTCATTCATGGAGGTGGGAAAACGTCCATGTTTCATTTATTTCAATGCATATTCATCAGTTCGTAGAATAGTAAACGATCAGTGGTGGACAGCGGATTTTTGTAATCTTTTATTAAAATAGACACAACTTGGGAATAGACTATGCAAATTGTGTGAAATGTTCACTTTACTAGTCAATGACATGTACTTTATCCTGATGCTATTTTTCTAAAATGGAGCGAGCGACATATTCTAAATGCAATTTTTCTAATTTGGTCACTTTCTTTTTGACTCGCCCTGTACTGCTACATGTCTACATTACAACAGATATTGCACATTTATGCTCACATGCAAACCTAGGCAGGCCCCAGGACAAATTAAGGGCAGTTTCTAAGATTGGTTCTGAAATAAGACACTTTGTGGCGAGGAAACAAAACCTTGTAATTTCAACGATGTTTACGGACAAACGTTCCTTTGGTTTTAAGAATGACCAAAAAGGAGTGGATTGAAAACTGTGTCTTTAGTCTGCACTTTTATCAACCAATTTCTTCTGGCAAAATTGTTTGAGTGTTTCTGAAAGATTTGTCGAGACTGTGCATGGTTCACTGCCAAAATACGCATCACAATTAATATCAGGAGGTGAATTGTCAATGCAGGGTTTCCCCTTTTTCTTTCAAACATTCAAAGTCCTGAATGCATATTTCAAGTGCTTTTTGTACAACATGTACAACATCATCAAAATTTGATGCGTGCCATGAAATGAACATACCGGTATTCTACGAGAACAGTGTCATGAATTGACACTTTATTTTGGCAAAAGTTTTTAATGGCTATTTTTTCCCCTCTTTTTTTCTGTGTTTACACATCAAACATTCAGTTCGTGTCGGTTACAGATAATGCGCTGAATTAGGGGTTCTTACGTGACACAAAATACTTTTTTCCCCATTTTTTTCACGGCAAGTCATGTCTGTTTTGTGAATTGCAAGTGTGCTCTAAAGTTCGCCAAATAGAAGAGCAAAATTTCTGTAAGCTCTTTCAAATAATTATTCAATCATTGAAACTGCCACTTGTTGATGATTTATCCTGGGGCCTGCCCATTACGACACTTAAGACAAGACTGATCTTAAACGTTTTGAACCTTTGACATCTTTAGAAACAAATTGAAAAACCTACATGTATGTAACAACTAACTGTACAGGTTACTGTGTTCTGTCTTGAGTTTAGATGTTTCTCTGCTGTAGTTGCGTACAGCCTAGTGTAAACTGCACATGACCTGAGATTCAAACCAAGTGACGTCAACAAAATCGCTAAGTCCCAGTTATTTCAGATCTCTCTGAGTCTACCCTTGCTAAGTTAGGCATGAACAAGGAACACTGTAATATCGCCTACATGCAAACATGTATGTGCCTATCAAATTTAGCTCTTAGCTTAATTTATTTCAAATCATTTGGAATCACACTAATGGTGTTTTCAGGGTCTTTTTAAGAACATGAAACCAATCCTATTAAGGCCAAAAATCACCAATCAGCTCTTTTTTTTCTAACTATCATCATCATCTACAGGTCGCAACCGAGATCTCGTTCACAACGCCATGCCAGGTGTCTTTATCGAACTAAGCTAACTACATTCTTATTGAATATTCCACTGGTTTATACCTTGATGCAATTTTCAGCTGAGAAAAGTTTACAAGTTATCAAACTCGTATTTCATTATGTCAGGACTGACTTTGATCATGTAGGAGTTTACTCACTCTTTAATTCACTACAGGATTTGAATCCTATGAGTGATAAAACTTAAAACTGCCGCAAAGTGGTATTTCTATCAATGGTTCTGGCAAAGGATTTGATGTAGTGTTTAACATTTTTAACTTGGATGACTCGGTCACTTGTATAGCTTGGTTTTTCTAAAAAAAAAAATTGACAGATTTTGACACTACGTTCAAATTTTATATAATTATCTCATCGAGTTTTAATCACTGTTTACTGGGTTAAATTACTCAATAATTTCTCAGAGGCAGGGTTCAGGGATTTTAACCATGGCATGTGATAATCATTAAATGGGGGAAAAAATGTACACATGCTACAATCTAGCCTATTTTAAAAAAAAAATTACAAATTTAGACCTACATGAAGGGTTTAATCACTGGAATACCAATTTTAGAGGTTTGCTAAATGTCACCTTTTAGGAGACTTGTCTATATATCCTACTAATCAGCATTTAACTTTTGAAAAATAGTAAAACTAAGAGTATTTTAACCAATTCTGATGTAGATTGGACATTTTCTATTTAAAGATCTGCCCTAGATGTATATATGTTCTTACAACCCTTTTCGTAACTAAACTTAATCGAAAATGTACCCGAACAATGACTTGGTAAACCTTTGACATATTTTCTTTTTAACCCTTTAGTGACCAAAGCCGCTAGAGGCGAACACAACTGAATTGCCTTTAGAGGCAATGGAGGACCAGCATTTTAATTTCATTTTAATCTATTATTCAGCTACTTAATATAGAATTTGATACACATCGCACCTCACAATATGTGCCTCGATTAGGAACTGCGCTTTGGAAGTTTACAGCACTGTACACTGAGAGAAGTGTGGTCACTAAAGGGTTAAAGCATGGAGCATAGCTAGTCTTCAGTCTGTGGCAAGACCAACATGTGTCCTGAAAGATCTTCACCTTATTTGACAACTAACAAACAACAGTCCTATTATCGTCTCAACTTTTTTCTTTTACAATTGCAGATTCGATCAAGTTTAGCAACAAAAATATCTTAGTAATAGGATGCTGGCATTTCACGGCATCCTCTTGCAATTTGTTAACTTGTGAAAACTCACAACCTTTTTGCCTCTGAAGAAGAACTTGTTAAGTTTGCTATGTCAGGCCATATTAACCTTTACGATCCTTTTGGAATGCTTGTTTTTGAAGTCGCTCAAATTCACAATTGATCACAAGAATTGTTCTGAGTGCCAAATAACTTTGCACATTTTGTATCCTTGGTGAATTTTTTTAAATATCTTTGCTGGTGTTACAAAATATATTAAGGCAGATTGGCTTCAGCAACCATTTACAAATTTTTGAAGAATTGGTTACTTTAGAAATGAAACAAAGTGGTCCAACTCAGAACGGATGGATATTTCAAATGTTCAATAAATCTGATCGTTTTGACGATTTGTTTTCTTCGCAACAGCTCTCTGAAGCCATACATGTATTATACGTACATGAACATTGATGCTCAGTTTCTTGAGTATGTAAGAACTGGTCATAAGACCAAAGGAATTTGTACTTTCAACTACATTGTGAGTTTCCGTCTTTACAAGTATCAGATTGAAAATTTCGACGATTTTAACTACTAAATGTTATGGTGAAGATCCTTCAGGACTCTTTAAGACATTCATATTTACTTTTTAAGTTTTAAAACGTATGATTCACCCACAGAAGTGAAGCAGGATTATCTATTGGTTGATACATGGCAATGACAGTTGTAGCTTTTTGAACATCATGTTCAAATTTCAAATTTCAAAATTACTGAGGCAGATATTCTCGGTTCCAGAAACTGAGGTGAAGAGCCACACGCATAAAAAACTTGGTTTATTTCATGAAAGAAACTTGATCAATGACTAACTTTGTGTTTCAATTAGGAGATGGTATTGCTTTTGCTTCATGCCTAGATTTTCAAGGCTTTAGTTTCAAATTGCTAAGGGGCACAGTTTGATGGGGCTTCACTGTGCACAGACTAATGAACACACCACATCATCATCTTGCTTAAGGTCATTTTAGACAGCCCTGGTTGGGGATTCCCCCATGCAACCACCTATCAGGTGGGTGATGAATCTATGGGAGGCTGCAGTGATTGCTGAAGCCCAAGGTTTCATCCAATCATAGGATTGGAGTGCAGAGGTCACAACATTTGACCATGACTTTGGCAGCAGCACTTTCAGTGCTTGCAGTGAGTGTCGAGTCCCGAAAGATTGCCGAGATTGAGTGAGATGTTTGCACACCAATACACTGGTTGCATCTCTGTATGATTGTAGGACTCAATGGACACTCATAAGAAGATTATTGACATCTCTTCAGCAATATCAAAATTGAATGGGGATCGTTTGACCAGTTCCTAGTACAACTGTCGTGTCAATGCCTTTAATTTCGATTTTGATAAAAATTGCCAAATCGCTGATATTTGTTTTTCTTTTTGGTCCTTTGAGCTAATTGGTATTGCCACAGACTGAAGACTATAATGCACAATACTGTTTTCCTGTAATGCAGACAGATAGCGTTTACTCCTAGCCATGAGATACACATTTTACCGTTGGGTTTAGCAAGCAATGAGGATGTACACAGTGCATGAATTCATTCAACAAACTTCAATTAAACTTACCATGGATCCATCTGGCAGGACTGGCTCCCTGTGTCTGACACCACAGCTTCTATTTGTTAGGATGCAGGGGGCCTTTTTGTCCACCACATCTTCCATCTGGCCAGGAAGCAGCATGGTTCTCCCCCTCTGCACACCAGGACTTCTCCCCTACAATTTGAAGAGTTTGGCCTATTCTCCTTTTTCTTCTTTCCTAAAACTTTCTATTTCCATGTTAGTTTTTTTCAACAGCTTTTTCGATTATAAAAATGATCGCACTGGCCCATTCATTGAGTTCTTTTTCCTTATTGTTTACATTTGGATTTTTAACAATGTTTAATAGAGTTGCTTTGAAATCGGGACTTACTTTTTTTATGATGTAAACCAGAATTTAGATTTTGGACTGACTTTATACAGAGATTATCTGAGGCAGGGAAGCTGCCTTTTTGAAATTCAACAAAATTGTTGGTCAGTTAATTTTGGTTTATTAAGTTAAAAATGTGACTTTTGAAATTTAGCCAAAAATTTGGTCAATACTTTCAGGTTTATGTTAAGAATCATGGCTGCCAAAAACACAAATATTATTTGCAAACTGAAGTTTTTTAAGTGATACATCAGATGCTGAATTTAGAAGCAGATTTGACGTTTGATTCAGTTCGTTTTAACTGTTTTCCCTTTGAAATTATTTCCTTATAATGTTTATCCGTGCATGTCTAAGATTTGAACATACTCTATGAGAGAACTGATTGTACATGATGACACAATAAAAGGCAATGAGATTTCAGAGTTATACCATGGAAGTTATTCACATAAATAGCGGCTGAAACACCTGTCCGAAAATCCTACCACATTAAAGAACATCAGATATACCAACAACAGTATCCATTTGTTAGCAGATCATTTGGATCAACATGATGCCATGGAACTATTGAAATGCAAGCAGGACATCAAGAGTAGATGCACGATTGATCTCTAGATTTGCAATCTCCAGATTGATAGATGGTACATAATTTCCACAGCAACACTTGGTAATAAACGGCCAAAAAGACATCTCCTTTGCAGAAAGGCAAACTAATTGTCAAAGTTCAAAAGGATCCTTACCATGTTGAAGTCGACCAAGTCATCCACGATTATCCAGACCACAAGATCAGGAAGCTAGCACACACCTTGAACAAAAGACCACTCGTCAATGCAGATAGGGGCGACTCACCAGACAAGCTGGCATCTGCAGGCGGGGAACACCACACGTGCACGCCCCGGGGGGACTTGCATGCGTTGGGCTCGGGTATATCAGAACATTGCCTGTTGGTTAAATGTCAAGTATATATATATGGGTTACTCAACAAATTAATTATCATTTTTTCCCAATGAACACGTACAGCCAGCACCGGAACATCAATTCTTTTGTTCCTTTTTGCACTAAAAAATATTGGTAATTGGTGTTTGTAAGTAATCAACAGTTTGATACTGTCTACTTTTCTTTTTCAAATGGGATTTTAGAAAAACATCGCTTGACCAATGGACAAGAAATACTGCATTTCTGGAGGTATTTAAACAAAGGTGTGTCCACAAAAACACCTGGTAAACTGTTGAATAAGAACACATTTCGAAGGCATTTTTAGCAGTGTTTTCACTTGAAATGGAATATTTTGGGTTTGGCTATTTTTTTTCTGAACAAGTGGAACTAAAACCAACATGCAATCACTTTTTTCATTCACAGACAAATTTTGTCTGTTAAACAGTGGACCAGTGCTGACTATACTTGATAAAAAAAAAGCTGGGTACAAGATTGGTATGGCTGTTGATAGTACGCAGCTAAGTTATGATGAACTGGGAAGTGCATCTAAAATTTTTGAAAAGCCATTTCTGAAGAGTTGAAAGAAATTTTGAAAGTATAAACAAAAAGTTGAATGGCTAATTATGAAAGCTGTTTGCAAAATTGCGCATTTACACGAATATCTGGGTTTTCCAGCATGAGTGCTTGAGTAAGAAATTTGGAATTTTTGGACATCTCCAATTATTTTGAATTTAAACTGAACCAAGCAATGATTAAAATTGGCAATGAAGTTCAAATAAGTGCATTAGCGTTGTGTGTCGACACAAAGTTTAAAGAATTTTGTTCTAGGAAAACCAATCTTGCACCCAACTATTACCAATCAGGCAATGCCATAAAAAAATATTTCAGATTCAATTATCAATTAATTTGACGTAACCAGCTCTCTCTATATATATGCCAAAGGAAGTTGCATCATCAAGATTTTCTGAGAGAATTTTTTTCTTCAATACTTGCGCAGCCCTCAGCTTTAGTGAATATTTAGTGAATTTGGCTAAATTTCAGTTTATTTTGCAACTGGCAGAGCGGGAAATAAGAACTATAAAATGCAGCGCTACATCTTTCCTCATTTTCATTGCTTGTTGAAAGTTTTTTTGTGATACTTTGATACAAGAAAATTAGTGGATGCACTGAATAAAAATCAAAGACGAATCAATTCTATGAAATATGCTTTGAGTTTGCAGAGAGAAGCTGGTTACGTGTGGTCACTGTGGTGAGGTGTGTAGAGGCCTCTCTTCCATATTCACGATTTATGGTTTGGTTTGACCTCAACTACTACTGCCATCAATTTTGGGTCAACATAGTAAGATAGCATGTTTTGAAGGTTTCTGGACAATTTTCTTGATATAGAAAACTTTGCAGTTCTCGTCCCAAACTTTGTCGCTAGGTGATGACTACATCACTTTTCCATCATCAAACACTGTGAGTGAAGATTATTGCAACTGCCTTTCAAGATTCTAGATGTCTGTCAAATTGTGGTCGGCCAAGGCAACCTTTTCTACACATATGGGGTCAAAGAGGTGACCTCTGATGACCTTTAGTGACAAGGAAAGAGAGACCTCTACTTCTTTAGTATACATTATCCTTTCAAAGAGTTCCATTTCAAGAAGGTTCCATTTCAAAGAGTTCAATTTCAAAAGAGGTCCATCTCAAAAGAGTTCCGGTTCAAAAGAGTTCCGGATCAAAAGGGTTCTGTTTCAACAGAGTTCCATCTTAAAATAGTTCTGGTTCCAAAGAGTTCTGTTTCCAACAAGATCTGTTTCAAAAGAGTTCCGTTTCAACAGCGTTCCGTTTCAAAGAGTTCAATTTTAAAAGAGTTCCATCTCAAAAGAGTTCTGTTTCCAACGACATCCGTTTCAACAAATTTCCGTTTCAAAGAGTTCAGTTTCAAGAGGGTTCCACTTCAACAGAGGTACATTTCAAAAGAGTTCCATATCAAAAGAGTTCCATATCAAAAGAGTTCCTCGGTCATAACTCTCTGGCAGACAGCAACAGTCAATGTGAATCATCCAGTGTTTTTGCAGCTGGCAGAGGCCAGCTTATCATGAACTCGATCTTCTGGCAGTCAGTTCAGCGCCGAGATACGATCTTGAGACGGGTCTGACTGTAACCTCATGCTGTCTAGTGCATGTGTCATTGCAGTTCTCCAAATGTTTGGTGAGACTCGTGCAGGCGCATGGCTCAAGTACAGATTACCCTTTGAGTCGCTTAATTGTTCCAATTGAGAAAACACAACTCTCTAGGCAGTTTTTGACGACTAGCGATAAGTTAAAACATCTTGTGGCACACTGAGCTTGAAAGTGAAGATCTCTGGGTAATTGTTTTGAAGGAAGTCCACTTGTTCTGTTGCAAGTCCTTCTCGGTGGTGGTTGTGTAGCTCATGAATCTCACACAGTCAATGCAGATCCAACATATTCAGGAGAGCATCTTAGAAGTGATGTCAGTGTCGCTGAGTGGCATCCCACAACATCCGGGCAAGAGAGAAATCCAGTTCATCTCAGACTGGTTGAATTACAGGAAACAGTCGCGGTGAATGCTGAGTGTTCTCTGATATCCTGTGACAGGAACTATTGGTAGCTCATCAGATCCAGTCTAGATTTCTGTCATGTCTGTAGCTTGGAGTTCACCGAGTACGTGTCGCGTGCTGTGCTGACATCCATGGTTTTCTTGAGGACAACATCATGCTGGTTTCAGCTGCCAGGGTGGTGCTGGGTCACAAAATCTGTGTGCAAAAATAAAACCAAGAAATCTTCAGAAGGACGTACAAGTAGATACAATGTTAACTGAATGGCTGGAACACTGCAATTTCATTCAGCTTATTCTATTGCTAGTACGACCATACATAAAGATATGAAAGTGATCTCTAAGAATGTCAAAAGATGAAAATTGGCAGTGTTATTGATAATGGACGCATTTAAAAAGGGTACAGACAGGCCTGTGTGTCATTATGCAAATACATGTACCCTCTAGGATGCTGAGGGGAAATATTTTTGAAAGACCAAATTGAAGGTTTTGTTTCTCCAAATATGGTCAGTAGTATGATATTGGAGGGTACCAGACTTTATCCCTCCCCAATGATCCCCCTCCCCCTCCCCCTCCCCTCCCCAATTACCCCCCTCCCCTTCCCCCAAAATAGATCCCCCTCCCCTCCCTCTCCCAATATCTCAGTCTCGGAATCAGGCCAAAACCAGCCCCAATATCTCTCGTATTGAAGATCTCTCTCTCACCAGCCGGTGAGTCTGATTGCTTATAAATCCAAAAGTCTGACCTCTTAAAAAAAAATTCAAAAATTATATTGATATATATAAATGATGAATACGATCAGGCCAATCGTTAAGGGATTCTCTAGATGGAATAAAGCACTACATGAGTTCAAACAGATTGTAGACGATTACGATCTAGAATATAACCCGACGGGTTATAATGGTCGATTTTTGAAAAAAAAGATTTACTCTCGGCGATTCAAAACTCTAGTCAACCCGAGGATTTCCAAGAGGCTGAGTTTAGAGCGACTAGGAGATTTAGAAACAACTTTAGAAACTGGGAACTGATTCCTAGACTTTTTAACAACGATTTAGTCAGATTTTTTGATACGCACAAAGATCAAATTGTAAAGAAAATCAAGTCAGAATTGAGAGAGCTGAGAGGTTTAAAAATAGAGCTCACAATCAAAATAAAATACAAAAAAACCAAACCGGATGGTACGATCGAAACGATCGAAGCTACACATTTTATTGATCAGAGAGTCATTTTAAATCAAAGTAAAAAGAACAGGTTTTAAAAGAAGACATCGACCAGATATTTAGAAAGGATGAAAGGTATACGAATCAAGGATAGGGTTGGGTTTTAAAAAAGATAATGGCGTTGTATATCAACATCAACAGGTTTAACCCCGTGAGGGGTAGATCTTATATTGACCTACCAAAATATATCAAACAGAAAATGGCGATGATTAACATTAAAAACAAAGACGACGAGTGTTTCAGATGGTATTTGAGAGCTGCTCTTGGGTTGTATATGGATAAAGTAAAAAATAACATTAAAAACGATCCTAAATATAAAATTCATAAAGAAGAACCTGTTGTATACACCAAAGACGACGGACTCAAATTTAAAGGCGTAGACTTTCCAACACCAATCGACCAGATACCAAAGATAGAAAGACAAAATAATTTAAAAATAAACGTATACGGTTATGAGGGGGAAATATATCTGTTATACGTGTCTAAAAACTATAAAGCAGAGTCAGGACCTATCGATCTGTTTTTGTTTTCTGAGGGCGAAAAGCATCACTATTGCTGGATAAATAATTTTTCAAGATTGATTTACAACGTTACAAAACATAAAAGTAAGAAATATTTTTGTCGAAGGTGCCTGTGTCATTATAGAACGCAAGTAAAATTAGATAGACACATGACCGATTGTAGCGGTATAGATACACATCCGTCAAAGATTGTATTTCCTACCGCTAAGGCCAAAAAAAAATAGTTCTGCTTCCGATTACATGCCTTTCAAAAATAGGGTCGGTCGGTCGTAAATTTTTTTTTTGGGCCAATTTTTTTTATGCAGATTGAATGGGGTATTCAATTATATGCGAAGTTTTAGCCTGAACTATTTCTATTGCACTACGAAAGCTATACACGAAATGGCAACAAAAAGTGAGTAAAACCTACCTTTAATTATTGTCAATATATTTACGTTCGATAATTTCAAAAAATAATGGAAAATTCAGGCCGTTCGCACCATATGCACAACGCTAGTCAAGACGCGGGGAGCTGGCCAAAACTCCGATGCGTGCGTATGTGGCGAGCGGCCCACCATGGGCCGACAGACCTGTTTTGACGGTCAACAATTTCGGGAAACACGCGGCATGTATCACTCCAAATACGAGTAGTGCGATTTCAAAATGAACTCTTGAACACAGAAAATACATATACAGACAAGCTAGATCAATTCTGTAAATTAACTTGCAAAAATGTTCTCTCTCCATCGGTGTTTTTTTGGCATTTTTACGATGTCGAATCCGACCAGTTGACAGTGGCCTGCACTGTACTGATGATACTAGCGCGCTATCGGTCGCATATAGCTAGCTATGGACTGGTTACCGCATTTTCATTATGTCTTCTAAATTGGCCCCTGCGCGGCGCGGCGGGAACCATTCGTCGCCACGTGATTATAGTCACCGTGCGTGACATCAAATTGCGAAGTAGTTATATCGCAAAGCGAATTTGTAATAACCAGTCCTTCATTTAAAGAAAAACCAGGAGAGCTATAAATCGCTCTCCTCAAATATTTGAGGAGAGCAAATTGCTCTCCTTAAAATCTACGGATAAACAGCGGTAAAACGACGGGTTACCATTGTTTTTGTTTTATTTTGAATGTAAGGATTTATTCAAGGGCTGCATTATTATTAGTTTTTGCATAATAACATATGCTCAAGTTGCATTACTTTTTTCGTTTTTGTAACTGTAAGACAAGGTACAATTTATTTAAAAAAAACTAACTAAATGGAAAAAGGTTTGACTACTGCTTAGGCTTTCATTTTTTAATACAGTTGTCAGTTGGTTCATCACTTGAATATATTTGGAAAATGGAGAGTTAATAAACGGCACATAAAGCAACTGAATATTTGCTTTCAGATTCGTTAAAATTATATGAAATTTCCAGCCTGAACTATTTCAATTGCTCTACGAAAGCTATACAAAAAGGGCCTCAAAATGACACAAACTTGCCTTAAGTTTTTTTTTTTTAAATATCTGCCGTCGATAATCTTAAAAATAATGGAAAATGCAGGTCAAGTATGCCATATACACAATGCTAGTCACGTCGAGAAACTCGCTAACAACGTCTGAACTTCGCACTAGTACGAGCGTCTGTGATGCACGTACTGTGGTGGGCCGGCAATGAGACTCGTTTTACGGTATAGGATTTCGGTGAAACACGGTGCATCGTTTCACTTCACATACCAGTAAAACTTCCTCAAAATAAATTCATGAACACGGGAAATACATACACAGACAAGAGAGATCAAGTTCTGTGAATAAGCTTGCAAAGATCGTCCTTCTCAATCGTTGTTTTCTTGCCATTTTTACAATGTCTATTCCGTCCGGCCTGCATGCAAAACACTGTACGGCAGTGCATTGCATGCACCGCGCGCGACTATTACATTGACTGGTTACCGCATTTTCATCATGCCTTCATTGGGACTTAGTTCGCGGCGCAGCGGGAACCAGTCATTGCTGCACTCGCACGTACGTAGTACGTACGGGCCCACGTGTTTTCATGCAGCTCTATGCGATATGCAGATTGTGCACGCACAGTATACAACCGCTGTACACACACGATCCTATACAGTACGTGCGAGCTCGGTGTTCGTTCATTTTTTAAGCGATGTCCAGCGGCATATTAACGTGAGTTTGGCCATTATACCATCAAAAAATATGTGTAGCTTAAGACTTAAAATCCTTTGCGTTTTTATCTCTTCTTATTTTTAAACTTCCCGTGTTTGACGAGCCCTCTTTTGGATTTCTGAGGAGCGCTATTTTTGGCGCTCCTTCGAGACAGTCGAGGAGCGCAGTAGGAGCGCCTGCGCGATCGCGCTCCTCAAAAATGAAGGACTGAATAACAGAGGTTTCTTTTTAAAAAAGGGAATGTAAGTAAGAAAACAAATAAATACAAGCATTTTTGGATTCAAAAGGGTTGTTGAGAGGTATTTTGTGAAAACAGAAAAGACAGATTTTATTTTTATTTATTTATTTATTTATTTATTTTTTAATTTTTTTTTGGAATTGCCGATAAAATTTTTAGGGTCGCAGCCTAAAAATAGGGTGATCGGGTAACCGGAAGCAGAATTTTTTTTTTTTTTGGCCTAAGCGAAAATATGTTAATAACGAGTGGATAGTCGACGAAAACGATGTGCCAATATTAGAATTTAAAAACTACAGGTTTAAACAAAAAGCACCGTTTGTAGTTTACGCCGACTTTGAATCAATATTAGAAAAAAACTCGGACGATAAAAAGGACAACACGCAAAAGACAATCATTCACAAAGCAAGCAGTTACTCGTTGGTAGTAGTTAGATGCGACAGCACCAATGTGTATCAAGAGACTTATAGAGGTAAAGATGCTGCATCAAAGTTTGTAAATAAAATATTAAAAATACAAAGCGACATAAATTGCATATTTAAACAACCCCAACCCATGAAATTTAACGAGCGAGCTAAAGAACATCATGATAAAACAAACACGTGTTGGATTTGCGAGAAACCAATTTATCCCAATTACTCGAGCAAAGTTCAGTGCCAGAAACCCAAACAACCAAAAACAGAAAAACAAATAAAAGAACATCAATACGAAAACAAAAATGGATTTATCAAGTCTAAATGTCTTGAATGCAAAAAGAAAATCAACAAATTTAGAAAGGTGAGAGATCACTGCCACGTTACTTGAGTTCCGATCCTATTATAAGCTCGAGTATGGCTGGTATGTTGAGCGACGTTTGTTACAAGTACGGAACTTTTATATCACCCTTAGTAGCTACGATTATCATAACAAAACATTTAAAATTTAACAAACCTAATATAATAAATGGAAGACCAGAAAGCAGCGACAGCAATGCCTGCAGCTCAACCAGCAGAGACAGAGACACCCCAACCGATAAAAACAACGTCATCACTGACAGTAACGAGAGTGACCAAGACTAAAAATCCTAAACGAATATGGCAGGGTAAAGCTTTAGCCGAGCACAATAGACAGATGAAATTAAAATTAGCAAAAATGGAGGTAACATCGGACGACGCTATAAACTACAACTCTTGGGTGATGTGGGGAGCTCTAGCATCGATAATACATGTAGGAGTGGGGTTGCTGGTACTAAAAAGTAAGGCAACTGTGCCGGTAGTACAGCCAGTGCCGGTAGTAACGCAACCCACTACACCCAGCGCCCCCAAAACGCTAGACATGGAATAAACAGCAATTTAAAAATTGTTATATTAAAAACGATGAGTAACTTTGACACCAGCGGAATAGCAAATACAATTTATCATGGAGCCGTCATATCGGGTCTTTGGATTGGATACCTCATGGTAGGAACTAAACTACTCAAAATGAAAGCGCCAGATCTTAATAAAATAAGCGTAGAAGATTTTGCTAAATTGACGGGTAGTATAAGTGGAGCTCTGGCCACGCAAAATTGGTTGATAACCCAGGGTATACTACCGGGCAGTATCGTCAAAACGGCATAATTTCAATAGGTTTATTAAATAAATGGCTGAGGGAGGAATTGACATGGATCCCTTTGACTATGAAAGAAATGATAACGATGATGATGTAGCAGAGACCAATCTGGATTGGGACAATGACTTTGATACCGGTATCACCACTACAGAACCGACTGGCATCAATAATACTGATGCAGTCCTTCATTTAAAGAAAATCCAGGAGAGCTATAAATCGCTCTCCTAAAATATTTGAGGAGAGCAAATCGCTCTCCTTAAAATCTACGGATAAACAGTGGTAAAACGACGGGTTACCATTGTTTTTGTTTTATTTTGACATAAGGATTTATTCAAGGGGCTGCGTTATTATTAGTTTTTGCATAATAACATATGCTCAAGTTGCATTACTTTTTTTGTTTTTGTAACTGTAAGACAAGGTAAAATTTATTTTAAAAAACTAACTAAATGGAGATTAATAAAAGGTTTGACTACTGCTGAGGCTTTCATTTTTTAATACAGTTGTCAGTTGGTTCATCACTTGATTATACTTGGAAAATAGAGAGTTAATAAACGGCACATAAAGCAACTGAATATTTGCTTTCAGATTCGTTAAAAATATATGAAAGTTTCAGCCTAAACTATTTCAATTGCTCTACGAAATCTATACAAAAATGGCCTCAAAATGACACAAACTTGCCTTAAGTTTTATCGAAAATATCTGCCGTCGATAATCTTAAAAATAATGGAAAATGCAGGTCAAGTATGCCATATACACAATGCTAGTCACGACGAGAATCTGGCTAACAACGTCTGAACTTCGCACTAGTACGAGCGTTTGTGATGAACTGTGTGTGGTGGGCCGGCAATGAGACACGTTTTACGGTATAGGATTTCGGTGAAACACGCTGCATCGTTTCACTTCACATACCAGTAAAACTTCCTCAAAATAAATTCATGAACACGGGAAATACATACACAGACCAGAGAGATCAAGGTCTGTGAATAAGCTTGCAAAGATCGTCCTTCTCAATCGTTGTTTTCTTGGCATTTTTACGATGTCCATATCCGTCCGGCCTGCACGCAAAACACTGTACGGCAGTGCATTGCACCGCGCGCGACTATTACATTGACTGGTTACCGCATTTTCATCATGCCTTCATTGAGACTTAGTACGCGGCGCAGCGGGAACCAGTCATTGCTGCACTCGCACGTACGGGCCCACGTGTTTTCATGCAGCTCTATGCAGATTGTGCACGCACAGTATACAACCGCTGTACACACACGATCTTTACAGTACGTACGAGCTCGATGTTCGTTCATTTTTTAGCGGCATATTAACGTGAGTTTGGGCATTATACCAACGAAAAATACGTGTTGCTTCAGACTTGAAATCCTTTGCGTTTTATCACTTCTTATTTTTAAACTTCCCGTGTTTGACGAGCCCTCTTTTGGATTTCTGAGGAGCGCTATTTTTGGCGCTCCTTCGAGACAGTCGAGGAGCGCAGTAGGAGCGCCTGCGCGATCGCGCTCCTTAAAAATGAAGGACTGCTGATGATGTTGATGTTAGCTTAAGTCAATTAAAAACTGAAGTCACCATATTTATCGTTGATGGTTTTTACAAAAAATTTGGTAGAGGAGATATACTTCCACAATACAAAAATTTTATTCATGATAAGGCCAAAAAAAAAAAATGGTGTGTTTACGGTAACGGCTTGAAAAAAATCCAGGTAGGTAGGTAGGGAAATAATTTTATTTTGTAATTTTTTTTTTCATTTCTGTTTTGCATGCCCATGCGTGTTCTTTCGCACAAATTTGTATAAAACCACTATTCAAGCATTGAAGATATTCAATCAATACATTTCAATCCAAATCAATTTGTATCGTCGACCAGGGTTCTCCCCAGGATTTTTTCAAACATGTGGGGGAAGATTTGCTATGATTCAACAAACCAAAAATGTTTGAACTTTAAAAGCTCTCTGGTGCATTTTAGAGCAAATCTGGGGGTCTTTATCTTAAGATTTGTCCTTGAAATTTAGAGGAGATATTGTAGGTCACTAATATTTTTGTAATTAAAAAAATCAAAATTGTTAACTTAAAAAAAAATAACATTTCACAACCTGTGTTTCATTGCTTCCTAACTGGAAAAGTATGAATTACATTTTCATGTAAGTTTCAAATTAAGAAATTAAGGTAAAGAAAAAAACAATTTTTTCTTCCGATTACATGCCTTTCAAAATAGCGTCAGTAGGTCGGAAAATTATTTCGCCAATTTTTTTTGGGTGCTGATTAATGGAGCATCATTCGTACTAATCATAGAGCAAGGAATCATGTTTATTTTGTGCCTGGATTATTTTCATTGGCGCCACGAAAATTATCAAGACTGGCTATCAGAAGTGATTAAAACTTGCCTCACCTAATTAAAAATATATTTGAGGTCGGTGATTCCACTTAACATACATCACGGCCGCTGGCACCGCCAACATTCCGCCTGGCTGGCCGAACATCGCGCCGTGCTCACGGCCCACCGTGGCCGAAAATCTTGCACTACTGCAGAAACACGCTACGATGTTTCGCCACAGGTTCGAGCTTTGAAATCTCGTCATTTTAATGGAAAACACATACACAGAAAGTAAAGATCACGTTCTGTGAATTAATTCGCAGAAATTCTCTTGCTCCAGCGATGTTTGTTTGGTAATATTTTTACGATCCAACTTCGGCCCACTACATCATCATGCTGTATGATACGAAGTATGGACCGGAGAGAGGCAGTAGTCACTGGTTCCGGTCCTTCATCATAGCATTGATTCCGTTAGCTGGCGAAGGGAACCAGTGTACCATGCTGTATGTTAGCTGGGCTGGGTGCTGCTGGTGGTCGACAGAGCACGTCATCATGTGCATTTTGATCACACATGCATCAGAAAACAGGATTTTGGTCAAGATTTTGAAATAATGGCGCATGTAACGATCAAATTGGGCATTTTAATGGCGTGTATGATAATTATATTGTGCGTATCAGGGGCTAAAAAATGTGATCGGCATTTTTTTGTCGGCGTACCGGGCCGGCCGCAATTCCAGCGTATCGGGCCGATACGCAGTACGCACGTTTGTACGTGGGGAGAACCATGCCGTCCGTCGGCCAGCCAGGCGTACCCCGATGCGTTTGTGCAAAAATAATCGTACTTCGTAGTTTGAGAATTCAAGTTTTGAGATCGTCGCGATTTTCGCACGTTTAAACACAGGTATGTTTGTGTCAAATCATGGTCAGATTCAAGTGTGGAAAATGTTTTTGTTCGTGGCAAATAATTAAAAGTACTTGAAATGTTTGAAATTTGTCAATTATCAACCTTCAAAATGGCAATAAAAAGTTTGAGGTCGGCAATTTGGCTGAAAAAATTCCAGGTCGGTCGGGTTACCGTAAACACACCATTTTTTTTGTTTGGCCTAATGGAAAAGGTCTATTTTACTTTATTAATGGTGAATACATGTATGTAAGGTTGACGGATGTAAATAATCCAAACAGATTTTTAGCTCTATCGAGTATAGAGAAAAAGGCAAACAAATTAAGTATTAAAGGAATAGAATATATTAGAAATAGATTGGGGTTTAAAGATTATAAACGTAATCCGCTCGAAAAAGTACAACCCGAGAATATCCCCATGACAGAACTACCCAGCGTCACCGATGAGGTAACCGAGATTATAGACGATTTTCAACGCGACACCAGCGCTCAAACGGAAGGATTGAATTACAGAGAACTCCAGGGTTTAGACAAAAGTCTTCAGACGTTGAGAGGTAACCTAGAACTTAATTTATCACGTCTCACAGAACTCAAACCGAGAGATTGCTGCCACGAAACAAGAACTCGACGAATCTAACAGCGAGGAGGGTCAACGAGAGTTAAACGATAAACTGAGTGACTTGAACGTTGAAAGATCCGCCAGATTAGAAGCCGCAAAAACAAAAGAACGAGGGCTCAAAAGTCAGATCGCTAGAATCAAAGAAACGATTAATAAAATATTGGACGGCGACACGACTCTGGCGGAAAAGATTAGAACTCTGTTTAGAGAACAAGGTGTGACCGTAGTGAGTATTTTAGCCGCTTTGAGTTTAGCCATCAGCACGATAGTGAGTAGCATCGTCGCTGGCGTGAGAGGTGCGGGTGCCCCAACCGCGCCATCGCCGACGCCGACACCAACACCACCAAACGGCGGTATCAAAGAGTGGATTTCAAAACAACTCGCTAATTTTGCATCTGCTCTTAAAAATAGGCAGCGTACTACCGTAAGTTGGATATTTAACGCGCTGAGTAAGTCCGTATCGTGGTTGGCCGAACACGTGTGGGCTTTATTTTTGGGTGTGGCAGCCTTGGTGTTTGCGTACCTGCAAAAACGATGGTAGTTATAGTTGTAATTAAGTTTAAAAAAAAAAAAAAAAAGCCTTACCAGTACAAAGTTGGTAAGGCTTTTTTTTGTGTGTGTGTGATTAGAGTGTGACTTAACGCGTTGCCTCATAAGCCAAAATACCCATGCCAACGATAGCTAACATTCCTACCGTCAAAGATAATTATTCGTCTTGGTGAGTTTGTAGTTTTGTGGGCTCTTGGGTTAAAACTGTAGGTGTTGGTGAGGGTGTAGGTGTTGGTGTTGGTGCTGGTGTTGGTGATACAATATCGTTCGTCATAGGCTCTGGGGGTGTTGGTGGCGCGACGTCATCGGTGTCATCAAAAGAGTCGTCCGGTTGAGGTTGTGAGTTTAAATCTGGCACCAAACCAGTTTTTATACTCTGGGTAGCAATTTGAAGATTGTTTTTATATCCGTCGTGCGTTCCAACCCTCAAGTTCATATCCAATGGAATTAAATACAACCCCGGTTTCACGACAAAATTTAAAGGCGTTCTGGCATACTGCAAAGAGTCTTGAAATTGATCGATACTCGTTTCCTTGTCGTCTACTGCATTGATGATATCTTCAACGATGACGTTAAATTGTCTCTGAGCATCTAATCCGGTGCTCGGTGATAATACGCTCGTTTTTGTTTGAGCCTGCGCACCGAGTAAAGCGTACACGTAAGATCTGATCGATTCGTTGATCTTTATGATTCCCGCGGAGGTAAACAAACTCGTGTCGGGTATAAAATCTAACCAAGCCTTTTGTACCGATTCATTTTGTTCGATGTAAATAACCGTCCAAGGAACATAACGGCTTCCACTCTTTTTAGGATTATCTAGACCGTGATAGCTGCCGTAAATAACGTTGGGGTTGTCGGGTAATGCTTTATCGTATTTGCCAACCGCCACAAACTTGCCCTTATTAATTAAAGATGTACGAGGTACCTAAACCGTTAGATTTTGTGTCTCTCGTCCATTTAAACGACTTGTTTTGATCTATGCCAAACAACAAACAGGTATCGGTAAATGCTCTGTGATTACAGTAGATTCCCGTTTTAGCGCTCTCAAAGGGACCGAACTGAACCGAGCGTTATAACCGCACAGCGCTGTAACCGACGTACATGTACATGTACAAATACATGTGCACATGTACATGTACTGTATAAAATACATGTATGTACATGTACACACATACACGTACATGTATGTATGAATGTACGGGTCGGACTTTACATCATGTAACATGTGTTAAAAAAAAGCCTGTGATTCTTCTGTTGGACACCTCCATCAAAATCATATTGTTCGTTTCAAAATGGGGAGAATGAATTCTGTTGCCATATACACAAAATAATGAAACATTTCTGTTTATAAAGTCGAATAAAACAGTTGAGAAAATCATGGAATCTATGGAGTTATTTTTAATTTGAAAATATGAAAGTTTACAAAACATGTATAACCTATAACTGAACAGAAGGATTTTTGTTGAACATTGGAACAATTTTGAAGGCCGAATGTGTCGCTTAACCAACGCAAAAACATCTACGAAACAAAATCTACGAAGTCTTGAACGACCCTGGAGCAGACCGACTAGGGTTGATTTTTCCTGAGCTGCTTAACACTCGGGCAGCTAGCATTTCATACCGGTATTTTCATCTTCCAACTTCACCAAAAACATCTCAAATTAACGGTTGTTACAACATTAACATGGAAAACTTTATACATTTAAAATGATTTTACAAACGAATCTGGAAAACGTTATCCCTACTTCTCTCTTGCAGCGACGAATCAGAAAACCGTACAACCTAAGCTTCATGCACACACAATCCAATCCCACTGTATGCAAAACGCAAACACGTGCTCGCGACTCGACTGCGCTGGGCGGAAGTTGCGCTATGAGCATGTGGCCTCCATTCCAGGCGCTCATTCATGCAGCAGGAATACAATGTGGCTGAGAAGTGTAAAGTCGGCCTTACAATATGAGTGTACAAATGTACAACACAGTGTGCAGAAGGCTAGTCACTGACCACATTTAGTTATTGCATTGTGGGGTTTTCGTTTTTGTGCTGAAGTCAAACTGCGACACGTATACATTGAACCAGACGGACATGTTACATTTTTTTCACATCCCGCCCAAAACAGGAGATTAATAATCATGAACAATTTGTTGAAAAAAAATCATGGGTTTCGGACAAACTGTTCTAAACTTTCTTGGATCTAAAACTTAATTGGAGACATAAAAAACCATGGGTGGACACAATCATGGAAAGAACTTTCAAGATTAGAGTTTTAAAATAATGCACAAACAACTGAACACTGAGTTGTAGATTGGTCACCCCTTCGAATTCGGAGGGCGACACCGTCTGTACCCGGACCCGTTGGATATGCCGTGAACACTACATGCATATCGGCACGTACAGTATGTACATGTACCGTACGTACACCCGTGTGTGACACCACGTGGCGTCAGTGGGCAGACCGCGCTGCTCCTTGCGGTTTTCATCAAATCTGCGAAGAATCTGACACTCCAAGGTGAATAGCGTTATAACAGGAATCATTTTACATGTTTTATATTGTTCCTGGGTCCTAAAATAGTGAGCGCTATATCCCGAAAAGCGTTGTAAACGGGAGCGCTGTAACCGCAGGAATATGTACACAATGAATGGGAGCGCAGTCGGGGAAATGAAAAATGAGCGTTATATCGGCAGGAGCGTTATATCAGGGCGCGCTGTAACGGGAATCTACTGTATAACTGTTGTCTAGAGCGTTAAATGCGTCATCTCCAGGTAAAGGAGCTTCTAGGTCTTGCAGGATCTTTCTAACCGTAAAATATAAATGAAAGTTAAAGATGGCCCAAACGTAACAGTTGCTCGCATTTAAAAGATCGAATCCAATACCGCACCCCGTAGTAGCGCAGTAGATCGCAAAATTTAACTGATTTTGATAAAACGACATGGGGTGTGATTTCCAACGATCTACATCCTCATCCGTCTCAACGTGAGGTAATTTATAGTCAGAGGTTAAGTCGGGAAACAAGGTTAAAAACCAGCTGGTATTATTAACTATGACCTCCAGTTCACTGGGTTTAGTGCTGTTTAAAAACTTTGCTTGGGATGCAGCTTGATGTTTTAGCTCGTTTGCCTTGGCTACATTTTGATTTACTTGTTTCGTTACCTGATCAGCTATACCTAATATCTGCTTTTTTAACAACTCAAAATCACTCATTATTTTAGTTTCAGTTTTAATATAAAAAGACTTTAAAATAAATGCATTCGTTTCACTTGTTTCAAAATGAGCAGACGTTTAAATAAGAAGACGTTGTAGATAATCTAAACGGTAAAAAAGGGTGATGTTTAACCCCGGATATTTTAATATTTCCAGCACCACGGAGATTGATTGGTTTACGCATATAGACGGTAGACCTGCTGAAAGACCTGGTGGTAGAACAGATGGCGCAATATCTCATTTTGATTTAGGCCCCGATGCACTAATAATAAAAGATAGAGATTTTGTCGAATCGTTGATAGGTGATTTACCCTTCAACTATTTTATTAACGACGAAAATACTTTCAATAGAGTTATAAACGATCTTATAGAAGCGTACGAAGAAGATAGACTAGACTCTGCTTTAGAATCGCTCGAAAAAGAACAAAAACAAATTGTTACAAGACAAAGACCTTTAGTCGGTAAAGTGCCAATAAGACAACCTACAGACACACAATACGATACGCTTAAGTTTTTGGCAAACATCTTATATTACAGATGGGATCACATCATTGCAGGTACAATTATAGCACTAGAATATATCGAAGGTAGAATAACCAAACCTAGAGCGAGAGAAATTAGACAAGCTGGTGTAACAATAAAGGGAAGTCTAATCGTGTCTGGTTATAATTTAGATTTTATTTCCCCGAGTATTTTAGCGCCGTTACCACCCGGAGTCGCCCGTTCGGTCACCATACCACCGGGGTGGTACGACGTCGATTGGTTCGATTTCATTTTAAATTCTATACCCGGGGTAAGTTTTCAAATATTTAGAGAATCTAAAAAGGTGACGTTGGTGGTAACCGACGTAAATCTCAATTGCGCTTAAACAGAGAAGCCGCTCGATTACTCAATTTACCCAAAGGAAGACTGATACCCAAAGTGATTTATACGGGGTCTTACGACGTTAATCCGTTTAAATTTTTGTTTATTCGCTGCCCGCAATTAAGTACGAGTGAAAATTTCCTCGATGGTCGACCGTCTGATATCTTAAAAATCGTTCCCGTGGGTATGCGCGAACCCGAGCCTGATAGAGTCGAGGATTTCAAAAAACTTAAAAACGGTATAATCGACAAACTGACATTTTCAATCATAGGTGAAAGGGGACAGATCATCAACAACAAGAGGGTGAGTATAATGATAGAGTTGGAGATATTTTAATTTTAAAATCTTTTTATATTAAAAAAATTAGTGTAGATGGTAAGGCGTTATACCCCGACATTTCTGAATTAAAGAGTAACGAAGAAACAAAAGTGTACAGACTTAAAAAGATTGTAGAGATTCGATCTTTAATCTTGAAAGAGAGAGACCACCGAGAGCGCACTTATAAAAAAATAAAGAGAGTGATCGACACTATTAACTACGTAGAGCTAGGAGTCGAAGGATTGGGGTTTATAGCGGCGGCTGTCGGTATTCCCGCTCTCTTGGGTTGGGTGTTATATCAGCCCCCGTTGGATTAGTGCTAGAAGGAACATTTATGGGCGCTTTTGGTGTAGACATTATGCTCAGATACGCGTGTAAGCGATTATCCGCCAAGCTGAAAAAGCACGACCAGATTAAAATATTAGCGGACTCCAAACTTAACACGATTGAAGAATAGGTGTCTCAAGCCATCAACGACGGAGATATATTGCACGAAGAGTTTATATTGATTACGAACGAGCTCGCAAAATTTAACGAGCTTAAGCAAAAAATTAGAACAAAGGCCAGCAGCACAAAGCTTCAAAAAATTAAAAACGATACAGACTTTGAAAAAGATGTTAAAAAACGGGTAGACGAACAGCTGGCAAAAGAAAAAAAATCTCTTATCGAAAAACTTACAAGTTCAAATTCTTGGTAAATAAAGGGGGCGGGGGATCATTGGGGAGGGGTAAGTCTGGTGTTCTCCAATATCATACTACTTGATCTTTGTCTATGTTAAGGGTTTAGGGTATCATCCAGCAGGTGAAGTGCTTTGCATCATTAAAGCATATTTGGCATGGCAATAGCAGTTTAGAACAAGCAAGAATCAGCAACATGATGCAAAGCAAAGATGTTTTTAACAAAAAATAATTGAATGCGTAGTATTAATTCATCAAATTCATTCACATTCAACAGAATCAATACAATTACCAACCTTTTCATGCAATCCGTGAAGCAGCTTGATGAAAACAGAGTCTACAACAGGCCTGTAGAGGATTCAGAAAACAAAACACGGAAAATGTGAATGAATTTGAAGACACAGCACGATAATAATAATAGGATCTGAAAACTAAGAACACTTGAGACATCCAACAGACAACCCAATTCCTGGCGAAACCATTACCCCATTAATACCACTATGAGTATGACCAGTCATTTTGTACATGGCCTCAGGTTAAAGTTTGTAAAGCTCGTAGCTTTAAAATTACATTCAAAAATGTCTGATGAATGTTGTGTGTACCTGTATGTTTATATTTATATGTTTATTCTGTCAATTTTGTAAGCTTCCAAAGAAATTAATAATCGTTTTGGAACATACCTTCCCCTTTTAGAATTTTTTTATATAAAAGTCCTTAAAAAATGCTTGGAAAAAGTAGATCTACCTACTTAATTCAAAGCACTAAACACAAATAAGGGCCTACCATGCCTATGCTAATTTGCATCAAAAATTTGCATTTGCACACATTTTTTTTTCACAATTGTGCACAAACACACTTTTTTCAAAGTAAAATAAAACTTTAATTGGGCATACTGTTTTTTGAGTCCCATCCAAAGAAATACAACGCTCAACAGTGGCAATTAAATAAGCCAAAATCGACATCTCGTGTAAGCAATGAATTGTGGGCACGGTGAGACAGAATTTTGGATAAAGGGCAATTCCACGGTTACGGAAGGACGTTTTCACTCATTAAACAAAATTTCAAATGTGTGTTATCACAGACACTGTTCATAGTTACAGCAAACAAATGTCACAATTGCATTGCTATAATGCTTCTTTCATTTTCCACACTTTTGGGGGGCATGAATGCCTCCCGTTTATGAATTATGAATATTAATGAGGTCGGTAACGGAAGGACAGTAAAACGGACAAGGGTTTTCCAACTTACTCACGTTTTGCAAAAACTCTGTGAATTTTATGGGGCAATTATATTTTAAAGGTAGGAAATGGAATCCCTGAAGCTTTATCTATACTATACCGCCTTTCATTTGACTTTAAGTGTTTCGGTTATATAATTACAACGTTTTAAGCAGAATATAATTTGGTAACGGAAGGACGGTAACGGAAGGACAAAAGGTTTACTCAATTATAGCATGAACAAAATGTGAATTTACACTAATTATACAAGTGAAACAAATTGCTTAAATGTGTAACTGAATGTGAAATCAACAATATGCAGACCTGGCATAAATAATTATACCCAAGAAACTATTGAGATAAAGATAGAAGCCTGCTAATTAATGATAACAAAAGAAAAACGAAAACAACCCAAAACACATAATTCACGAACACAAGACTACTACAGAAATAGACTTCAAACCCATCACCTCAATCCTTAAAAGTTTAAATACACAGTATTTGAACTCTTGAGTATATTGGTTACATGTTCACCAACAAATTTTAATAATAATACCGGTAGGTTCAAAGGTTTACCTACATGTAAAGGGGGGGGGGGGCGACCAGCCTACATGTACATTTAAGGTCAAAACATCTACCGGTAAAACTGATGGCTTCAGTTAGGTGTTGCTTTTAATTGAACTCTAAAATCAATGTTTGAAATCAAATTACAATGATTTAGAGTAGTAACAATTAATTTATAAACATCCGAACTGAAGTTGTTAACTTGGGCATAATTTGTCAAAGACTGCACCTCACATGTCTTACACATGTAAATTGAATGAAAGTGCCCCAAAGTACCGGTACTTTCTGCCATCTCATTTTCTACTTAATTTGCTTCTGGAATGGCTTCACAGAATTTGCATCTTTCTCTATTGTCCATGCATGCTGATGGCAGCAACTTTATGATTTGATTTTCTGCAACAACTCCATACATGTACAAGTACTGGTACATGTACATGTACATCGGCATATATGCACATGTACATTGTACATGTTGTACATGGCTGTGCCTTCAAATTGTAATAAACACCTTGCCCTGCTTATCCCGCTTTTGTGAAGGTGGGTCACATGAATGTCCTTTCAATGCTCATTATACGTGCATGTATTTGCAGTGATTTTCATTTTTCAAACATGAGCGCAAATGTCGTAACATTTGATAAAAATACGATTTGTCCTTCTGTTACCGTCCTTCCGTTACCAATTTGGTAACGGAAGGACGTGATTTAATTAATTGTAATTAAAAAATGAGAAGTACAACAGTTTCAGTTATAATGTCATATTGAAGGCCTACCTAAACTTGCTTTGCACAATAAGTTTCAATGCATTCATACTGCAAGTTTTAAAAATAAATTAAAAATATGTATTTTTTCGGTAACGGAAGGACATTTTCGAAGGCTGAAATATTAGAAGTCACTGAAGCGAAACAAATTATGCAAAATGTAAAAAACAAGTTTTAGTCAGTTTTTCAAGACCAATACTTTCTCATGACAGAAACTGATGGCATTAGTACATATTTTTGTGTGTCTATTGGTAGAATACTTTCATATCACTATTAATCACATTTTTAGGATTAAAACAGGATTATTACATAATCCTAGTTTTTGGTACCGAAATGTATAAAAAATTAAATTCCGACTTCAAATCTTGAAAATATAGACTTTTGGCTTTCATTTGATGCCAAATTTGTTTAAGCCACATGTATTTGAATTTTTTGGTGTCATGTCCACTTTGGTGTGGAATTGCCCTAAACAAACCCATGTGATGCTGTAAGCTTGCTATCTATTGGACTATAGGATCATGTGATGTGTTTTGTTTATAATCCAAAAAAAATGCATTGGGAAAGAATGTTATATCCTGACACCAATTTTTTTTCATCATATTATCTCAATGAAGGTCAGTATTATCGCAAAAATGTTGAAAAGACATGAATCTGGGAATGAGAAACATTTCCAATTTTGTTAGAAACTAGTTCGAAAATGTGCTTGATTCTCCAAAGATAGACTAAATGTACAACAGAAAAAAGTAAGCATATTACTCGATTATTCGATATTATTTAGATATTTTTATTGCTGATAGCAATTTTTTGATCATGTGGAAATATCAACATTTTCGATATTGAGGAATTTTATCAAAAATATCAAAAATGCGTCAATAATTGTCAAAATAAATCTCCTGTTTGTGCTTTTACTTGTGTTTAACGTTTGCTGAATAATGAAAGAAAATTTGGTGGCAACTTGTGCCTCTAACAAAAACATTGCAATATGCCAAGGGACGTCGCTTTGTGCTCTGCGTTCACTGGAATTTGTGGTCTCCCCCAATGTACATGTAAAACTTTTAAAAAATGCCCGCTCTTGACAAACTCTCAGTACTGAGAGTTTTTTTTTAAATTTCATTTTAAACAATTGGCTCCAGAGAAAGCCGTGGAAATTTGGGACTATTCACGATATTGGATTTCCGATATATATTGAAAATTCCAATATCGACGGTGCTGCGCTAACAAAAAAAAGAAAAATGTTGCATCCTGACGGCACATTTTTCATCATCTCAGTGAAGGTCAGTCATTGCATTTGCAAAAATGTTGAAAAGACATCACATATGATAAGAAAAAAATGTTGCAACCTGACGCCACTTTTTTCAATAATTTCAATGAAGGTCATTCATTGCAAAAATGATGATAAGACATGAATCTGGGACTGAGAAACATTTCCAATTTTGTTAGGAAATACTTTTTGTTGGGAAAATTTTTTCTTGACTTTGTATCCTCGAGTCACCATAATTGACGCAGATAACGCTTGCAAAGCGCGCGCGTTGTCCAACGCAAATTGAATGCGAGTGCGTCAAACATGTCCTCGTCATTTTAGGGGGTCTGACGATACACAATCATGCAAGTGGTGTCAGGTTGCATTATTTTTTTCCTATGAATGATTATTCTGTCTGAGTGAGTGGGACCGAGATTGAGAAACATGGTAATCCTTACTTTTAGGACCCCTTTCCTATATAAGGTTAAAAGACTCACCAAAACAGCTGACTAAATGACACTCAAAAGTGACATTCTGATATTTATTGACACATTTGAACATTTGGCAATGACACCTCTTGAATATCAGCAGGTTTGATTTTGTAGAAAGATGGCAGGGTTATGATTTATGAGGGGTTAAAGACGACGATGACAAACAGAAAATAAATTTAAAAAGCAAGATGGTGAACTGCAAAAAAAGGTAGGAAAGTCACATTTTCTTTGAAAGTGCTTTCAAAATTATAACTAACATGAGTTTGTCTGAAGAAAAAATACTTCTTTAGCCTGCATGGCCAGCAAAAGTTGCTTTGGTACTGGACAGTCATCTGCAAAAGTCAGTTTTGAACAGAACAGGTACAAAATAGAGGTGTCCTAAAAGTAAGGATAACCAGAAACGTTTCAAATTTTGTTAGAAAATACTGTGAAAATGTTTTTGACCCTCCATTGATTTTTTACACAACAGCTAAAGTGGAGTCCGGATACTACATTCTGTCCAAGTGGCATCTTGGCTGTGTGACAGGCGGCGAAATAACATTGGGGCGAAGTGGTAAAATGGGGCAATATGAAAGTGAGGAAAACCGTCACGGTATGACTACTAAACCATTGATAAAAACGACATAAATAGGGCTAACTATAAATAAGGATGATACTTTTTTGTGTCACGATGCACATACCTTTCTTGCCATGAAGTTGAACTTACTGAAGAATGCGTCCATTTGAGTTAAAACACGTTGAAAAATCCTGAGTCAAATCTGCCGCTCTGGCACGGTGCCGATGAAATTCTGGTGTTCGTTAGTTCGAGCTTGACATTAGCAGAAAGCCAATACAGATACACGTGACGGTTGATTTCACTCCTCCAGTATTTGCACGTGGTGTGATGACGATCCCGAGTGCACTCCCCCCCCCCACCCCCTCATTTCTCTGAAATAAAAATAGCGGGGCAAAATTCGCCATCAGTGACCTCTATATTTTTAAGTTTGTTGTTTTGCAACTTTGTGGTGGGGAACAGAATAAAATTAGCATAAGTTTATTCTTGGCTATGCCGTTATCGGTTTTAAGGTGCATGAAGTTTAATTTTTTAATATTTGCCTATAGTTCAAGCATGGAGTTAGAATGGACATCCAGGTCATCTAGTATAAAAGTTACTTCTTTACATTCTTCTATGGTTAATGAAGAGGACTAGTGCGATATATGCAAAATTTTGAGGTGGGGGAGGGGAGGGGAACGCGTTCAAACGGGAACCCACGAACAAGTAGATACCAAGTAAACAAATTTGTGAAAACTTGAAACACTTTTCAGAACAGAAACGATCATGACGATGGGGGGGGGGGGGGGGCTAGTTTAAAAAGAAGGCCAAATTGAACATGTTGAAAGGGAACGGCTACGCAAAGTCCAAAAAAATCTGCAGTGAAACATTTCTTACCCAGCGAAGGTGTTTTCTGCTGTTGCTAACTCAAATGAGAGAATTAACCCCACATTTCACGTGAGGTGTTGGTGAGTATACCTACATCTTGGAAGAAAATGAAGTAGAACTTAAAGTTTAAATCTCTTGTTTGTCATGTTTGTCCAGGACTTTTTGAATAATTAGATCCACTCTTTGGAATGATAGTTAACCCTTTTTAGAAAAAAATAGATATTGTTTGGATATTTTATTCATTTCCCTCTTTATTTTTTCTTGTGACACAAACAGAGGAAGAACCTGAAAGTTTGTCAACTTTACACAAACCCCACAAGATGGCGCTATATAACATAGGTGGATAGTCGGGTTCTTTCAGAACCAAAATACAGGAGACCCAGACTACGAGGATTAACTAAATCAATGTACAGTGCATAGTGCGTACCACCGGCACCAGCAAAAAAAATAAACAATGAATAAATACATCATTACATGCATAATAATCATCGTCATGTCACAACGTACCGGTGGTCGGTGGTTGGTGAGTAGATTCTTGACACTTTACACATAGTTTTTGACAAAAAAGTAAAGGGATTTTAGTTTTCAGACGCCACGTTTGTGTTTGCGATCACTGTAAACTGTGAATTTAGAACAACATGAACATGATCATAACATCAAATCATTACTAGAGCAAGGTGAATCGAACAGACTGTCAGATGATCTTGATGATGATCGATGATCACTTTAGTCATGTCACAATTGTCAGATTAGATTGATGAACTGTTATTTAATTTTACTTTTAGGACAAGTATCTGTTTCTAAAATTCTTTTTTTTATTTTAAGGCTTCTTGTTCTAGCCAGTTTGGTATTCCAACTGCGCACGTGCACAACAAGATTTGACGATTTTTCTTTCGGGATAAACAAGACAGATAAATGCACACAAGTCACAAGGCTATGGGGGACGTGGTAACCAAGTTTTAATTTTTTTTGGGTGCAGTCGTAAAGAAATGGAAACTTTTGTTTGCACTAAAGTTTGGACCCACAGGACACCTAAAAACACTTTGCTGTCCAAACGTTTTTTTTTGGAAAAATGTTACTTCAGAACACGACAATCTCTTTGAACTGCTGGTACCTCACCATGCTTTTGCACGCATACGCTGAAATGTTTATCCCGAAAGAAAAATCATCAAATCTTGATGTCCATGCGCACTAAAATACCGAACTGGTTAAAAAAGCAAATATGACGTCACAAATCTGACAAAACAATCCTAGCGAAATGCGCCACACTTGAAATGTGTTTAACTTCTACAAATTTAGCATGAATGCCACGACGACACAAATTTGCATTCACATGTGATTTCAGTTCAACTTGAAGTATTAACCGCATTTACACCAGATCATGTGATTTTTGAAAGAAATGAGAAAATCCTTTCGTATAACTCTGTTAATACCTAATCCCACTAACTGGGTCACTAGAACTCCTTTTTTGACATTTGGGATGTTACTGTCGTACTAGTACGACAGTAACATCTTTTAACAACTGGTTAAAAAAAAAATAGTTGATCGTCCGGGTTTTATCAAAAGAGAAGGATGAGGGCCTTTTTATTTTTTATTTTTTATTGAAAAATGGGCTCAAATAGCCAGTTTTAACTTACACGATATGTGCCTTTAATAGGAGGCCCTGTTTATTTGATACTTTCGAGTAGTTGTCTACTAGTTGATGACCACAAAACCTTTTTAGAGTGCTTATTGAACATCAGTAAAGCTATTTAGAAGCATCTGAACTTCTGAAACATCTTTAAAAAAATGTTATGCCTGAAATTAAAAAAAAATTAAAAAAATTGATGCAGCCTCAAAAAAGGAAGCTGACAGGGACGATCAACTGGTATTTTGTTTACTTGGCCTCAGGGATATTAAAATCACACTGCCAGAGATCACTTGGAAAGACACTTGCATCTTGACGCCACTGTTTCCGTCATACATGTATGTCATCTCAAGACAGGAATCTGGGACTGAGAAACACTTTTAATTTTGTTAGAAAATACTTTGAAAATGCACTCAACTCTCTATGGACCTTGTACACAACCAAAGAAGTGGCGCCTGGATACTATGCATTCTTTCCGATCACTTTTACACTTAAGAATAATAATATTGGTAATTCAATTTTTTAGTTGAAAGTAGCTTGGAAATATGCAGTTCATTAGGCTCATGACATGGGAGATCTCCCATAAAGAAATCAAATGGACACAAATGTGTATTTGTTTTGGAAAAAAAAATTGAATGAAGCATATATATAGATACCCTAATTTAAAGTTTCACATAACTAATTTTTATGTCAGTTTCCAGTGTAATTGCACATTTTTAGAGATTCCTTTGCTAAAAACTGATCCACATGATAAACCACTAAATAGATATGTCATTTGTTTGGACAAATTTGAGTTTAGTTATCAAACCACAGATCATTGTATATTAAAAATGAACTTCATACAATGCCTGCAAATTTCCTCATGTTCCAGTTTGAAAGAACAAACATGAGTACTATTGGGTTTTTTTCTCACCCAGTTACATTGTTTGTATTTCTAACTGTCAGGTAGCCTGACCCTTCCTAGTAAGCTAACACAGGCTAGAATTTACACGCATTCATTGATTAACCTCGGTGGCACAACCCGACCCGTATAATCATATATCATAAATAAGTACCCATGTGCACAAGTTGGAATACCATTCTTTGATTCCAACCACCTTCAGTACCCACCGTAATTATCTGGAATTGCAAAAATTTATGAAGGCTAAAATAAGCACAGATTTGTGTGCTTCAAAGGTCAAGGAAAAAGGTCGGAAAGATTCCCCTACCCGGCCATCACAATTTTTTCCCTGCAGTGACCTATAAGCCATCAGTCCTGAAAAGTCAAATTTAGCAGGGAAAATATTGAAGCATTTACCGAGAAAACACTTTTTCAGGACAGCCTCATAGGGTTTGTGCACAGGGTGACAAGTGATGTCCAGGTATGGAAATCTTTCCAAAAGGTCAAGTATTGCATCAATATAGGAAAATCCAATATATTGATTGGTTTTCATATTTATTCCCTATAACATGTGTTACATGTACCTTTAGATACGACTATCTCATAATTTGGCATTCAAATATTAGCTCAGCATGTAAGGCCCGATCAATAACAACAAACCATATGGCAGGGATTGGCCATTAACAGTACAATTTGCATAATCCCTTAGAATTCTAGAATATTAAATGAGAAAGTGAGTGTTCAATTTTTGTACACCTTGCACTGTATTCATACATGTACATTTGTATGCATTGTGACGTCCACACAGTATACCAATTACGTTAACAAAGCTGATTCAGTCGTTTCTGTAAAAGAAGACGTATGTACATTTTTGTGCATGGTACATTGTTCTTTACCGCAGCATTTAATGAGTTATGACAAAGAGTCGGAAAACACACGTGAGTTTCATGTATTTTTTTCTTTTTATTATAACCATGCAGTTCAGTGACTGGGTAGTACTTAGTAAAACACCTTGCATGTACTTGCACAGTACATTTTACTGTGTGGGTACGCATGTACTGGTACATATGTACCTTTTTTAAGAGGAGAAGGAAATGATTGATGTGTGTATGCAAATACGCACGTTAAATGTATGCCGCAAGGCCACATGTAGTACGACTTTGGCAATCGATGGGAAAATGTATTTGGCCTTGGTCTGGTACTTAACGAGAAGAATTTGTAAAAAATGGTTGCTTTATCTATTGTACATTATTCAGATATTTATGGTAATATGTGTGGAATGCAATGTGCATAAATTTTTTTTTAACATGTTACAAAATACAGGGTGTGTTGAAAAGGAGGAGAATCGGAAGTGATTTGAGTGTATGTTATTCAAGACTAATTTGATTTGTGTCTTTTTTTTGTATTTTTGTAAAGAATTTTTTTTGTTAACGTTCATTGATGTGAAATCGTAATAAAATATTTAAATTGAAAAAAAAAATTAGAATTTGGAATTAACACATTTATTATTTTGTAAATTGAAAAATTCCTTGCGAAATCTGCAAAATATTTGTGCTTGATATTCATTAGAATGCATGCAGCCAAATATGTTTAACAGTTTTGTTTTAAATGAGGCATGCGGTAAAAAAAGGAGGCGGGCGGGGACAAGTAACTGGTTTATTCTGTTACTTGGCCTCAGTCAGTTAAAAAAAAGAGTAATAAACTTCACGGGAAAAAAACTGTGTAGAAATCTGTGGTCTTCATACACATGAATTTTGTTACTGTTGCAGAACACAAAGTTGCTTGAATATCAATTTTTTTGTAATCAATTTTTTCATAAATTTCTACTCTGTTTCTTCTTGCTTCAAAAATTTCAATCTCATGAGTTAGAAAAAAACAGTTCACTAATTACGCCAGTATGCAATTTTATCAAAACAGAAAACCACAATTGCTTCCACAATAAATTTCATAACATTCATCATGTATCGTTAATAAATTAATTTATCTCTGCCTTGTTGGATTTATTTTTACTGTGGTAATTTATTTACTTTTTTTTATAACTTTCCCATTTCCTCTCTGCAGGCATAAATTCCTTCCTGGGTATTGGAATGCGGTGAACAGGCCAGACCACAAGATTCCAACCAGTGGGACATAATTACTCCGAGGGTCATGAACTGTCAGCAACGCCCAGTGTCTCACCATGTTTGTTTGAATGTTTGTTTGGCACCAACCAGGACTTGGAGGAATTACTGAATGCTGTGTAATGCTGTACACATGTACATGTATGGCACCTGCCATTTCAACAAGGCATCTCATTGGACCAAAAAGTCAAATCTTCGTGAGAAACTGCCCCTGATTGGCCAACAGGAACACATGTGACATTGCTGTGAGTCATTCAACGGAAATTAAGAGTTTGCCTATGTTTTGCTATGACGTCAGCCACTTGCAACACCACTGCCCGCACTGCCATGACTTTAATTCAGTCACACCTTTTTCTCGCCTGTTAATGGAGAGAGGATTAAGTCGTCTCTTCTGATGCTATTGATTCTATTCCATGTGAGTAAAGCCATCGCTCTACCATGCCGCTAACGAAGGGAATCACGTCTGTATATGATGGACCATTGATGTGGAAATATTCAGCTTGCGAAGATGTATTGAAAGAATGAGCTCAAACTTATGGTAGGTATAAAGCACAGGTTCAAAAACATATTTTATCAGTTTGTTGGTCAAAGGTTTTCATATTTTTCTGATCTTGAGAAATTTAATATTGAAATGTTTTTTTTTCCCCCTAAAACTTAATGCAGCCTGACGTTGCGAACTGAACATTTTAACAAGTTCTTCTTCAGAGGCAAAAGTTTTTCTAATTCAGTAGCCCTTTGCTGACTTACTGTTTAACTTTTTTTTTCTAAATGTTGTACACTTTGTGCTCTTCTGGAAACTTTGAACTAAACTTCACATACTCAAGCCTACAACCTCCACTTTGTGCATGGATGCTTTGTGCCAACATCTTGACCATTCAAACCACTGAGCTTGCTTGCACACATGTAAATGCTTTAGTTACATTTTGATGTAATTTTTGACTGGCAAATGTGTGATTGCAGTTTGATCATCAGATTTTGTGTCAGAGGTCACACTTTTTCCCTACAATATTGTGTGTATTTTTTTATTCATGTCAATAATGATTTTTTTAAAAATGCTTAAACATGGGTATGGGTGTTTTTTTTTACAAACCGTCAATGATAAAATATGACTAAAACTTTAATACCTCAGTTCTTGCTTTGACGTTCCAATCATAAATTGTAGTCCTTTTTCCTTGCTGTACAATTTGAAGAGAATACAGTATAAATTTTGGTTACAAACATGGAATGTTTTTTATTATGATGATTATTTATTCATTCAGCTTAAAGGGAATGTACATCATTGGCTGTTGCCGTAATTTTTATAAATAATCTATTTGAGGGGTTAGTATAATAGATCAAATACTGTTACACCGACGTGTTTGAGGTTTTGTGTTCGAAAATGCTTGCAAAACCAAGAAAAACAAAAATGTTCAAGTAGTCTGGTTCCCTGACTCCACTAAAGATGAAATGGATCAATTTATCGATGCTGGAAAATTGTAAGGTAAGAAAACCAGCCTAGCTGTCCTGCACCCGTTCATGAACATGTAACCGATAGCAAACAAAATTTGGACTTAAAAAAAAATGGTAAATTGGAGCAGTAGTTGAAAAATAGTTAGGGTTTTCCAACAGTGGTCGGCCGACCACCGTTGGAAATTTATTCAAAAATACTACTTTTCTTGAAAATGACTTCACACCAGGTTCCATAATTTTACAGGGTGCTTTAGACTGTCATTTACCAACATCCTAATAAGGTATTTCATAAAAATGGGGTTGTTTTGTTTTTCGATGTTTGCAAATGTTGTATATTCCCTTTAACCCAAAACATGCAAAAATAAAGCATAGTACAATACAATTATAGGCCTAACGGACAATTTCCAGCAGCAAATGCCAGGAATTGGAAAAGCTATAACTTTTACCATAAATTGACATGTATGGCCTTCGATTCCAATACCAGTGGCTACAAAAACAAAACAAATGATACAGTACATAAACAATTACCGTTTGTTGTTCATTTCAGTCAAATGTTGATTTTACAGTTCATTGAACAAAATCATCATTATCATCCGGGAAAACAAATTGATGGTAGTGAAAGTTGACATGTCATTGTTCCCATGCTGGGAGGTCGAGGGGAAAACAATCCTTGGAAGTGACCCACCCTGTGACCTTGGGGGGCCAGCCTGGGAGAGAGATTGGCAAATGTTTGGCTTATGTTTCCCCACCAGGCCTCGTGGGGTGGCACTGAGAGGTCACGAAAAAAATCAGGCGTTGCCACTGTAGTGTTGAAATACAGTCGCATCGTTTAGGGCCATTTTGAAGGAGTGAAGTGTGTGTTTCAAGAGGAAGTGGTTTTTGTTTTCTTCCGAGACCTCTCTATCCCAAATGATTTCCTGCATATGGTGCTGATAATGAGATTGGAATGTAATGTGAGGTGATGACTGCTTGTGGTGATTGTTGAAATGTGAGTTGTTGTTTTTATCTGTTTCTTGAGAAACCGGGTACTGCTGGTGCTTTTCAGTACTCAGGTGAGGGTTCATATAAGGCCATTATACGACAGATTGTGAGCACAAATACTTGAGTGTATACACATTATGCTTGTGGTACATGTGAAAATCACAATGCTACATGTACATTTCAAAAACTCTGCTGTATATCTTTTTATGGGCTGTCATTTTTCATCTTGATGTGGTATTTTGTTTAAGAATAAAAATACCTGTCCAGACGTTTTTGTTCTTTAATCGTCATTAATCGACCACAGAGCAAGGGGAAAAAATGGGTACAGCGTGGATGAAGTGTCCATACCCGCATACATGTACCCATACTTGCTTCCATGTTTGTGTCCACTGACAAGGAGGAGTTTTCTCTTCTGAAGTGATCCGATTATCCCATATTTTCTTCACAGGTTCCATTAGTGAATTAGACAAAGCCTTAGGAGCACCAGGAGCAGATCGAAGTTTCCAGGACTGAAGTCCCCCTATCAGTGCTACACTTGTGTTGGCAGTCATGGCCTCCAATTTGAGAAGTCACCTTGCTGTGTTGTGCATGTGCTTCAGCATATGCCTTGCCATTAATGGTGAGTATTGCAAAGTTGACATAAAGGGGAAAAAAGAATGAGATGAAATGTTACCTATGGCAGTTTTATTTATAACTTGAGTCACCAATTGAAGCCACAAAAGTTGCTTGTTATTTATGGTAGGCACATTTATGACTATTCATCGACTGCCATTGTTGAAAAAAGTCTGGTCAAAACCATTTGATGCGTAAATCTTTACACAGAGGCGAATGTTGTGAATTGCGCATTTGCTGTAGAGAAAATACTAAAATGCCCACTTCTGTTGATGTGGTTTTCAGAAAAATAGGTTGCTTGACAATTGTACATTAAATTGCAGTGGGATTGAATATAACGCATGCATGATAATCTTATTTTGCATTGTTTTTTTGTATTTCCTATTATTTTTAGGAACCTCTCTGCAGCTGCAACCTTCCCCGTCACCAGCATTAACGCCAGCATCTATTGATCTATCAGGTAATTTTATTGATTGAAAGACTGATGGATTAAATAGTCTGATTTTATATACCTTGTATCTAAATCCTAAATAACCTGATCACAGGTCAGGCCGGAAAAAAAATATTTCTGCTTCCAATTACATGCCTTTCAAAAATAGGGTCGGTCAGTCGGAATTTTTTTTGGGGGGGGGGTCCAATTTTTTTATGCAGATTGAATGGGGTATTCAATTATATGCGAAATTTTAGCCTGAACTATTTCCATTGCACTACGAAAGCTATACACAAAATGGCCACAAAAAGTGAATAAAACCTACCTTAATTATTGTCAATATCTTTACGTTCGATAATTCGTAAAAAATAATGGAAAATGCAGGTCGTTCGTACCATATGCACAACGCTAGTCAAGACGGGAAGCTGGCCAAAACTCCGAAGTGTCTGATGCACTGTGCATGTGTGGCGCGCGGCCAACATACAGACCTCGTTTTTAAAATTTCGGGAAACACGCTGCATTGTATCACGTCAAAAACGAGTAGTGCGATCTCAAAGTGAACTCTTGAACACGGAAAATACATAGAAAACAAATAAATACAAGCATTTTTTTGACGCGGTTGTTGAGAGGTATTTTGTGAAGACAGAAAAGACAACAGGTTTTTATTTTTATTTATTCAATCATTATTGTTATTTTATTTTTGTATTGCCGATAAATTTTTTAGGGTCGCAGCCTAAAAATAGGGTCAGTCAGGTAACCGGAAGCAGAAGTATTATTTTTTTTGGCCTCAGTAATGTCTTATCTCATCACTACCCAGTTTTTTTAATACTCTGTGGCTCAGTCAGTGTGTCAGTCAGTTATGGACTTACTGAGTAAAAGTCAATAACTGATTGTAGGACATTAGGCTAGCCCCTCATGTCCAGCAAAACTGAAAAATGTGTTAATATCTATGTAAACTTTTGAAGCATATGTTTAACCACCAGTTAGTATGATTTTTTTAAAGTGTACTTACATATATATCTTTGCAGGTACATCAGGGTATCAAATTCTTGCCAGTTCTTCAGTAATTGCCATCCGTCCCCAGACGTCTATCTTGCCATCAGGACCTCAGTCATTTCAATCCACAAGAACACTGCCATCATCTCAAAGTCTGTTTCCCATGCCGACACCAACGGTGCACCCCACACCCACCCCTTCATCACTGCCCTACTCTACCCCCCAATCAGAGGTACTACACACCCCTACCCCATCACCCACTCTGTCCATGGGCCTGGAGTCACCAGTGGCATCAACGATGACAGATTTTCAGACATCGCGGCTGATCAATGCATCACGGTCTGACCAGTGGCAATCCTCATCTGCACTGATTCCTCCTCCCCCGGTACCGCCCCCTTTTCCAACATCTTTGGTTAACATGACCGAGGGGGTTACAGATGCGTTTGTGACATCTTCACCAGTGACAATGACGATGCCAGGGTCATCGCAGCAGATGACAATGACAGTCCCATCAGACATGGAGACTCCAGTGCCATTTGTGACCTCGACCAGCTATGAAACAATGACCATGCTTGTGGCAACCCCATTGGTTTCACACACTCCGCAAACCATGTCCATTGGACCGAGTATGACTTTCAAACCCATGGCCACTCAGTCATTTGTCATGAACACAGTGGAACCAACACTGAGTTCTTCAGACCCAATGCCTACACCATCTGTGATTCCATCTTCAGAACCATGGGATAATGACACCCTTCCAACCAGTGAGACTACGCAAAGCACTGACCTGACAACTTTGAACGCCACAGTGGAAGTCCACACTGCTCCGCCCAAACTCACCCCTGTCCAATGCACAATGACCCTGAACGGGGACTGCAACCACATTAAAAAGCAAGAGCAGCTTTTCCAAGAAGAGTTTGCCAAGTTCATAGCAGACCTCCTGAAGATGGACATCAGCAGGCTGACTGTTCAGGAGATCCGCTGCGGCTCGATCATCGTAGACTTCACCATCCAAGACTCGGAGGAGGAGGCCCTGGCGGAAGATCTCATGATCATGGTAGGTGAGAGTGACTTGGAGTTTGTATTCGATAACCAGAACTTTACGGTCACTGATGCTGTAATCAGCACTCCCAAGCCCACAAAGAAATCACCGGATGGCAAAGGTGGGTTGACATTCATTGAGCAGCAGCGCTTGATCTACATCGTGATTGGATCAGCCGCTGGAGTCGTCATCTTGATCTCTATTATCCTAGTCATCCACCACCGGGCTCGGAAGTCTTGCAGCACCCACGCTCAGTCCTTTGACATCCAAGATGAGCCCCACATCAAGCTGTCGGACTTCAACATGGCGCATACTTACATTCCGAGGCCGCGCAGCATCTACGGTTCCAGACTTGGAGCAGATGGTGTCTACCATGCCCACAGTGGCAATGGCAGCCTGCATCGCGGTGGGCCAAAAAGCCCAACCCCATATGTGTATGCCGACGATGAGGCCATACGGGAGCACTACCACGAAGTGGTGACCAGGGAGCCAAATACCAGGATGAGTCAGGATTTTGGACGGAGTGGTGTACCAGAATTGAACCTGCCAAAGCTAGAAGGTAAGACATGTGTTAGAGGTTTCCATATCCTGCAAGCTCAACTATGAATTGAGTACATTGAATTATATTATTGATGGGTAAGGGCTCGATGCAAAAGTCTCTCTTTGTAGTGAGCATGCGAAATTATTGTCATTTTGGTTGAATTCTGGATAACGGTAGTGTAGTTAAAAGCTCTGTCAGACAACCCAAGGCATTAGCATGAATCAGACCCTAAGTTCGACACCATAAAATGGTCTCTTACGTTTGATATAAGATTCAGGATGAAATGCAGATGTGTTAAAGTGATGTACCTCAATTTTGTTTTTTAAATTTGAACAGGTGTTTAAAAACAGTATTTAATATTTTTATGGTCAGGTGTTTACATAGCTGGTCAGGATGAGGAAAACGCTGATGAGTCTCTCCTGAGGCCCCTCTCCCAACGTAGAGGCAGTGATGGCAGCACAGTCAGTAGACTATCAGCAACGTTCCATGCCCCTCCCGACCCTCCATCTGAATCGCCCCCAACCCCACCCCCGCCAAGCCCTCCTCCTACCCTAACTCCACCTCCTTCCCCAGGGCTCGATCCGCCCACTTTAGACCTTCCCCCTCCCCCTCCCCTTCCCCCACCCACCCCGACAATGGCATCGACCCCACTAGCGGCACGGTTGTCGCAGGTCAGCGATGGTAGTTCCTCCGAGGCGACCATCTCCATCCCCGGGGACACCAGCTTCCTCCTGTACCGGGGCTGTGACTACGACCCCCAACCCATGGGCATCGATAATCCGTCCTACGACAGGTGCACAGCCAGTGACCAGGAAGGCGCTGTAAAGGGTCAGAGGGCGCCAAGCTTTTACAGCATGACAGCCCCTGCATCTGTTTAGCTCAAAAAGGTATTTGTGGCTTCCATACTGCCAATCCAAGTCATGACCATCTTTGAAAATCAAGTAACATGTTTCTCAACATTTCGGTGGCAGAAAATTGTTTTTCAGAGTACTAAAGAATGGCACTTCAGTGACCAATGTAAAATCTGTACACATTTTTTAACTTTCTTCTTTGTGTCACATTGCACACAATGATTTGTTAGCCAATAGGATGATAAACTGGAGCTGAATTTGAGATTTCTTCCTGGAAAAAGCTGTTGGGAGTCTTATGAAAATTGACTACTGAGACTAATATTATTTTGGTTAGATATGAAAACATCGCAAGGAGATGACCAAGCTTAGTTTTTCTTTATTTTGTTTTGGAACTTCATTAACATTTACATGTGTGCTGGCCTGAGTGATATATATTATATATAATCCTAATATAGGACTGATATTAACTTGAATTTGTATATCTTTCACAGTGAAGATGCACCATTGGCTTTTATTCTGAGAACAAAATAATGTGTACTACAAAAAAAACAGTATGGACACTCTTTTGTAATATATTTTCTTAGCACCTGATGTACTGTTCTTATTGTCTGATGTACTTGTCACTTTTTTGGAGATATTTAACCACTGTGCCTATATGTTTTATGTGTGTGATCTAAACTTTGTAAATACCGTCCACAAATCCACTTGTAGTGTTTTGCACATGTGAGTTGTTATTCGAATTTAACTTTGAAATCATTGTCATTTGGGCTGAAGACAAGGGTCTGTCTGTTTCACAAAATTTTGGATCAGTTTTTTTTCAGCTTCAGACAAATGGGTCACATAGTAAGTTACTCTGGTGAGTCAGCATACCATGGTGCTGTTGAATTTCCATTGGGAATCTGTATACCAGTGCGACCACTGTGATCAGATCTAAATTGAAGTTTGGCTGAAACCAAGGATAACTCAAAAACATTTGGAATTGCTGTTTATAATTTGCATAATATATGGCAATTTCACAAAAGATATTCAGTGTGTAAGACTGTTACTTTAAATGCAAGTTAGGTCTTAAGTGATGAAAGTCATTTAATGTGGCGTAATTTGTAGCATATAAATCATAAATGGACAAATTGTTAGCATGCACGTGCATATGTGAAGGTTCTCATATGGGAGAACATGTACCTTAAAGATATAGTCCATTATTTTTGTTCATTGTTCATTTTGTTCATTCAACAAAAGCAACAAAATCAATAAAAACAACTGAACTAAACTAATGAATGAAAGTTTCAGTCAGTTTCAGCTGTATATTGAAAAACAAAATTCTAATTCTAATTTCATTCAAATCATCATTCATGAATCAATCTTTGAATTTGTTGTTTTGAATTTTGTAATGTGATGTCTGATCGCGATATGATATAGCAAATTAGCGCGCCGGCTGCCTGGCGCCTGCGTTGCATGCGCTGTGCTGCGAATAACAAAAACACAACTAATTTAAATTTTTTCTACGGTGCCGTCTAAGGCCTTACCGTGGAAAAAACCTTCTTCGTTGATTACTGTATGTTTTTCAACAATAATACGCCAGTTACTTTTTCGGATGGCTGCAAATGATGGACTGTAGCTTTAAGTTCCCAGGCTGTTCCAAGTGAGAACACTATGTGTTCCCGTTCGCAAAACGGGCAGCATTCCCAGAAAAATGTTCCAAGTTTTCCGTGTTCAGAGATGCTGCCTTCACTCCAGAAAATCAGGGTAAATCAAGGTTAGCATTATATGCTGCTATCTCAAAGTAACGTTTTCATCAGTGATTTACACGTATTAAAAAGAAATTGCCAGTTTGTTAATCTCTTGCCTTGTTGGTGTCCAAGATCAAGAGGCAAAGTTTGCTGCCCTTAGTAGTTTCAAGGAAAGTCTGTATTTTAATACACAATGTGTGCTTTGACTTGTACATGTAATTAGAGAACAAATCTGTCTTTTTGGGTCAGGTCATACAATGACATATGATGCCATTGGCTTTAATGTTTACAAACATATACAGTTACAGATAAAAATATGTATAAAATGTCAGGGGTTTTTTTTGGGGGGGGGTAGTTGTTTGAGTACTATTCATTTGTGTGAGAGGGCATTTTGACAGATTTAAAATCGTTTATGAGAATCTTTGTACTGACTTCTACTTTTGAGAGGCTTTTTGCAAGAGTATCTGAGTAGGTTAAGAGGCTTTTTGTACCAGTTTAACGTATATATTTTCAAACTTTAATATTCTGTGTACATTTTTGCACTGGTATTTGGAACTAAACTATTTGCACCAAAGATATGGCTTTTTTTTTCATCGGATATTTTGTTTTATGTGCTGGGACACGTTTTAAAAGACAGTAAGTTCTAATTGGATTTGTACAGGATTATGAACTATTTTTTTTTCAAGAACTGAAGAAAGCTATTTTGAGAAACAGTTTTTCTGTGTAAAACAGTTAATCCACTTATTTCCCTGAATATTTTTATGTACAAGTTTTAGAATGGGAATTGCTTTGGATGAAGAATCTCTTCCAAGGTACTTGTACATGTGAGTGTATGTTATTCCTAAGCTTTAATGCATGTGAAATGTTTTCACAGTAAATTTAAATTTGTTAATCACCAAATGCACTCCAAAATCACAAGGATCAGTTTGAACAAGTAATTTTTAAACAAATGTTATCTTTGATTACTACAAAGATGATATAGATTTGTAGTTAATGATAACGAAAAAAATGTTGATGTAAGGCTGCCTAATGTTCCAGGGAAATAATGTTATAGACATCACAAATTGAGTACAACTCCAAACGTTTGTCCTGATGATACTAAAGAACAAAATGACCAAATAAGATGAAAGCACTGGTTCTTCCAAAGAAATTAATTGTGTGCATGTACTTGCTTTAGGGGTTTGTAATCATTAGAATTTGGTACAAAAACAACATTCCTAAATCAAAGATTTGATGGGTTGGTATTGAACATTTTGTGTCATAAGTTTGGAAGATGCATAGCGAGAAGGAAAGTGTTTGTATGATGATTTTCAGTTTTAAGTTTAAATGGCAAGAAAAAGAAGAACAGTTTTGTTTAAAATAATGGAGGTTTAGAAATGTGTAGAAATGGACCTTTCTTTTTAAGACGATTGAGGCTTTTAAGAACAAAAAAAAAGGGTTTATTTGTTTACCTTTCAATTATTTAAATAGATTTTCTTTTTTGACAATCTTGCCAATTTCAAGTAGAAAATTCCAGTATTTAACTTGGTCTTAATCATTGGTGTTTTTTTTCTTTCTGTGTGCCGTAAGCTGGCTCCACTTATTTTACAGCCAATGATTGTACATTCTGTTACAACTCAATTTTTGTTTTTGTGTGATGAATTGAAAAGTTAAGTTTTTTTTTAAAGTTTTTTTTATGTGAACAAAATATATATATTTACTTCTTCCAGCTTGCAACAACTCAAAAATCTGAACAATGACAATCCGCTTTAGGAGGTTAAAGGTTGAATAAATCCAAGTGTGCTCACAAAACATATTGGAAATTGTATCTGTATTGAGTTTGTTGAAAAGTATTGTGTACATGTTTTTCTGACTTTTTTTTTTTTTGGGGGGGGAGGGGTTGCCTCGTTCTGTGGCATCATGTCGCATTTCATGCTCTGTTGGGTTCCCTTCCCTTAACGCCTCCCAATGTCCCTCATTCTCTTAGAACTTTTAGAAGCAAAAGAAGGGCACTTTTTGTTTGCACTCTCTAGAAAATGTGTTTCTCCCCTGATTGCCCACTCATGCAAATTGGACCGTGGTTGCATCACTTGTTCCAGCCACCTCTGTCTGACCCATCTTGTCTCATCTCTCTGTCTTTTCTCTCTATCTGGTCTTGTCTCTGTGCTGTCTTCTCAATCCATGCTTAGTTGACTTTTCAAGCCTGTCTGGCTCCATCTCATACCGTCTTGACCATCTAGTGCCACCATCTAATCTGAAGTTGCTCTTCTTATTTTGTGCCATCTTGTTTCATTCTGTTTTTTTCTTCTTCTGTGCCCTCTTGTTCTATCATATGTTGTCTTGTCTATTCCAAGAATTTTCTTGTCCCATTCTGGCTCATTCATGTCATCTTGGCTAATCCCAAGCCATCTTGTGTCTTCCTTTTCTGGCTTGCACCCTTGGTTGTCTTGTCTTGTTTAATCTTATGCCATCTTGCCTGATCCCTTTCCATCAAGGCTTATCCTAAGCAATCTTGTCTCAACCCATGATGTCTTGTCCAAAACTGAGTCATTTTGTCTCGTTCATGCCGTCTTGTCCCATCCTGTGCCCTTTTGTCCAATCCTGTGCCGTCTTGTATCATCCCGAACTGTTAGTCTCTTCCAATGCCATCTTTTTTTCCCCAATGCCATCTTGTCTCTTCCTATGCAATCTTGTTTCTTCACCTGCCATCTTGTTATTTTTTGCCTCATACAATGCCATCTTGTCTATCCCTACCCATGTATCAACCCATTTTGTCTTCTCTCAGCTTGCATCCTCTTGTGTCATCATTTGCCATCTTGTCTCATCCCTTGCCATCTTGTGTCACGATGGCTGTCTTGTCTTAACCTGTATCCTCTTATCCTAACCCTGTACCATCTTGTCTTATCTAGTGCTGTCTTGACTCATCTTAAAGCCATGTAATTTCATCCCTTTCCATCTTGGCACATTACGTGCCATCTTGTCTCATCCTGTGCTGTTCTGTGCCATCTTGTCTTGTCGCTGCCCTTTTGTCTCATTTTGGCTGTCTTGTCTCAACCTGTCTCCTCTTATCCCATCCCTTTGCAGTCCTGTCCTTTCCAGTGTTGCCTCATCTTAATTCCATCTTATCATATCCCTTGCCATCTTGACACATCCTGCACCATCGTGTCTCATCCTGTGATGTTAGGACCCATCTTTTTCTTTCTTGCCTCAACTCTGCTGTCTTGTCTCGTTCTGTGCCATCTTGACACATTCTGTGCAAAATCTTGTGCTGCAATGCCATCTTTTGCTCTTTTCTCTTGTCTCGTTGTTTGTTTTCTTGTCTCAATCCACACCATATTGTCTCATTTTGTGCCACGCCTGATTTTATCTTTTAGCCCTCTTGTATTGTCTCTTCCTGTGCAATCTTGTTTTTCCATGCCACCTTGTCACATCCTGTGCTGTCTTGTCTCATCCTGTGCTTTCTTGTCTCATCCTTTGCTGTCTTGTCTCATTCTGTGTGGTCATGCCCCAATATGTGCAATCTTGTATTATCCTGTGATATTGTGTCCCAGCTTGTGTAATCTTATCTCATCCCAAATTGTTTTTCCTTCTTTTCAAGTTCCATGTGGAGCTATCTCACGTCATAGCCCATCTTGTGCCTTGTCTCTCGTCTTACTCTTCATTTTCTTTTCCATATTTTCCTGACTTGTCTCATTACACACCATGTCTTCTTTTCTCGATCCATGCCCTTGTGTAAATGTCGGTTCCTGTGCCATGTTTTCCATTGTCTTGTTTTGTTCTGTGCTGTCTTGTCGCATTCTGCACTTATTGTCTCTTCCTGTACCATGATCTATAGTCACATAGCTCACTTTCCCATTTCTTCCTTTGCCTTCTTGTCTCTTCCTTGGCCATCTTGTCTCATCCCTTGCCATCTCATCTCATTCCTTGCTATCTTGTCTCATCCCTTGCCATCTTGTCTCATCTGTTGCCATCTTGTCTCATCCCTTGCCATCTTGTCTTATCCCTTGCCATCTTGTCTCATCTGTTGCCATCTTGTCTCATCCTTTGCCATCTTGTCTTATCCCTTGCCATCTTGTCTCATCTGTTGCCATCTTGTCTCATCTGTTGCCATCTTGTTTCATCCTTTGCCATCTTGTCTCATCTGTTGTCATCTTGTCTCATCCTTTCCCTTCTTGTCTCATCCTTTGTGTCCTTTTCTCATCCCTTGCTTCCTGTCTCATCCTTCACCATCATGCATATCTCATCCATAATTGCCATCAAATCCCATCTCATGCCATCTTGTCTCATCCCGCCTTGCCATGATGTCTCATCTTGTCTTGTCCTTTGTATCTAGTCCCTTCATTTGACATCTTGTTTCATAAGCACAACCTTGACTCATCCTTTATAGTGTAAATAATAATAGTCCATAAATTAAGGCTTGACGATACTTCGCCGTAGACACGGCAGCACCTACCCCTACTAAGCAACTATGGGTATTACAAGTTCTAGGGGTAGGCAGCACAGGGGCCTAAAAGTTGCCTCAATCCACAGCTGGAAACGAAGCCGAGGTTTCGAAAATCTATAGCATGGTACCCCACCACCATTCCTTTTCAGAACGATTATTTTATAATTCCAGATGAACTGGGAACCAGTCTTTACTCACAGCGAGCTTCAACATGGCGGAAAGTTTAATTTTGTGTGTGTCACTGTGCGTGATGAAAATGAAAAAAATGCCTTCTATTATTTCCCCATTGATGTGTGCGTCGTGCATTTTATTCAACAATAATAAGGCTTATAAGTTATATAAGGTAAGTGTGTGCAACTGTCCTAAAATCGTACTGTTTATCCAAAAATAAAAACGAAAATTGAAGTTACCAAAACGCGGTCCAGTTTCCGGACAAAATAAGTTCACAATCACACAGTGTGTATTTTGTTAGTAATAACAGAGAATAAATAAAGGGTACTTTTTGTTAGTTGTTACTTTTTCTTTTGGCATGTTTGGTGCGTTAAATAAATGGGCGTGTGACACACGCCCATTTATTTAATGCACCAAACATGCCAAAAGAAAAAGTAACAACAAACAAAAAGTACCCTTTTTATTCTCTGTTATTAGGGCCTACTAACAAAATACATTAAAGTTAGTAAGTATTTGAAGTATCGGCGATCGTGTATCTGCGGGCCGACATTTAAGAACGTAGCTCTACTGAGTGGAGCGTTGAACTACGGTACCCTCCGTACAAACGCTCCACCGATTTGCCATACTTTGGTGACAGGTACACGGTCGTCATGACGATATGCATTTTGTGCATGCCCTTGCGAGGACAAAAGGCCCCAAAAAACTCATAAAGAGAAAATAAATGAGAAAGACAGAAACCCTGATAGATCCACACATTCTACTCCTAGAACTATGAGGCTCTGCGTGAGCGGAGCCTCATAGAGTCAGAAGCCCGCAAAATTGCTGTCAACACAAAACACTAATTAAGTACAAAAACGTCCATTCCAAATAAGCCATTTCCCACAGAACCGCTGCGCAGTTTGCCCGTAAACTCCGTACAATACCTCATGACATACTCACGTTATGTGCACCAAACAAACATCGGTGGATTCTGTCTGTTTTTAGGCCAAAATGATGAAAAATATGCCCTTTCCGCACTGAGCCAACCTAACACTTGAAACGAGCACGCGCGCTGATTTCGCAGTCATTTTCGGTTCGATCGCTCGGAGCGCGCCGCGGGGGGTATGGTGTAGGAGCGGATTGATAGTATGCGCATGCGTACAAGTGCAAGTACGTACCCCCCGCTGCGCGCTACAAGCGATCGAACCTGAAAATGACTGTGATATCAGCGCGCGTGCTCGTTTCAAGTGTTAGGTTGGCTCAGTGCGGAAAGGGCATATTTTTCATCATTTTGGCCTAAAAACAGACAGAATCCACCGATGTTTGTTTGGTGCACATAACGTGAGTATGTCATGAGGTATTGTACGGAGTTTAGGGGCAAACTGTGCAGCGGTTCTGTGGGAAATGGCTTATTTGGAATGGACGTTTTTGTACTTAATTAGTGTTTTGTGTTGACAGCAATTTTGCGGGCTTCTGACTCTATGAGGCTCCGCTCACGCGGAGCCTCATAGTTCTAGGAGTACACACATTCATGACATTCCACAAGACCCCTTAAATTGTTCCAAACAACCGGTCAAGTTCTTGAGCAGAACTTACAATAATTCTCATTGAATACAAAATAAACACATACATGTAGTAAACACCAGAATAAATTGTAACATTTTTCAATACCATTTGAGAGAGAAATAGGATTATGCATGTAGACATTAAATTTTATAAATAACTTGCAGTTGTACTGTACTATCTACAGTTGGGCTATTTCTAATGATTGAGCAGTTCACATTTCAGGTGCATTTTTAGGCACAATGAGAAATGCCCAGACAGGATACATAAATGTGGCTCGGAAAGGTCGGCCATTATATCACCATTTTGTATGATAATATCACATTACCTACATGTACATTTCAACATTTTGATGTGAGATCTATGCACTTTGCCGACAGTGTACCCTGCACAATTTGTGATCTGAACAAGCTACTACTGTGCGTAACAAGAATGCTTTTATCTTCACATAGTTTGTAATGAAAAATGCTCATTGAACACAATAAATTTACATAGTAAACACTAGAATAAATTGTCACATTTTCAACACCATTTGAGAAAAAGAAATAATTATACATGTAGACATTAAAGTTTAAAAATAACTTACAGTTGTACTGTACTTTCTACAGTTGGGCTACCTGTATTTCTAATAATTGAGCAGTTCGCATTTCAGGTGCATTTTACTGGTACATATCTGAACATTATAAAACATGGTTAAACTGACTTGTTTCATGTTTTGGGCTTGTAGATGCTGAAAAAACCAAGAAAACCTATCATGTTCTTGAAGTCTGGTTCCCTGACCCCACTTAAGATGAAACAAAGCAATTGATACACTTTGGGGAATTGTAAGGTCAGAGAATCAGTCTAGCAGGCTTGTACCCCTTCACAGGTTTGTGATAAATTGCAAAGAAAAGTCAGAATAACTAAATATGAAAAATTAAGAACAGTGTTTGAAAAAAAGCCAGTTTTCTCCAACGCTGGTCCGCCGACCAGCGTTGGAAAAATACAGTTTTGCTTGAAAATGTCAGCCCACCAGGAGCCATGATTTTAAAGGATGCTTAAGACTGTCAGTCCCTAACAATTCAGTAAGGTATTTCGTGATAATTTGATCATTTAGTTTTTTGATGTTTGCAAATGTTGTATTTTCCCTTTAACTTGATAGGGACAATGAGAAAGGCCCATACAAGATACATAAATGTGGCTCGGAAAAGATGGCCATTATATCACCATTTGTGTGATAATATTATAATAATTACATTACCTACATTTCAATATTTTGATGAGAGATGCACTTTACTGACGGTGTACCATGCAAAATTTGTGATTTTAACAAGCAACTACTGTGTTCTGTACATGTGCATAACTAACATGCTTTTATCTACATATAATTCGTAATGATTAACCATGTATAGGGTGAGTCAAAAAAAGTGGAACCCAAACCCCAAAAATTATATTTTATATTAAAAAAACTATATAGCACCAAAAATAATAATGACTGGAAAGCCAATTTCATAAGCTTCTTTTGATTGAAAAAAAATACTGAAATTGGTCAATCCGTTCAAAAAAATCACCATTTAAACACAATGACCCTAAAACCCGTCTCGTCCAAAACTTCGATTTCAGCAATCGTCGTCACAATTCTCTTCAAACATCGCCAGCGATGAAATCTTAGTTTAAACGTTAAAAATATGCAACAAAGTCCTTTTGAAGGCCCGTCTTTAAAGTAGTAGATTTTATAAATCATACTGTTTGCCTACCCAGGGTTGTTAATCAAAATATTGTGTGCTACAGTTGGTGACAGTTGTTGAAACAAGTATTCTGTGTCATTTTCTTTGTTGTTCCACACAGTCAAAACACACAATAAATTGATTTTTTTGACGAGACAGGTTTAGGTTCATTGCGTTTAAATGGTGGTATTCTTTGAACTGGTTGAGCAATTTCAGTAATTTTTTCATCTAAAAGTAGCTTTTGAAATTGGCTTTCCAGTCATTATTATTTTTGGTGCTCCTTATTTTTTAAAATATGAAATACATTTTTTGGGGTTTGGGTTCCGCTTTTTTTGACTCACCCTGTATTTGACACTGCTAAGCAGTCAATGCATTTATTTCAAATGTAACACAAATCCTTAGCGCTGCATGTATATATTTACATTTTATAAATTATTTTTTTTGTTCATTTAACTAATTGGGTGATCATTATTTTCATGGTATAATCTACCAGTACTTGTAATAATATTGAAGTACTGCCGCAAAGCCCCACAAACTCCTACATTGTTTGAAATATCACAGTGAGATAGATGAGTATGCACAAATGCCAGTGCCTGTGATGGACAGCACCCTTTTTCTAAGTTACACCTTGGACATTTAAAGTGATATCCTGGTGAAATAAAAGGCAAACGTGTATGTGGTGCAACAAATACTTTCAAAAGACATTAACAAAATGCCCTTGTTGGTGAATATTTTATGATATATGTTAAGTTAATAATGTATGTTAAACTGTAGTCCCCTGACTAGGCCACTTGATGTGATCAAGGTACCAGTTGCACTTCTAAAGATGGGTCTATAGGTAGAGAGTAGCTTTGCTAGAATGTCTTAATTGCAACAACTTGCAAAATGAACTTCAAAATGAATCTTGTCCCTTGTCTTTTATGACCCCATAGTCCTCTTTTATTTATTAAATGGGTTTTTTTAATCTTTATGTGCTTGTTTCTTTCTCTCTTTAACCCCAGATGCTATGACAGGGTTCCAACTGAGCAGCGATTATTTCCATGTCTGCATGCAAAGAATAACTACTGGCCAAACCTGAATTTGGTACGTTGTTTTTGTCCCCCTTTTTTTTCTTTGTTCGCTTTAAAAATGAATTATTCTGAATTAAAATTCTGGTGAGACTGCTTGCGTGGCTTATCTAGTCACATAAGACATTCTGCCAGTGTATTCTCCCACTCAGTCTCTGAAGATACAGATGACTTACCTGGGAACAATCCTTGCCAAAGCCTGTTACTTTCTCATTGAAGTATTAAAGGCGTTGCTGAAACCTAACCCCAGAGTCTTTGGGACAGGCTTTTGCGCCAGTCAGAAAGCATGCCACACAGTGCCTGGCGAAGATCCCTGTTCCTCAGGTAGTAAATCATTACATTCATCCAGCCATTGGATAACATCAGAGCTTGTGTGAACATGAAGGCCAAGAAACTGTCGTAAAGCTCCCATTGGTTTTGTGAAGCTATTGCGAACGTTATCAGTAAAGGAATCCAGGTGATGATTAAAGCCCCTGTTATGATGATGATGGTGGTGGTTGATCTGGTGTTTATTCTCTGCCCACCTTGACCATTGCCTGCTTGGTTTTCAGCAGCAATGCGTCGGGCTTGCTTGCGAGCTATCAGGGCGATGTGTGCATACACGATGAATATGGGGAGTGGCGCAACTGCTATTATTACAAGCATTACATATCCTCTCCAATCAAATGTCTTTGGTGCACAAATGTCCTTGTTATGACCAATAACCAAAATAGTGAAAGAATTATTCCTATATATGAGAATGGAGGATACGATGATTGTAGCCCATGTGCTACATACAATTATCTTTGATTTGAACACAGTCATTATTGAGGGGTACCACAGAGGACGGGAAATAGCAATGTAACGGTCCACAGTGAGAAGAAGAAGTGCACAAATACTAAGTGCATTAAAGAGCGATGACATCATCAGATTTGCTTCACAAAGAAATTCACCCATGAACCAAGTTCCAGCAAACAATGCTATTAAGTTAAGGATCCACCATAAACTGTTGCACAGATCAGACAGGGTGAGAGAAGCCATGAATATTTTGGTTGTTGGCTGGATGCTGGTGACACGGCGCAAAGTGACAAGCATCAGTGGATTCAGTAGGAGGTTGGGAACGATGGCAATGACCATCAAAGTCTTGACAAGAATTGCAAATGGTGTTGACACAATAACATCTTCTGCTGTAGAGTTTGAAGTAGCAGTCATTTGCTCATTGGTTGTAGTTTCCATGGTTGCTGGATGAGCAGACAGAAACTTGGGTAGATTTATCTAAAATGCTAAATTGTTTTGCTGTTTGTGTACCTGAATGGAAATGCTGATTGAAGATTGTTTAAAACGTGTCATTCAAGAGGCTGCAGATATATCAATGCTCATTTGATTTCAGGAGCATACACTACAGGTACCCAGGTATGTACCATCTGTAGCAAGGTGAAGCAGTTGGCATACAGTTTGTTGTTATCTCCAACGTCCAAAGTTAGAAATATCTCCATGCAGCACATGTGACATTCAAATCTGCTGTTGGAGTATCCTTCACATGAATCAAGATTAGGTTCTTTGGCTAAAATAGAGAAGATGTGAAGCATAATATGTTATGGTCCTTTCCACTCCGTTCCCAGCGCGTACTAAACCAACTTTGGCTAAGAAAGGTGCACAGCACAATCTGTTTATGGTCTCTAATACTACTTCCCCATCACATGACATACTGGTACCAAGTTTGTTTACTGTCAAATATAATGAAGTCTAATGAGATATTAATTTGAATCTGCAGCACACTCAGCCAAATGATTGAAATTGATGTAATAATAGGGGCCTGTGTGGTTTTAAGGCGGTTGTTACACGGCGTGTCTATTCATAAGCAAGTTTTTTACCTATTCTGTCAATTATTGTACATATACATTTTTGTAAATCAGCCCTTTTTGGATACATATGCCGGTATATCATGTCCGATACAATAGGAGGAGGCCATTTTTTAATTGGGGTAATACAAATGATTTTACCCAAACCACATTACATGCCCTCTTATTGGGCCGAATACATAAATCTTGCAGTTTCTAGGTTTTTGCTTACATTTTCATACATAGCAATAAGCAATTGCTAAGAATCAAAAGCTTCTACTTTTAAACAGGTCTGGGAGAACCCTTGGAACCAACTCATTTTGAAAGAAGATGTACTGCCTGTTGAAGTTCAGTACGTTGTTGCATGATATTCAACTTAGAGTGTCTCTTTTACATGTACATGTAGCATAAATTAAACTTCAGATCTGCTTACTCTGGAGGTTTTTGTATTAAGTCAAGTCCAGGTTCGTTGGGATGGCTCAAAAATGTCTGGAGACTGATATATTTGGGTCTTTTATGGGAAACCTACCGGTAATTTGGTTGTCTGCTGTTGATTGTCATATGAGATATTATTTGTATCTGTAATGGACAGAGCTATTGTACACATGTGACTACAGACTATTTGTCGGCCGTCTTTTGTAATCACTACTAATGAGGTCCAAATGTGATGATAGGAATTGGTGGTGGGCCTTAGAAAGGGGATTCTTTTGCGTCTCTTGACGGGCAACACGTTTATTTATTAATTTATTAATTTATTTATTAATTAAGAATATTATTTCAGGCAAAATACATACATGTACACGACAGTTTATATACATGTATGTTTGACAGTTTTTAAATTCATTAAGTCACAACTAAGGAACTGATCAAAAGGACAAACTACAAAAGGCTAAGATACAAGAGACTAAAATACAAGAAACATGAAATTGTACTATATGCAGGATTGCCTTAAAAGCTATTGAAACTATTACTAAATAATAAACAATATTAAAAAAATTATCGAGAGGCTCTCCAACTACAACAAACGTTGGATCAGTTAAGCACTGGGGCTGTAAATACAAATGCAGCTCAATATCATTCAGACAGCACTGCCAATCTGCCTGATACTGAGAAGTTATCAGGTGATTTGCCTATCGCAATAGTGTATGACATGGTCAGGATTATCTATGAACTTGCCAACTTTACATTAGCTGCAACAACCGAATGTTTGTATACAAAATATGGTATCTGTAAATCAACTCATTTTCCCCCCTTTTTTTGTGTTTTTGCATTTTTCAGGGGTGAGAGTTTCATCAGTTCGTTAACGCACAGAAGTCCAATGCATCTCTACAGGGGAAAGAATTAAGGGAACTTACACAGCCTCACATGTCCTCCTGGCCATGGCGTGTGATGAAGACACCAGTGACAGTCACCAAGATGAGTCCATCATGAGATTCTTGGCTTGGATGGCCACATGTGCGAGGATTTGATGGTAAGACTTTTTGTAATAAATCTTTAATATTTTACAGTATTGTGACAAGGTAGTCTGTTTTAAATGTGTTTCTTATTTCAGGGGTCATATTGTTGGTGTGTTTACTTTTGTTTCTTAATCTTGGACATCGTAGAAACATGAAGTACATCGCATTGGTCCAAAAGTTGGTTTGAAGTGTCTGGTATCTATAAATTCCTGCAAAGCCCAACATTCGTTGTCTTGTGGATAAGGCAGCTAAATTGTCTGTGCATTCTTGTGGTACCTGTAAAATATCCTTTCAAAATGTATTCTTTGTTGACTGTATTTTCTGACAGTTATGGCCGGAATCTTTGGGACAGTCTTTGGCGCCAGTCAGTCAGTAATCCGCACAGTGCCTGGCGAAGGTCCTTGTTCCTCAGGTAGTAAATAATGACATTCATCCAGCCACTGGACAACACCAGAGCTTGTGTGAACATATAGGCCAAGTAACTGACATAAGGCTCCCATTGGTTTTGTGAAGCTATTGCCAACCTTATCAGTGTAGGAATCCAGGTGATGGTTACAGTCCCTGTTATGATGATGATGGTGGTGGTTGATCTGGTGTTTATTCTCTGCCCACCTTGACCATTGCCTGCTTGGTTTTCAGCAGCAATGCGTCGGGCTTGACTGCGAGCTATCAGGGCGATGTGTGCATACAGGATGAATATGGTCAGTAGTTGAAGCACCACTAATACAAGAATTAGATATACTCTCCAGTCATATGTCTCTGCTGCACAAAGTTTCTTGTTATGACCAATAACCTGTGTAGTATATAAAGGATCAATCCCATATATCAGAATAGAGGATACGATCATTGTTGCCCATGCGCTGCATACAATTATCTTTGATTTGAACGCAGTCATTATGGAGGGATACCGCAGAGGATGGGAAATAGCAATGTAACGATCCACAGTGAGAAGCAGAAGTGTGCCAATACTAAGTGCATTAAAGAGCGATGACATCACCTGATTTGCTGCACACAGAAATTCACCCATGAACCAAGTTCCATTAAACAATGCTACTAAGTTAAGGATCCACCATAAGCTGTTGCACAGATCAGACAGGGTGAGAGAAGCCATGAATATTTTGGTTGTTGGCTGGATGCTGGTGACACGGCGCAAAGTGACAAGCATCAGCGGATTCAGTAGGAGGTTGGGAAAGATGGCAAGGGCCATCAAAATCTTGACAAATATTGCAAATGGTGTTGATGCAGTTACAAACTCAGATTCCTCTGTGGTTGAGTTGGAGGATGTGTTTGTTTCTAGTGCAGTTGGTGTGGTTTCCATTGTTCCTTGACGAGAAGGCAAATTTCCTTTAGCAGAAGCAGAGTTGCGACGTTATATGTACCTATTGTTTAAGTTCTTTTTTGAAAGCCTGATCCAAAGGTGAGGTTTGTTGCTCTCAAGAAATTTTCCGTAATCATGTTACTATGGACATGTTCCTGCGCAAGAAATTAATGTTCATCTGAAGAAAATGCTTATTGAAGATTTGAAGAAAAACCTTATGCTCTCAAAATCCATAGAATACTCCATATGCCGACTACTGGTGCATGTACAATGTACAATGAAAGTTGTATCAGAGGCAAAATATACAGGTACTTCAAGCCGAGGACAAGTACCGGTGACTAAGAATTGTATGCAATCTGATGTGTTGAGGTCTTCTGCGCCAAATCTATGGCTGATAGAAACAGAGTAGTGAAGTGGGCATTGAGCGAAAGGAGACTTTAATTTGCATCCAAAATGTGGAGAACCAACAAACAGGCCACATTACTTGATGAGGAGCCTGAATTCATTTCAAGATGAGTCTCTGTCTGTGCATCAGTGATTGTCATTATGTGCTCTTTGTCATTAATAAAATACAGAGTATCGCTCAAATAACACAATTAAGGACTAGATCAATATGGAGAAGCCAGAGTAATATGGTGATGCAATATTGCATACTGCTAAACGTTTACTTGCATGAGGACAAAAAGTCACTGAAAAGGTTCTTTGCTTATTTTGTAAGTAGCGCGTGAATAGCCCACATGGAATAATAACAATGAGGTAACTTTCTTTCCTTTAAAATTGCCTCACACGGCCGCCATTTAGTCTTACGTTTTAACAAATTTCAAGCGGAGATCCGACGACTCTTTGTTGAATATCAGATGACTATTTACTGTATGCTGACTAAATACATAAAACAGTCACCGAGTTAAGCTATAACACATATGATGGGTCGCACGTACGACGTGTTCTGTGAAATGGAATGCAGGACGCGTTGCAGCTGTGACGCATCGTAAGATACGATGGGTTTCATGAAATAAGGTGCAGGTTTGTTGGGATGGCCCTGAAATGTCTGAGACTGATATATTTGGGTCTGTTAGGGTTCTTCCCAAGCTCATAGGAAACCTTATTTCAATTTGTTGGTCTGCTGTTGATTGTCACATAGCCAATGTCTGAATTGTAACAATTAATTTGAAGAATGAGACTTTGAAATGAATCTTGTCCCCTGTCTTTTGTAACCAAAAAGTCCTCTTTTGTCCGTCTTATGAGATGCGACCTACCGTATAAGTGTTTTTATATTTGCTTGTTTCTTTCTCTCTTTTCCCCAGATTCTATGACAGGGATCCAACTTACATGTAGCAGTGATTATTTCCATGACTGAATGCAAAGAATAACAACTGGCCAAACCTGAATTCCGTATGTTGTTCCTTTTTGTCTTTCTTTGTTCACTTTTAAAATTCGTTATTTTTCCTGTTCGATATCCTTTTGTTTTTATAAATTGGATGATACCCACCCTCAATTAACCCTCCTATGCAAACATATAGTCTGTGCAAAGTTGTCTTTTCAGTTAAAATCAATCAGGTGACTGTTTTTAACAGTTAAGAGCTCCTGGCCTATATAAAGCAGGATTGATTGGCTTTGACTGATTGTGTAACTTGATAGCTATGCTTTGACTGTAGGTGAATGATAAGCCAGCTGTGCCTACCACTTGCCTACTTTTTGTCAGTCGACTGAATTTGACTAATCACAGTGCTTGCTTGAAATATTATATGACTGTTGGTGACTAGCCTGTGTAAAGGCATTGCAGGGAAGAGCAGGGTCCACTGTACTAATTCAACCCCATTGAAAACAGTGTAAAATCAACAAAGTTCAGGGCCAAGTAACATGCAAGCCAACATCACTGGGGTTTCTGAAACAAAAATTAAATTATTGTCTTGTCTTTCATCTTTTCATTTCTTTTCAATTTTACGTACATTAGCCAATTACATTTTTAAATATTCACACCCAAATAAAATCACCTCCCGAAAAGTGATAGTTCCCGAGCCTGCATGTAGCCATTTTAAGAGTGGCATCCTTCCACTTTCACAGGCAAATAGGACCCATTTTTTCATCCGTGATTTTATCAAGCCTGCCCTCAGATGGAAGCCCCAAAACCAGGGAGTTGATCCTTGGGTATATTTAAACAATTCCACCGTTTTTAAAGCCAAACGGTCTCCGTTTTCAAAAGAAATTGTGGGGGCACTTTTTATGCTAATCAGCTGGCGTAGAAATTCTCGCTTGAATTAGTTCAGTGCACCCAGCATTGATATTTTTATACTATCTGTCACTGTTCATACTGTAGGAGGGTTAATTTGTCCAACTTCATCTCAAACATGAATTTCCTCATTCTGAATTAAAATTCTGGTCGCATAAGACATTCTGCCAGTGTATTCTCCCACTCAGTCTCTGAAGATACAGATGACTTACCTGGGAACAATCCTTGCCAAAGCCTGTTACTTTCTCATTGAAGTTTTAAAGGCGTTGCTTAAACCTAACCCCAGAGTCTTTGGGACAGGCTTTTGCGCCAGTCAGAAAGCATGCCACACAGTGCCTGGCGAAGATCCCTGTTCCTCAGGTAGTAAATAATTACATTCATCCAGCCATTGGATAACAACAGAGCTTGTGTGAACATTAAGGCCAAGTACCTGTCATAAGGTTCCCATTGGTTTTGTAAAACTATGGCCAACCTTATCAGTGTAGGAATCCAGGTGATGGTTAAAGTCCCTGTTATGATGATGATGGTGGTGGTTGATCTGGTGTTTATTCTCTGCCCACCTTGACCATTGCCTGCTTGGTTTTCAGCAGCAATGCGTCGGGCTTGATTGCGAGCTATCAGGGCGATGTGTGCATACAGGATGAATATGGTCAGTAGCTGAAGCACCATCAATACAAGAATTAGATATACTCTCCAGTCATATGTCTCTGATGTACAAAGTCTCTTGTTATGACCAATAACCTGTATAGTATAAAAAGGATTAATCCCATTTATCAGAATGGAGGATATGATGGTTGTAGCCCATGTGCTACATACAATTATCTTTGATTTGAACACGGTCATTATGGAGGGGTACCGCAGAGGACGGGAAACAGCAATGTAACGATCCACAGTAAGAAGAAGAAGCGCCCCAACACTAAGGGCATTAAAGAGGAATAGCATCACCTGATTTGCTGCGCACAAAAACTCACCCATGAACCAAGTTCCAGCAAACAATGCTATTAAGTTAAGGATCCACCATAAGCTGTTGCACAGATCAGACAGGGTGAGAGAAGCCATGAATAGTTTGGTTGTTGGCTGGATGCTGGTGACGCGACGCAAAGTGACAAGCATCAGTGGATTCAGTAGGAGGTTGGGAACGATGGCAATGCCCATCAAAGTCTTGACGAGAATTGCAAATGGTGTTGACACAATAACATCTTCTGCTGTAGAGTTTGAAGTAGCAGTCATCTGCTCATTGGTTGTAGTTTCCATGGTTGCTGGATGAGCAGACAGAAACTTGGGTAGATTTATCTAAAATGCTAAATTGTTTTGCTGCTTGTGTACCTGAATGGAAATGCTGATAGAAGATTGTTTAAAACGTGTCATTCAAGAGGCTGCAGATATATCAATGCTCATTTGATTTCAGGAGCATACACTACAGGTACCCAGGTATGTACCATCTGTAGCAAGGTGAAGCAGTTGGCATACAGTTTGTTGTTATCTCCAACGTCCAAAGTTAGAAATATCTCCATGCAGCACATGTGACATTCAAATCTGCTGTTGGAGTATCCTTCACATGAATCAAGATTAGGTTCTTTGGCTAAAATAGAGATGTGAAGCATAATATGTTATGGTCCTTTCCACTCCTTTCCCAGCGCATACTAAACCAACTTTGGCTTAGAAAGGTGCACAGCACAATCTGTTTATGGTCTCTAATACTACTTCCCCATCACATGACATACTGGTTCCAAGTTTGTTTGCTGTCAAATATAATGAAGTCTAATGAGATATTAATTTGAATCTGCAGCATACTCAGCCAAATGATTGACATTGATGTAATAATAGGGGCCTGTGTGGTTTCAAGGCGGTTGTTACATGGCGCGTCTATTCATAAGCAAGTTCTTTTCCTATTCTGTCAGTTATTGTACATATACTTTTTTGTAAATCAGCCCTTTTTGGATACATATACCTGTATATCATGTCCGATACAATAGGAGGAGGCCTTTTTTTAATTGGGGTAATACAAATGATTTTACCCAAACCACATTACATGCCCTCTTATTGGGCCGAATACATAAATCTTGCAGTTTTTAGGTTTTTGCTTACATTTTCATACATAACAATAAGCAATTGCTAAGAAGCAAAAGCTTCTACTTTTAAACAGGTCTGGGAGAACACTTGGAACCAACTCATTTTGAAAGAAGATGTACTGCCTGTTGAAGTTCAGTACGTTGTTGCATGATATTCAACTTAGAGTGTCTCTTTTACATGTACATGTAGCACAAATTAAACTTCAGATCTGCTTACTCTGGAGGTTTTTGTATTAAGTCAAGTCCAGGTTCGTTGGGATGGCTCAAAAATGTCTGGAGACTGATATATTTGGGTCTTTTATGGGAAACCTTCCAGTAATTTGGTTGTCTGCTGTTGATTGTCATATGAGATATTATTTGTATCTGTAATGGACAGAGCTATTGTACACATGTGACTACAGACTATTTGTCGGCCGTCTTTTGTAATCACTACTAATGAGGTCCAAATGTGATGATAGGAATTGGTGGTGGGCCTTAGAAGGGGGATTCTTTTGCGTCTCTTGACGGGCAACACGTTTATTTATTTATTTATTTATTTATTCATTTATTAATTAAAGAATATTATTTCAGGCAAAATACATACATGTACACGACAGTTTATATACATGTATGTTTGACAGTTTTTAAATTCATTAAGTCGCAACTAAGGAACTGATCAAAAGGACAAACTACAAAAGGCTAAGATACAAGAGACTAAAATACAAGAAACATTAAATTGTACTATATGCAGGATTGCCTTAAAAGCTATTGAAACTATTACAAAATAATAAACAATATTAAAAAAAACTATCGAGAGGCTCTCCAACTACAACAAACGTTGGATCAGTTAAGCACTGGGGCTGTAAATACAAATGCAGCTCAATATCATTCAGACAGCACTGCCAATCTGCCTGATACTGAGAAGTTATCAGGTGATTTGCCTATCGCAATAGTGTATGACATGGTCAGGATTATCTATGAACTTGCCAACTTTACATTAGCTGCAACAACCGAATGTTTGTATACAAAATATGGTACCTGTAAATCAACTCATTTTTCCCCCTTTGTTTTGTGTTTTTGCACTTTTCAGGGGTGAGAGTTCCATCATTTCATTAATGCACAGAAGTCCAATGCATCTCTACAGGGGAAAGAATTAAGGGAACTTACACAGCCTCACATGTCCTCCTGGCCATGGCGTGTGATGAAGACACCAGTGACACTCACCAAGATGAGTCCATCATGAGATTCTTGGCTTGGATGGCCACATTTGCGAGGATTTGATGGTAAGACTTTTTGTAATAAATCTTCAATATTTTACAGTATTGTGACAAGGTAGTCTGTTTTAAATGTGTTTCTTATTTCAGGGGTCATATTGTTGCTGTGTTTACTTTTGTTTCTTAATCTTGGACATCGTAGAAACATGAAGTACATCGCATTGGTGCAAAAGTTGGTTTGAAGTGTCTGGTATCTATAAATTCCTGCAAAGCCCAACATTCGTTGTCTTGTGGATAAGGCAGCTAAATTGTCCGTGCATTCTTGTGGTACCTGTAAAACATCCTTTCAAAATGTATTCTTTGTTGACTGTATTTTCTGACAGTTATGGCCGGAATCTTTGGGACAGTCTTTGGCGCCAGTCAGTCAGTAATCCGCACAGTGCCTGGCGAAGGTCCTTGTTCCTCAGGTAGTAAATAATTACATTCATCCAGCCATTGGACAACACCAGACCTTGTGTGAACATGAAGGCCAAGTACCTGTCATAAGGTTCCCATTGGTTTTGTGAAGCTATTGCCCACCTTATCAGTGTAGGAATCCAGGTGATGATTAAAGTCCCTGTTATGATGATGATGGTGGTGGTTGATCTGGTGTTTATTCTCTGTCCACCTTGACCATTGCCTGCTTGGTTTTCAGCAGCAATGCGTCGGGCTTGATTGCGAGCTATCAGGGCGATGTGTGCATACAGGATGAATATGGTCAGTAGCCCAAGTACCACCAATACAAGAATTAGATATACTCTCCAGTCATATTTCTCTACTGCACAAAGTCTCTTGTTATGACCAATAACCTGTATAGTATAAATAGGATTAATCCCATTTATCAGAATGGAGGATACGATGATTGTAGCCCATGTGCTACATACAATTATCTTTGATTTTAACACAGTCATTATTGAGGGGTACCGCAAAGGACGGGAAATAGCAATGTAACGGTCCACAGTGAGAAGAAGAAGAGAACCAATACTAAGTCCAGTAAAGAGCGATAACATCACCTGATTTACGACGCACAAAAACTCACCCGTGAACCAAGTTCCAGCAAACAATGCTATTAAGTTAAGGATCCACCATAAACTGTTGCACAGATCAGACAGGGTGAGAGAAGCCATGAATATTTTGGTTGTTGGCTGGATGCTGGTGACACGACGTAAGGTGACAAGCATCAGTGGATTCAGTAAGACACACAGAAAGATTGCAAGTACTGCCAAAACTTTTACCAAAATTAACAATGTTGTTGAGGTGAATTCATTCTCATCTCCTGTTGTGTTGGAAGTGACAGTTATTCCTTCGGTGGATGACCATGTAGTTTCCATGATGAGTAAGGCGTTGGGTCCAAAATGGAAGTCTTGTTCTTCTTCTCTTCTCAAAAACTCAATATGATGAAAAGCCACTAAAAAGTTTGTTTCCAGCAGATTTTGTCATATACATGTATGTCAACTCTTGCTTGAGCGATGTCACCGCATGTTTTGTAGAAATACATCATCTTCAAGGATTCACCTTTATCTCTTGCTACATGTTATCAGTCACACTTTTTTGTTGACTGTCCAACTGTCATCAATTTCTGCATCAAACTGACATAGCAAGATTGCCGACATAAACATTATGTGATGTATCTGCCCATCAGCTGGCTATTAACTTGGCTGTTCACCAACGGCTGTCATTCTGAACAATATACATATATTGTACAATACTCCACAGGCATAGCCAGGAAGATTAAACAAAGGGGGGGGGGCAAGTCCAGCTAGCCTCGTAAACTCTTTTGTGTACGGTCTGTGTGTTTAATAATTTCGTAGTGGAGCGATATTGTTCATCATGTCATGGCAACAAATTATAGTCAATTAATTAATTTTGCGGAAGCTGTTTAAACATTCAACAGTGCTACCTACATGTACATGCAAATTATTACTGATGCTTTTTGCCTATGTTTTCATCTGTACATTTAATATAGTTGCACATATTCTGAAAATTCTGGTGAAATTACAGCATAGGGGCAGTTGTTCGTCGACGTCTAATGCGATCGTGGAGCACGAAGCCCTTGTGGCATGGGAATTCCCGATGCTCTGTGGTGCAATCTGAGGCGTTTCCTGGGCACTTTCCCTTGACTTTTTTTAGCAAAAGTTTTAAAAGTTATCAGGAGAATTCCTTTCATTGGTTCACACTTACTCTTATAAAGTTTTTTATATGTACTTAAAGTTGAGAACCATGTATTTCCATCTCCATATTAAAAAAAAAATGGAAAAGGGATTAAATATGTATCACATGATTTGTAAATTGTTGCAAGGATGCTTCTGATGTTTACTATCCCTTCTGCAGTGTTTTTTCCCTTCAAAAATTGAAAGTTTTAAGTTGCTCAATATCAGGTACGAGTAGAACAGAACCATTAGGACGATGAAATAAAAGTTGAACCCTTAGGGCGATGAAATAAAAGTGTCATCCATTTACATGTAAATAATCGTGATAAAAGCTTCAGGGCTTCATTCGAAAAGTGTCGCATATTATAATTGAAAGCATACTACGTGTAAGTTAATACAAAGGAATTAAAATAAAAATCGGTCATTATGCTGAAAATGATGACATTTGGGCTATTTATTAATGGTACTAGGATCATTCACTCTTTGTCCTTTTTTTTTCTATTTGAAGCAACAAAACTGCTCAAAATCTTTAGTAGGGTGCATTTTAATAAATAACCTGTTGAACTTTTACAAAATAGAGCTCACTGGCTACCATACACTTTGAGAAAACATGTACATCTATCCACAATCATTGTGGCTTGTATCTGGAATCTGTTGTTAATGCACATAAAAGTGTGCCCGCGGGCAGACTTTTTAAACCACCTTGAACAGGCATGCAACTTTGCCTCTGATCAGCTTTTAGTGCTGTTCCTTGATGGAGTGCAATTGTTTCTGTTGAAACTCAAATGCAAAGCAGATGTCTTGTATCCATTTTTCCTTCTATTCTTTCAGAAAACATTGGCAATTTGTTTTTATGGTACTAGCAGAAGACGCCAAGGGAATAACATGTGTGTTTTTTTTCTTTTGCTCTCAGCATCCAACCAAATGGTTTTGTCTTACGCGTATTCTTACTGCTTAATGCAAGAATCTTTGTTGCAGACTTCTATGCCAGTCAGATAGTAAAGAACGTATTGCCTGACGAAGATCCCTATTCCTCAGGTAGTAAATCATAACATTCAGCCAGCCATTGCACAGCAGCAGAACATTCGTGAACATGCCAGCCAGGTACAGCGTCCATGTGTTTCGTGGTATCAGCAACACGATCACTGTTGGAATCCAGGTGATGATTAAAGTCCCTGTTATGATGATGATGGTGGTGGTTGATCTGGTGTTTAGGTGATGCAACACAATCCATATGGGACATCCGCCGTCATTTATAATCACTATTAATGAGGTCCAAATGTGATGATGGGAATTGATGGTGGGCCGTTTTTCAGAGCGATCCTTTTGCTTCTCTTGATTGGCAATATGTTCTTCCATCAGTTATTGTCATGAATCACTGATGCTGTAAACATGTACATGTAGCTCAATATCATTCAGACAGATTGAGTGCACTGTCAATCTGCCTGACATTGAGTAATTATATGGTGATTTGCCTATCACAATAGTGCATGACATGGTCAGGATCATCTATTCAATTGCTACAAAATATCAATTATCTGCAACAACCAAATGTTTGTATCTGTACAAACTGTTCATGTAAATCAACTCATTTCTACTCTTTTTTCTTGTTTCTTGTTCCCCCCACTTTTCAGGGATGAGAGTTCCATCAGTTCATGAATGCAAAGAAGTCCAAGACATCTCTAAAGGGGACAGAATTAAGGGACTTACACAGCCTCACATGTCCTGTCTTACGTGTATGGTAGCACCTGGCCTTGGGGTATAATGAAGACACCAATGGCACTCACCAAGATGAGTCCATCATGAGGTTGTTCGCTTGGATGGCTCAACGTGGAAGGCTTTGATGGTAAGACGTTTTGGTAATCAATCCTCTTCTGTCCTTTATTGTGATAACAAGGCTTTTTCTAAATTTTTCCATGGGGGGGGGGTGTCATAGTCTTGCAGTGTTTACTTGTCTTATAAATAAAATCCTTCCAAAGCCCAACATTCGTTGTCTTGTGGATAAGGCAGCAAAATTGTCTGTGTATTTCTGTGGTACCTGTGAAACATCCTTTCAAAATGTATTTTTGGAAAGTTACGGTCGGAATCTTTGGGACAGTCTTTGGCGCCAGTCAGTTAGTAATCCTAACAGTGCCTGGCGAAGGTCCTTGTTCCTCAGGTAGTAAATAATTACATTCATCCAGCCATTGGACAACAGCACGGCTTCTGTTGAAATAGAGGCCAAGTAACTGACATAACGCTCCCATTGGTTTTTTGAAGCTATTGCCAACCTTATCAGTGTAGGAATCCAGGTGATGATGACAGTCCCTGTTATGATGATGATGGTGGTGGTTGATCTGGTGTTTATTCTCTGCCCACCTTGACCATTGCCTGCTTGGTTTTCAGCAGCAATGCGTCGGGCTTGATTGCGAGCTATCAGGGCGATGTGTGCATACAGGATGAATATGGTCAGTAGCTGAAGCACCACCAATACAAAAATTAGATATACTCTCCAGTCATATATCTCTGGTGCACAAAGTCTCTTGTTATGACCAATAACCTGTACAGTATAAAAAGGATTAATCCCATTTATCAGAATGGAGGATACGATGATTGTAGCCCATGTGCTACATACAATTATCTTTGATTTTAACACTGTCATTATCGAGGGATACCGCAGAGGATGGGAAACAGCAATGTAACGATCCACAGTGAGAAGAAGAAGCGTACTAACACTGAGCGCAGTAAAGAGGAATAGCATCACCTGATTTGCTGCACAAAGAAAAGATCCCAACAGCCAAGTGTCAGCAAGCAATGATGTTAGGATTAGGATCCCCCACAAGCTTCTGCACAGATCACACAGGGTGAGAGAAGCCATGAATATTTTGGTTGTTGGCTGGATGCTGGTGACACGACGTAAGGTGACAAGCATCAGTGGATTCAATAGGAGATTAGGAACGATGGCGATGACCAACAAAGTCTTGGGAAGAATTGCAAATGGTGTTGAGACAGTTGTAGCTTCTGCTGTAGAGTTTGAAGTAGTAGTCATTTGTGCATTGGTTGTAGTTTCCATGGTTGCTGGAAGAGTAGACAGAAACAGGGTAGATTCATCTAAAATGTTATTTTTTCCCCTGTTTTGGTCAATAAATGGAAATTCTGATTCAAGATTACTTTTTGTTTTGGCATAAAAGCGCATGTGTCATTCAAGAGATTGCAGACATGCTTCAGTGCATGTACCATCAGTATCCATAAGAAGGTCAAGCAGTTTCATGTACATGTAACATTCTGTTTTTTGGTGTCTCCAGCATCTGATGTTGGCAATTTCCCATGCAGCACAAATTATACTTCATGTCTGCTCCAACACAGTGGAGGAACTTGATCGATCAGTACCGTGAAGATCACGTACTGTGAGATGGCTCAGAATGGTTTGCAGACTGAACTGTGCTTTTCTGCTGCTTCCTCAACATATACCCGGCAAACATGGTTTGTTTAGTGTGATCAGGTGTAACAGAGTCAACTGATTGTCATTTGGTGCAATAAGGGGGCTGGACTTGTTTCAATATTGATCTTTCTGCATCTCTTTATTGTCAATTTGTTCCTACATGTATTCTGTCAATTATTTTCATCAAAGGCCTGTATGGTACCCGAAATGGCTGAATTTAGCTCAGACGGCACAATCAATCAATCATACAGCCGGTATACCTTTTGTTATGACTGACTTGCAAAGCATTAGCAGGATTAATGTATGGAGACTGATATATTTTGCTTATTAGGGTTCTTCTCAAGCTCACACGAAACCTAATTTGTTTGCCCGCTGTTGATTGTCATATATAGCCCAATGAGATATGGGCTATATCTGCGGTGGACAGAGCCAATGTACACATGGGACGTCCGCCGTCATTTGTAATCACTATTAATGAGGTCCAACTGTGATGATGGGAATTGATGGTGGGCCGTTTTCAGAGCGATCCTTTTGTTTCTCTTGATTGGCAATATGTTCTTCCATCAGTTATTGTCATGAATCACTGATGCTGTAAACATTTACATGTAGCTCAATATCATTCAGACGGATTGAGTGCACTGTCAATCTGCCTGACATTGAGTAATTATATGGTGACTTGCCTATTGCAATAGTGCATGACGTGGTCAGGATCATCTATTAAATTGCTACAAAATTGAAATTATCTGCAACAACCAAATGTTTGTATCTATACAAAGTGTTCATGTAAATCAACTCATTTCTACTCTTGTTTCTTGTTTCCCCCACTTTTCAGGGATGAGAGTTTCATCAGTTCATGAATGCTCAGAAGTCCAAGACATCTCTAAAGGGGACAGAATTAAGGGACTTACACAGCCTCACATGTCCTGTCTTACGTGTATGGTAGCACCTGGCCATGGGGTATAATGAAGACATCAGTGGCACTCACCAAGATGAGTCCATCATGAGGTTGTTCGCTTGGATGGCTCAACGTGCAAGGCTTTGATGGTAAGACGTTTTGGTAATCAATCCTCTTCTGTCCTTTATTGTGATAACAAGGCTATCTTTTTCTAAATATTTCCATGGTGGGGGGTCATAGTCTTGCAGTGTTTACTTGTCTTATAAATAAAATCCTTCCAAAGCCAAATATTCTTTGTCTTGTGGATAAGGCAGCAAAATTGTCTGTGCATTCCTATGGTACATGTACCTGTAAAACATCCTTTCAAAATGTATGCTTTGTTGACTGTATTTTTGGAAAGTTACGGTCGGAATCTTTGGGACAGTCTTTGGTGCCAGTCAGTTAGTAATCCTAACAGTGCCTGGCGAAGGTCCTTGTTCCTCAGGTAGTAAATAATTACATTCATCCAGCCATTGGACAACAGCATGGCATCTGTTAAAATAGAAGCCAAGTGACTGACATAAGGCTCCCATTGGTTTTGTGAAGCTATTGCCAACCTTATCAGTGTAGGAATCCAGGTGATGATTAAAGTCCCTGTTATGATGATGATGGTGGTGGTTGATCTGGTGTTTATTCTCTGCCCACCTTGACCATTGCCTGCTTGGTTTTCAGCAGCAATGCGTCGGGCTTGATTGCGAGCTATCAGGGCGATGTGTGCATACAGGATGAATATGGTCAGTAGCCCAAGTACCACCAATACAAGAAGTAGATATACTCTCCAGTCATATGTCTCTGGTGCACAAAGTCTCTTGTTATGACCAATAACCTGTATAGTATAAAAAGGATTAATCCCATTTATCAGAATGGAGGATACGATGATTGTAGCCCATGTGCTACATACAATTATCTTTGATTTGAACATGGTCATTATGGAGGGATACCGCAGAGGATGGGAAACAGCAATGTAACGGTCCACAGTGAGAAGAAGAAGCGTACTAACACTGAGCGCAGTAAAGAGGAATAGCATCACCTGATTTGCTGCACAAAGAAAAGATCCCAACAGCCAAGTGTCAGCAAGCAATGATGTTAGGATTAGGATCCCCCACAAGCTTCTGCACAGATCACACAGGGTGAGAGAAGCCATGAATATTTTGGTTGTTGGCTGGATGCTGGTGACACGACGTAAGGTGACAAGCATCAGTGGATTCAATAGGAGGTTAGGAACGATGGCGATGACCAACAAAGTCTTGGCAAGAATTGCAAATGGTGTTGAGACAGTTGTAGCTTCTGCTGTAGAGTTTGAAGTAGTAGTCATTTGTGCATTGGACGTAGTTTCCATGGTTGCTGGAAGAGTAGACAGAAACAGGGTAGATTCATCTAAAATGTTATTTTTTCTCCCTGTTTTGGTTAATAAATGGAAATTCTGATTCAAGATTGCTTTTTGTTTTGGCATAAAATCATGTGTCATTCAGGAGATTGCAGACATGTTTCAGTGCATGTACCATCAGTATCCATAAGAAGGTCGAGCAGTTTCATGTACATGTAACATTCTGTTTGTTGGCGTCTCCAGCATCTGATGTTGGCAATTTCCCATGCAGCACAAATTATACTTCATGTCTGCTCCAACACAGTGGAGGAACTTGATCGATCGGTACCGTGAAGATCACGTACTGTGAGATGGCTCAGAATGGTTTGCAGACTGAACTGTGCTTTTCTGCTGCTTCCTCAACATATACCGGGCAAACACGGTTTGTTTAGTGTGATCAGGTGTAACAGAGTCAACTGATTGTCATTTGGTGCAATAAGGGGGCTGGACTTGTTTCAATATTGATCTTTCTGCATCTCTTTATTGTCAATTTGTTCCTGCATGTATTCTGTCACTTATTTTCATCAAAGGGCTGTATGGTACCCTAAATGGCTGAATTTTGCTCAGACGGCACAATCAATCAATCATACAGCCGGTATACCTTTTGTTTATGATTAACTTGCAAAGCATAAGCAGGATTAATAAATTCAAATATCAAAATGCTGCTTATTGTAGCCCGTGTGCTTAGTACAATTATCTTCAATCTGAGCATAGTCATCATTGAAGGATACCATGCAGAGGATGCAAAACGGCAATGTAATGATCCACAATGAGAAGAAGAAGAGAAAAAAATACTAAGTCTGCTGAATGTGTAATCAAGAAATTCAACCAACAACCAGGTTTCTGGAAACAATGCGATTGAGTTAAGGATCCAGCATATACAGTTGCAAAGATCAGGGGGGGGGGGGAGAAGCTATGAATATTTTGGTTGTCAGCTGGATGTTGGTGACACGACGCAGGGTGAAGAGCAGCAGTGGATTCATCACATTAGAAAAGATTGCTAGTACCACAAAAGTCTTGACAAAAATTGCAAAAGGTGGTGATGCAGTGCCGTACTCGAGCTCTGCTCTAAAGCTCGATGTAGAGGTTATATTCTCACTAGGTGTACCGGTAGTTTCCGTGGTCACTAGAAGAGTAGTCAAATGTTCTTCATGTCTGGAAACGTAGATCCAACTTTTTCTCGTGAAAGTTTGTGTCATTTACATGTAAGATGCAGAAGACATAGAAATGGTTATTCATTTTGAAAGAAGATGTACTGCCTGTTGAAGTTCAGTTTGTTGTTGCATGAATATTCAACTTAGAGTGTCTCTTCTACATGTACATGTAGCATAAATTAAACTTCAGATCTGCTTACTCTGGAGGTTTTTGTATTAAGTCAAGTCCAGGTTCGTTGGGATGGCTCAAAAATGTCTGGAGACTGATATATTTGGGTCTTTTATGGGAAACCTACCGGTAATTTGGTTGTCTGCTGTTGATTGTCATATGAGATATTATTTGTATCTGTAATGGACAGAGCTATTGTACACATGTGACTACAGACTATTTGTCGGCCGTCTTTTGTAATCACTACTAATGAGGTCCAAATGTGATGATAGGAATTGGTGGTGGGCCTTAGAAGGGGGATTCTTTTGCGTCTCTTGACGGGCAACACGTTTATTTATTTATTTATTTATTAATTAAAGAATATTATTTCAGGCAAAGTACATGTACTGGTACATGTACACGACAGTTTGTACGTATGTTTGACAGTTTTTAAATTCATTACAATGTAAGTCACAACTAAGGAAATGATCAAAAGGACAAACTACAAAAGGCTAAGATACAAGAGACTAAAATACAAGAAACATTACATTGTACTATATGCAGGATTGCCTTAAAAGCTATTGAAAATATTACTAAATAATAAACAATATCAAAATGATTATCGAGAGGCTCTCCAACTACAACAAACGTTGGATCAGTTAAGCACTGGGGCTGTAAATACAAATGCAGCTCAATATCATTCAGACAGCACTGACAATCTGCCTGATACTGAGAAGTTATCAGGTGATTTGCCTATCGCAATAGTGTATGACATGGTCAGGATTATCTCTTAACTTGCCAACTTTACATTAGCTGCAACAACCGAATGTTTGTATACAAAATATGGTACCTGTAAATCAACTCATTTTTCCCCCTTTTTTTGTATTTTTGCACTTTTCAGGGGTGAGAGTTCCATCAGTTCGTTAACGCACAGAAGTCCAATGCATCTCTACAGGGGAAAGAATTAAGGGAACTTACACAGCCTCACATGTCCTCCTGGCCATGGCGTGTGATGAAGACACCAGTGACAGTCACCAAGATGAGTCCATCATGAGATTCTTGGCTTGGATGGCCACATTTGCAAGGATTTGATGGTAAGAAGTTTTGTAATAAATCTTCAAAATTTTACAGTATTGCGACAAGGTAGTCTGTTTTAAATGTGTTTCTTATTTCAGGGGTCATATTGTTGCTGCGTTTACTTTGTTTCTTAATCTTGGACATCGTAGAAACATGAAGTACATCGCATTGGTCCAAAAGTTGGTTTGAAGTGTCTGGTATCTATAAATTCCTGCAAAGCCCAACATTCGTTGTCTTGTGGATAAGGCAGCTAAATTGTCTGTGCATTCTTGTGGTACCTGTAAAACCTCCTTTCAAAATGCATTCTTTGTTGACTGTATTTTCTGACAGTTATGGCCGGAATCTTTGTGACAGTCTTTGGCGCCAGTCAGTCAGTAATCCGCACAGTGCCTGGCGAAGGTCCTTGTTCCTCAGGTAGTAAATAATTACATTCATCCAGCCATTGGACAACACCAGAGCTTGTGTGAACATTAAGGCCAAGTACCTGTCATAAGGTTCCCATTGGTTTTGTGTAGCTATTGGCAACCTTATCAGTGTAGGAATCCAGGTGATGATTAAAGTCCCTGTTATGATGATGATGGTGGTGGTTGATCTGGTGTTTATTCTCTGCCCACCTTGACCATTGCCTGCTTGGTTTTCAGCAGCAATGCGTCGGGCTTGATTGCGAGCTATCAGGGCGATGCGTGCATACATGATGAATATGGTCAGTAGCTGAAGCCCCACCAATACAAGAATTAGATATACTCTCCAGTCAAATGTCTCTGATGTACAAAGTCTCTTGTTATGTCCAATAACCTGTATAGTATGAAAACGATCAATCCCATTTATCAGAATGGAGGATATGATGATTGTAGCCCATGTGCTACATACAATTATCTTTGATTTTAACATGGTCATTATGGAGGGATACCGCAGAGGATGGGAAATAGCAATGTAACGATCCACAGTGAGAAGAAGAAGTGTACTAACACTGAGCGTAGTAAAGAGGAATAGCATCACCTGATTTGCTGCACAAAGAAAAGATCCCAACAGCCAAGTGTCAGCAAGCAATGATGTTAGGATTAGGATCCCCCACAAGCTTCTGCACAGATCAGACAGGGTGAGAGAAGCCATGAATATTTTGGTTGTTGGCTGGATGCTGGTGACGCGACGCAAAGTGACAAGCATCAGTGGATTCAGTAGGAGGTTGGGAACGATGGCAATGACCATCAAAGTCTTGACAAGAATTGCAAATGGTGTTGACACAATAACATCTTCTGCTGTAGAGTTTGAAGTAGCAGTCATCTGTTCATTGGTTGTAGTTTCCATGGTTGCTGGATGAGCAGACAGAAACTTGGGTAGATTTATCTAAAATGCTAAATTGTTTTGCTGCTTGTGTACCTGAATAGAAATGCTGATTGAAGATTGTTTAAAACGTGTCATTCAAGAGGCTGCAGATATATCAATGCTCATTTGATTTCAGGAGCATACACTACAGGTACCCAGGTATGTACCATCTGTAGCAAGGTGAAGCAGTTGGCATACAGTTTGTTGTTATCTCCAACGTCCAAAGTTAGAAATATCTCCATGCAGCACATGTGACATTCAAATCTGCTGTTGGAGTATCCTTCACATGAATCAAGATTAGGTACTTTGGCTAAAATAGAGAAGATGTGAAGCATAATATGTTATGGTCCTTTCCACTCCGTTCCCAGCGCGTACTAAACCAACTTTGGCTAAGAAAGGTGCACAGCACAATCTGTTTATGGTCTCTAATACTACTTCCCCATCACATGACATACTGGCACCAAGTTTGTTTACTGTCAAATATAATGAAGTCTAATGAGATATTAATTTGAATCTGCAGCACACTCAGCCAAATGATTGACATTGATGTAATAATAGGGGCCTGTGTGGTTTTAAGGCGGTTGTTACACGGCGCGTCTATTCATAAGCAAGTTTTTTTCCTATTCTGTCAGTTATTGTACATGTTCATTTTGGTAAATCAGCCCTTTTTGGATACATATACCGGTGTATCATGTCCGATACATTAGGAGGAGGCCATTTTAAAATTTGGGTAATACAAATGATTTTACCCAAACCACATTACATGCCCTCTTATTGGGCCGAATACATAAATCTTGCAGTTTCAAGGTTTTTGCTGACATTTTCATACATAACAATAAGCAATTGCTAAGAAGCAAAAGCTTCTACTTTTAAACAGGTCTGGGAGAACACTTGGAACCAACTCATTTTGAAAGAAGATGTACTGCCTGTTGAAGTTCAGTATGTTGTTGCATGTTATTCAACTTAGAGTGACTCTTTTACATGTACATGTAGCATAAATTAAACTTCAGATCTGCTTACTCTGGAGGGTTTTGTATTAAGTCAAGTCCAGGTTCGTTGGGATGGCTCAAAAATGTCTGGAGACTGATATATTTGGGTCTTTTATGGGAAACCTACCGGTAATTTGGTTGTCTGCTGTTGATTGTCATATGAGATATTATTTGTATCTGTAATGGACAGAGCTATTGTACACATGTGACTACAGACTATTTGTCGGCCGTCTTTTGTAATCACTACTAATGAGGTCCAAATGTGATGATAGGAATTGGTGGTGGGCCTTAGAAGGGGGATTCTTTTGCGTCTCTTGACGGGCAACACGTTTATTTATTTATTTATTTATTCAGTTCAGAGATGAAACTTTTCCGATTTTAATCGGAAAACCGACTTTTTGAATTTTCCAACGAAATTTCCGATTTTTTTACAGTGTGTCCCACAAAATTTGATTTAGTAAGGATGTTTCTCACAAAATGTTATTTTATTTCAATCATAATTTCGAAGAAAAGTCGATGAAAAGTCGATGGAAATGGCACGTTAAAATCATCGCGAACGTAGTTTTAATCTTTTTCACCAGTCGTTATTGGAGTGTTTCAACGGTAGAAACACAGGGCGTAACACTGATCGGAGCCTTCTCCGGCTTGACAAAAGGTTAAACATTGACAGGCGACATGGAAAAATCACTGTGTCGCACGTGCGTGCATGTACTGCACGTAATGAGTACCAGCGTACGTACCGCACCGTACCGTCTGCTAGCACATGGCCGGTCGGGAACGGCCCCGCCGAACGGGTAGCCTTGTGAACGATCCAGTGGATAAAATCAGTATGCTGTGCGATTTTCGGAGGTTTCAAATTTAGTTATACAAAATACAATGCCTTAAAAATCGTGATGATTATTTCGAGGATAGCGAAGAGAGCATTAGCGAAACATTTCACTGGCATTTGTAAGAAGAGAAAGACGATAATACCTGATTTTTCCCCACGTATGAATGCAAGTGGAGTAGTGGAGTTGTGTGGTTGAATGGACATGATTGAAGCACCATCAGTGCCTTGTCTTTCGGACTTTTCCCTAGACTTTCTCAAGTAAGAAGTGAACTTCTTTATTGATGACTCTGTTACTCTAACCGTAATTCGGGCATTTTATGCAATGAAAACACTAACCATTTTTTTCACCGTAAAATTTTGTTTGAATCGAAAATAAAGCAGGAGTTGGTGTCCGGAAATTGGGCATGAAGTGTATTGTACATGCATGTACATGTGTGTAATGCAGCGCGGCCCAGATTTCGGACACGTATTTTTCTTCGGCATATTTTCCGACTTTTTTGCCATGTGCCAGTTTCATCTCTGTTCAGTTATTAAAGAATATTATTTCAGGCAAAGTACATGTACTGGTACATGTACACGACAGTTTATATACATATGTTTGACAGTTTTTAAATTCATTACTTAAAAATTACAAGTCACAATATTATTTCAGGCAAAATACATACATGTTCATGACAGTTTGTACGTATGTTTGACAGTTTTTAAAATCATTACAATGTAAGTCACAACTAAGGAAATGATCAAAAGGACAAACTACAAAGGCTAAGATACAAGAGACTAAAATACAAGAAACATTAAAGGGAATATACATCATTGGCTTTTGCTGCAATTTTCAGAAATGAACTATTTGAGGGGTTAGTAAAATAGATCAAATATTGTTTAACTGACATGTTTGAAGTTTTGTGTTACGAAAATGCTTGAAAAACCAAGAAAAACAAAAACGTTTAAGTAGTCTGGTTCCCTGACTCCACGAAAGATAAAATGGATCAATTTATAGATGTCAGAAAATTGTAAGGTAAGGGAACCAGTCTAGCTGGCCTGCACCCGTTCTTGAACATGTAACCAATAGCAAACAAAATTTGGACTGAATTTTTTTTTTAATTGGAGCAGCAGTTGAAAAATAGTTAGGTTTTTCCAACGGTGGTTGGCCGACCACCGTTGGAAATGTATACAAAAATACAATTTTCTTGAAAATGACTCGACACCAGGTGCCATAATTTTAAAGGATGCTTTAGGCTGGCATTTACCAACATACTAGTAAAGTATTTCGTAAAAACTAGGTAGTTTTATTTTTCGATGTTTGCAAATGTTGTATATTCCCTTTAAATTGTACTATATGCAGGATTGCCTTAAAAGCTATTGAAAATATTACTAAATAATAAACAATATAAAAAAAAATTATCGAGAGGCTCTCCAACTACAACAAACGTTGGATCAGTTAAGCACTGGGGCTGTAAATACAAATGCAGCTCAATATCATTGAGACAGCACTGCCAATCTGCCTGCTACTGAGAAGTTATCAGGTGATTTGCCTATCACAATAGTGTATGACATGGTCAGGATTATCGATGAACTTGCCAACTTTACATTAGCTGCAACAACCGAATGTTTGTATACAAAATATGGTATCTGTAAATCAACTCATTTTTCCCCCTTGTTTTGTGTTTTTGCACTTTTCAGGGGTGAGAGTTCCATCAGTTCGTTAACGCACAGAAGTCCAATGCATCTCTACAGGGGAAAGAATTAAGGGAACTTACACAGCCTCACATGTCCTCCTGGCCATGGCGTGTGATGAAGACACCAGTGACAGTCACCAAGATGAGTCCATCATGAGATTCTTGGCTTGGATGGCCACATTTGCGAGGATTTGATGGTAAGACTTTTTGTAATAAATCTTCAATATAATACAGTATTGTGAAAAGGTAGTCTGTTTTCAATGTGTTTCTTATTTCAGGGGTCATATTGTTGCTGTGTTTACTTTTGTTTCTTAATCTTGGACATCGTAGAAACGTGAAGTACATCGCATTGGTGCAAAAGTTGGTTTGAAGTGTCTGGTATCTATAAATTCCTGCAAAGCCCAACATTCGTTGTCTTGTGGATAAGGCAGCTAAATTGTCCGTGCATTCCTGTGGTACCTGTAAAACATCCTTTCAAAATGTATTCTTTGTTGACTGTATTTTCTGACAGTTATGGCCGGAATCTTTGGTACAGTCTTTGGCGCCAGTCAGTCAGTAATCCGCACAGTGCCTGGCGAAGGTCCTTGTTCCTCAGGTAGTAAATAATTACATTCATCCAGCCATTGGACAACACCAGAGCTTGTGTGAACATGAAGGCCAAGTACCTGTCATAAGGTTCCCATTGGTTTTGTGAAGCTATTGCCAACCTTATCAGTGTAGGAATCCAGGTGATGATTACAGCCCCTGTTATGATGATGATGGTGGTGGTTGATCTGGTGTTTATTCTCTGCCCACCTTGACCATTGCCTGCTTGGTTTTCAGCAGCAATGCGTCGGGCTTGATTGCGAGCTATCAGGGTGATGTGTGCATATAGGATGAATATGGTCAGTAGCTGAAGCACCACCAATACAAGAATTAGATATACTCTCCAGTCATATGTCTCTGATGTACAAAGTCTCTTGTTATGACCAATAACCTGTGTAGTATATAAAGGATCAATCCCATATATCAGAATAGAGGATACGATCATTGTTGCCCATGCGCTGCATACAATTATCTTTGATTTGAACGCAGTCATTATGGAGGGATACCGCAGAGGATGGGAAACAGCAATGTAACGATCCACAGTGAGAAGAAGAAGTGCACCAGCACTGAGCGCATTAAAGAGCACTGACATCACCTGATTTGCTGCGCACAAAAACTCACCCATGAACCAAGTTCCAGCAAACAATGCTATTAAGTTAAGGATCCACCATAAGCTGTTGCACAGATCAGACAGGGTGAGAGAAGCCATGAATATTTTGGTTGTTGGCTGGATGCTGGTGACACGGCGCAAAGTGACAAGCATCAGTGGATTCAGTAGGAGGTTGGGAACGATGGCAAGGACCATCAAAGTCTTGACGAGAATTGCAAATGGTGTTGACACAATAACATCTTCTGCTGTAGAGTTTGAAGTAGCAGTCATCTGTTCATTGGTTGTAGTTTCCATGGTTGCTGGATGAGCAGACAGAAACTTGGGTAGATTTATCTAAAATGCTAAATTGTTTGCTGTTTGTGTACCTGAATGGAAATGCTGATTGAAGATTGTTTAAAACGTGTCATTCAAGAGGCTGCAGATATATCAATGCTCATTTGATTTCAGGAGCATACACTACAGGTACCCAGGTATGTACCATCTGTAGCAAGGTGAAGCAGTTGGCATACAGTTTGTTGTTATCTCCAACGTCCAAAGTTAGAAATATCTGCATGCAGCACATGTGACATTCAAATCTGCTGTTGGAGTATCCTTCACATGAATCAAGATTAGGTACTTTGGCTAAAATAGAGAAGATGTGAAGCATAATATGTTATGGTCCTTTCCACTCCGTTCCCAGCGCGTACTAAACCAACTTTGGCTAAGAAAGGTGCACAGCACAATCTGTTTATGGTCTCTAATACTACTTCCCCATCACATGACATACTGGCACCAAGTTTGTTTGCTGTCAAATATAATGAAGTCTAATGAGATATTAATTTTAATCTGCAGCACACTCAGCCAAATGATTGACATTGATGTAATAATAGGGGCCTGTGTGGTTTCAAGGCGGTTGCTACATGGCGCGTCTATTCATAAGCAAGTTTTTTTCCTATTCTGTCAGTTATTGTACATATCCATTTTTGTAAATCAGCCCTTTTTGGATACATATACCAGTATATCATGTCCGATACAATAGGAGGAGGCCATTTTTTAATTTGGGTAATATACAAATGATTTTACCCAAACCACATTACATGCCCTCTTATTGGGCCGAATACATAAATCTTGCAGTTTCTAGGTTTTTGCTTACATTTTCATACATAACAATAAGCAATTGCTAAGAAGCAAAAGCTTCTACTTTTAAACAGGTCTGGGAGAACACTTGGAACCAACTCATTTTGAAAGAAGATGTACTGTCTGTTGAAGTTCAGTTTGTTGTTGCATGATATTCAACTTAGAGTGTCTCTTTTACATGTACATGTAGCACAAATTAAACTTCAGATCTGCTTACTCTGGAGGTTTTTGTATTAAGTCAAGTCCAGGTTCGTTGGGATGGCTCAAAAATGTCTGGAGACTGATATATTTGGGTCTTTTATGGGAAACCTACCGGTAATTTGGTTGTCTGCTGTTGATTGTCATAGGAGATATTATTTGTATCTGTAATGGACAGAGCTATTGTACACATGTGACTACAGACTATTTGTCGGCCGTCTTTTGTAATCACTACTAATGAGGTCCAAATGTGATGATAGGAATTGGTGGTGGGCCTTAGAAGGGGGATTCTTTTGCATCTCTTGACGGGCAACACGTTTATTTATTTATTTATTTATTAATTAAGAATATTATTTCAGGCAAAATACATACATGTACACGACAGTTTATATACATGTACGTATGTTTGACAGTTTTTAAATTCATTAAGTCACAACTAAGGAAATGATCAAAAGGACAAACTACAAAAGGCTAAGATACAAGAGACTAAAATACAAGAAACATTAAATTGTACTATATGCAGGATTGCCTTCAAAGCGATTGAAAATATTACTAAATAATAAACAATATCAAAAAGATTATCGAGAGGCTCTCCAACTACAACAAACGTTGGATCAGTTAAGCACTGGGGCTGTAAATACAAATGCAGCTCAATATCATTCAGACAGCACTGCCAATCTGCCTGATACTGAGAAGTTATCAGGTGATTTGCCTATCGCAATAGTGTATGACATGGTCAGGATTATCGATGAACTTGCCAACTTTACATTTAGCTGCAACAACCGAATGTTTGTATACAAAATATGGTACATGTAAATCAACTCATTTTTCCCCCTTTTTTGTGTTTTTGCACTTTTCAGGGGTGAGAGTTCCATCAGTTTGTTAACGCACAGAAGTCCAATGCATCTCTACAGGGGAAAGAATTAAGGAAACTTACACAGCCTCACATGTCCTCCTGGCCATGGCGTGTGATGAAGACACCAGTGACACTCACCAAGATGAGTCCATCATGAGATTCTTGGCTTGGATGGCCACATTTGCGAGGATTTGATGGTAAGACTTTTTGTAATAAATCTTCAATATTTTACAGTATTGTGACAAGGTAGTCTGTTTTAAATGTGTTTCTTATTTCAGGGGTCATATTGTTGATGTGTTTACTTTTGTTTCTTAATCTTGGACATCGTAGAAACATGAAGTACATCGCATTGGTCCAAAAGTTGGTTTGAAGTGTCTGGTATCTATAAATTCCTGCAAAGCCCAACATTCGTTGTCTTGTGGATAAGGCAGCTAAATTGTCTGTGCATTCCTGTGGCACCTGTAAAACATCCTTTCGAAATGCATTCTTTGTTGACTGTATTTTCTGACAGTTATGGCCGGAATCTTTGGGACAGTCTTTGACGCCAGTCAGTCAGTAATCCGCACAGTGCCTGGCGAAGGTCCTTGTTCCTCAGGTAGTAAATAATTACATTCATCCAGCCATTGGATAACAACAGAGCTTGTGTGAACATTAAGGCCAAGTACCTGTCATAAGGTTCCCATTGGTTTGGTGAAGCTATTGTAAACCTTATCGGTGTAGGAATCCAGGTGATGATTAAAGTCCCTGTTATGATGATGATGGTGGTGGTTGATCTGGTGTTTATTCTCTGCCCACCTTGACCATTGCCTGCTTGGTTTTCAGCAGCAATGCGTCGGGCTTGATTGCGAGCTATCAGGGCGATGCGTCCATACAGGATGAATATGGTCAGTAGAACAAGCACCACCAATACAAGAATTAGATATATTCTCCAGTCATATGTCTCTGCTGCACAAAGTCTCTTGTTATGACCAATAACCTGTATAGTATAAAAAGGATTTATCCCATTTATCAGAATGGAGGATATGATGGTTGTAGCCCATGTGCTACATACAATTATCTTAGATTTTAACACAGTCATTATTGAGGGGTACCGCAAAGGACGGGAAATAGCAATGTAACGGTCCACAGTGAGAAGAAGAAGTGCACCAACACTGAGCGCAGTAAAGAGCACTGACATCACCTGATTTGCTGCGCACAAAAACTCACCCATGAACCAAGTTCCAGCAAACAATGCTATTAAGTTAAGGATCCAGTATAAGCTGTTGCACAGATCAGACAGGGTGAGAGAAGCCATGAATATTTTGGTTGTTGGCTGGATGCTGGTGACGCGACGCAAAGTGACAAGCATCAGTGGATTCAGTAGGAGGTTGGGAACGATGGCAATGACCATCAAAGTCTTGACGAGAATTGCAAATGGTGTTGACACAATAACATCTTCTGCTGTAGAGTTTGAAGTAGCAGTCATCTGTTCATTGGTTGTAGTTTCCATGGTTGCTGGATGAGCAGACAGAAACTTGGGTAAATTTATCGAAAATGCTAAATTGTTTTGCTGCTTGTGTACCTGAATGGAAATGCTGATTGAAGATTGTTTAAAACGTGTCATTCAAGAGGCTGCAGATATATCAATGCTCATTTGATTTCAGGAGCATACACTACAGGTACCCAGGTATGTACCATCTGTAGCAAGGTGAAGCAGTTGGCATACAGTTTGTTGTTATCTCCAACGTCCAAAGTTAGAAATATCTGCATGCAGCACATGTGACATTCAAATCTGCTGTTGGAGTATCCTTCACATGAATCAAGATTAGGTTCTTTGGCTAAAATAGAGAAGATGTGAAGCATAATATGTTATGGTCCTTTCCACTCCGTTCCCAGCGCATACTAAACCAACTTTGGCTTAGAAAGGTGCACAGCACAATCTGTTATGGTCTCTAATACTACTTCTCCATCACATGACATACTGGTACCAAGTTTGTTTGCTGTCAAATATAATGTAGTCTAATGAGATATTAATTTGAATCTGCAGCACACTCAGCCAAATGATTGACATTGATGTAATAATAGGGGTCTGTGTGGTTTCAAGGCGGTTGTTACATGTCGCGTCTATTCATCAGCAAGTTTTTTCCTATTCTGTCAATTATTGTACATATACATTTTTGTAAATCAGCCCTTTTTGGATACATATGCCGGTATATCATGTCCGATACAATAGGAGGAGGCCATTTTTTAATTGGGGTAATACAAATGATTTTACCCAAACCACATTACATGCCCTCTTATTGGGCCGAATACATAAATCTTGCAGTTTCTAGGTTTTTGCTTACATTTTCATACATAACATTAAGCAATTGCTAAGAAGCAAAAGCTTCTACTTTTAAACAGGTCTGGGAGAACACTTGGAACCAACTCATTTTGAACGAAGATGTACTGCCTGTTGAAGTTCAGTACGTTGTTGCATGATATTCAACTTAGAGTGTCTCTTTTACATGTACATGTAGCACAAATTAAACTTCAGATCTGCTTACTCTGGAGGGTTTTTGTATTAAGTCAAGTCCAGGTTCGTTGGGATGGCTCAAAAATGTCTGGAGACTGATATATTTGGGTCTTTTATGGGAAACCTATCGGTAATTTGGTTGTCTGCTGTTGATTGTCATATGAGATATTATTTGTATCTGTAATGGACAGAGCTATTGTACACATGTGACTACAGACTATTTGTCGGCCGTCTTTTGTAATCACTACTAATGAGGTCCAAATGTGATGATAGGAATTGGTGGTGGGCCTTAGAAGGGGGATTCTTTTGCATCTCTTGACGGGCAACACGTTTATTTATTAATTTCTTAATTTATTTATTTATTAATTAAAGAATATTATTTCAGGCAAAGTACATGTACAAGTACACGACTGTTTACATGTATATACATATGTTTGACAGTTTTTAAATTCATTACATAAAAATTACAAGTCACAACTAAGGAAATGATCAAAAGGACAAACTACAAAAGGCTAAGATACAAGAGACTAAAATACAAGAAACATTAAATTGTACTATATGCAGGATTGCCTTAAAAGCTATTGAAAATATTACTAAATAATAAACAATATCAAAAAGATTATCGAGAGTCTCTCCAACTACAACAAACTTTCGATCAGTTAAGCACTGGGGCTGTAAATACAAATGCAGCTCAATATCATTCAGACAGCACTGCCAATCTGCCTGATACTGAGAAGTTATCAGGTGATTTGCCTATCGCAATAGTGTATGACATGGTCAGGATTATCTCTGAACTTGCCAACTTTACATTAGCTGCAACAACCGAATGTTTGTATACAAAATATGGTATCTGTAAATCAACTCATTTTCCCCCTTTTTTTGGTGTTTTTGCACTTTTCAGGGGTGAGAGTTCCATCAGTTCGTTAACGCACAGAAGTCCAATGCATCTCTACAGGGGAAAGAATTAAGGGAACTTACACAGCCTCACATGTCCTCCTGGCCATGGCGTGTGATGAAGACACCAGTGTCATTCACCAAGATGAGTCCATCATGAGATTCTTGGCTTGGATGGCCACATTTGCGAGGATTTGATGGTAAGACTGTTTGTAATAAATCTTCAATATTTTACAGTATTGTGACAAGGTAGTCTGTTTTAAATGTGTTTCTTATTTCAGGGGTCATATTGTTGCTGTGTTTACTTCTGTTTCTTAATCTTGGACATCGTAGAAACATGAAGTACATCGCATTGGTGCAAAAGTTGGTTTGAAGTGTTTGGTATCTATAAATTCCTGCAAAGCACAACATTCGTTGTCTTGTGGATAAGGCAGCTAAATTGTCTGTGCATTCTTGTGGTACCTGTAAAACATCCTTTCAAAATGTATTCTTTGTTGACTGTATTTACTGACAGTTATGGCCGGAATCTTTGGGACAGTCTTTGACGCCAGTCAGTCAGTAATCCGCACAGTGCCTGGCGAAGGTCCTTGTTCCTCAGGTAGTAAATAATTACATTCATCCAGCCATTGGACAACACCAGAGCTTGTGTGAACATGAAGGCCAAGTAAGTGTCATAAGGCTCCCATTGGTTTGATGAAGCTATTGCCAACGATATCAGTGTAGGAATCCAGGTGATGATTACAGTCCCTGTTATGATGATGATGGTGGTGGTTGATCTTGTGTTTAATCTCTGTCCACCTTGACCATTGCCTGCTTGGTTTTCAGCAGCAATGCGTCGGGCTTGATTGCGAGCTATCAGGGCGATGCGTGCATACAGGATGAATATGGTCAGTAGCTGAAGCCCCACCAATACAAGAACTGGATATACTCTCCAGTCATATGTCTCTGGTGCACAAAGTCTCTTGTTTTGACCAATAACCTGTGTAGTATATAAAGGATCAATCCCATATATCAGAATAGAATATACAATGATTGTTGCCCATGTGCTACATACAATTATCTTTGATTTGAAAATGGTCATTATGGAGGGATACCGCAGAGGATGGGAAATAGCAATGTAACGGTCCACAGTGAGAAGAAGAAGTGCACCAATACTAAGTGTATTAAAGAGCAATGACATCACCAGATTTGCTGCACACAGAAATTCACCCATGAACCAAGTTCCAGCAAACACTGCTATTAAGTTAAGGATCCACCATAAGCTGTTGCACAGATCACACAGGGTGAGAGAAGCCATGAATATTTTGGTTGTTGGCTGGATGCTGGTGACGCGACGCAAAGTGACAAGCATCAGTGGATTCAGTAGGAGGTTGGGAACGATGGCGATGACCATCAAAGTCTTGACAAGAATTGCAAATGGTGTTGATACAGTGACAAACTCAGATTCCTCTGTGGTTGAGTTGGAGGATGTGTTTATTTCTACAGCACTTGGTGTGGTTTCCATTGTTACTTGACGAGTAGGCAAATTTCCTTTAGCAGAAGCAGAGTTGCGACGTTATATGTACCTATTGTTTAAGTACTTTTTTTGAAAGCCTGATCCAAAGGTGAGGTTTGTTGCTCTCAAGAAATTTTCCGTTATATTCGTGTTACTATGGACATGTACTTGCGCAAGAAATCAATGTTCATCTGAAGAAAATGCTTATTGAAGATTTGAAGAAAAAGGTTATGCTGTCAAAATCCATAGAATACTCCATCAGAATATGTTAAGTTCATTGGTAACGCCGACTACTGGTGCATGTACAATGTACAATGAAAGTTGTATCAGAGGCAAAATATACAGGTACTTCAAGCTGATGACCTGCACCGGTGACTAAGAATTGTATGCAATCTGATGTGTTGAGGTCTTTTGCGCCAAATCTATGGCTGATAGAAACAGAGTAGTGACGTGGGCATGAAGCCAAAGGAGACTTTAATTTGCATCCAAAATGTGGAGAACCAACAAACAGGCCACAATACTTGATGAGGAGCCTGAATTCATTTCAAGATGAGTCTCTGTCTGTGCATCAGTGACTGTCATTATGTGCTCTTTATCATTAATAAAATACAGAGTATCGCTCCAATAACACAATTAAGGACTTGATCAATATGGAGAAGCCAGAGTAATATGGTGGTGCAGTATTGCATACTGCTAAACGTTTACTTGCATGAGGACAATAAGTCACTGAAAAGGTTCTTTGCTTATTTTGTAAGTAGCACGTGAATAGCCCACATGGAATAATAACAATGAGGTAACTTTCTTTCCTTTAAAATTGCCTCACATGGCCGCCATTTAGTCCTACGTTTTAACAAATTTTGAGCGAGATCTGACGACTCTTTGTTGAATATCAGATGACTATTTACTGTATGCTGACTAAATACATAAAACAGTCACCGAATTAAGCTATAACACATATGATGGGTCGCACGTACGACGTGTTCTGTGAAATGGAACGCAGGACGCGTTGCAGCTGCGACGCATCGTAAGATACGATGAGTTTCATGAAATAAGGTGCAGGTTTGTTGGGATGGCCCTGAAATGTCCGAGACTGATATATTTGGGTCTGTTAGGGTTCTTCCCAATCTCAGAGGAAACCTGATTTCAATTTGTTGGTCTGCTGTTGATTGTCACATAGCCAATGTCTGAATTGTAACAATTGGAAGAATGAGACTATGAAATGAATCTTGTCCCCTGTCTTTTGTAACCAAAAAGTCCTCTTTTGTTCGTCTTATGAGATGCGACCTACCCGTATAAGTGTTTTTATATTTGCTTGTTTCTTTCTCTCTTTTCCCCAGATTCTATGACAGGGATCCAACTTACATGTAGCAGTGATTATTTCCATGACTGAATGCAAAGAATAACAACTGGCCAAACCTGAATTTCGTATGTTGATACTTTTTGTCTTTCTTTGTTCACTTTTAAAATTCGTTATTTTTCCTGTTTGGTATCCTTTTGTTTTTATAAATTGGATGATACCCACCCTCATTTAACCATCCTATGCAAACATTTAGGCTGTGCAAAGTTGTCTTTTCAGTTAAAATCAATCGGGTGACTGTTTTTAACAGTTAAAAGCTCCCGGTCTACATAAAGCAGGATTGATTGGCTTTGACTGATTGTGTAACTTGATAGCTACGCTTTGACTGTAGGTGAGTGATAAGCCAGCTGTGCCTACCACTTGCCTACTTTTGTCAGTCGACTGAATTTGACTAATCACAGTGCTTGCTTGAAATATTACATGACTGTTGGTGACTAGCCTGTGTAAAGGCATTGCAGGGAAGAGGATTGATATTTTTATACTATCTGTCACTGTTCATACTGTAGGAGGGTTAATTTGTTCAACTTCATCTCAAACTTGAATTTCCTCACTCTGAATTAAAATTCTGGTGAGACTGCTTGGTGGCTTATCTAGTCACAAAAGACATTCTGCCAGTGTATTCTCCCACTCAGTCTCTGAAGATACAGATGACTTACCTGGGAACAATCCTTGCCAAAGCCTGTTACTTTCTCATTGAAGTATTAAAGGCGTTGCTTAAACCTAACCCCAGAGTCTTTGGGACAGGCTTTTGCGCCAGTCAGAAAGCATGCCACACAGTGCCTGGCGAAGGTCCCTGTTCCTCAGGTAGTAAATAATTACATTCATCCAGCCATTGGATAACAACAGAGCTTGTGTGAACGTGAAGGCCAAGTAAGTGTCATAAAACTCCCATTGGTTTTGTGGAACTATTGGTGAAAACAAAATCAGTATAGGAATCCAGGTGATGATTACAGCCCCTGTTATGATGATGATGGTGGTGGCTGATCTGGTGTTTATTCCTCGCCCACCTTGACCGTTGCCTGCTTGGTTTTCAGCAGCAATGCGTCGGGCTTGATTGCGAGCTATCAGGGTGATGTGTGCATACAGGATGAGAATGGTCAGTAGCCCAAGTGCTGCTAATACAAGAATTGAATTGGTTCTCCAGTCATGTGTCTTTGGTACACAAATGTTCTTGTTATGACCAATAACCAAGATAGCATTATGATCAATGCCATGTATGAGAATGGAGGATACGATGATTGTAGCCCATGTGCTACATACAATTATCTTTGATTTGAACACAGTCATTATTGATGGATAACGCAGAGGACGGGAAATAGCAATGTAACGATCCACAGTAAGAAGAAGAAGAGAACTACAACTAAGTGTGTTAAAGAGGCATTGCATCACCTGATTTGCTGCGCACCAAAACTCACCCATGAACCAAGTTCCAGCAAACAATGCTACAAAGTTAAGGATCCACCATAAGCTGTTGCACAGATCAGACAGGGTGAGAGAAGCCATGAATATTTTGGTTGTTGGCTGGATGCCGGTGACACGGCGCAAAGTGAAAAGCATCAGTGGATTCAGCAGGAGGTTGGGAAAGATGGCGAGGACCAACAAAGTCTTGACAAATATTGCAAATGGTGTTGATTCAGTTCCAAACTCAGATTCCTCTGTGGTTGAGTTGGAGGATGTGTTTATTTCAGCTGCACTTGGTGTAGTTTCCATTGTTGCTTGACGAGTTGGCAGACTTTGTTTGGCAGAAGCAGAGTTTGCAGCATTATGTACCGTACCTATTGTTTAAGTACTTTTTTTTTCAAAAGCCTGATAAAAAGTGAGGTTTGTTGCTTTGAAGAAATTTTCAGTAGTATTCATGTTGCAGTGGGCATGTACTTGCACAGTTACATGTACACAAATAATGTTCATCTGAAGAAAGTGCATATTAAAGATTGATGAAAAAGCTTATCCCATCATATTCCATAAAATACTCCATCAGAATATGTTAAGTTCATTGGTAACGTCATCTGTGAGACAAAGTATACACAGGTACTTCAAATCCATTGGGACGTATTGAGTACTGAATTGTGACGTCGGCTGTCATTGTTCTGGTTCACTCTGGTTCGCGCTCGGATGTCTTGATACACTTAAGCTGTGCGCGTGGAACAGAATACGCAGCGCACTTCGCTACTCTATAGCTGATGCACAATGTACATGACCTGTATACTGATGACTGAGAACTGGAATTGTGTGCAAGCTGATGTGTTGAGGTCTCCTATATCAATTCTCTGGCTGATAGAAACAGAGAAGTGGTTATTTATACAAAAATAAATTGATGAGGAGCCTGAATTCATTTCAAGATGAGTCTCTGTCTGTGCATCAGTGATTGTCATTATCTGTATTTTGTCATTAATAAAATACAGAGTATCGCTCAAATAACACAATTAAGGACTAGATCAATATGGAGAAGCCAGAGCTATATGGTGGTGCAATATTGCGAAGTGCTATATGTTTACCTTGAAGAGGGCAAAAAGTCACTGAAACGGGTTATTGCTAGTCACCGACGACTAGTGAATTCTATTACTTTATCACATGTATTAAGCATATTGCTTGGAAAGTCGTCGTCTTCTTTTTTGACAGAAATGCTGTGGTTGATTAAGACTCCATCTTGCCAGCATCTTATGTGACGCAACACAACTCATTTCTGGAAACATCAATCAACTAAAATCCTGTGTTAGTGTAATTAAATGTTGAGGCAATGGCAGTGGTTAAAATGACCTTAATTGGGAAACGATGATTGTTATCACTGAAGCATTTCCTACGTTTTCCTAAAAGTTTCCAAACGTGTCCTTGATTTTTGAAGTTTCTTCAATCCTGTCTGAGCTATGGCCAAAATCTTTAGCAAAGGCTTTGGCTCCAGTCAGATACAAGTAAAAAAAATCCCTGTTCCTCAGGTACGGTAGTAAATAAGGCCAAAAAAAAAAATTGTTCTGCTTCCGATTACATGCCTTTCAAAAATAGGGTCGGTCGGTCAGAATTTTTTTTTTTGCCATTTTTTTTTATGCAGATTGAATGGGGTATTCAATTATATGCGAAGTTTTAGCCTGAACTATTTCTATTGCACTACGAAAGCTATACACGAAATGGCAACAAAAAGTGAGTAAAACCTACCTTTAATTATTGTCAATATATTTACGTTCGATAATTTCAAAAAATAATGGAAAATTCAGGCCGTTCGCACCATATGCACAACGCTAGTCAAGACGCGGGGAGCTGGCCAAAACTCCGAGGTGTGTGATGCGTGCGTGTGTGGCGAGCGGCCCACCATGGGCCGACAGACCTGTTTTTACGCTCAACAATTTCGGGAAACACGCGGCATGTATCACTCCAAATACGAGTAGTGCAATCACAAAATGAACTCTTGAACACAGAAAATACATACACAGACAAGCAAGATCAATTCTGTAAATTAACTTGCAAAAATGTTCTTTCTCCATCGGTGTTTTCTTGGCAATTTTACGATGTCGAATCCGACCAGTTGACAGTGGCCTGCACTGTACTGATAGCGCGCTATCGGTCGCATAGCTAGCTATTGACTGGTTACCGCATTTTCATTATGTCTTCTAAATTGGCCGCGGCGCGGCGCGGCGGGAACCAGTCGTCGCCACGTGATTATAGTCACCGTGCGTGACATCGAATTGCGAAGTAGTTATATCCAAAGCGAATTTGTAATAACAGAGGTGTCTTTTGAAAAAAAAAACCGAATGTAAGTAAGAAAACAAATAAATACAAGCATTTTTGGATGCAAAAGGGTTGTTGAGAGGTATTTTGTGAAGACAGAAAAGACAGATTTTATTTTTATTTATTCAATTTTTTTTTTTTTGAATTGCCGATAAATTTTTTAGGGTCGCAGCCTAAAAATAGGGTCGGTCGGGTAACCGGAAGCAGAACTATTCTTTTTTTTGGCCTAATTAATCCAGCCATTGCACAACAGCAGAGCTTTGTGTTAACATTTCGGCCAAGTAACTGTCACATAGGCTCCCATTAGTTTTGTGAAGCTATCGCTAACCTGTTCACTGATGGAATCCAGGTGATGATTAAAGTTCCTGTTATGATGATGATGGTGGTGGTTGATCTGGTGTTTATGTGATGCAACACAATCCATGGGACATCCGCCGTCATTTGTAATCACTATTAATGAGGTCCAAATGTGATGATGGGAATTGATGGTGGGCCGTTTTTTAGAGTGATCCTTTTGCTTCTCTTGATTGGCAATATGTTCTTCCATCAGTTATTGTCATGAATCACTGATGCTGTAAACATGTACATGTAGCTCAATATCATTCAGACAGATTGAGAGCACTGTCAATCTGCCTGACATTGAGTAATTATATGGTGATTTGCCTATCACAATAGTGCATGACGTGGTCAGGATCATCTATTCAATTGCTACAAAATTTAAATTATCTGCAACAACCAAATGTTTGTATCTATACAAACTGTTCATGTAAATCAACTCATTTCTACTCTTTTTTCTTGTTTCTTGTTTCCCCCACTTTTCAGGGATGAGAGTTCCATCAGTTCATGAATGCTCAGAAGTCCAAGACATCTCTAACGGGGACAGAATTAAGGGACTTACACAGCCTCACATGTCCTGTCTTACGTGTATGCTAGCACCTGGCCATGGGGTATAATGAAGACACCAGTGGCACTCACCAAGATGAGTCCATCATGAGGTTGTTCGCTTGGATGGCTCAACGTGCAAGGCTTTGATGGTAAGACGTTTTGGTAATAAGTCGTCTTCTGACCTTTATTGTGATAACAAAGCTATCTTTTTCTAAATGTTTCCATGGGGGGGGGTGTCATAGTCTTGCAGTGTTTACTTGGCTTATAAATAAAATCCTTCAAAAGCCAAATATTCTTTGTCTTGTGGATAAGGCAGCAAAATTGTCTGTGCATTCCTGTGGTACCTGTTAAACATCCTTTTCTAAATACATGCTTTGTTGACTATTTTTGGAAAGTTACGGTCGGAATCTTTGGGACAGTCTTTGGCGCCAGTCAGTTAGTAATCCTAACAGTGCACGGCGAAGGTCCTTGTTCCTCAGGTAGTAAATAATTACATTCATCCAGCCATTGGACAACAGAACGGCTTCTGTTGAAATAGAGGCCAAGTGACTAACATAAGGTTCCCATTGGTTTTGTGAAGCTTTTGCCAACCTTATCAGTGTAGGAATCCAGGTGATGATTAAAGTCCCTGTTATGATGATGATGGTGGTGGTTGATCTGGTGTTTATTCTCTGCCCACCTTGACCATTGCCTGCTTGGTTTTCAGCAGCAATGCGTCGGGCTTGATTGCGAGCTATCAGGGCGATGTGTGCATACAGGATGAATATGGTCAGTAGCCCAAGCACCACCAATACAAGAATTAGATATACTCTCCAGTCATATGTCTCTACTGCACAAAGTCTCTTGTTATGACCAATAACCTGTATAGTATAAAAAGGATTAATCCCATTTATCAGAATGGAGGATATGATGATTGTAGCCCATGTGCTACATACAATTATCTTTGATTTGAAAATGGTCATTATGGAGGGATACCGCAGAGGATGGGAAACAGCAATGTAACGATCCACAGTGAGAAGAAGAAGCGTACTAACACTGAGCGCAGTAAAGAGGAATAGCATCACCTGATTTGCTGCACAAAGAAAAGATCCCAACAGCCAAGTGTCAGCAAGCAATGATGTTAGGATTAGGATCCCCCACAAGCTTCTGCACAGATCACACAGGGTGAGAGAAGCCATGAATAGTTTGGTTGTTGGCTGGATGCTGGTGACGCGGCGCAAAGTGACAAGCATCAGTGGATTCAGTAGGAGGTTGGGAACGATGGCAATGACCATCAAAGTCTTGACAAAAATTGCAAATGGTGTTGACACAATAACATCTTCTGCTGTAGAGTTTGAAGTAGCAGTCATCTGCTCATTGGTTGTAGTTTCCATGGTTGCTGGATGAGCAGACAGAAACTTGGGTAGATTTATCTAAAATGCTAAATTGTTATGCTGCTTGTGTACCTGAATGGAAATGCTGATAGAAGATGGTTTAAAACGTGTCATTCAAGAGGCTGCAGATATATCAATGCTCATTTGATTTCAGGAGCATACACTACAGGTACCCAGGTATGTACCATCTGTAGCAAGGTGAAGCAGTTGGCATACAGTTTGTTGTTATCTCCAACGTCCAAAGTTAGAAATATCTCCATGCAGCACATGTGACATTCAAATCTGCTGTTGGAGTATCCTTCACATGAATCAAGATTAGGTTCTTTGGCTAAAATAGAGAAGATGTGAAGCATAATATGTTATGGTCCTTTCCACTCCTTTCCCAGTGCGTACTAAACCAACTTTGGCTAAGAAAGGTGCACAGCACAATCTGTTATGGTCTCTAATACTACTTCTCCATCACATGACATACTGGTACCAAGTTTGTTTGCTGTCAAATATAATGTAGTCTAATGAGATATTAATTTGAATCTGCAGCACACTCAGCCAAATGATTGACATTGATGTAATAATAGGGGCCTGTGTGGTTTTAAGGCGGTTGTTACACGGCGCGTCTATTCATAAGCAAGTTTTTTACCCATTCTGTCAGTTATTGTACATATCCATTTTTGTAAATCAGCCCTTTTTGGATACATATACCAGTATATCATGTCCGATACAATAGGAGGAGGCCATTTTTTAATTGGGGTAATACAAATGATTTTACCCAAACCACATTACATGCCCTCTTATTGGGCCGAATACATAAATCTTGCAGTTTCTAGGTTTTTGCTTACATTTTCATACATAACAAGCAATTGCTAAGAAGCAAAAGCTTCTACTTTTAAACAGGTCTGGGAGAACACTTGGAACCAACTCATTTTGAAAGAAGATGTACTGCCTGTTGAAGTTCAGTATGTTGTTGCATGTTATTCAACTTAGAGTGACTCTTTTACATGTACATGTAGCATAAATTAAACTTCAGATCTGCTTACTCTGGAGGTTTTTGTATTTAGTCAAGTCCAGGTTCGTTGGGATGGCTCAAAAATGTCTGGAGACTGATATATTTGGGTCTTTTATGGGAAACCTACCGGTAATTTGGTTGTCTGCTGTTGATTGTCATATGAGATATTATTTGTATCTGTAATGGACAGAGCTATTGTACACATGTGACTACAGACTATTTGTCGGCCGTCTTTTGTAATCACTACTAATGAGGTCCAAATGTGATGATAGGAATTGGTGGTGGGCCTTAGAAGGGGGATTCTTTTGCGTCTCTTGACGGGCAACACGTTTATTTATTTATTTATTTATTCATTTATTAAAGAATATTATTTCAGGCAAAGTACATGTACTGGTACATGTACACGACAGTTTATATACATATGTTTGACAGTTTTTAAATTCATTACTTAAAAATTACAAGTCACAATATTATTTCAGGCAAAATACATACATGTTCATGACAGTTTGTACGTATGTTTGACAGTTTTTAAAATCATTACAATGTAAGTCACAACTAAGGAAATGATCAAAAGGACAAACTACAAAGGCTAAGATACAAGAGACTAAAATACAAGAAACATTAAAGGGAATATACATCATTGGCTTTTGCTGCAATTTTCAGAAATGAACTATTTGAGGGGTTAGTAAAATAGATCAAATATTGTTTAACTGACATGTTTGAAGTTTTGTGTTACGAAAATGCTTGAAAAACCAAGAAAAACAAAAACGTTTAAGTAGTCTGGTTCCCTGACTCCACGAAAGATAAAATGGATCAATTTATAGATGTCAGAAAATTGTAAGGTAAGGGAACCAGTCTAGCTGGCCTGCACCCGTTCATGAACATGTAACCAATAGCAAACAAAATTTGGACTGAAATTTTTTTTTGTAAATTTGGAGCAGTAGTTGAAAAATAGTTAGGTTTTTCGAACGGTGGTCGGCCGACCACCGTTGGAAATGTATACAAAAATACAATTTTCTTGAAAATGACTCGACACCAGGTGCCATAATTTTAAAGGATGCTTTAGGCTGGCATTTACCAACATACTAGTAAAGTATTTCGTAAAAACTAGGTAGTTTTATTTTTCGATGTTTGCAAATGTTGTATATTCCCTTTAAATTGTACTATATGCAGGATTGCCTTAAAAACTATTGAAAATATTACTAAATAATAAACAATATAAAAATGATTATCGAGAGGCTCTCCAACTACAACAAACGTTGGATCAGTTAAGCACTGGGGCTGTAAATACAAATGCAGCTCAATATCATTCAGACAGCACTGCCAATCTGCCTGATACTGAGAAGTTATCAGGTGATTTGCCTATCGCAATAGTGTATGACATGGTCAGGATTATCTCTGAACTTGCCAACTTTACATTAGCTGCAACAACCGAATGTTTGTATACAAAATATGGTATCTGTAAATCAACTCATTTTTTCCCTTTTTTGTGTTTTTGCACTTTTCAGGGGTGAGAGTTCCATCAGTTTGTTAACGCACAGAAGTCCAATGCATCTCTACAGGGGAAAGAATTAAGGGAACTTACACAGCCTCACATGTCCTCCTGGCCATGGCGTGTGATGAAGACACCAGTGACACTCACCAAGATGAGTCCATCATGAGATTCTTGGCTTGGATGGCCACATTTGCGAGGATTTGATGGTAAGACTTTTTGTAATAAATCTTCAATATTTTACAGTATTGTGACAAGGTAGTCTGTTTTAAATGTGTTTCTTATTTCAGGGGTCATATTGTTGCTGTGTTTACTTTTGTTTCTTAATCTTGGACATCGTAGAAACGTGAAGTACATCGCATTGGTCCAAAAGTTGGTTTGAAGTGTCTGGTATCTATAAATTCCTGCAAAGCCCAACATTCGTTGTCTTGTGGATAAGGCAGCTAAATTGTCTGTGCATTCTTGTGCTACCTGTAAAACATCCTTTCAAAATGCATTCTTTGTTGACTGTATTTTCTGACAGTTATGGCCGGAATCTTTGGGACAGTCTTTGGCGCCAGTCAGTCAGTAATCCGCACAGTGCCTGGCGAAGGTCCTTGTTCCTCAGGTAGTAAATAATTACATTCATCCAGCCATTGGACAACACCAGAGCTTGTGTGAACATATAGGCCAAGTACCTGTCATAAGGTTCCCATCGGTTTCGTGAAGCTATTGCAAACCTTATCAGTGTAGGAATCCAGGTGATGATTAAAGTCCCTGTTATGATGATGATGGTGGTGGTTGATCTGGTGTTTATTCTCTGCCCACCTTGACCATTGCCTGCTTGGTTTTCAGCAGCAATGCGTCGGGCTTGATTGCGAGCTATCAGGGCGATGCGTGCATACAGGATGAATATGGTCAGTAGCCAAAGCCCCACCAATACAAAAATTAGATATACTCTCCAGTCATATGTCTCTGCTGCACAAAGACTCTTGTTATGACCAATAACCTTTATAGTATAAAAAGGATCAATCCCATTTATCAGAATGGAGGATACGATTATTGTAGCCCATGTGCTACATACAATTATCTTTGATTTTAACACAGTCATTATTGAGGGGTACCGCAAAGGACGGGAAATAGCAATGTAACGGTCCACAGTGAGAAGAAAAAGTGCACCAACACTAAGCCCATTAAAGAGCACTGACATCACCTGATTTGCGGCGCACAAAAACTCACCCATGAACCAAGTTCCAGCAAACAATGCTATTAAGTTAAGGATCCACCATAAGCTGTTGCACAGATCAGACAGGGTGAGAGAAGCCATGAATATTTTGGTTGTTGGCTGGATGCTGGTGACACGGCGTAAGGTGGAGAGCATCAGTGGATTCAGCAGGAGGTTTGGAACGATGGCGATGACCATCAAAGTCTTGACGAGAATTGCAAATGGTGTTGATTCAGTGACAAACTCGGCCTCCTCTGTGGTTGAGTTGGAGGATGTATTTATTTGTACTGCACTTGGTGTGGTTTCCATTGTTTCTTGACGAGTAGGCAAATCTCCTTTAGCAGATGCAGAGTTGCGGCATTATATGTACCTATTGTTTTTACTTTTTTTGAAAGCCTGATCCAAAGGTGAGGTTTGTTGCTCTCAAGAAATTTTCCGTAATATTCAGGTGGCTATGGACATGTACTTGCGCAAGAAATTAATGTTCATTTGAAGACAGTCCTTACTGAAGATTTGAAGAAAAACCTTATGATGTCAAAATCCATAGAATACTCCATCAGAATATGTTAAGTTCATTGGTAACGCCGACTACTGGTGCATGTACAATGTACAATGAAAGTTGTATCAGAGCCAAAATATACAGGTACTTCAAGCTGTTGACAAGTACCGGTGACTAAGAATTGTATGCAATCTGATGAGTTGAGGTCTTCTGCGCCAAATCTATGGCTGATAGAAACAGAGTAGTGAAGTGGGCATGAAGCCAAAGGAGACTTTAATTTGCATCCAAAATGTGGAGAACCAACAAACAGGCCACAATACTTGATGAGGAGCCTGAATTCATTTCAAGATGAGTCTCTGTCTGTGCATCAGTGATTGTCATTATGTGCCCTTTGTCATTAATAAAATACAGAGTATCGCTCAAATAACACAATTAAGGACTAGATCAATATGGAGAAGCCAGAGTAATATGGTGATGCAGTATTGCATACTGCTAAACGTTTACTTGCATGAGGACAAAAAGTCACTGAAAAGGTTCTTTGTTTATTTTGTAAGTAGCACGTGAATGGCCTACATGGAATAATAACAATGAGGTAGCTTTCTTTCCTTTAAAATTGCCTCACACGGCCGCCATTTAGTCCTACATTTTAAAAAATTTTGAGCAGAGATCCGACGACTCTTTATTGAATATGATGACTATTTACTGTATGCTGACTAAATACATAAAACAGTCACCGAATTAAGCTATAACACATATGATGGGTTGCACGTACGATGTGTTCTGTGAAATGGAATGCAGGACGCGTTGCAGCTGCGACGCATCGTAAGATACGATGAGTTTCATGAAATAAGGTGCAGGTTTGTTGGGATGGCCCTGAAATGTCCGAGACTGATATATTTGGGTCTGTTAGGGTTCTTCCCAAGCTCATAGGAAACCTTATTTCAATTTGTTGGTCTGCTGTTGATTGTCACATAGCCAATGTCTGAATTGTAACAATTAATTTGAAGAATGAGACTTTGAAATGAATCTTGTCCCCTGTCTTTTGTAACCAAAAAGTCCTCTTTTGTCCGTCTTATGAGATGCGACCTACCGTATAAGTGTTTTTATATTTGCTTGTTTCTTTCTCTCTTTTCCCCAGATTCTATGACAGGGATCCAACTTACATGTAGCAGTGATTATTTCCATGACTGAATGCAAAGAATAACTACTGGCCAAACCTGAATTTGGTATGTTGTTTCTTTTTTTTCTTTCTTTGTTCACTTTTAAAATTCGTTATTTTTCCTGTTCAGTATCCCTTTGTTTTTTTTTATTGGATTATACCCACCCTCAATTAACCCTCCTATGCAAACATATAGTCTGTGCAAAGTTGTCTTTTCAGTTAGAATCAATCGGGTGACTGTTTTTAACAGTTAAGAGCTCCCGGCCTACATAAAGCAGGATTGATTGGCTTTGACTGATTGTGTAACTTGATAGCTATGCTTTGACTGTAGGCGAATGATAAGCCAGCTGTGCCTACCACTTGCCTACTTTTGTCAGTCGACTGAATTTGACTAATCACAGTGCTTGCTTGAAATATGATATGACTGTTGGTGACTAGCCTGTGTAAAGGCATTGCAGGGAAGAGGATTGATATTTTTATACTATCTGTCACTGTTCATACTGTAGGAGGGTTAATGTGTCCAACTTCATCTCAATTTTGAATTTCCTCATTCTGAATTAAAATTCTGGTGAGACTGTTTGCGTGGCTTATCTAGTCACATAAGACATTCTGCCAGTGTATTCTCCCACTCAGTCTCTGAAGATACAGATGACTTACCTGGGAACAATCCTTGCCAAAGCCTGTTACTTTCTCATTGAAGTTTTAAGGCGTTGCTTAAACCTAACCCCAGAGTCTTTGGGACAGGCTTTTGCGCCAGTCAGAAAGCATGCCACACAGTGCCTGGCGAAGATCCCTGTTCCTCAGGTAGTAAATAACAACATTCATCCAGCCATTGGATAACAACAGAGCTTGTGTGAACGTGAAGGCCAAGTAACCATCATTAGTCTCCCATTGGTTTTGTGGAACTATTGGCGACAACAAAATCAGTGTAGGAATCCAGGTGATGATTAAAGCCCCTGTTATGATGATGATGGTGGTGGCTGATCTGGTGTTTATTCCCCGCCCACCTTGACCATTGCCTGCTTGGTTTTCAGCAGCAATGCGTCGGGCTTGATTGCGAGCTATCAGGGTGATGTGTGCATACAGGATGAGAATGGTCAGTAGCCCAAGTGCTGCTAATACAAGAATTGAATTGGTTCTCCAGTCATGTGTCTTTGGTACACAAATGTTCTTGTTATGACCAATAACCAAAATAGCATTATGATCAATGCCATGTATGAGAATGGAGGATACAGTGATTGTAGCCCATGTGCTACATACAATTATCTTTGATTTGAACACAGTCATTATTGAGGGATAACGCAGGGGATGAGAAATAGCAATGTAACGATCCACAGTAAGAAGAAGAAGAGAAGTACCACTAAGTCCGTTAAAGAGCAATGACATCACCTGATTTGCTGCGCACAAAAACTCACCCATGAACCAAGTTCCAGCAAACAATGCTATTAAGTTAAGGATCCACCATAAGCTGTTGCACAGATCAGACAGGGTGAGAGAAGCCATGAATATTTTGGTTGTTGGCTGGATGCTGGTGACACGGCGCAAAGTGACAAGCATCAGTGGATTCAGTAGGAGGTTGGGAAAGATGGCAAGGACCAACAAAGTCTTGACAAAAATTTCAAATGGTGTTGATTCAGTTCCAAACTCAGATTCCTCTGTGGTTGAGTTGGAGGATGTGTTTATTTCTACTGCACTTGGTGTAGTTTCCATTGTTGCTTGACGAGTAGGCAGATTTTGTTTGGCAGAAGCAGAGTTTGCAGCATTATGTACCGTACCTATTGTTTAAGTACTTTTTTTCTCGAAAGCCTGATCAAAAGTGAGGTTTGTTGCTTTGAAGAAATTTTCAGTAATATTCATGTTGCAGTTGGCATGTACTTGCACAGTTACATGTACATAAATAATGTTCATCTGAAGAAAGTGCTTATTAAAGATTTGATGAAAAAGCTTATTCCATCATATTCCATAAAATACTCCATCAGAATATGTTAAGTTCATTGGTAACGTCAACTGGCACAGTGAAAGTTATCTGTGAGACCAAGTATACACAGGTACTTCAAATCCATTGGGACGTATAGAGTACTGAATTGTGACGTCGGCTGTCATTGTTCTGGTTCACTCTGGTTCGCGCTCGGATGTCTTCACACACTTAAGCTGTGCGCGTGGAACAGAATACGCAGCGCACTTCGCTACTCTATAGCTGATGCACAATGTACATGACCTGTATACCGATGACTGAGAACTGGAATTGTGTGCAAGCTGATGTGTTGAGGTCTTCTATATCAATTCTCTGGCTGATAGAAACAAAGTAGTGGTTATTTATATGAAAATAAATTGATGAGGAGCCTGCATTCATTTCAAGATGAGTCTCTGTCTGTGCATCAGTGATTGTCATTATCTGTATTTTGTCATTAATAAAATACAGAGTATCGCTCAAATAACACAATTAAGGACTAGATCAATATGGAGAAGCCAGAGTTATATGGTGGTGCAATATTGCGAAGTGCTATACGTTTACCTTGAAGAGGACAAAAAGTCACTGAAACGGGTTATTGCTAGTCACCGACGACTAGTGAATTTCATTACTTTATCACATGTATTAAGCATATTGCTTGGAAAGTCGTCTTCTCTTTTTTTGACAGAAATGCTGTTTTTGATTAAGACTCCATCTTGCCAGCATCTTATGTGATGCAACACAACTCATTTCTGGAAACATCAATCAACTAAAATCCTGTATTAGTGTAATTAAATGTTGAGGCAATGGCAGTGGTTAAAATGACCTTAATTGGGAAACGATGATTGTTATCATTGAAGCATTTCCTACGTTTTCCTAAAAGTTTCCAAACGTGTCCTTGATTTTTGAAGTTTCTTCAATCCTGTCTGAGCTATGGCCAAAATCTTTAGCAAAGGCTTTGCCTCCAGTCAGATACAAGTAAAAAAAATCCCTGTTCCTCAGGTATGGTAGTAAATAATTGATCCAGCCATTGCACAACAGCAGAGCTTGTGTTAACATTTCAGCCAAGTAACTCATATAGGCTCCCATTTGTTTTGTGAAGCTATCACTAACCTGATCACTGATGGAATCCAGGTGATGATTAAAGTTCCTGTTATGATGATGATGGTGGTGGTTGATCTGGTGTTTATGTGATGCAACACAATCCATGGGACGTCCGCCGTCATTTGTAATCACTATTAATGAGGTCCAAATGTGATGATGGGAATTGATGGTGGGCCGTTTTTAGAGCGATCCTTTTGCTTCTCTTGATTGGCAATATGTTCTTCCATCAGTTATTGTCATGAATCACTGATGCTGTAAACATGTACATGTAGCTCAATATCATTCAGACAGATTGAGAGCACTGTCAATCTGCCTGACATTGAGTAATTATATGGTGATTTGCCTATCACAATAGTGCATGACGTGGTCAGGATCATCTATTAAATTGCTACGAAATTTCAATTATCTGCAACAACCAAATGTTTGTAAATATAGAAACTGTTCATGTAAATCAACTCATTTCTTTTCGTTTTGTCTTGTTTCTTGTTCTCCCCACTTTTCAGGGATGAGAGTTCCATCAGTTCATGAATGCAAAGAAGTCCAAGACATCTCTAAAGGGGACATAATTAAGGGACTCACACATCCCGAAATGTCCTGTCTTACGTGTATGGTAGCACCTAGCCATGGGGTATAATGAAGACACCAGTGGCACTCACCAAGATGAGTCCATCATGAGGTTGTTCGCTTGGATGGCTCAACGTGCAAGGCTTTGATGGTAAGACGTTTTGGTAATCAATCCCCTTCTGTCCTTTATTGTGATAACAAGGCTTTTTCTAAATGTTTCCATGGGGTGGGATGTCATAGTCATGTACTGTTTACTTGTCTTATAAATAAAATCCTTCAAAAGCCAAATATTTGCTGTCTTGTGGATAAGGCAGCAAAATTGTCTGCATTCCTGTGGTACCTGTAAAACATCCTTTCAAAATGTATGCTTTGTTGACTGTATTTTTGGAAAGTTACGGTCGGAATCTGTGGGACAGTCTTTGGTGCCAGTCAGTTAGTAATCCTAACAGTGCCTGGCGAAGGTCCTTGTTCCTCAGGTAGTAAATAATTACATTCATCCAGCCATTGGACAACAGCATGGCATCTGTTAAAATAGAGGCCAAGTGACTGACATAAGGCTCCCATTGGTTTTGTGAATCTATTGCCAACCTTATCAGTGTAGGAATCCAGGTGATGATTACAGTCCCTGTTATGATGATGATGGTGGTGGTTGATCTGGTGTTTATTCTCTGCCCACCTTGACCATTGCCTGCTTGGTTTTCAGCAGCAATGCGTCTGGCTTGATTGCGAGCTATCAGGGCGATGTGTGCATACAGGATGAATATGGTCAGTAGCTGAAGCACCACCAATACAAAAATTAGATATACTCTCCAGTCATATGTCTCTGGTGCACAAAGTCTCTTGTTATGACCAATAACCTGTATAGTATAAAAAGGATCAATCCCATTTATCAGAATGGAGGATACGATGATTGTAGCCCATGTGCTACATACAATTATCTTTGATTTGAACACGGTCATTATGGAGGGATACCGCAGAGGATGGGAAATAGCAATGTAACGGTCCACAGTGAGAAGAAGAAGCGTACTAACACTGAGCACAGTAAAGAGGAATAGCATCACCTGATTCACTGCACAAAGAAAAGATCCCAACAGCCAAGTGTCAGCAAGCAATGATGTTAGGATTAGGATCCCCCACAAGCTTCTGCACAGATCACACAGGGTGAGAGAAGCCATGAATATTTTGGTTGTTGGCTGGATGCTGGTGACGCGACGCAAAGTGACAAGCATCAGTGGATTCAATAGGAGGTTAGGAACGATGGCGATGACCAACAAAGTCTTGGCAAGAATTGCAAATGGTGTTGATGCTGTTGGAGAAACAGCATCCTCTGTGGTTGAGTTGGAGGATGTATTTATTTCTGCTTCCTGTGGTGTAGTTTCCATCAAAATCTTGACAAAGATTGCAAATGGTGTTGAGACAGTTGTAGCTTCTGCTGTAGAGTTTGAAGTAGTAGTCATTTGTGCATTGGATGTAGTTTCCATGGTTGCTGGAAGAGTAGACAGAAACAGGGTAGATTCATCTAAAATGTTATTTTTTCCCCCTGTTTTGGTTAATAAATGGAAATTCTGATTCAAGATTGCTTTTTGTTTTGGCATAAAAGCATGTGTCATTCAAGACATTGCAGACATGTTTCAGTGCATGTACCATCAGTATCCATAAGAAGGTCGAGCAGTTTCATGTACATGTAACATTCTGTTTTTTGGTGTCTCCAGCATCTGATGTTGGCAATTTCCCATGCAGCACAAATTATACTTCATGTCTGCTCCAACACAGTGGAGGAACTTGACCGATCGGTACCGTGAAGATCACGTTCTGTGAGATGGCTAAGAATGGTTTGCAGACTGAACTGTGCTTTTCTGCTGCTTCCTCAACATATACCCGGCAAACGTGGTTTGTTTAGTGTGATCAGGTGTAACAGAGTCAACTGATTGTCATTTGGTGCAATAAGGGGGCTGGACTTGTTTCAATATTGATCTTTCTACATCTCTTTATTGTCAATTTGTTCCTACATGTATTCTGTCAATTATTTTCATCAAAGGCCTGTATGGTACCCGATATGGCTGAATATTGCTCAGACGGCACAATCAATCAATCATACAGCCGGTATACCTTTTGTTATGACTGACTTGCAAAGCATTAGCAGGATTAATGTATGGAGACTGATATATTTTGCTTATTAGGGTTCTTCTCAAGCTCACACGAAACCTAATTTGTTTGCCCGCTGTTGATTGTCATATATAGCCCAATGAGATATGGGCTATATCTGCGGTGGACAGAGCCAATGTACACATGGGACGTCTGCCGTCATTTGTAATCACTATTAATGAGGTCCAAATGTGATGATGGGAATTGATGGTAGGCCGTTTTGAGAGCGATCCTTTTGTTTCTCTTGATTGGCAATATGTTCTTCCATCAGTTATTGTCATGAATCACCGATGCTGTAAACATGTCCATGTAGCTCAATATCATTCAGACAGCTGGAGTGCACTGTCAATCTGCCTGACAGTGAGTAATTATATGGTGATTTGCCTATCACAATAGTGCATGACGTGGTCAGGATCATCTATTAAATTGCTACGAAATTTAAATTATCTGCAACAACCAAATGTTTGTATCTATACAAACTGTTCATGTAAATCAACTCATTTCTACTCTTTTTTCTTGTTTCTTGTTTCTTGTTTCCCCCACTTTTCAGGGATGAGAGTTCCATCAGTTCATGAATGCTCAGAAGTCCAAGACATCTCTAAAGGGGACAGAATTAAGGGACTTACACAGCCTCACATGTCCTGTCTTACGTGTATGGTAGCACCTAGCCAGGGGGTATAATGAAGACACCAGTGGCACTCACCAAGATGAGTCCATCATGAGGTTGTTAGCTTGGATGGCTCAACGTGCAAGGCTTTGATGGTAAGACGTTTTGGTAATAAATCCTCTTCTGTCCTTTATTGTGATAACAAGGCTATCTTTTTCTAAATTTTTCCATGGGGGGGGGGGTGTCATTGTCTTGCAGTGTTTACTTGTCTTATAAATAAATTCCTGCAAAGCCCAACATTCGTTGTCTTGTGGATAAGGCAGCAAAATTGTCTGTGCATTCCTGTGGTACCTGTAAAACATCCTTTCAAAATGTATTTTTGGAATCTTATGGCCGGAATCTTTGGGACAGTCTTTGGCGCCAGTCAGTCAGTAATCCTAACAGTGCCTGGCGAAGGTCCTTGTTCCTCAGGTAGTAAATAATTACATTCATCCAGCCATTTGACAACACCAGAGCTTGTGTGAACATTAAGGCCAAGTACCTGTCATAAGGTTCCCATTGGTTTTGTGTAGCTATTGCCAACCTTATCAGTGTAGGAATCCAGGTGATGATTAAAGTCCCTGTGATGATGATGATGGTGGTGGTTGATCTGGTGTTTATTCTCTGCCCACCTTGACCATTGCCTGCTTGGTTTTCAGCAGCAATGCGTCGGGCTTGATTGCGAGCTATCAGGGCGATGCGCGCATACAGGATGAATATGGGGAGTGGCGCGACTGCCGCTATTACAAGCATTACATATCCTCTCCAATCAAATGTCTTTGCTAAACAAAGTCTCTTGTTATGACCAATAGCCTGTGTAGTATAAAAATGATCAATCCCCTTGATCAGAATGGAGGATACGATGATTGTAGCCCATGTGCTACATGCAATTATCTTTGATTTTAACACAGTCATTATTGAGGGGTACCGCAGAGGATGGGAAATAGCAATGTAACGGTCCACAGTGAGAAGAAGAAGTGCACCAGCACCGAGCGCAGTAAAGAGCACTGACATCACCTGATTTGCTGCGCACAAAAACTCACCCATAAACCAAGTTCCAGCAAACAATGCTATTAAGTTAAGGATCCAGTATAAGCTGTTGCACAGATCAGACAGGGTGAGAGAAGCCATGAATATTTTGGTTGTTGGCTGGATGCTGGTGATGCGACGCAAAGTGACAAGCATCAGTGGATTCAGTAGGAGGTTGGGAACGATGGCAATGACCATCAAAGTCTTGACGAGAATTGCAATTGGTGTTGACACAATAACATCTTCTGCTGTAGAGTTTGAAGTAGCAGTCATCTGCTCATTGGTTGTAGTTTCCATGGTTGCTGGATGAGCAGACAGAAACTTGGGTAGATTTATCTAAAATGCTAAATTGTTTTGCTGCTTGTGTACCTGAATGGAAATGCTGATTGAAGATTGTTTAAAACGTGTCATTCAAGAGGCTGCAGATATATCAATGCTTATTTGATTTCAGGAGCATACACTACAGGTACCCAGGTATGTACCATCTGTAGCAAGGTGAAGCAGTTGGCATACAGTTTGTTGTTATCTCCAACGTCCAAAGTTAGAAATATCTCCATGCAGCACATGTGACATTCAAATCTGCTGTTGGAGTATCCTTCACATGAATCAAGATTAGGTTCTTTGGCTAAAATAGAGAAGATGTGAAGCATAATATGTTATGGTCCTTTCCACTCCGTTCCCAGCGCATACTAAACCAACTTTGGCTAAGAAAGGTGCACAGCACAATCTGTTTATGGTCTCTAATACTACTTCCCCATCACATGACGTACTGGCACCAAGTTTGTTTACTGTCAAATATAATGTAGTCTAATGAGATATTAATTTGAATCTGCAGCATACTCAGCCAAATGATTGACATTGATGTAATAATAGGGGCCTGTGTGGTTTTAAGGCGGTTGTTACACGGCGCGTCTATTCATCAGCAAGTTTTTTACCTATTCTGTCAGGTATTGTCAATATACATTTTTGTAAATCAGCCCTTTTTGGATACATATACCGGTATATCATGTCCGATACAATAGGAGGAGGCCATTTTTTAATTTGGGTAATATACAAATGATTTTACCCAAACCACATTACATGCCCTCTTATTGGGCCGAATACATAAATCTTGCAGTTTCCAGGTTTTTGCTTACATTTTCATACATAACAATGAGCAATTGCTAAGAAGCAAAAGCTTCTACTTTTAAACAGGTCTGGGAGAACACTTGGAACCAACTCATTTTGAAAGAAGATGTACTGCCTGTTGAAGTTCAGTACGTTGTTGCATGATATTCAACTTAGAGTGTCTCTTTTACATGTACATGTAGCATAAATTAAACTTAAGATCTGCTTACTCTGGAGGGTTTTTGTATTAAGTGAAGTCCAGGTTCGTTGGGATGGCTCAAAAATGTCTGGAGACTGATATATTTGGGTCTTTTATGGGAAACCTACCGGTAATTTGGTTGTCTGCTGTTGATTGTCATTTGAGATATTATTTGTATCTGTAATGAACAGAGCTATTGTACACATGTGACTACAGACTATTTGTCGGCCGTCTTTTGTAATCACTACTAGTGAGGTCCAAATGTGATGATAGGAATTGGTGGTGGGCCTTAGAAGGGGGATTCTTTTGCATCTCTTGACGGGCAACACGTTTATTTATTTATTTATTTATTAATTAAGAATATTATTTCAAGCAAAATACATGTACGCGACAGTTTATATACATGTACGTATGTTTCACAGTTTTTAAATTCATTAAGTCACAACTAAGGAAATGATCAAAAGAACAAACTACAAAAGGCTAAGAAACAAGAGACTAAAATACAAGAAACATTAAATTGTACTATATGCAGGATTGCCTTAAAAGCTATTGAAAATATTACTAAATAATAAACAATATAAAAAAGATTATCGAGAGGCTCTCCAACTACAACAAACGTTGGATCAGTTAAGCACTGGGGCTGTAAATACAAATGCAGCTCAATATCATTCAGACAGCACTGCCAATCTGCCTGATACTGAGAAGTTATCAGGTGATTTGCCTATCGCAATAGTGTATGACATGGTCAGGATTATCTCTTAACTTGCCAACTTTACATTAGCTGCAACAACCGAATGTTTGTATACAAAATATGGTACATGTAAATCAACTCATTTTTCCCCCTTTTTTGTGTTTTTGCACTTTTCAGGGGTGAGAGTTCCATCAGTTTGTTAACGCACAGAAGTCCAATGCATCTCTACAGGGGAAAGAATTAAGGAAACTTACACAGCCTCACATGTCCTCCTGGCCATGGCGTGTGATGAAGACACCAGTGACAGTCACCAAGATGAGTCCATCATGAGATTCTTGGCTTGGATGGCCACATTTGCAAGGATTTGATGGTAAGAAGTTTTGTAATAAATCTTCAAAATTTTACAGTATTGCGACAAGGTAGTCTGTTTTAAATGTGTTTCTTATTTCAGGGGTCATATTGTTGCTGCGTTTACTTTGTTTCTTAATCTTGGACATCGTAGAAACATGAAGTACATTGCATTGGTCCAAAAATTGGTTTGAAGTGTCTGGTATCTATAAATTCCTGCAAAGCCCAACATTCGTTGTCTTGTGGATAAGGCAGCTAAATTGTCTGTGCATTCTTGTGGTACCTGTAAAACCTCCTTTCAAAATGCATTCTTTGTTGACTGTATTTTCTGACAGTTATGGCCGGAATCTTTGTGACAGTCTTTGGCGCCAGTCAGTCAGTAATCCGCACAGTGCCTGGCGAAGGTCCTTGTTCCTCAGGTAGTAAATAATTACATTCATCCAGCCATTGGACAACACCAGAGCTTGTGTGAACATTAAGGCCAAGTACCTGTCATAAGGTTCCCATTGGTTTTGTGTAGCTATTGGCAACCTTATCAGTGTAGGAATCCAGGTGATGATTAAAGTCCCTGTTATGATGATGATGGTGGTGGTTGATCTGGTGTTTATTCCCCGCCCACCTTGACCATTGCCTGCTTGGTTTTCAGCAGCAATGCGTCGGGCTTGATTGCGAGCTATCAGGGCGATGCGTGCATACATGATGAATATGGTCAGTAGCTGAAGCCCCACCAATACAAGAATTAGATATACTCTCCAGTCAAATGTCTCTGATGTACAAAGTCTCTTGTTATGTCCAATAACCTGTATAGTATGAAAACGATCAATCCCATTTATCAGAATGGAGGATATGATGATTGTAGCCCATGTGCTACATACAATTATCTTTGATTTTAACATGGTCATTATGGAGGGATACCGCAGAGGATGGGAAATAGCAATGTAACGATCCACAGTGAGAAGAAGAAGTGTACTAACACTGAGCGTAGTAAAGAGGAATAGCATCACCTGATTTGCTGCACAAAGAAAAGATCCCAACAGCCAAGTGTCAGCAAGCAATGATGTTAGGATTAGGATCCCCCACAAGCTTCTGCACAGATCAGACAGGGTGAGAGAAGCCATGAATATTTTGGTTGTTGGCTGGATGCTGGTGACACGGCGCAAAGTGACAAGCATCAGTGGATTCAGTAGGAGGTTGGGAAAGATGGCAATGACCATCAAAGTCTTGACGAGAATTGCAAATGGTGTTGACACAATAACATCTTCTGCTGTAGAGTTTGAAGTAGCAGTCATCTGTTCATTGGTTGTAGTTTCCATGGTTGCTGGATGAGCAGACAGAAACTTGGGTAGGTTTATCTAAAATGCTAAATTGTTTTGCTGTTTGTGTACCTGAATGGAAATGCTGATTGAAGATTGTTTAAAACGTGTCATTCAAGAGGCTGCAGATATATCAATGCTCATTTGATTTCAGGAGCATACACTACAGGTACCCAGGTATGTACCATCTGTAGCAAGGTGAAGCAGTTGGCATACAGTTTGTTGTTATCTCCAACGTCCAAAGTTAGAAATATCTGCATGCAGCACATGTGACATTCAAATCTGCTGTTGGAGCATCCTTCACATGAATCAAGATTAGGTACTTTGGCTAAAATAGAGAAGATGTGAAGCATAATATGTTATGGTCCTTTCCACTCCGTTCCCAGCGCGTACTTAACCAACTTTGGCTAAGAAAGGTGCACAGCACAATCTGTTTATGGTCTCTAATACTACTTCCCCATCACATGACATACTGGCACCAAGTTTGTTTGCTGTCAAATATAATGAAGTCTAATGAGATATTAATTTGAATCTGCAGCATACTCAGCCAAATGATTGACATTGATGTAATAATAGGGGCCTGTGTGGTTTTAAGGCGGTTGTTACACGGCGCGTGTATTCATAAGCAAGTTTTTTCCCTCTTCTGTCAATTATTGTCCTTTAAGTGTTAGCATATACATATATATACATATAGCATCATATACATTTTTGTAAATCAGCCCTTTTTGGATACATATACCCTGCCATCTTAATTGTCTCATCTGTTCCCATAATGTCTCATACCCTGCCATCTTGTCTCATCCCCTGCCATCTTAATTGTCTTATCTGTTCCCATATTGTCTCATCCCCTGCCATCTTGTCTCATCCCCTGCCAACTTAATTGTCTCATCTGTTCCCATATTGTCTCATCCCTTGCCATCTTGTCTCATCCCCTGCCATCTTGTCTCATCCCCTGCCATCTTAATTGTCTCATCTGTTCCCATATTGTCTCATCCCCTGCCATCTTGTCTCATCCCCTGCCATCTTGCCTCATCCCTTGCCATCTTAATTGTCTCATCTGTTCCCATATTGTGTCATCCCTTGCCATCTTGTGTCATCCCTTGCCATCTTGTCTCATCCCCTGCCATCTTGTCTCATCCCCTGCCATTTTAATTGTCTCATCTGTTCGCATATTGTGTCATCCCCTGCCATCTTGTCTCATCCCCTGCCATCTTAATTGTCTCATCTGTTCCCATATTGTGTCATCCCTTGCCATCTTGTCTCATCCCTTGCCATCTTGTCTCATCCCTTGCCATCTTGTCTCATTCCTTGCTATCTTGTCTCATCCCTTGCCATCTTGTCTCATCTGTTGCCATCTTGTCTCATCCTTTGCCATCTTGTCTCATCTGTTGCCATCTTGTCTCATCCTTTCCCTTCTTGTCTCATCCTTTGTGTCCTTTTCTCATCCCTTGCTACCTGTCTCATCCTTCACCATCATGCATATCTCATCCATAATTGCCATCAAATCCCATCTCATGCCATCTTGTCTCATCCCGCCTTGCCATCATGTCTCATCCTTTGTATCTAGTCCCTTCATTTGCCGTCTTGTTTCATAAGTACAACCTTGACTCATCCTTTATAGTGTAAATAATAATAGTCCATAAATTAAGGCTTGACGATACTTCGCCATAGACACGGCAGCACCAAGGGCCTAAGAGTTGCCTAAATCCAAAGCTGGAAACGAAGCCGAGGTTTCGAAAATCTATAGCATGGTACCCCACCACCATTCCTTTTCAGAACGATTATTTTATAATTCCTGATGAACTGGGAACCAGTCTATAGCTTCAACATGGCGGAAAGTTTAATTTTGTGTGTGTCACTGCATGCACTGTCATGACTGTGTGTGATGAAAATGAAATGCCTTCTATTTTTTTTTGCCATTGATGTGTGCGTCGTGTTTCCCACCTCCATGGTCGTACATTTTATTCAATAGTAAGGCTTATAAGTTATATAAGGTAAGTGTGTGCAACTAACCTAAAATCGTACTGTTTATCCAAAAAATAAAACGAAAATTGAAGTTACCAAAACGCGGTCCAGTTTCCGGACAAAATAAGTTCACAATCGATCACACGCGCCCAGTTATTTAACGCACCAAACAAGCCAAAAGAAAAAGTAACAACTAACAAAAAGTACCTTTTATTTATTCTCTACCTTTTATTTACTCACAAAATATATTAAAGTTAGTAAGTACTTGAAGTATCGGCGATTGTGTTTCTGCGGGCCGACATTTAAGAACATAGACCTATACATGAATGTCATACATAAAGGGCAGGGTTTTGAATTTTTGAGGGAAATTTGGGGGTGAAATGACAATAACAATGAATAAACGAAACATGAAAATAAAGATGGCGATCACCGCGCAATGTACCGTGAGCACGCAAGTCGCACTGCACGGGCACCAACCAGCCCGGAAACAACATAGGAAAATCATAATTTCTACACCAAGAAACTGTTCAAAAATTACCAAAAAGGTGTCATTACATTGAGAGAAGTCTGCTTTAGGTTGACAATGTCATTTTTTTTAGTAATAAAAAAACCCTCTTGATTCTAATTTGATCAAAACAAAACAGGGTCCCTACACAACACGACCACTGAACTATCAAGTATTTTGTAGAAATTCCTGTGAAATCCCTGTATGTACAGGGTGGGATTGTGGAGTTTTGTACTGTATGTTTAGAGAGCCGTTCCAGGTGTTTTCATGCAGTAGAAATTTAGGACCCCAAACCAAGAGTAAGACCTTAGACTGAGAATGAAAATCCACTTTTAACTTTCTGGACTCCCCTAACTCCTACAAGTAAGTAGATGATGATGACCCCATGTTGAATATCTGCAGGATTAATTTTGTGGAAAAAAAGACGGCAGGGGTTTGATTTGGGATATTATGGGGTAAAAACGACGACGGCGACAAACAGGCACCAAAAAAAGAAAAGAAAAGTGAATCAAACGTGGCGACAGCTGTGGGGTTGCTAGGCCAACTAGAATTTCAGGTTAGAAGGTCCCATTTTCTCCCAAAATACTGTTCAAAATTAAAAACAAAATTAGATTATAGAATCGATATAATTATGAGAAAGTTGCCCGAGGTTGCAACTTTCATTTTGGAGTGTTAAAATCTTTACGATTGACAAAGACCAAGGTGTCCTAAACTCCACCATCCCGAGAGTATGCAGATGTGTACAACTACAAAATAAAATGATCATCTTTTTGTTTGTCACGTTTGCATGGTTTGTTGGGTTGTTTGTTTTGTTTTGTAGGAAAGAGTTCCGTATCCTACAACTTTATATACATTTTGAAGCGCCCAAAGGTTACGTCCTATCGTTATTTTCTCTACTTATCCCTCCTTGACTCTCTCCCTCTCCTTCCCTCTTCTGGTCTCTTGTTAATTGTTCGTTACTTAACGAACATCAAATGGGAATCAAACCTGGAGAGGAGAGAATTCAGAGTAACTCTCAAACACAGCACTCTTACCCGCTCGACTAGTGAGCCGTTGAGAGTCAGTTTGATATATTTTAGGTGTCTGTTGAAGTAAGACTAATGAATATTTAATAAATTAAATATTCATGCGAAATGAAAAATTCATGATGAGGTATCGCAGTGTTATTGGCTAGCGCCCTTTCTAGTCATTGAGGGGGTAGTTGCACACGGAGTTAAATGTTAATGTCAAGTTCTTGAGCAGAACTTACAATAATTCCCATTGAATACAAAATAAATACATACATGTACAAATGTAGTAAACACCAGAATAAATTCTAACATTTTTCAATACCATTTGAGAGAGAAATAGGATTATACATGTAGACATTAAATTTTTAAAATAACTTACAGTTGTACTGTACTTATCTACAGTTGGGCTATTTCTAATGATTGAGCAGTTCACATTTCAGGTGCATTTTTAGGCACAATGAGAAATGCCCAGACAGGATACATAAATGTGGCTCGGAAAGGTTGGCCATTATATCACCGTTTTGTATGATAATATCACATTACATACATGTACATTTCAACATTTTGATGTGAGATCTATGCACTTTGCCGACAGTGTACCCTGCACAATTTGTGATTTGAACAAGCTACTACAGTGGTAACAAGAATGCTTTTATCTACACATAGTTTGTAATGAAAAATGCTCATTGAACACAATAAATACATAGTAAACACTAGAATAAATTGTCACATTTTCAACACCATTTGAGCAAAACGAAATGATTATATATACATGTGTAGACATTAAATTTTAAAAATAACTTACAGTTGTACCGTACTTTCTACAGTTGGGCTACCTGTATTTCTAGTAATTTCTACAGTTCGCATTTCAGGTGCATTTTACTGGTACATTTCTGAACATTATGTTATATAAAATATTGTTAAACTGACTTGTTTCATGTTTTGGGCTTGTAGATGCTGAAAAAACCAAGAAAACCTATCATGTTCTTGAAGTCTGGTTCCCTGACCCCACTTAAGATGAAACGAAGCAATTGATACACTTTGGGGAATTGTAAGGTCAGAGAATCAGTCTAGCAGGCTTGTACCCCTTCACAGGTTTGTGATCAATTGCAAAGAAAAGTCAGAATAACTAAATATGAAAAATTAAGAACAGTGTTTGAAAAAAGCCAGTTTTCTCCAACGCTGGTCCGCCGACCAGCGTTGGAAAAATACAGTTTTGCTTGAAAATGTCAGCCCACCAGGAGCCATGATTTTAAAGGATGCTTAAGACTGTCAGTCTCTAACAATTTAGTAAGGTATTTCGTGATAATTTGATCATTTAGTTTTTGATGTTTGCAAATGTTGTATTTTCCCTTTAACTTAATAGGGACAATGAGAAATGCCCATACAAGATACATAAATGTGGCTCGGAAAAGATGGCCATTATATCACCATTTTGTGTGATAATATAATAATTACATTACCTACATTTCAACATTTTGATTAGAGATGGCGATGCACTTTGCTGACAGTGTACCATGCAAAATTTGTGATTTTAACAAGCAACTACTGTGTTCTGTACATGTGCATAACTAGCATAATTCGTAATGATAAACCGTGTATTTGACACTGCAAAGCAGTCAATTAATTTATTTCAAATGTAACACAAATGCTTAGCGCTGCATGTATATATTTACATTTTGTAAATTATAATTTTTTGTTCATTTAACTAATTGGGTGATCATTATTTTCATGGTATAATCTTCCAGTACTTGTAATAATATTGAAGTACTGCCGCAAAGCCCCACAAACTCCTACATTGTTTGAAATATCACAGTGGGATAGATGAGTATCACGTATGTTTCAGCCCCATAGACTGTGCGTGCATTTAGTTCGTCTTCTCACGCATGCGCAATGGTTTCCTCCGCGTCGTCGGCTTGCAAACAGCGGTAGCAGACGACACACTGAACGATTGTCTGGTTTTCATGTCTTAAAATGTATCCTTCTCAAACGTACTTAAAAGATGATTCAAACCAAAAATTATCAGTAGACCAAGTGAACAAAGATATAAATTGTCTCTACAGTGTGGTAACGGCGCTAAAAACCTTTTCAAATATATATATAAAAAAAAGCAATAATTATGGACAAAAAACGTACAAAATGAAAAGGAAAAACATCGTTCGCGTTTGAGTTTGGTTTACACCTTGGACATTTAAAGTGATATCCTGGTGAAATAAAAGGCAAACATGTATGTGGTGCAACAAATACTTTCAAAAGACATTAACAAAATGCCCTTGTTGGTGAACATTTTATAATGTATGTTAAGTTAATAATGTATGTTAAACTGTAGGACTAGGCCACTTGATGTGATCAAGGTACCAGTTGTACTTCTAAAGATGGGCCTATATAGAGAGTAGCTTTGCTAGAATGTCTTAATTGCAACAACTTGCAAAATGAACTTCAAAATAATTCTTGTCCCTTGTCTTTTATGACCACATAGTCCTCTTTTATTTATTAAATGTTTTTTTTTTTCTTTATGTGCTTGTTTCTTTCTCTCTTTAACCCCAGATGCCATGACAGGGTTCCAACTTACATGTAGCAGTGATTATTTCCATGTCTGCATGCAAAGAATAACTACTGGCCAAACCTGAATTTGGTACGTTGTTTTTCTCCTCCTTTTTTTTTCTTTGTTCGCTTTAAAAATGAATTATTCGTCCCCTTCAGTATCCCTTTGCTTTTGTTAATTTGATTACACCCACCCTTAATGTTGTCCAAATTTTCAATTTGAATTTCCTCATTCTGAATTAAAATTCTGGTGAGACTGCTTGGTGGCTAGTATCTAGTCACATAAGACATTCTGCCAGTGTATTCTCCCACTCAGTCTCTGAAGATACAGATGACTTACCTGGGAACAATCCTTGCCAAAGCCTGTTACTTTCTCATTGAAGTATTAAAGGCATTGCTGAAACCTAACCCCAGAGTCTTTGGGACAGGCTTTTGCGCCAGTCAGAAAGCATGCCACACAGTGCCTGGCGAAGATCCCTGTTCCTCAGGTAGTAAATAATTACATTCATCCAGCCATTGGATAACATCAGAGCTTGTGTGAACATGAAGGCCAAGAAACTGTCGTAAAGCTCCCATTGGTTTTGTGAAGCTATTGCGAACGTTATCAGTAAAGGAATCCAGGTGATGATTAAAGTCCCTGTTATGATGATGATGGTGGTGGTTGATCTGGTGTTTATTCTCTGCCCACCTTGACCATTGCCTGCTTGGTTTTCAGCAGCAATGCGTCGGGCTTGCTTGCGAGCTATCAGGGCGATGTGTGCATACAGGCAGAATATGGGGAGTGGCGCAACTGCTATTATTACAAGCATTACATATCCTCTCCAATCAAATGTCTTTGGTGCACAAATGTCCTTGTTATGACCAATAACCAAAATAGTGAAAGAATTATTCCTATATATGAGAATGGAGGATACGATGATTGTAGCCCATGTGCTACATACAATTATCTTTGATTTGAACACAGTCATTATTGAGGGATACCGCAAAGGACGGGAAATAGCAATGTAACGGTCCACAGTGAGAAGAAGAAGTGCACAAATACTAAGTGCATTAAAGAGCGATGACATCATCAGATTTGCTTCACAAAGAAATTCACCCATGAACCAAGTTCCAGCAAACAATGCTATTAAGTAAAGGATCCACCATAAGCTGTTGCACAGATCAGACAGGGTGAGAGAAGCCATGAATATTTTGGTTGTTGGCTGGATGCTGGTGACGCGACGCAAAGTGACAAGCATCAGTGGATTCAGTAGGAGGTTGGGAACGATGGCAATAACCATCAAAGTCTTGACAAAAATTTCAAATGGTGTTGATGCAGTTCCAAACTCAGATTCCTCTGTGGTTGAGTTGGAGGATGTGTTGGTTTCTACTGCACTTGGTGTGGTTTCCATTGTTCCTTGACGAGTAGGCAAATTTCCTTTAGCAGAAGCAGAGTTGCGACGTTATATATACCTATTGTTTAAGTACTTTTTTTGAAAGCCTGATCCAAAGGTGAGGTTGGTTGCTCTCAAGAAATTTTCCGTAATATTCATGTTACTATGGACATGTTCCTGCGCAAGAAATTAATGTTCATCTGAAGAAATTGCTTATTGAAGATTTGAAGAAAAACCTTATGCTCTCAAAATCCATAGAATACTCCATACGCCAACTACTGGTGCATGTACAATGTACAATGAAAGTTGTATCAGAGGCAAAATATACAGGTACTTCAAGCCGAGGACAAGTACCGGTGACTAAGAATTGTATGCAATCTGATGTGTTGAGGTCTTCTGCGCCAAATCTATGGCTGATAGAAACAGAGTAGTGAAGTGGGCATGAAGCCAAAGGAGACTTTAATTTGCATCCAAAATGTGGAGAACCAACAAACAGGCCACAATACTTGATGAGGAGCCTGAATTCATTTCAAGATGAGTCTCTGTCTGTGCATCAGTGACTGTCATTATGTGCTCTTTGTCATTAATAAAATACAGAGTATTGCTCAAATAACACAATTAAGGACTTGATCAATATGGAGAAGCCAGAGTAATATGGTGGTGCAATATTGCATACTGCTAAACGTTTACTTGCATGAGGACAAAAAGTCACTGAAAAGGTTCTTTGCTTATTTTGTAAGTAGCACGTGAATAGCCTACATGGAATAATAACAATAGGGTAACTTTCTTTCCTTCAAAATTGCCTCACACGGCCGCCATTTAGTCTTACGTTTTAACAAATTTCAAGCGGAGATCCGACGACTCTTTGTTGAATATCAGTGATATTTACTGTATGCTGACTAAGTACATCAAACAGTCACCGAATTAAGCTATAACACATATGATGGGTCGCATGTGCGACGTGTTCTGTGAATGGAACGCAGGACGCGTTGCAGCTGCGACGCATCGTAAGATACGATGAGTTTCATGAAATAAGGTGCAGGTTTGTTGGGATGGCCCTGAAATGTCTGAGACTGATATATTTGGGTCGTTTAGGGTTCTTCCCAAGCTCATACTCATAGGAAACCTTATTTCAATTTGTTGGTCTGCTGTCGATTGTCTCGTAGCCAATGTCTGAATTGTAACAATTTTAAGAATGAGACTTTGAAATAAATCTTGTCCCCTGTCTTTTGTAACCAAAAAGTCCTCTTTTGTCCGTCTTTTGAGATGCGACCTACCGTATAAGTGTTTTTATATTTGCTTGTTTCTTTCTCTCTTTTCCCCAGATTCTATGACAGGGATCCAACTTACATGTAGCAGTGATTATTTCCATGACTGAATGCAAAGAATAACTACTGGCCAAACCTGAATTTCGTATGTTGTTTCTTTTTTTTCCTCCTTTGTTCACTTTTAAAATTCGTTATTTTTCCTCTTCGGTATCCCTTTGTTTTTTTTTAATTGGATTATACCCACCCTCAATTAACCCTCCTATGCAAACATATAGTCTGTGCAAAGTTGTCTTTTCAGTTGAAATCAATCGGGTGACTGTTTTTAACAGTTAAGAGCTCCCGGCCTACATCAAGCAGGATTGATTGGCTTTGACTGATTGCATAACTTGATAGGTATGCTTTGACTGTAGGTGAATGATAAGCCAGCTGTGCCTACCACTTGCCTACTTTTGTCAGTCGACTGAATTTGACTAATCACAGTGCTTGCTTGAAATATGATATGACTGTTGGTGACTAGCCTGTGTAAAGGCATTGCAGGGAAGAGCATTGATATTTTTATACTATCTGTCACTGTTCATACTGTAGGAGGGTTAATTTGTCCAACTTCATCTCAAATTTGAATTTCCTCATTCTGAATTAAAATTCTGGTGAGACTGCTTGCGTGGCTTATCTAGTCACATAAGACATTCTGCCAGTGTATTCTCCCACTCAGTCTCTGAAGATACAGATGACTTACCTGGGAACAATCCTTGCCAAAGCCTGTTACTTTCTCATTGAAGTTTTAAAGGCGTTGCTTAAACCTAACCCCAGAGTCTTTGGGACAGGCTTTTGCGCCAGTCAGAAAGCATGCCACACAGTGCCTGGCGAAGGTCCCTGTTCCTCAGGTAGTAAATAATTACATTCATCCAGCCATTGGATAACAACAGAGCTTGTGTGAACATGAAGGCCAAGTAAGTGTCATAAAACTCCCATTGGTTTTGTGGAACTATTGGTGACAACAAAATCAGTATAGGAATCCAGGTGATGATTACAGCCCCTGTTATGATGATGATGGTGGTGGCTGATCTGGTGTTTATTCCCCGCCCACCTTGACCATTGCCTGCTTGGTTTTCAGCAGCAATGCGTCGGGCTTGATTGCGAGCTATCAGGGTGATGTGTGCATACAGGATGAGAATGGTCAGTAGCCCAAGTGCTGCTAATACAAGAATTGAATTGGTTCTCCAGTCATGTGTCTTTGGTACACAAATGTTCTTGTTATGACCAATAACCAAGATAGCATTATGATCAATGCCATGTATGAGAATGGAGGATACGATGATTGTAGCCCATGTGCTACATACAATTATCTTTGATTTGAACACAGTCATTATTGATGGATAACGCAGAGGACGGGAAATAGCAATGTAACGATCCACAGTAAGAAGAAGAAGAGAACTACAACTAAGTGTGTTAAAGAGGCATTGCATCACCTGATTTGCTGCGCACCAAAACTCACCCATGAACCAAGTTCCAGCAAACAATGCTACAAAGTTAAGGATCCACCATAAGCTGTTGCACAGATCAGACAGGGTGAGAGAAGCCATGAATATTTTGGTTGTTGGCTGGATGCTGGTGACACGACGCAAAGTGAAAAGCATCAGTGGATTCAGTAGGAGGTTGGGAAAGATGGCGAGGACCAACAAAGTCTTGACAAAAAATTCAAATGGTGTTGATTCAGTTCCAAACTCAGAACCCTCTGTGGTTGAGTTGGAGGATGTGTTTATTTCAGCTGCACTTGGTGTAGTTTCCATTGTTGCTTGAGGAGTTGGCAGACTTTGTTTGGCAGAAGCTGAGTTTGCAGCATTATGTACCGTACCTATTGTTTAAGTACTTTTTTTTGCGAAAGCCTGATCAAAAGTGAGGTTTGTTGCTTTGAAGAAATTTTCAGTAGTATTCATGTTGCAGTTGGCATGTACTTGCACAGTTACATGTACATAAATAATGTTCATCTGATGAAAAAGCTTATCCCATCATATTCCATAAGATACTCCATCATATGTTAAGTTCATTGGTAACGTCAACTGGCATAGTGAAAGTTATCTGTGAGACAAAGTAAACACAGGTACTTCCAATCCATTGGGACGTATAGAGTACCGAATTGTGACGTCGGCTGTAATTGTTCTGGTTCACTCTGGTTCGCGCTCGGATGTCTTGACACACTTAAGCTGTGCACGTGGAACAGAACACGCTGCGCACTTCGGTACTCAATAGCTGATGCACAATGTACATGACCTGTATACGATGACTGAGAACTGGATTCCATTACAGAAAATACCTCACCTCTGTTTACCTACATTTGCATATCAGCGCGCATGCGCACAAACATTCGCTGAAAAGAATAGCGCCCAAGCCACACCCTCATTGTCCACTGCATGCCCCATGCCCACAAAGGACCCTGTAACGTAATAGCTCGTCCTAGTTTTTTCAGCGACGCGTAGTGTAAAGACGTACAATTTTTAGCTGTTCTCGCTGTGATTACAAAATGGCGGACTCCGCCAAAACCAAAAAGAAAACTGTCTCAAGCCGTTCTACTGGAAAGTCACCCTCTACTCAATCCAAGCGTGATAACTCCTCTGCTACGACTGGGTCCAATCTCCCGGGTTCGGCAGTTGGAATTTCTCCGGGGCCAAAGAATTCTCCAATGAGAATTACGACCACTCCCCGACAAATCCCGCATTCTTACGGCAGTCTGCAAGAGCACATGCACGCTTCGGAACAACAGGTCGACACACATGTGCAGGCGGGACGGCGGGGCTTGGCGTTCGAAACCCAAAGGTTCTTCGGTAATTCGACCAGCCCCGCCGGGTCACAGAGGCTTGGGGCACCACCACCACCACCACCACCACCATCATCTTCAGTCAGCCATACTACGGGTTCGTATTCTCAACCTAGTTTTACAAGCGAATCTCGGCGAGATTTTCTTCATCATTCGGAGCCTCACACGTGGTCTTTGTTCCCGAACGATCCTCGTCAATTCGACCACAATACTCGCACTCCGTATCCACTCAGTGTTCCAGCCTACGACCCGCGGGTTTATCCCCAGACCTTTCCGATGGGATTTTCACACCATTACACGCCTTATCAGGGTAATTCTTCATTTTCTCCGCGAGATCATGGTGCACCTTTCACAGGACAAAGACTCCGTTCTCCGCAACGCTTCGGTGAACACACCAGCCGGGCGGGGAGAGAACGCCGCGATTCACGGCGCCGTTCCCGGTCTCGTGCGCGGTCCCGTTCGGACTCCGGCGATCGACATCGGCGCCGACATCGTTCTTCTCGTCGCGATCGTGATTACTCACGGTCGGATTCTGGTCATCGAAGCCGACACTCACATTCTAGATCTCCTTCAAGGTCTTCTTTTTCCTCGGGCCAGACAGTGGATGAAGATAGTCTCTCCAATGTCCAACGGGCTAATCTTACGATGACAGAAGTGGGTAAGATCCTTCAGTTTCCACCCTCTTCCCCAGTTGAATCTTCTCGACCTTCATATCGCAGAGATTCTGGTACTCGTAAATCTAAGCCTTCGCAGCCCACTTTTCCTATTGATAGATTGTGTGCTGACACTATGAATGAGTCCTTTAATCACGTGCAAAACAAGCAATTTCACTCTTTGGGACCGAACAGGTTTGCAGGCTTGTTCAACACCAATAAAGCGGACACTGATAGATTTTTTTCTACCCCTTCCTTGTCTTCGGAGGCCAAAGACTTGCTGAGACGTGAGAATCCGCAATCTCATAAGCAAACTTTTGATGCTAAGACGTATACACTTGACAAAAGAATTGCCTACTTGGATAGCCATCTGCGTCAAGGGGCCAAAGTGGCCTCTTTCTCCATCCTGTTATCGGATACCCTTGCTCGATGTTATGGAGATCCTTCCTTGTGTGAGCCACATAAGATACCCGAAATGTTCCATTTTTTGGATGATTGTCTGAGTTTTTGCCTCAAGGAATTTAGTTTGGGTTTTGCTTCAACTTCGTTGCTGCGACGCTCCATGGTTGTAGACAAGTTGTTTCTCCCTTCACTTGGGGCGAAGGATCGCATGCTAGACCTTCCCCTGGCTGGGCGTGATCTTTTTGACAACAGGTTCGACGAGACTATGTTACATGAAGCCAAACGCCTCAAAGCTGAAGACAAGTTCGATCTTCGTCGGCGTTCAGCCAAACGCCCCTCTACGTCTGTCCCAAGTCAGCCCAGCAAGAAGAATCAACGCCCGTTTTCAACTGACAAGAGCTCCAACCAGTCCAAGTTTCAGGGGCATCAGGCTTCTTCGTCTTCCTCCCGCTACACCAGGAGACAGCCCCCCAGATATTCGCGTCCCTTCAAGTCCCGGGGGTCGCGAGGTAACAAGGGCATCTGACTACAACACAGTTTTCATCCCTCCAGCTTCGGGTCCAGTAGGTGGTCGTCTTGGGGAGTTCAGTCAGAGATGGTCTCACGTAACCTCGGACATTTGGGTTCTTCAGACGGTCTCGACAGGGTACCGCCTGGAATTCACCAGCAACCCTCCTCTACACCCCCCAAGACGACCAACTCCTGTTCCCTCAGATCCTGCACGCCGGACGGCGTTGGAGAAGGAAATCATCTCTCTGATCAACAAAAACGCCATCATTCTCCTTCCAACGGGGTCCACTCTTGGCGTCACTTCAACCTTCTTTCTGGCGCCGAAGAAGTCGGGCGATTGGCGTCCCATCATCAACCTACGACCTCTCAACAGTTACATCAAACCCAAACACTTCCGCATGGAGACTCTTTCCACGGTCCTCCTGTCCCTGAAAAGGAATTGGTGGGCTACTTCCATCGATCTGAAGGATGCCTACCTTCATGTACCTATCCACGCAGATCATCAGAAGTTTCTCCAGTTTCTATACCAGGGTTCCGAGTACCAATTTCGTTGCCTACCGTTCGGCCTCTCCACAGCCCCTCGGGTCTTCACAAGAATAGCCAAAGCAGTAGCGGCTTTCTTGCGTCAAAAACAGATCCACATATTCCAGTATCTGGACGATTGGCTCATAGTAGGTCCGACCTTCCAGGACACGGTAGATGCCCTCCGACAGACCGTTCAACTTACTCTCTATCTCGGCTTCATCATCAATGTCGAAAAGTCGTCTCTGATTCCAACTCAACAACCGACCTATCTGGGAGCAGTTCTAGACATGACGACAGGCAGAGCGATGCCATCGGGGGAAAGATGTCAGACACTCTGGGATTACATCGGAATTTTCAGGTCATCTCCATTCCTCCCAGCCAAAGCTTGGCTCCGCCTTCTGGGCCTCATGGCAAGTCTTGTCGACTTGGTTCCCTGGTGCAGGATGCACATGCGTCCCTTACAGCTTCATCTCCTGTACCACTTTCGCCCTCGCAAGGATCCTCTATCGAAGATGGTTCCAGTTACTCACTTAATTATCGACAAGCTCCGGTGGTGGCTAGCTCCGGACAATCTCCTATGTGGAGTCGTGTTACCTCGAACATAACAAGCAGCTATCCTCACAACAGATGCGTCTACTCTGGGTTGGGGAGCTCACCTGAACGATCTATCACGGGCCGGCACATGGTCGATGGAAGAGAGTCTACTTCACATCAACCACCTAGAACTCCTGGCAGTGTACAAGGCTTTACGTTCCCTAGAATCCGAAGTCCTCAACAAATTAGTTCTGGTCAAGTCAGACAATTCCACGGTAGTGTGTTACATCAACCGTCAGGGGGGAACTCACTCTCCATCACTCTGCCTAACCAGTTTGGAGCTACTCAGCTGCTGCATCCCTCGTCATATATCTCTTAAAGCCACCCATCTGGCCGGAAAGAAGAATATCATCGCAGACGCCCTTTCCAGTAGTCGCGTCTCTCCGACAGAATGGTCTCTCCACCCTCCGGTAGTCCAACACATCTTCAACATACTTGGAACTCCACATGTGGACCTGTTCGCATCTCACCTGAACAACCAACTTCCAACCTTTTGCACCCGTCACACTCATCCTCTGGCGTGGAAGGTAGATGCCCTCAGCTTCGACTGGTCAGGAATGCATGCTTATGCCTTCCCCCCGATCTCTCTCATTCAACGGGTCCTGACAAAGATCGAGACAGAGCTATCCAGAGTAGTGCTCATAGCTCCATTTTGGCCAAGACAGCCATGGTTTCCTCGCCTTCTGGATCTCCTGGTTCACTCGCCCCTCATACTTCCCAACCGGCCAGACCTCCTGTCACAACCCGGGTCTCACATTCTGCATCCGGATCCATCCACGCTCCATCTTTGTGCCTGGATGCTCTCAAAGTCTCCTTCCGATCAGCTGGACTTTCGGAAGAAGCTACGTCCTTGGCAACCAAGAGCAGACGGAGATCCACCAGAAGAACTTATGATAGTAGACTTCTTCACTTCACCAAATGGTGCGAGGAGAGAGCTGTCAATCCCCGTTCTGCATCTGTAACCTCGATTGGGGATTTCTTTCTTCACCTTTTTAATTTAGGCCTTCAAATCTCCACAATTAAGGGCTACAGGTCAGCTATTGGTGTCCTGCATCAGGGTTTCATGATGGCACAACAACTTCATCCAATACATCAATTTCTCACATGATACGTGGTATGTTTAATGATCGGCCTCCTACCAGGAAGCTGATACCTTCATGGGATCTGGGTACCGTCCTGTTATCTCTCTCCAAACCTCCGTTTGAACCAGCAGGTAGTTCGTCCCTTTATCATCTTACAGTTAAAACCACATTTTTACTGGCTGCAGCTACAGCTCGCCGCAGAAGCGAACTCCATGCTCTGTCAGTGGAACCAGGCCATATTCGATGGGAACCTGGCGGGGTACGACTAATTCCAAGGGTAGGTTTTCTCACCAAGAATCAATCAATGGGTTTCTCACCACCCGACATATTTGTACCAAGTTTGACATCGTTCTCTTCAGTAGCAGAGGATAAATGGTGGTGCCCCGTGCGAGCACTCAAGTACTACATTGCTCGCACCAAGCCCCTCAGAGGAGACATCAAGCAACTGTTTATTACGACCATACAGCCTCATCACAAAGCCTCTGTGACCACGATCGCTCGATGGATTTCGGTGGCCATACAATGCCATCCCGAACATCGAGGATCGAAATCAGGAGCCCACGAGACACGCAGCATGTCGACTTCATGGGCCCATCTGCTTGGAGTTCCTCTTTCAGAGATTATGAAAGCGGCCTGCTGGAAAAATCCTTCGACTTTCACATCATGCTACCTGAAGGATGTCGTGCAATCGGAGGGACACATGGGCAAGAAAGTCCTCCAAGAAACAGCACGATCAGCAGCCCGCTCAGCCCGCACAGCTTCTTTGAAATAGATAAGCAGCTCCCGGGTATGTCTAGACAACCTTTGCATGTTATTTAGAATTGCATGTAGGCCTAGTTTAGACTTTCACGTACCACTGCATGTCCCTTCCCCCCCTTGAGACTTTCGGTGCTACTCTGCAAATGTAGGTAAACAGAGGTGAGGTATTTTCTGTAATGGAATTCCTAAAATCCAAAGGGATTTTCCATTCTAGTAAGAAAATACTCACCTCTGTTTACCATCCCTCCCTTTAAAAAAAAAAAAAAAAAAAACTAGGACGAGCTATTACGTTACAGGGTCCTTTGTGGGCATGGGGCATGCAGTGGACAATGAGGGTGTGGCTTGGGCGCTATTCTTTTCAGCGAATGTTTGTGCGCATGCGCGCTGATATGCAAATGTAGGTAAACAGAGGTGAGTATTTTCTTACTAGAATGGAAAATCCCTTTGGATTTTAGGAAATTGTGTGCAAGCTGATGTGTTGAGGTCTTCTATATCAATTCTCTGGCTGATAGAAACAGAGTAGTGGTTATTTATACGAAAATAAATTGATGAGGAGCCTGAATTCATTTCAAGATGAGTCTCTGTCTGTGCATCAGTGATTGTCATTATCTGTATTTTGTC